>JAGQDJ010000031.1:0-600000 GCA_022885665.1 Triops longicaudatus | reverse complement strand
TTTTTCCAAAAAATGAACGTGAAAATTTTCTTGGCAGTAATTCTGCATATGAAGAAGACCTAGGGCGCAGGTGACGCTCAGAGCTTTTACTGGGTAAGAAACATAAATTAAATTTATTACCACGTTTTTTCTACTTTGAAGGACTGAGCAGTAGAGCGTATTCGTTGTAGAATTTTGAAGTGGGCGGAGACTTGCTTTGGAATAATTTTCAGCTGGTACAGACAGATACTTTCACCTCTATTCTATCTCAAAGTTACCGGGGTGAAGGTCTGGTCCCCTGGGCCATTTTGGCTACCAAGGATGCAGCGGTTTTATTGATCTACCAGGTCGCAATCTTCTCTCGTTTAAAACTGGAGAAAGGATGAATTTTTGTTCGGGAACTCGGAGCACTTAGATAGTACTAAAACATATAAGTAAATCTTCTATGTAGCTAATACGTAGACACAAATGGGAGAAGCTTGAAATAACGCAGTCAATAATCGAAAAATTGCATTTAATCCTACACAGAGGAATAGCTGCAGAGAAGTTCCTGCTGTTGCCCTATATAATGCGGGCATCCTCCACGATTAGTATGTGACGATTAACACGTGATTATAGAAATGCAGGTTAGTCAGTAACTAAGTTTTTTTTCCGTCTGCTCGATAAGGATCAACCATACACAATCTAACCTTTTTACGGAAACGTATATGAAGGACATTATCCCCACTTTTCAAGGAAATTATAGTATTTTTCTTAATTACTATTAAACAAATAATTATATAGATTTTCTTAGCTAGGAAGTTGTTGGGCTTGAGGCAATCTACGTGAACAGAGCAGTTATTTGATTGGACTTGGTGTACCAAATTTGCTTATTGACAAATTAACATAGCTAACATCAGGCAACTGGAAACGCATCACAACACAAATATTCATCGAATGCGGCGTGTTTGAGTTTCATGCTTTTGTAGCTTTAAGAAAATGACATTTCTTTTTCTTGGCATGGGGAGGTCACATGCACTCAGTAGTGCAATACATTCAGTATTCTAACTGAATATACTATGGAACTAAAAATACGACAGATTGGGTCCTGAACGCTTAATTTGCTGTTTGTTGAGCGTGCGACTTGAATGGGAGATTAAAATTATACTCTCCATGCATGCAGTCAAGTTGAGTTATACAAAAAAGACGACTGGAATAAAAGCGGAAGTAGAAACATTGTCAGATTGTGGAAGAGCAATTGCCAGTTGCAGCCATTATCAAGCGCTTGGAGTAAAAACGGGAATAAATGCACGTATTACAAGATCTTCAGCAACAGTTATGCCAAAATACTGGGAATGGTAGATAGTGTAGCAAAATCCCAAGATTTTCAATTGAGTGCGTTTACTGAGTGTTTATTAGCTATAGATCACGACATACAAACACTGGGACTGGGAGAATCAGAGTTTCAGCAATATTACTAATGACCAGCACGAGATATGCGTTAAGGAGACGGTCTGCACTTTATTTTGATGCACATCAAGGCAGGAGCTTCTTTTCTCAAAATGGAGCGCATTTGCGAAAGTAAATAAGGTGCTACCAACAATGGGAACAATTGATGGAAGGACGGAATGATCGGTATGAGGTTTGCGTGCTCAATGCCGTATTTACGATCTCATGGGTTTGCTTCTGGAAGTAAAAGTTCTATAACCACTACGGTTACAAACCTACGCAGCAACACGTTACATAAAGCGCCTCGATAGAAATATCGGCAAATATCCAAGTTGCAAATACATTTCGTGGGTCTAGCAGTATACCAGGTTGATGGGGAGAGAAAGGTTTTCTGACAGTTATGTACTGTACGGAAAGAGCGCTTTAGGACCGCATTACTACGTCGTTTAGACGGAAGTATTGGGACACAGAATTACTTTAGAATGGGGTCGAATTGCTGAGGGGTAAAGTGATAACAGCGAAGCAACACGACTTTGAAAGGGGAAAGTATCCCTTTTCTTATTCGAGAGGTTATTTTGATGTCGGCCGATACCTGACTTCCCCTTTTTTACACTCTTGTTTTTCCCCATTATTTTTTCACATTCCAGAAGGGATTGGACTGGCGGCAATAAACAGACAAAGAGAGGAAAAATACTGGTCACAATGCTTGAATAATCTTGTACAAAGATTTTCCTCTTTTTGTTGAGCGTTTTGGTTTTGTGCTTGTTCACTGAGAAAGTGAGGAAAAACAAGTCCCAAGAAAGGCTTGTCTAGTGATGGGAACAGGACATCGTAAAACTCTTTTGTTCTAGGCTTCTTTGGTTACCACCTTTTTTCGCCTCAGTGTAGAAAACAAAATCCCTACGGAAGATGCATTTACGAATATGTACGACCGGTATCATTGCAGTAAAGTCCCAGTAGCGCAGTAACATAAGCCGCAGGATAGTTTCGCGCACGGGAAAGTATTCTCGATTCCTCTTCCTTCAAGTAAATTATCATGCGAATTTGAAAGGCTCATGATTCGAACACTTTACAGCTACGAGTTTTTAGAATTATTTCTGATCATTTTTCTGTAATTTTCTACTTGAATCTTTGGCAATAAACTATTTCTCTGAAACGTACACTGGTGTAAAAGATCCCCGACGAAATATCAGAAACAGAAAATTCTGCCCCTCACTTTTAATGCCATAGAAATAGTTAGAGCTATAGTAAGGATCGCAAAATATAGCTTATACAGCGAGTCAAGTTTTGGATATATTTCTTCTTTTACCTGTAACCACGCCACACTTTCGTGGGTGAGAGCTGTAAGTCGTCTTGAAAGATGGCTTACTTATATAGCAGGCCATTTCTCTACGAAAAGATAACCAACACCAGTCGCAAACAGACAGATGAGACGAAGGAATAAAGGAACAATCACACGGTGCAAGTTTCTCTCGCTCCACAAAACTCACCAAGAAAAGGAATAAATTTTCTTGTTGTGCAACTCAAAACTTCCACATCTCGTGTTGAAAAAAAAAAAGCTTTAGTCCTGCCGGAATAAACAAACATCCCATGGTAGTTTCTTTTCTAGTTTTCAAACCGTGGTAGAAGCGATTATTCTCCATGAAAGAATATTTTCGGTGAAGCTCGTCAAGGACCTTCCACAACGTACCGATATCACAGAAAAGCAGGGAGGAGTTGTCATTATATGTCATACCCCGACGTTCAATTTCTGTTAATCCAGCAGGAGAAAAATAATGGATCAAAGCTTGTCGTGATCTAGGACAAATTCCAAAAAATCAAAGAGTCTTTATTACACAGAGCTACCTTTATTACTGAAACATCTTGTTACACGATTCACAAGTATTTTTGTCAGGAAAAAGAGAGACGTTACAACCATAGTGGTTACAAAAAATTCGCTAAATATTTGGTTCTACTATATTATGGAAGTTAATTTCCAACGGGGAGAAATATGATCAGATTCACCTCTATTTGAACTAATATTACTACCACCTTCATTTTCAGCGTGTGTCCTTCAAGAGAATACCACTAGGCACAACTACTTGAAGAGCTCGCTTCTTAATTTATTTCTCTGGGCCCCTCGTTAGCGTAAACTTGAAGGAAGTTCTGAAGTATAACGATAATTCCAGCCACATTGGCTAGCCTTTCAATGCCATTACAGCTCTATTTCTTTCGAGTAACGTACACTAGTCTAGGTGACAGTTACTGGTTCACTGTTTTTTTTATTACTCTTTTTTCATAAGATTTTACGAGGTAATGATCCGTATAACTCGCACTGGCATCACATTTCTGCATTTCGACAAATCTTGTCTCGTACTGACAACGGCTTGTTTCTCATCTAACGAAACGCCTACGGAAAAGAGGTACGAGAAGTAATAATAAACACAGAAAACGAGAAAGCAGACAAAGCGAGAAAACACAAAAATGGATGCAATATTGATTTTTACGCACGGGTGCTCAATGCTTTCAATCCTTTTGTATTTTCAAAGGTAAACACAGGTGACGAATTATGTGGCCACCCGATTTCGGGGACCTT
This sequence comes from Triops longicaudatus, assembly GCA_022885665.1. Lineage (NCBI taxonomy): Eukaryota > Metazoa > Arthropoda > Branchiopoda > Notostraca > Triopsidae > Triops > Triops longicaudatus. The sequence goes on along the minus strand of JAGQDJ010000031.1, from coordinate 596,018 downwards.
TCCTTACCAATTATTGAAGCATTTTTTCTTCCTACGGGCAACTTTGCTTCTTAGCACTCAAACCCCGGTCCTCGAATACTGACCTTGCAGTAACTTTCGGTGAGAATCCTGCCTATTCATTCCTGTCAAGGGTAAACAGCTGGTAGAATAATTCGGCTTGTATTGCTGCATTTACTGCCAACGGAAACCCAGTATTGGGAAAGATTATGAACAGCGCTTTTTTGCGGGTTAGACTTGCTAAGTAGAGAAAGGCAGAAAGTTAAATGACAACATTATTTCTTGTTCAATTTCTTTCTTCATTCTGCAGGAAAACAGCGCGAAAAAAGCATATTAATCAGTGACTTCTACGGAATCACCTACGGAAGCGTTCGCTCCAGCTTGGTGTTCGACTCGTACAGCAAACCTACAGCAAAACAAAACTCCCGGAACCTTTCCTTTCGAGATAGCGTGCACAGTTTACGAAGCTTTAAAGATCGACTCCTGAGATATCAAGGGACGCATTGCTTTGCCTTCGACATCACACCTGAATTTGCGCAGTTTTAAAACTCATTTGAGAGCTTTACACTGACGTGGAAAAACAAGAGCAAGAAGATAGAGATACTCGCAAATCTGTGACATTTCGTAGCGAGTTTCGAATCGTTTTGAATCGATCTACCGTCTACAATTATGTATCCAAAAAATTACGCAGAAAATTGTGACTATATTTTGGAACTCGCCAGACTTGTTATGTCTGCGCTTGAAGCATACATGCGTTAGCTAATGCATAGAATTAACTGTCATTTCTACTTTAATTTGTGTTCACGGAAGGGAAATCGAGCCTTTAAACTGGAAAAACTTAATACGCTTTCAACTACTGACAAAAGCCATTAAAGCGTTTTTCAAAGACAACGATACCTTCAAACACAAGCGTATGTAATGTGGTTGCCAATGCGTTACATCCGCGAGGAAATTACTGAATCCGTCTCCATGTGCCGTCAGGAACCGAGGAACTGAATCCGTTATCCATTTTTTGTTCACTCTTCTTTATGGAACACTTTTGTCCTAATCAGTGAGTGTAAAGGGTGAGAATTTGATAGTGAAAGTATGACGTACACGAGAAGGCAACTCAGGCACATATTTTTATAATTGCCATCAGCATTTTTGTCATATTTTTCAGTACCTTTTTTACTGTTTGCTCCTTTGCAACTTTCAGTCTAGCTTTCCAAGCTTCTCCTTTTATGTGACACTAGGCATAGTTGATAGAATCCAAAAATCTTTTATTTATTTCTCACATTTCACCCTCGCCGTTACACAATACATACAAACTTGCCCAGCCTTCATTTTTGCCAATGCCCTCAAGTGGATTTTCTTGTACCATATTCTTCAACCGATATACCCCATCATTTCTTGAAACATGCTCCCTTAAAACCTCCTCTTTCCACCCTCGTAACCCATTCTCCACCCTCTTCGAAACTGTATTTCCCTAAGACTTCGCGCACCCTCCATTTTATTTCTTCTAGCAAGGGTGCCAACGACGAAACCAGAAATCTGAAAAGACTAGGCAGATGACTGTAAGCTTCAGTGCCTTCCTCTTTTTTACTTTATTTCGGAAGGGTCAAGCCACTAAACTTACCCTTATGTGACTTTTTATACTCAGACGCTGTTTTTTATTTACTTCCCCTGGTTTTATATTTCTTCCCTTCTTAGGAGAAAGTGATGGATGACCCTTTGGCTTTGATCTACAATACGAAAGCCCATGTCAGAAATATATCTTGCAGCTTGCTACGCTCCAGTACATTCTTTATGAGAAGGAGCTGCGCCACCCTTCCTTTTTATTTCCTCTTGCTTTAGAAAAAGTTTCGCTGGCTCGGGCCTCCTCGCAATGCTCCCTTGTAGCTTTCGGCTTACTGGTCTGCAACTAGTATTGGACGCCGAATTACTGCAACAATTAATTTTCTTCCGTTTTCCTCGGCAAAATGACGTAAATAATCGTTTATGAAACTTCCACGAAGATTAATTACTTTCAATAGGCAAACAGTTGGCTTGAAAACTGAATACATCGTAAATAAAGTAACTTTATATCCCGGAGCATTAGAGGAAACCTTGAAGGTGTGTTTCACCAACTTCTTGCACACGTGTTTGGAGGAAGAATTACCAATATGCAAAATGTTTCGGACATTATTCTGTAAATTGTTTTGTATTGTTTATCGATAGTTTCCATTTTAAGACTAAGCAAAATATACTAGTTTTACTGCGTAAATTACGGAAGCAGGGTACAATAGTCCCTTATTTGTAGCCAGAAACGCAGACAAGTGCACGATTTTTTTCACAAAGACATTCTTCATGTTTACGAAATGTTAAAATCAACACGCGCATTAGGCCTGATAAGAAAAGACAATGAAACCGCTGTTTTCTCTTTCCTGGCTTTTGTAAGTTAATTTGGATTACAGATACAGCAATCGTCAAAACCCGAAACCATGTAAGACTTTAAAAAAAGAAAGGTCTTTGTGACAGCGAGGAAGCCAGAAATCCATGTCTTGCTAGCTATTAGAGCACGTCAACGCCGAAAGCACTGAAGTTATTTAGAATCTGGAAAAAGCCCGCACCCTCACACAGTGAGCAAAGCCCCTCCACGTGTCCCAAATTAGGGGCCTCATCTTCCTGGCCTTCCCCACTTTTTTCCTTCCCGAGCCACCCCCTTACTTTCTACTTTTCATCCCCCATTTCTAACCATATGTGGTCCTCCTTCTTTGTGAAAACTTTGGCTTTTCCACGGAAAATAAATTCTTCGTCACATTACACGCGGAAAAAAATCCGAATAAGGCCAACTAAATCCGGAACGAAAAGGAATCCCTAAAGTTTGCGCACTTTAGCACGAATTTCCGTTAGCATTTACAGGAAATTATGTGCATGTGGTGTTACAGCGATTACAGTCATATAAATCGAAGGATTACTAAAAAGAATCACCCAGCGTTCTCAAATGCCCATGGTTTACCAATACCAGAATGCTGGACCTAAAAAACCTGGCATTAGTACCGGAACTTTGTTTCTTTTGTATCCTAGTTCTTTATGACCGTATCTGGATCCCACCGACATATGCTATAGTTGTTCAAATTCTAAGCAGGTAAATTGACTTCTGATAAGAATAAATCTATTATTTCATGCAATTTAAATAAATAAACATCTAAATCTTTATTTAAATTTACTTTCAAAAATTAGAGTTTTTCGTTAAAATGTAAATGATAAAAGGTATGAACGCAAAAAATAATAAAAGTTTTATTCACTTTGTCAAAAAAAGCCAGATTTTGTCAGCTAATGTTGGCTCCATCATAATTGGCCGAAGTCACGTGACCGCTGTCAAGTAGTTACTGTGCAAGATTCCGCAACTTCGGAATGTCGAATATGGCGCCAACGTTTAGCACTCCAAAGCAAAATGTGCTAATCTTACGTTGAGCTCGTTTAAAATAAATTACTTGCATTCTTCAACTAGACCTAGTCTTGCAAGTAACTTACCAGAGTTACTTGATAGTTATGCGTAAACACGAAAATGTGGTGCTTGGTGTCTTCACGTAAATTTGGGTAATTTACCTCAACATAAAATTCTCTTCTAAACAAAGTTTACTTTTACAGCTCATTACAGACTTCTGTTTATTTAAAGCCAATTTAACACCGGAGTTTAAAAAATAAATATAAGCCTATTGAGGTCTTATTTACACTCAAAACCACTTAACTACCTTGAAAACATTTCTTAATCCTAGAGCAGGGGTCTCAAACACTTTTTCTGGCTTCCTCAAAGTGTTGGCGAATCGGAGTCATAAGCGCCAACACCTCAAAAAATTCTTCGAATTCGCCAAATTCGACCACACAATTTGGTAAGCTTTTGTTAAAAATTACACGACACACGATGCTCTAACTGAAAATTACAAACTCTTATTTTGTTTCAACATAAGGGTAAATATTTTGGCTCTAATAAGCAAAATTTCGAAGCACTAAAGCAGATTCCTGGACCAGAAGATCGATGTAGCGAGTCATGTTGAATAGACAGCATAATATTGCTCTGATATCTTCAATAATCATTTATATATACGTATAAGTAAAATGATTTTTTTTTACATTTTTTAACTCAATAAGCATTCTGAGACCATGAAGTGCATCCCTGACAATTAGTGACATTTTTTTTTTATAGCGCTGAAGCTCAAATAACGAATCTTGAGATTACTGAAAAGGTTGGATACTGAAAATCTGTAAATAAGTTTTTAATTTCCACAAATGTCAATTCGCCAACTTTTTCTTTCGATTCGCCAACGTTGGCGAATTGAAGATAGGGTTGAACAGCTCTGTCCTAGAGAATACAAAACATTACTTCAGATTTGAAATAGTTCCGAAAACGGTAAAAAAAAGGGAGACGGGGAGAGAAGACATTTTTATTGCCTGTGTTAAGAAGAGCGCCAAGCCAAAAAGGTATAAAGGTGTGCGTTGCGTTTTATTTATATACACCCAGAAGCGGCGGATTAGACGTTCAGGGCTGAACTAAAATTAACTCTTAGGGGTTTTAGAATGCAGAAGGCTCCCATTCCTTTTTCCCTTTTGGGATAGCAGCGACGAAATTTCGTCTCAGTTTAGCTTCTCGTCTCCAACAGAATTAAGAGTTTTCTTTCGTTCTCCCTCACCCTCTGCGTTTTCTGTACCAGCTATTTCGTAGTCGTCGATGGCGAACCAGGCTGAGACCGCAAGTCTCAGCAACATTTTAATTGGAAACGCAAACGTGGAAGCCATACAAAAGTTCACCTTGTGACGATTGTGAAACCCCCTCAACGAGCAAGCCAAGAAATTACTTTCCAAAAAGGAAACGCATTTTCCGAGGCCAAGACGTGCAGTTCAGGGGTGAATTGGCAGTGGAAGGTTTTCAGCCATTTCTGACTGAAATGGTGAAATTTCCTTGGGAAACGCATAACTTGTGAGCAAATCGACAGGAATAGGAACGAAGAAGAAATTCTAATAACGGATTACCATTCATTATCCTCAACAACCCAGATGTAGTAGAAGCGATGCTTCACGAATACTAATTGCAGATTCTACCACCAGAGGGCTACGTAGCACTTCGGCAATATTGGATATCCACACGCACCAACATGGGGAATTCGATGTGTTTAATAAAGTTGAAGTGGTTGATAGTGTTAATGCTGCTGGTTTTAGTGTTTACTATTAGTACTTGTCTCGCCAATAGTTTGGGCGCGCGAACAGTAAGAACGAAACAAGGGTTAGTGAAAGGTGTGTTGGTGGTGCCGCCTAATAAGGACTTGCAGCCCGTAGAGGCTTTTCTAGGCATTCCCTACGCCTCTCCGCCAGTAGGGGCTTTACGCTTCATGCCACCGGTATCGCCCCTACCTTGGAACGGCATTCGGCTTATGGATAAATACGGGCCAGCTTGTCCCCAGACCCTGCCGGATGTGAGTAATGAACGAGAGGCCCTACGATTCGTCACTAAAGGCCGGTTACAGTACTTGCGACGATTATTACCATATCTGCGTAACCAAAGCGAAGATTGTTTGTACTTGAACATTTACGCACCAGTTATCGGTAAGTTTTCCCCACCGTCTCCCTTCTGCCCACCTTTCCATCTTATCAACTTGCCTCGTCCTGCGTTCTCCTCTTAAGATCTGTAACCAAGGTTCCTATCTTTTCGTCAGACTCATTTGGTTTCATATTAAGAGCTCGTCTTTTTGCTCCAATTCACACACGCAGCCGAACAACGGGGAGAGGGAGCGAGTCAGGATTAATGACACGGAGTTCTAACGTTAAGTGAAGAGCAAGGCAAGAAATTCAAAGCTGGAGAAGGCTAGAGGGAGAGAGAGAGTAGGAAAGTGAGATGGGTGAGAGGTGAAACAGTCTTGAAAGGAAGACTTGGCTCATTATCCTTCCAAGGCTTTTGGCCTCCTGCGAAGAGGGAGACAACAGAAGCAAAGATTTAATGCCGTTTCTCTTACTGTTTCTAAAAGGGAACGGGAAGCTAATGAGGAATTGTCCAAGTCAGGATTTCCAACTCGCCAAGTTGGACGAAGGGTGGAAACGGGGAGAGGACTAAGAAGGTGTCTATTATCAAACGATGTAACGAGACGACGAACAAGGAGAAGAACTAGTTTGCATATACATCCCTTTTGGGAGTACGGATAAATCTGTGCAAAGACACTGAATTCTTTGTGGATACGAAACTGACTTTGGTTTGCTTTTAACACTGATTTCACTCCAGGTCGTTCGAATTAACACAACGCAGATTAAGGACACTGTATACCGCTTTCCAAGATTTGGATCGTTCCAGAGACGACACTACTATCGCACTGGTGTTTTTAACATTTACTTTGCAAATTAGTTGCAGGGGTAACCACTGACGAATTAGTGCGAAATGAAAACATTTAAACATTTCCTTAGGTAAGCCTACCTGGAAGCTCAGAACTCGTCTACGGGGGCATACTTAGCAACAAGCAGTAAAAAATCCTATTTATCAATAGCTTTCACTGCATACAAATGACAGAAGTTTGATAGAAATAAATGTATTCTTATTCCTACTTTTCCTAGGCTACAAAATTAAATATTCAGTAAATGTACGAAATTGTCAAAATTTTTAGCTCTTTAATTTTTAATAACCTTCTACATGTGTGTTAATTTAATGTGAAATAAATGTTTGTTTAATACAGGAATAAACTACGTACCTTTCGACTAAATTGTCACGTTTTACATAGAACATAGTTCTGGGTTGTAAAAACAACGAAGTAATGCATGAAAGTAGAATTTACTAACAGTTAGAACACCCACAGCTGTATCCCGGATTTCTCCCAAAGGGTGAGTGTTTTATAGAACACTGAATGGATTACAAGAGTTTCTCCACTTTCCGCTTTATTGCCGACAGTATGGTTGTAACTGGGAAAGGAGTGGACAGAAAGGTAAGATGCTATGCTATACGGAAAAGGACTGCTCAACATACATGTGTTCGTTCACTGAAGAAAAGAGCTCAGTGTACATTTTGAAACCAATATGCTTAAATTACACTTACACTAAGACCAAAACCAATGTAAATTGTATTATTTATGAAAAAGCTTCACGAAACATTTGAAGCCTTTTTTACTTTCCTCGACCATATTCATATTCATACATAGGCTTCAGTATCTATTCTTAAACGACACGGCAAATGCAAAATGTCCCTTAGGTTACGTTTACACAGCCTTGCATGATTTAATTATTCTTGCAATTTACCCTTTCTTCTTGGAATGATTATACCTCTGCAGGATAGTCAAAAGACAGAATTCCAAGTATTGACCTTACGTGTTCGGTCAGGAGTACATTCTTGTAACCCAGGCGAACACAGCTTAGGAAAACATGGCTTATTCACTGCACACGAAAAGTAGACTTTGAAAAATATGATTCGCAATAGCTAAAGGCTAGCTGTAGACAGGAATACAACTTAATCTTTTTGAAGCTAATCCTTCCGACCATTCACCTGAATTTTTCAAGAATTTCACATGCTACCCACTATTATTAGTGCAGCAGCACCTCTCAGTAGCTATTTTTTTAAACGTCGTCGTAATTAGCTTCAGAACGTTTAAATATTATTTAAATACTACTTAAATATTATAATATATATTAAATATTATTTAAATTTAAATAAATGTTTTTTCGCAAAAAATTCCTTTTCTTACGTTCTAACGAAGTGAAGGTAAAAATTCGTAAGTTTTTCCTCTTTTATCAAAAGTTGCAAAAGTTTGTTGAATCGCTGCAAATATACAAATAACTTTTTTTCAAATATTTGAAACGTCACTCCCTAGAAATTATCATACTTAATTTTACTGTCGAAAACTTTGAAGAAACTGTAGAACAATTTTCGATTAAATGAGAACGAAAAATCCTCATGTAATTGACCCACAAGGTAGGGGATATACAGTGTCTTTAACGTCTTCCAAGTTTCACAAATTCTTAATTCAATTGGTTTAAACTGTAATAATTTTCGGGCAAGGAATCTCAAAAGGTTTAACGAGATAAATTTACAGATTGAAAGGATATTACATCTGACCACTTGATGAAGGCTCGGTGCTCAAGTAGCATGGGCACATTTATGGGCTGTTCTTGATTACTAAGATACGTCTGGCCACCTTTCGCTTCAGTCGCCTTCGTAACCAGGTTTCAGTATATTGCTACAGTACCTGCCACTTTGGCCGTAGTAGGGCACTAGGATGAGAAGTATCGATCCTCGTCTTTCCTCATACGTGAATTCTTTCTTCGAATCTATCTCTACCCTTAAAGAGAACTCAGCTTCCGTTTTTCTTTATATTTTTAATCAGCTCTTCTTTTTTTCTTTTCAAAAATAATAAACTGGAAGAATCGCAGTCAAATTGCCTCCTCATGTTTGCAAAACACACAAACATGCTATTTCTCCAGTGTTTAGATTCCTTTTCTGCCTTAAAAGGTAATCCAGAGTTGGAGTTGTTTTACCATATTTTAAATATCCTGAAGTGGCTTAAAACCCTACAAATCTGGGACTCCACAAAACCTTAGTTAAAAACCATGCGATTTTAACGTCACAAACTTATTTGGCTAGCACGAAAATTAGGAAACAATGTTTGTGGAATTGAATTGAAGGAAAAGCGAGAGCGAAGTTTGTTAAACAAAATAAACCAGCAGGCAGTATGGCTTACGAATAAGTTATGGATAGATTTCAGCTTTTCGGGCTAGGGCAAATGACAACTTACTGGATACTGGGCCTTTTTGCAAATTACGAGTTTAAAAGACTTGTGAAATAACAATGCATATATAATGGACAAAACAGTAATTATCCTCGGGGTTTTACCTTAAATTAAAATTTTTTAATGGTTGGGAATTCCACGAAGTTTCATTTAGGTAAGACGAAGGAACTAAACAGTTGAAAAGTAAACAGATCAATAATAAACAATGGATGCTTACGAAGTTTTTAAAATTTCAATTACTAACTATTCCGAGACACCTTTGTTGATTGTTTAGCTTACTTTTAATATAGTGACTGGTATTTATTTAATGTCGAAGAAGGCAAAGAGTTGGAATAAACTTCGTTTGAGGGAGAGTTTCTTAGACATGTAAGAAGATACTGGGAGAGCTTGTGGCGGGTGCTGCGACGGTAGAGGGTAGGAGTGGTTGATCTATTTATTACCCGAACAAGGAAACCCATTTTGCGTTCATAGTTCTGACATGTGTGGCGTGACTAATTGGTACAACATTTCTGTCCCGGAAGATAACCCACCTAACCCACTTTTCCCCCTTTTTACCCTGATCCCTTACGTGGACAAAAAATCGGTTGGTATTTCCTTGCTAAAGGATGTATTCTTCCGGCGGCTAACCAAATCTGGGTCGACATGCTCATTTTGCTTCCAGTGTTTTATCAAAGCCGCAATTCTCCGGTAAAAAAGTGAACTGAAGGTATAGGGCGACAAACAAAAATAACCAAGAAGAAAGACAAAATGAGGTACAAGAAAACAATCACAATGCACCCTAATTTCTGCCCAGACAAGGAACCAATTGTCGCAAATTAGATCGTATGATCTTAAGCAAGTAATTTAATATAACAGAAGTTATTCAGCGACTTTTTCAGGTCCTTTACAATTCTTTTATAACTACAAACGAGGTATATACTTAAGGTTTTTCTGAGCTGAATTCTGTACTCGGAAACTTTTTTAAAGCTCAAACTAGCACGAGGAGCACCTAGACTGCAAGAATGAAATAGGACAACGTTGGGGATGAGGAACTTTTGGCCCTCTCGAGCAGCGTTAACGAGGAGCTTGACATGTGCCAAAGAAAAGGCCAGACAGAATTCAAGGAAGTTCAAAGCTTCTTTTTATAACCTACGTCTCCTAAAGCTTCTTTCCCTTTTGTTGAGTAAGAAATTTCGAGACTAAAAAACTTTACAAATATTGATTAACAGATTACGCGATAGAAGGAAGAAGAGTAAAACGGAGCTTTACGGCAAAAAGTTTCAACCTTGGAGGGTTACGCACGAAAAGGAGAAATGAAATCGAGGGTGAGAAGGGACAATAACAGGTCAAGGGAAGCGTATCGATATCCGTCGCTATTTTGTGAGTATAACGCATTATCTAGGCAGTTCGAGTATTGACCTGTCGTAAACAAAATAGGGAATATATTTTTTCCATTTCCAGGTACTCAACTGTACCTTACAGGATATAAATAGTGAACAGCTCTACGAACACTATCGTCTTTTAGACTCTTTCCTGATGTTAAAAGAAAGGTTATGATATAGAGTATTGGTAGTGTAAATGTTTATTTACCAGAAATGTAGTATATTTTTGACGTCTCGGGTTGTTTGTTATAGACGTTTAGTTACCTATGCAAGAGCACGCACAGGAAAGTATTTCTTTTGTAGAAGAAGGTACACCAAAAGAGACTTTACTGCATAATTTATAACAAAAAAGCCAATACTTAAGGTTGATGATCTCTACAGTTCCAAGAAAAAGGAAAGCACTACCATCCCAAGTACCCACCCTAACCCTCCCATACAATGAACGATAAATTATTTCTCACTATTTATTCATATATTTTTCTCATCTTTCATAGTATTTAATGTGCTTCTTTCTATTCTTCTTGTATGAACCGCAATTTGGCTTGCGAAAAAGTGGGCAGCAGAGACAGCCATATCAAATTCCCGGTACTAGTCTTCATTCATGGCGAGTCTTTTGAGTGGAATTCCGGGAATCCCTATGATGGGTCTATACTGGCCAGCTACGGGGACGTGGTCGTTGTGACGCTCAACTTTCGGCTGAGTCTGCCAGGTCAGCTATGAGTGAATAGCTTGAATAGCTCATAAACCCCCTAACATAAGACGAAGTTGACATTTTTCCTACACTGCTATCTTTCTCTCGTCTCCTTTCACCGTTGGAATGCTGTAAATAATCACAAGGTTCCAGCCTCTTTCGCCATCTATTAACTTCTCGAAGCACTATTATTGGATTACTAAGAATTCGGCTTCTAGATGGCAAAGGAAAACGGTTGTTTGATTTAAACACGCCTCAGAAATTCTGTAACCATTTTTTCTACAGAAATTCGTAGTCTCCATGATCTGATTAAAAATTTAAAAATCCTACCTCGCAATCTACCCTTGTTAATGCTACTTGCGGAACGCGGAATACTCTTCAAAGTGAGCGTAATAAAGCCGTGTATTGCAACGTTTGATATCATAGACCTAAGTGGAAGTAATTATGCTCAGCTTGAACAACTCATTTGTAGTCAAGAACTGGCAGAATGTAGGAAGACTAAACGTTATTAAAGGCAGATAAGGGAGATTAGTTATAACGTTTCTGTTTGATGTGTCGAAAAATTACAACGCATTTGTATATGGAAAAAAATTTGTTGGTTCAAACTGAGTTAAGTTTGGTCACCCATCCAAGTACTGACCGGGCCCGACGCAGCTTGAACAAACTGAGTTAAGGATTTTTTAAACTTCATTGACATTTCCGATACCTGCCACAAGATGTCGCAAGCTTTTTCATCGAGCGTGATATCTGCGAACATAATATTTTTTTTCAAACTAGGAATATATAAAGCCACTAGCTTCTTTCTTCTATTTTTTTTCTTATTTATTGATTGATTCAATCACAGGATTTTTACGACCGGGTTTACGAGACAACACAGCTTCCAACTTTGGGTTACTTGACCAGATTGCTGCTCTGCAGTGGGTCAAGGAAAACGTGGTTGAGTTCGGAGGCGACCCTGAGGCAGTGACATTGGTAGGACATGGGACGGGGGCGGCTTGTGTCAATTTGCTGCTAGTATCCCCCGTAGCTCAAGCCTCTTCAAGTAAGCTAGATGAAAACTAACATAAATAGGAAGTTAAGAAAAACGAAAGACAGAAAACTGAAACAGAAACGGGACTACATTGTGAAATGCTTTGTGCTTCCGTTTGTTCATAGATCTGTTCCATCGGGCAATTTTGATGAGCGGCTCGGCCTTGGCTGACTGGTCAGTGACCAAACACCCACTCCGTTATACGCTACAAGCTGCGCAGCAATTAGACTGTCCGTTGGCAGAACGTAGCGATGAATTAGCCACGTGTCTGCGTTACAAGCGGATCACGGAGTTGATGAGCGTACGCCTCCAAGCGCCTTTGTATGCCAGCCCTTTGGCGCCTGTCGTGGATGGTATTGCTGTGCCTAATGAGCCTCGACAGCTCATGGAAACTTACCAGGAAGTCTTCGGAAGGTAACGATCCTTTCTCTCTGCAAGCACCCGTTACCACCCCGTACAACGCAATATCGTTTCAGTCAACCTACGCTTTTTTGTTGTTCTTAATACTCGCTATGTTACCAACTCAATCAGACTTTCACGTTAATGTTTGCCGGGAAGAAAGAATTTACCAACATTTCCTGAATACGAACCTGCCTACACGTAGTTCGCTAAAGACAGGTTAATTAGCTAACCGTATCACTACCATGACTATTTTTGTACTTTCATTTCATTTATTTCTACCATGATTATTCAGTCACCTGTGGCTAACCAAATAGATTTTATACTAAATGACTGCACAACAGTGATTATGCAACAGCCAATAATCTTCGGCACTCGAAAGTGATACCAGATAGGCTTTCAAAAATAATGCTAAAATGGGTGATATTTTAATCATATATAATCATGTCGTAATTAATGCCTCACTACGGCTAATTTTACGGGTCAAAAATCGGTCTTACACTTCCGCCCCGGAAAAACATCTAGATTGTGTAATACACAACGTGCGAAGCATTCCACCGCTTTAAGCAAAGTCTTCTAAATTATCCCAGTTTGGAAGTTTTGCATATAATTTGGAAGAACTAAACAAAGTGGCTTTAATAACATCGACTTGTTCTAGTATTAAAACTTAACAAAATATCATGATAGACATACACAAGTACAAACAATGAACTAGTGTCACTCCATCAGTATTAGAAATTACGGAGCTGTTGGTAACTGACACTTTCCGACTCATTGCAAAGGGTATATATGACCAATTTCTACTGGTAATCAACACGGCGTTAGGGAGGCTAAGCAGGAACGAAGCTAGCGATGTCACGGAACATTGCTGAAATTAATTCGATATTTTGATGAAGTCTTTACATTAAAACACCAGGTAGAAACTCGATTTCAGTAATTTCGCCTGATACATCTTGTTTTGATGTTCTTATTTCTTACATCTATTGACTCTTGTGTTGAGGTCATGTTATGCAAACCAAAGGATTTGAAACTGACTTCCAGTGCTTGTCTTGGGCAAAATCTGTATGCATAACTGACATAACGTATTCATTACTGCAGGTACGATTTGATGTATGGGGTGACTCAGTCGGAGAGTTTCCATCTGCTCAACGCCAACACCGTACAATTTGGTTTGACGGAAGCTGAGAGGAATCGCATCGTCCGGACGTACGTCAGGAACAACTTTGAACACAACATTGATCTAATCGTGGCCGCGATCCTAAATGAGTACACGGTAAGGAACTTAATGCTGACTGTCTGCTAGCGACGTTCGACATTTACAAAAATTGTTCTTTTTCCCCTCTTTATTCTTTTCTTCTGCTTCTTCCGTCCATCTTCTCTCCTACTAAAAGGGCCTTCTTTTTTCCGTTTAACTTATGCTTTTTTTTTGTCTCACCGGAATACAGAATTGGAGGACGCCCGGCCGAGACACGCAAGACTACCGTGACTCCATTTTAGACATTCTTAGCGATGCTCGCGTGGTTGCGCCCGTCGTCCAAACAGGCGATTTACATTCAGCCATACGTGCCAAGTCCTATTTCTACGTGTTTGGCCATCAAACGACCAACGGCGACTACCCTGATGTAATCACTCCCTTTCTTTTTTCACCACAATTTTTCTCCTTTTTCCGTTCGCATTTCCTTCGGTCTTGTTTTGAGCGTTCTAATCGAGGGTAATTTTTTTCTCACATCTTTTTTTCCTATTTCTCTTTCTCTCTCTCTTGATGGGTATTTCCTTGAACCGACAGACATGGGGTAGTTTGCATGGGGAAGAACTACCTTATGTTTTCGGAATGCCCTTGGTGGGCGGTACCAATCATTTCTCTATGAATTACACCCGAGCTGAGATGCTGCTTTCTGAGATGGTTATGACCTACTGGACAAATTTTGCTCGAACCGGGTGAGAATAAATTGGAAGCTTATTGTGGTTTCCTGTTTTTTTCTGTTCGCATTATTACTTAGTGAGTTACGCCTTTAGAGACCCGAATTACCCGCCCAAGAGAACGTTTCTCAGCCTTACGGCTCGCGATCGATTCGAACCTTCGTACGTGCAATGGCCGCCTTACGACAGACAGGGACAGAAATACTTAAGCATAGGTACTATACGACTTGTAGCAACATCCTTTATTGATCCTAAACACTGTATTTTTTTCCTATTTTTTCCCCTGTGATCTTTAAAATAATACGAATACCTTGGACGAAACTCATCGGGCGTAAAGAACTCCGACCTAAGGTCAAGGACCACTACCGAGCGGACAAGATGGCATTATGGTCCAAGTTGGTTCCGGATTTGCTACGGACGCCAGGCGGCGATCGGACTTTGGTAGAAGACGACGAGCTGAATGGTTTCGGAGAAGGAAATGCGGGTTTTAGACCTGTCATGCCGGTACCTAGACCCTTTCCACCTTCCATTACCAATCCTGCTGAGACGGAAAGCGCACCGGAGCCACATGAAACGCAAAATCCAACCATGAGGACTTCATTCGATAGCGAATCAAAGCTCAACAACAGTACTGGTACTGGCGGAAGTGGTTTCCATGAAGGGTCGGTCGCTTTAAGTATTGTGATCGTGATTGGCATTTGTTTCCTGGTACTCAACTTGTGTGCGTGTGCCGGGGTATTTTATCAACGTGACCGAGTGCGATTAAAAGAGCGCTTGCTCGTCAAACAGTACACACTACGTCCCGCTGAACGAGACAGGCCGCTGAAAACGGCTAACAGTACCAGCAATAGCCAACAGGGGGCCTTAGGAGCTGGTTCGATAACCGCTCCCGTTCGGAACTTGCCTCACCAGATGAGTACCAGCACCATGGATCCCCATACTAAAGTCCGTGAATGGATCAACCACGAAGTCAGCACTTCTCAATACTCCCCAAGTCGCTTTAAGAAATCTTCTAATACAGGACAGACCATACCAGCGACCCGGGCGACTCAGGATATTCAGTTATCAGACCGGGAGACGTTAGAACCTTTACTGGCCAATCAGTGTTCTCTGGATCAGCCTAAACGTGACATTCCAATCGGAACGCCGCAATCCGTCAAGACGACGACGTTCGCGGAAGCCCAGAAACTTTATCCCAAGGAATCCAAACTACCTCTCGAAAACCAAAGTACTACCACCGCGCCGAGTGCCACTACCGTCACCGGCGGCGGGTCTCCTACTGTAAAACGACGAACCCACCATCCCAACAAAGCTCGTCAACAAAGTTTACACCGTTCGCGCTCCGTTACGAAACGTGACGTGGCAGTGGGAGACGGTGACGACCCACTTTTATCTCTTCCGGCTGTACCCACCGAGCTGAACGTACCCACGGCGTTGATAACTAAAACGTCTCCGGAAGACGCCACAACCCACGATGCCATGACAACTATCAAACGCCTCAATTTACCAAAAGTACTACCGGATCTGCCACTGGAACAGCAATTGGACCCCTTGTACGCAGTACCCGTGAAAAAAGCGCTCAGGAGCAATGTACCGAACGAATTACCTAAAGATGAAGATCCTTACGGACTCACCCGACCTAAACCAGCACCCCCGCCGCGTAATCCAAGTACCACGACCCAAGCGGTACTGGAACCTCCACCCCGAGATCTGGCTAGCCATAAACCCAGCCATGACAATCTAGTCAGTATTCCCGAGCCAGAGCTAGTAGTCAGACCTGGACAACGGCACAAAGCATTGCCTACCGAGCAAATTCCTAAACCCGTGACTTCTGGTACTCCTTTAAGAAAACACGGTGCCTCAGGTACTCGCGCTCCCGAGTCCCAGTCCGTCACAGCAACAAGGCCTCGTAGTCAACATACGAAATCTTGGTACGCCCAGTACAGCCAAGCTTTCATATCCCAGTCCATGGATCAGCCAGACATTACCGATACCGTTCATACGAGTACGAACCTAGACCCTAACGGAAATGCTCACTAAATGCAACTTTTAAATAAATGTATCTTCTTATCTGTTCTGTTTTTGGTACATAATTGTATTGATAGCGTCTTAATAATTAAAGGAACAAAAAACATTCTCTTATATTACTGGTCCGTGCATTTACAGTAATTAAACTGAACCCCAGTTTCCCGGGTTTTTTTCCTACTTTATTGTCATCCCCGAAAAGATAAAATTGGAATGACGGAAGAAGAGTGGTGGAAAGCTAAATAACCAGAAATCCTCGACAAGTTCCGCTATTAAAAGCTTCTGGTGAAGGAGGGGAGGATTAATGGCTAATTTCCTTCCACTGGCGAAGGTCATTCAATATGCAAAAGCTAGAGATGGTCCGGTGAAAGAAAAATGAAACTTAAACCGAGAGAAAAAGTAACCACTGAGAAAGCTCAGCTTGCCAGTAATCGCCCACCCTACACACTCCTTCATCTCCAATTTTCTCGCGTCTGTCGACAACAACACCGAAACCGACTATAACTCAACTGCCGCAGTTTTCCCATTCTTCACGGCTCTGCTTACCGGCCTAGAATATAAGCACCAACACGAATGACCTTGGTACAACAGCATACCATATAAGCACTTAAGAAAAAAATATGGCCCTTTCCCAAAAACGGTTTTGATTGCTTGCAAGACGCATCTGAAACTTTCTCGTACTAGTCATTGATTAATAAATGTTACAAAGAAAGGGGAAACACGGGGGGAAGTGTCCAGAAAAATGAATCACTTATGAAAGGAATACTCCGTAACTACATCCAAATACTCTTTCACAATATCGAACAATCGATTTCTATTGCAGTAAACTTCCACTTTCAGGTATTTATTTAAATTAAACAATCGAGTTATTGTGATATACTAAAGCGTAGTGAGGCCTACTCCTATTTTCCTTCTGGTTGAGACATTTCTATGCTTTTGATTCCCTTAATTTTCTTGTGCAGCCAAACGAAGATATAAAAGCTAGCTTTTCTGTGGGGGTTTATTTATTTTGTGCTATCAAAAAGCCAGGTTCGCTCGTACCTGAAATATCAGAGACTACTACGTTTTTAACTTGATGTAAGATTCGTTGACTATGCGTGGTCGCAGAGTATTAAAGTGCAGTGCTGATAATGAAGCAAAACTGTGTTTGGGGCGTTTATTTGAAGAACAGTCGGAGAGAAATATAGAAAACGCTAAACGAAAACAACGGAGAGGGAGAACTAAGCAACCTATTTCCATGACTTATATTAACAGGAGAAATCTGCGCTTAGGAAACCCTCGAAGAATTTCGAGGGAGGGGCAAGAGGTTCCTTGCCACTGAAAATAATTTTTGAGCTCCTTTTTTTAATAAGTGGTTGTATGTTTCGTTACTGGCCTTCTGGAGTTGAAAAGAAGAGGAATAAAGAAATAACAAAGGCAGGGAGGAGGAAAATGGTCGCGACAAGGTAGGTTAATTTGCGACGATTAATGAGCATCTGCATATCGTAGGAGTAGGCCCTTAATTTATCAGCCCCGAAGCGGAAGGATCCTCCAGGCCTCAATGAGGTTTTATGTCAATACAAGCTAAATAGGGTTGAAGCATCTGCTCTGCATCGATTAGAACCCTTAGTGCGAGCTTCTAACTTCAAAGAAAACGACAGCCAGGGCACTGGGTAGGGCTTAGACTTATCATCCTCCTCCTGAAATTTCCTTACCACAAAAAAAGACTCATAGCTTTAATTTAAAATTTCTGCCTTCAGTGCTGGAGCAAAGAGCTGAAATGAGAGGTGTACGTGATCATACCAAGAACATCTTCGCCACTTTGTGGAGCTAATAAACGTATGAGTAGTTAATATTACATTAGCTAACTGAACAGTCGAACTTCGAGTCTGGCCGTATATAATTTCTTCTTATGGAATTGGCAGGTGACATTCCTGTGAGAACTGACTGCGAAAGGTCCGTAACCTGATCTTCTGGGTACGTGCTTTCAGTGTTTGGGTGCTTCTTCCAAGCCTTTTATGTAAGCAGAAGGGTTGTTTAGTAGAAATCTTGTTTTCTTCCCACTTCACTTACGTTGAAGATGAAGCAAATGTTTTCACGTTAAATAGTGGCAAGGATTTTCTTGTTTTATATTTTATCTTCAAGAAGTAATAGAAATGTCTCGAAAGCTTACAAGCCTCGTTAGGATCTATTGGAACTGCACTACTACCCTTCGAATTCCTAAAAACGTGGAACTTGTGATTATCCAAGCGCGCCAACCCTTCATGACAGTGCTGGTGATGGTTCGCCAGTTCTTCGCAGCTAAGAACCATTTTCGATTCCCACTCTAACGTATTCAATAAATTTAGCCTCATAGAACGTCGGACGCTTTCCAAGCTCACCAGTAACAAAATCATGACATTTCAGGGTTGGAGAAGGATCAATGTGAAAATGATAAGTACTAGAAGAAATTAAGAATATGGCTTCGTCGTAGTGTTTTGGTACGAAGCTGCAATTACGTAATTAGCGGACTTTTAACTTCAAAGATTTTCCATAAGTTCGAAACTTCTACACATTTAATAAGTTTCTGCGCCGATCCATGCCGCACGTCTTCGCTGCTACTAAGGCTCTGTAAACTCTTGGGTTTCAATAATAATTAAGTGAAGAAAAGGCAACTCGAATTAACTGAATTTTTTCGCACTCTGTTTCCCTTCCAAGCACCATTTGTAACTCGGCACGTGCTCGTAGCAATTCCATGAACAGAATTTATGCAAAAATACCGTCACTTGCAGGAGAGGCTTTCTGTGTTCTGTACTTCAATGAAAAAAAGTCTGGCTATTTTGTTCAGCAACTGTTCCACGAGATTTCGCAATACCCACCAAGTGCAAGTGTTATTTGGTTTGCGGAGTGTTTGCAGACCGTTGATGTTCCAGAACAGGTTTGTGGCCCGAGTGGCTCACACAAAAGAACAAAGTGAAAAGATTGCCTTTTTTTCTGACCTGAATATTTAGTGTTCAAAGTTGGCACACTGTAATTTTTGGTCCCTTTCAACATTAACGCAAAAATCAGCGAAGCAGGTAGGTACTAGACGAATATAGTTCGAGAGACAAATTTAAGAAGGCTGGCTTAGATTAAAGTTTTTGCACGACTCCTTGACTGACCAAAGTTCGCCCGAAAGGACGGTGTCGACATTTCTTAGACAACGGATAAAGTTGCAGCGAAAGCAGACGACCAAGGACGAAACTAGAAAACGACTAAGGTCAAAAGGATAGCGAACTGATTGCGTCGACTGAGGTCAGGTCAAGTAAGTTGGCCCTCTACTCGTCTATTTACCGCTTCTGTCCCCAATACTAAAAAAATACTTTCACATAGACGTTTGAACTGATTGTTCCAGCGAAGCATTGAATATTACTAGAAATGAACGTATTTCTCTACAATACGCCGTGGACTTTTAGGATACGGTAAGTTACATTTGAACATATTTACACGTTAAAGGCACTAGGATCCAAAACACGCACATGGAAATACTGTAAATCGAATGCCAGCCTGTGAGGAAATTTACCTTATTTTTCTTTCTTATAAAACTAATCGTGTTTTTTCATAAATCCTTATAATATATACAGAAGTACCAAAATAACGCTTGACTTTTTAAAGATCAAATGGACAAGGAATATCTTATACCTAATAAAGTTTTTGTAACATTCAAATGACAGCACATTCTGAAAATTCTCGACCTGAGTCAATGTATTCACCTAAATAAAGCAAAATAAATCTGGATCAAATAAAAGTAAGAGAAAAATACAAGGTCAAGATACGCAGAACAATAGAAAGAAAAAAAAATTCAATGAGTTTTTCAAAAAGATAGAAAATTATTAATTGCCTACATGTTTTTTCGAAGCGAAGACAAATATGGGTTTTGTTTTGTTTTTCTGGGGAAAAAGACGGACGAAAGCAAGGAGGAGAAAAGGTATTAAAAATAACCAGACGCTCCGCGCCTATGCAATAGTCGGCTTTTGTTCGCTTCCTTTTCCGACTCTCTGAAGAGATGTAGATAGTACCCTACGCTCTTAACACTCTTTCCTCAGGGAGCGTTCATTAGCGTCCTGACGAGTACCGGCCAACGGACCAGACGGTCCCATGTTTTCTATCCTTACTGTTGAGTACAATACAGCTCTGGGAATTTTACGCGGTGGTCAGTCCATTCCGTTTCTGGTCTATTCGTATGCCAAAAACTGAATTCGGGAAACAAAAGAACAAAAGCCCTTTAAAAAAAAATCCACTTTTCGCTCCTTTTAGAGTTAATTCCGCCTTTTGACTGGAAAACGGGAGTGAAAGACGTCTCTGTTCCTATGGGAAATCATATTATGCGCTAGTACCAAGTGGTCTGTAGCTGGTACACGAAGTAACTGTACAGCACAGGTTCGCCCCTTGCAAGGGGAGAAAGCCTATTCTCTTGTATATGCTCCTCTGTTTTCGCTTTCTGGAGAAGTTGTAACTTGCAAGGTAGTAAAAGCTCTCTCTTTGTTATGGAAATACTTTTGGCCTAGCGTGGGCCCCACTTCTCTGTGACATATGATTACAAGTAAGACTCGACATACGATCGGGGTCCGTTCCATATAACCCATTGTAAGTTTACTCAGATTTACTCTTACTTACCCTGCTCTTACCATGAAGTACCGGGATCCTGAAGTTTTGAATAATATGACCACAATCTCACCTAGTTTTCATTACCGAGTTTAAGTGCAAAATAAGGTATCACGCCAGGTTTCCAAGATACCAAGGGGGCATTTCAAGGTTCGAACAGAGGATGCACTTATTGATTTGAATTACTTTTTTATTGAAACGTTGCAACCCGATGGGAGAAACTGTGCAACTACTGCTACTTTCGTAATATTAAACAAAGGGTGACTAGAAAATTAATGTACACTTATCGCAATTGCCATTATTCAAGAAAAATAAAATTCAGTTTACCTAAAATTAGAGTAAATTGTAAGTTTTCGTAGTAGCTAAACCTTGAATTTTGGACATTACGTATCGACAGCAGGCGAGGATCGGCAGTACTTGAGTCTTTTTTTCGTGCATTTTTTCGGTCAAGGGGTGGTGTTTCTGCCACCGCGAACTTTAGATACAATAGATAAACGTACTTGACCACGGTTCCTCGAAAGAGAGAAACGGAGGACAGAGAACTATTCGATTGAACATGGGATTTCATTACTGCAAAGAACAGAAATGCTATGGTTAAAAGGGAGGGTGGGTTTTTACGAAAGGGCGAGATTTCCGGTGTCTGGGGTAAATTGCCGATTGCCTTTGCTCTTAAGTAGAAACAAAGGCCTCTGGGTTTGGATTATTAATTAGATTGTTAGGTTGGTTACAGCAAAACTGCACTTTGTGGCTTAATGAGTAAAGTTAAGAATTTACCAGTCGAAAAAATACCTTGCTAAGGTTTTCAAACTTTTCCTCGAAGACTTTTAGAAGTTGTTCGAAGAGTTCTTTGATACCCTTACGGCATCTCCGAGTCCTTTCTTCAGAACTTTTGAAGTAATCTTTAGAAAAAAGGGAACATGCGACTCCGAGGAAAGTGGAATGAATGATACGTGTCGTACTGGGAAAATTTTTGTCCCATCCGAAAAGTATTGTGCAAGGGGTTCGACGTTTTATAGCCTTTAGCATGAATTTGAGTACTGGATCCAATCCAAGTCACAATATTTGGAGTATCCGAGGAAAGCCTTCGAACATTTACGGCTAAAGATACATTTTGCGACATTAAGTCTTAATTTGCTCTTAGATCACTCGACGTTTTCAGCTCTTGGATTCCTAACTCGGTTTTAGTGCAAACAATAGAGACAATAAACAAAAAACTGTTACACTTCCGATCCCCGCGATATCCATTGTATCGAGCGACCACCCTCTTATTTTCTGGGAACGAATAATAGAAATGGCGAAATACAGCAAATTTCAAGGACAGCAGAACTCCAGTTTTCATTGTGTATTTCGTTTAATTTTTTTTCTTAAAGAAAAAAGTGATGGCTCTGTATTTTATTCTAGAATACGATAGTCTTTCACTTTCAATGTCCCTGACCGGTTCCGCGAGAATGGTACTTTCAAAGCTGGTGTTCAACGTTGCTTGCGCTAGAAAACCTTCGACCGAGAACAAGAAATTGCATGATAGAAATGTAGAAAGTTTCTTTTTCGACGTCGTGAGCCCAGATCAGTTGTCCATTTTGTTTCATGCCTCTCCATTTTGTTTGGACAAAATGACTTCAGTCATTTTAGGATAAAATATATAAGACATGAACGGCAGAAAAAGAGGAAATTAAGCATTAAAACTTATATTCCTTTTCACACTTGCTCTTGCTTGCACCCGCTACAAATCTCTACTACTTCTGTAATCTTGTCTGTCCACAGTTCGTTCAACTTTAAGGTCGGATGGGTTTTTGAGTTCAACTTTCATGCCCTTTTTTTACCGCTAATTCCCATCCCCCGAAACCCGGCGCGCTCCCCGCCACGCTTCCTTCCCAAAAACCGTATGCTATAACATGGGAAAAGGATCGGAAATCCCTGAGTAACTTGAAACACACTACTAGCCTGGAGACTAGAGGCTGTGATTTTTTTAATTCACGTGACATAATGTCTAGTCTTTACACTAACTTTCCAGTAAAAAAAAACGGAGCGTGACAAAAGTGCAACTTATATTCAACCTCTTGTTTCCACGATATGCGTCTAAACAAAAACTTCATTTGCTCTCGTAAGGAGGCCTATCAATCGGCAAATACGGCGACCCTACTTTGCTGCGTTGAGTAAATGAGGAGCAGTAGATGGCCGACCGTTTCTCATAAAATGTTCAAACGTACCTCGTATGTTCACGCTAAACTCGGCGAATGGTACACTAGTAAACTACTTCATTTACTTTTAAGGCAAAGAAATTATACCCATTCTTCCGCTAGGTAGTAGTAACGAAGGACCCGAACTAGGGCTGCCTGCAAGTTAATTGCGTGGAGCGAAAAACCCTAGAAAATCTGGATTCTCTTTAAAGACCTCCCATGAACTTCGGTCCCTACTTTTCACTGGCCCGGAAGAAAATTATCAGATTTTTCTGCTATGCGTCATAACTAATTTCTTTTTCCATCGTGACGAGTTTTCTTGGGATAAAAAGAAAGCGCGCTTTCGTGTTCGGCTTGAAGTAACAGAAAGAAAGGAAGAAGGAGCTTCACAAGTCTTTTTGCGTTGGGATCTACGAAATCGTCGTGTTTACGAGCTTGGCTGGATCCCTCCGTCGCAGCCAACCCGGATTCAATTAGGTTACTATTGAGACTCTGACTTTTGGATCCCCTTTTCTAAACATTCTTTTCCACCCTTTGGCTGCCGTCTTCTTATTTCTACTCCTTTTCGCTTTTTACTGTATTTGTTTCTTAGTATTAGATTTAAGGTTACCAAGTAAAGGGTGTTCCATGACAGTAGCCTTGGGTACCATTATTTTGCAAGGGAATAACATTAGCGAGAGCCCGCTTTCCTGTTACTGTTCCAGTCCTTACGGCACCATTTCAAGTATAATACAGTGGATCTTCGTTTTTTGGTGGTTTCGAGCTACTTTTCGAGGTGGGTTTCCAGCTAAGATACAGAACTTAACTTGTTCAAAAAGAAAAACAAATAGCTTACCTGTGATTTCCGAAAACGAAGCTTTGGTTTGCTGAATTTTCATAAACAATGGAAGCCCGTCGTTCTTTTCTTTTATCCCTTCGACTGAGTCTAAAGGCTCCGATTAACGTCTCTATTAAGTTGTTTTCTAGCATGTCGATGGATAACAGGGCTGGTTCATACAAAGCACTTTTAAAATTAACTGAATTTCACACAATATTTTCAAAGACGCTTCGAGTGACCCTAGAGTGTCCATAGTGAACAGCAACTTTTTGATTTGTTGGCTTCCAGCGCCATCTTTTTTCATCTTGCGTACATATTTTTTGCGTTACTTTACCCGGTTCGTTGTGTTTTTGCTGCTAATGGTGTCTGCAAGTGAAGCTGCTAAAGTTCCTGTCATGCTTTGTATCGATAAGTCACATTTTTCACATGTAACGTGGTAGTGCTGTTTTGTCACTTTCATCTCTACTTTGGGATTATTTTCTGTTTTGAAACCCATTTTATAACCTACTACGCTCATTGTCTACCGTAGTATTATTGTCCGTAAAATCTGTCTTGTTTCATACATATATTACAATAATAAGCCATTACTGCAATCTAATTTGCGTGTGGCTGTCAGGTTATTTTGTTTTCCAAGCACGTGGTTAACTTCAACCTTGTTCACACCGCATGAATCTTTGGTAGCTTTACCCAGGCACTTTGCAGCGCCCACCTTGTGCGCATACGGATTTACTGTTAAATTTGGATAATCAGATTTACTTAAACGAATAATCAGAATAACGATAAAAGCTACAGTGACCTATGTGTATGCAGACATATTATGGGCAAATTTGCCTGTTCGAATAAAACCCTTGATATGATGGGTTTCAAACGTGACTTATTACCTATTATTTGCACAATCAAAGGGAAATCACTCTATTCTGCGCACAAATTGCAGTGTTATGAGTTTGATAATGGATAAAAGAAGATGGATTTTGTCTGTATTATATTAGGACGAACAGCAAAGAGTTTGACGGGAAACCGCATGACGTTAGATCTTGAACTACTTGAACTGGCTTAAAAGCGTTTCCTGGAAACTATACTGTTTTTCTTATCTGGGGTTAAGAGAAATCGAAATGAAAAGTAAAACTGCCAAGAATTTGACATAGGCTGTGGTGGTATTACAAGTCTCTATCTAAATGCTTTTCCGACGAAATGTCGGCAAAAACAGTTGCAAACTTGATGGGTTTTCCTTCCGCACAATCTCGTTTTTCCTTTTAAACGAAGGGCACATCTTATTTCTGCTTCGTTGGAAACGTAACGCTAATCCTTACCACACAATCTTTCGTATTTCTTTTCAGTAAGGATAAGACGGGCGAAAAATTTCTAAAGTACATAAATCAGCATTTAAAAAAAATAAATAATAAAAACAAAAATAAAAAAAACACTGAGAAAGTTGGAGTATAAATCTGTATTCCTGTTACTTAACTATTGGACGATAATGGCTTCGAAATATTGGAAGACACTATTAATTCTGTTCCCACACTGTGGAAGAATTGCTGCGCTTGTATTTCTGTATAACTAAAAAAGGGTATCAGGCATTGAACGATGGTAAAGTCTGAGGGAAGGCCAACTTAAGAAGCTTTGTAAAATTGCTGCAGCAAGCAGTAATAAGTTCCGTATCCCTATCTCAGGACGCCAAAGCGAATCTTTTCTTTGGGTGAAAACAATGACGCGAGAAAAGAGGATTAAGACAGGCAACGCAGCATCTTATGGTAGCCTGGTACCCCGTAATTGTGACCATTTCTGTCTGTAATCTAAGAAATTTTGCAAGTATTTATGTTCCTCTTGCTGTGCACGGAATGAAAAAGCGAAGAAAAACCTGCACAAAGGA
Source organism: Triops longicaudatus (assembly GCA_022885665.1). Taxonomy (NCBI): domain Eukaryota; kingdom Metazoa; phylum Arthropoda; class Branchiopoda; order Notostraca; family Triopsidae; genus Triops; species Triops longicaudatus. Next base: position 570,412 of record JAGQDJ010000031.1, on the reverse strand, counting down.
ATGAGGAATGACTTGTCATTCCCCAAGAACCACCGTAGACCAGTTACAAAAGTACAAGCTGCCTGTATTTCTTCGACATCGCTGCAGCTATAACCTCGTAAAACTACACTAAAGAGATTTTTCACATTCACTCATCCTTTCCTGTCTTATAATAAAAGTTCTTCGGTGTCTCCATTCATATTCTTTCGTGCACAAGGGAAACGACGGTGGCCACGACTTTTATTTCTTTATCTTAGCAATCCTTTGGTTATGCAGTAATTCTTCGAACCGTCGCGTCTTGCTTGTACTGAGAAGTGTAGTTGGGGGCAGATAAATTATGGATTACTATCTACCAGTACACCTGTATTGCTTTGGATATGTGGAAAAAGGTGGCAGTTCTCTCTAATAGGTGGTCTGTATTGATTCTTTGTGGCTTTATTGCCTCACCTCCCTTTCTTCCATTTCTTATTTTTCCCTGCTCTTTGTGGGAAAAGCGCAAGGTTTTCACACCCATCACTGGCTGAAGAAAAATAGAAGGGGGCGAATACCTCTTTATCTACCAATATTTGCTTCATAAACAGGAAAATTTTAAGCTCGGCTATAATAAGCTGTTTGAGAGGCAAAGGGGTTTTAAAACTTCTCATTTTGAATATTCCACAGAGTAGAAAGGGGTTTCCTAGGTTTCTGAGACCGTGAGAGAGCTACAGCAATTAGTTTACTTAGCCTTTTACATAACTTATAATGGGCCGCTAAAGTTCAGTGCCACTAGGCGAGGCGTATGTCTACCAATTGGCTTGCGTCGTAAGTTTGTTGGTGTTGAAGGAGTCAAAAATGTTTGAGGAAATGGCAGTGACGGGTTGTATATTCACAGCAGTGCAAGAAATAGTGATTGGCTGTGGAACTTTGAGAGCTTCAGCTACAAAGTGGTACTGAATAGGCAGTATGTGCCGGTACTAGCTCTTTTTTCTATAAATTAAGAAACAACTACCGAAGGAATAGCCACAAAAAGAGTAGTACAGAGCTAGAAACCATGCAAAACCCAGCTATTGATTGGCGGGCAATTTTTCACTATTATGAGGGGGTGATGAAGATGACGGCAGGGTTTCTGTCCCTGTGACTGTAGAATTAAATATTTACTCCTTTTTCCTGTCTCTAATATTTTCTCGGGGTAAAATAAAGAGAATACTTGGTTCAGACCAGTAATTATCAAAGACTTTCCCTTGTTGATTGGTCTTTTATTTTATTTACCGAAACGACAAGGGCAAAAGTGCAGAAAAAGGAAAATCGATGTCTGCAAACTTGTACCGCAACTTAGGTCTTCGAGTATCTGCCAGTACCTTACTGCTAGGTGTTCCTCTTTTATTTCAAGCAAGGGTCATGAGAACAAGTCGTTGGACTTCGGAGACATCTTTTGATATGTCACATGAACTTTCTATCTTAAACAGAAGTAGAAAGTTTACAGACGTTATCTTCTTGTAGAATTACTTCGGACTAAGCTAGTACCACACTCACTAACGTGCGAGCCCTTTTCCGCTCAGTTGGCATTTCTATACCTTGGCACAGCAATTTCTTTGTATGGCCAATTACTTTGCGGGCTGCGTGTTTGACTTTCGTGCGAAGTTCCAGCATATGGAGCTTTTAGCAGCTTAGCTGTTGCCACAGAAATATCTTGAAAAGTTGCCAGTCGGATAAATGTCGTCCGTACATGAGTCAACTAATCCTGAACTAATCATCAGGCGTGAAATTAAGCTCGCCCGTAAGGAAAGACTACTCTTGAACACTCGTAGGAACACGTGTTTGCGAGCGCAGGCACAGAGACATATTATGCAGCTCACCCGTTTCGTAATATGCAATTGAAAGCTCTGTGCATACTTATTGTTCAGAAATGAAAGATAAAACCATGGCAACCACTTATATCCGAAGAATATTTGCTTCCGAAAAACAATGATTCCCCCTTTAACAGCAGTATTGCCTTTTTCACAGAGCTGTACATTTGGAAGAGAGTTAGGCATGTTTCGTATTTCGCTTATTTTCTTTAACAGTCGTTAGAGAACCATCTAAAAATTTGTTCATTTCAGAATACAGTCATAGCTGGGAAAGAGAAAAAATTTACAAAAAAATCGGAAGCAAAGAGGTGTGTCCTAATCTCTGTAATAACTGCAACAATCGAGGGTGAATGCACATTGATTTAGGCAAGAAAATAAGGCGGCTGGGCTTTTGACAGCCAAGCATGTTCTTGAAAGTCTCATCAGAGCTTCCAGGAGCTTCAAGCGGAAACTATAATACACTTAAAAGAGTTTTTCATTGGTTTTACTTGTAGAGAGCTGATTTGTAAAAAGGGGAACAAATTTAAGGAATACGGAAAAAATGGAGAGGAGAGGGTCGATTAGCCGGCTGAAGCGCAAGGAACTGAAGGGAAGAGATTGCTTGACAAGTTTCGACGGATAACAAGCAGCCAAATTTCTATTTTTTGCATGAATGGAAGAACAAAATACTTTTCAAGCCCTAAGTGAAAGTAGATCTTTTGTCCTACATTTCTTTAACAATGTTAATGGATACGATGTAATAATAATAGGGATACATGTCTTTGAGTTATGCAGAAACTTCTCTTCTTAGAACTAAGCTTGGAATTGCTTGCTACTTGCTGTATTATTTGTAAGGTTTCGAATTTCGTTCCGAAGCGGTAATGGTAGTTTGCCTCTTGAAAAAAAAAAATGCAAGAGAAAAGAGGGAGCACCTATCGACAGATGTTTAGATGGCGTTACAAAAGAAGAGTTAATGAGCTTCAGGAATCCGAATGTTAAGTTGTTGATGTTCGAAATAGAGATTACCTGTTTTTCAAAACGCTTTGATTCACGGCCAAAATATTCCCGTGTGGCTTTGCAAAGCATAGAAATTTGAATTTTGCACTTAAATAATTTGCAATCAAAGAGAAAGTACAATCAGTAGTCCATGAATGCCTTGTAGAACACTAAAATATAGTACCACAGAAATGTGGCATACAGTGTCACTATTGCTTCATTTCTGGTGGACATCTGCCATGAGGACTGTGCAAAAATACAAGAATTTCTTCAAGCCAAGGAGCAGCAAAAAATGTGAAAATTTAAGCAACTAGTTGTGAAAGATGTGAAAAACCTAGAGATACATCTGCGCCGTTCGTAACCTTAATCCTTGTTACTATCTTTGTGTATCTTGGGAGAAAATGTGTGTATTATGCGTTGGAGTATGATACACTTTACAAAAACCGGAAGAATGTGAAAAACTAAAAGCTTTTTGGATTATTCTTGTGTTGGGAGTAGCAAAGCCCTTATTTTTATCATGTGATCGAATTTTCTAAAAGTTAAACGAAATAGGTAAGACTTCATAGAACATTGAAAGTGCTCGCAATATCAAACCATTTGAAGAATAATCTAGTAAATTAATTACTTGTACTGTCGCTGCAAACCTCGGAATAAACCAAAATCGCGATTCGCATAAGTTAAACAGCAGATATCACTTATAAAATTTGGGGAGACTTGGGAAGGTGTTGTGCCTCTACCACAAAAATAGGATGTAAGATTATTGAGTCCACTTTAATTAAGAATCGCATCTCAATGCGAACTAACCTGTCTTCACATTAGATGACACATTTAACAGGGTTACGCTTTTATAATAATGGCTGCTGTTCATAGATATTTAAGTGGAAGATATTAGAAACTAGCCGTGAAACTATTCGAGGAGCGCAAGAAATATTTGAACGTGCATAAACAGAGCAATAAAGTGTTTTAATAACCTAATATAACCACTCCCGTCTTCGATACTTAAGAGTATCTCACATTGTCATGGTGGCATTTAATGTTCTTTTGTTTCGACCTCTTTGCACCATCGGGGTTAGGAACTACGTTGGTTCTTACAGCAAATATTCCAGTATAAAAGCAGAGAAAGTCCATTCCTGCAAAATTTAATATCATAAATGGGCGGAAAGAAAGTTCAACGACAAAGAAGCTTTTCCTCCTCCTAGATCCCCACACATATTCCCAAGAAAAACAAAAGCAAGAAATAACTCTACAAGCCATAAAAACTTCGCAAAATGCCTAGCACTGCGACCTTCCTGGTAAGTTCGGAGACTAGCGTAAAGAGTGGGCAAATGGGGCGTTTTGGGGGGATGTTTTCGCTCTTTCTCTTCTTTGCCTTTTTTCTCCGACTCCCTCCCTCTGTGTATGTGTGCACTTTTGTCAAGCGGTTACAGGCTCCAAAGTAATTCCCTTCCTAACATAAATACACAGGGGGACCAAGGTGCTATCTGGCGACGGACGCGTCTGCGCACTTCATTTCATTGATTGCTCTTCATGCTAACCTCCCTTTTCAAAACCCCTTTGGCCTTCTTTGCCTCAATGCGAAGGACGCTATAGTACCCAGTGAGGCTTCTACCACCGTCACGGGTTCAACTGTGAACTTCCTGACTGTTTCAAAGTCAGGCAGTACTTCATCCAAATTTCCCAAACTATCATGACTTCAGCATGTTTTGGATTCCACTAGAGAAAAGTGTTTTACCCCCAACAATTTGTCCGGTAAATTGCAAGTTACGGCTTCCCATCGAGTGTACTTTTCTAACTTTTGTCAGCAGTAAATCATTCGTCGGTAGATAGCGTCCGGGAACTGGAGAATGAGTGTAGCGTAAAAAAAGTGGGTGTACCATATTTGATGGATAAATTTCTCTGCTAAACTTTATGTTAGCCTTATACGATTGGAAAAGTTTTCCACGTACTTTTGTAGCAATTGCTGAGAATTACTAAGATAAAGTGAGTGCCAGTACTCCCCCAAGGGAGCTAAGTGCTGACTTTGGTGTTCTTGGTACGAAGTTCAAAGTCCTTTATCCTTCCTGATGCGGAAAGGTCTTTGAAAGCAGCGAAGAAATTGCTTTCGGACTACTATTATTTTGGGGAAAAAAAATCCATTTTCTGAATACTGGCTTCACGGCTTTGGCCCTTGTTTAAGGTAAAGATGTCCAAGGCCGGATTTTTTGTTTCTAACAATTGAGCAGAGGCGGTGCCAATTACTGCCATGTCAGATTGAAGGACGAAGTGAAAATTCTTGACAGAAACTGATGCTAAAGACATTACTGTCGATACGGCTAAAGGTTGAAGGGACGAGCAGCGAAAGGCTTTCGGGAGCAAAAGAAAAGCCAAGTACTTGACTAACAGAAAAGAAATATTGCATCGTTTTCCGAGGGAAGAAAAAAACACGTTTCTGCATGTCTTACGATGTAGAATATCACTACGAAAAAAGTACTAGACATGAGCTTCTTCCCCTTTACCTCCCTCTTTCGAGAATAACCAAGTCCTCACACCCTGCGAAAAAAGAAATCTTCCAGTCCAGTGCTTCCTGTCTTGCCCGTAATTCTTCACCTTTTTTTTTCAAGAAGGGAGAGTAGGGTCGAGGACTGCAGAATGCATATCTAACAATGGGCGCCAGGTTGACAACTATAAAACCCGGCCATGACACTATACACGAGAATGCTACCAGAAATGGAAGGCATAACTTTTGCCAGCAAAAGCTCACGACTTTCAGCGGGAGTTACAAGGCGCCAGTAGTATTGTACTGCCTCTTGTACAAGAGAAAAATTTCTAACATTCAATTGTACAAAAAAATTCATTGTAAATATTCTTGCTTATAAGTTTCTCCAGTCAGATGCTTGGTTTGAGAAGGAATGCTGTCCGCATTTCTTATTAACGTCGGACGGTATTGGCTGCGGCTATAAACAAAACTAGTTCTTGGAGCATCCTCCCTACTAGATTAAATATCACTTACGTTCATCGAGCTTGATGTATGACGAATAGCTTTGTCAATTCTTAACATTTTTCAAATAAATACCAGCTTTTGGCTAACTAAAAGTTATTTATGTCAAAAAAATAATCTCGTGGCATTTACTGATTTCATAACTCCGTATTCTGTGAGTCAGTACTTGCTCCTTTCATGATCCTCTTGCGATTGTTCTCCTAGCGGTGAGCAAAGCGTTACATTCCTGTAAGAGGTACTGGCCGACTAAGAAAAGACCGAGTGCTGGTTAAAAGGGGGCTGTTAGCTTCTAACTGTCAGTCAGCGCAGGTTATATTTGTCCCCTTTTCCTCTGAAAGTGAGGTTACTTTCTGCCTTACACTTACACGTCCATCTCAACTTTTTATTACTGCCTCGGGGATACTGTTTTTGTATTGGATCTCATTCCTAGCCCTCTTATAAGGCAGCAATACTTGTTCTTTTTACGAGTGGGTGAAAGGAAGGCTGCGGAGTGGTACTAATGAAGTTTTGTAGCTCAGAAAAAAGGTATTGTGGGGGAAAAAAGATATTTCACATGGTTCAGTTTGGTTAGTACAATTGCAGAAATTATAGGCTAGTAACGTGTTTTTCCTGTAAAATTATTTTTATGCGGGGTGAATTTAAGTACGAAAAGGGTTGTAGGAGAGGGTTGGTGGTTTTCGCTTTCCCATACACGCACATGATTTAGGAAGCTTATTTAAGAGTTCGAGAAGCTAGAGGAGAAAATACCATGCATAATGAATGAGCGGCTTTTCACGGACTTGGGAGGCAAAGCAAACATAACAGACTGGGCTACGACCTCTCCAAGAGTAGTAAGATCTGTTATTCAACCCACTCATTTTGGTTTACGTAAGAGAATGGGGGAAGGAGCCAGAGCTTTTGCAGTTATGGACTACCTCGTACAGTACTTTTGGGCTCGTATTATACGCCTGGTTTCGCCGGTTTTTGAAGAATAAAACAGGAAGAGAAAGGACACAGAGAGGCAAACGCCAGTACGTGAAAAGCGGGGACGATGAATTAAGACAGTGACACGACAAACAGTGGGAAAGGCAAGGATTAATGGACTCGAATTAATACGTTTCATAGCAAGAACGATGTCAAAATAAAGACTGCGTGGCAAACAGGATAGTCCGCCCTTTTTTTTTGTAATTCTGGCTCAACACTGTGAAAGAGGAATCACCGGACAACGTTTATTGAAGGGATTTTCCTTTGAAGAAAAATTTCTACAATAGCCTAAGGAATGTACATCTATACGTATTTCTTTTGGAAGCTTGTGAAAATCACCGTGCCGTGAGCATTGAAACTTTTCCAAACAGATTGAAGCGTCGTCGTGCCTTAAATATCTTTGTTGAGCTTAGGAGACTTTCCTCAAACTGGTTGGCTAATTATTTCCATGAAAAAAAAGTTATGAAATATAGTTATCTGTTAAGTTAGCAGAAATGTTATATATTCTACGTAAGAATTTAGTATGTGGCCGTAAAAGTTGTGTACATTTGTCATAAACTTCCTTATAATATGTACGCTTTTAATTGTTGGTTAGACACTTTTAAGCAGCGATGCGACAATAAGATCAGGAGTTGAAATTAAAAAAAAATCATTTAGCTTCAGTAAGATTCTCTAGCACTAGCAAGAAAAATGCTTATGTAAGTCATGCAAAAAGCGAAGGCGATGCAGTAAGAACTGCCTATGAAAAGTCAAACTAGTAAATAGGCCTATAGCCGGTTGACTGAGCTATTTGAAAAACGCCCTATGAGCTTTTCTGGAAGCTTTAATAAGGGTTACAAAAGTAAAATAGTATTGAGAGGGAAAAAAGTACCACAATACTAGTTCTGGCAACCAAAGAATGGAAGAAAAGCAATAAAGTCAGATATACCTCAAAGAAACAATAAGCCTTTTAGAAAAAACATGTCACAGAAAATGCGAAACAAATTTGAAAGTATTAGATTTATTTTTACGAATTCTAGAACCTCGAAACAATCTTTCGCGATTTGCAAACCTAAACAGGTCGTTTCCCAGTCTCACCAACGCAATCACGCAATCACAAAATATATTTTCAAATCCTCAATATTCGCTTTCACACATCTTTAAGAAAAAAATCTCCTAGGAAACATGTACTGCAATATCTCTAAAACAAAGAAAAATTACGAAACAAATGCAAAAAAAAACATGAAACTCTAACTATTTCCTGTGCAAAAGTGTGAAAAAATATCTTCGACATACTCGAGAATGAAAAGAAATGACGTGATGTTATACTAATGATTAAATCACAAGACTTAACTAGAGTTAAAAAATAATTCGGAAATTATACCTGTGAACATTATAGTTATGCGTTTGTGATTTTTGTGGAATGGTGATAGTAATGGTTCACTACTCATGATGAGACACCACTCTTGACTCTTTCCCGTACTTCTTTTTGGATTACTTTCTCTGTTTGCCTTATCTGCTGAGTTTCCGCTCTCAGAACATCTTGTGGAAATAACTTATCGTACTGTAAGTCAGTTTCTCGGAAATAACATTGAGATGTCATTTACTCGTCAATATTATTTTCTCTATTTTTCTGGAAAAGATGCAAAAGTAGTGAACAATGCTGAGTAAAGTAACGCAGGAGAAAATCATACATCGTAGCTCAAAGAGAACACGAGCGGCGCCGTATTTCTGAGAGCGGAGGTAAATTGACTCCATTGTCGCACTATTCATCAGAAGCTAACAGAATTGCAAGCCTAGAACAGGTTTAAACAAACTCTTCTAGTTTACCTAGTGAAACTCTTGATCTCGTTATTAAATTTGAATGGTATCGTTACTTGAAAGTTTTCGGGGAAATGTCGTGTTATACTGACCACTCCTGTACTCTATCATGCAGTGGCTCTCCATATCACCGTAGAGATCCACAGCGGTACGCTTGTGCTCTGCAGTACTACAGTATAAACTCTGCCGATATGTATTCTGCATGTCGAGCTGGAGAGCCCAAACATAAAAGCCGAGACCTATTTCCCGCAATTCCTACAACTTGATAAGCCTCAATACGAAGAAAAAGAAATCTTTAAATTGCAACGAATCACCCGCGCAAAGCCACTATTGCAGTGTAAATTGAATAAGTTTTATCATTCAATGGATTACCACACTGAAATTACTCTAAAAAAATAAAAGTAATATCCCATAACTCTGCTAGTTACGGTAGAAAAAAAGTAATCAATACTTTTCTCCGTGCGAAGACTAAGGAAAATAACAGTTAATGTATTTTCTGTAGCTAGTTCCTTTACGATTCGCGACTTATTTCCTTACAAACATAATACTTAACTGTTTACTTCTCGTGGCGTGAGCTTGTGCACACATGTGTCCCTATGTACTCGCCCTTTCAGTTTTGTTTGTCTCTGTCGCATAAACCAAAGCTGCAGAACGTACAGTATGCTGGGAGTTTCAACTGCAGTAATTAGGTCTCGTTAATGACGACGACACTGAGCTTCTTATGTGATTTCGGGGTGTCACAGAACAACTGCTTTTATTATCTCTTTTTAACCCCGCAGTCTTACCAGCTTGTGCTTTCAAACTCCTCCCCGTCAGGATTTCTTCAATTTCCTGCTCACCGCAGTTCTTCCCACTATATTGTACTTCTTCCCCTTTCAAAATCGCAGTAACGGTCCTCATACAGTCCGAACGCACGAAAAAGCAACTGTCACACCCGCATTGGGAAGAGATTGACAAGATTAGAAAGAGCTCGTAGCGCATTTGATAAACAAGCAGCTGTTCTCACTGTTGTGCCCTCCCAACACTTACACAAAAGTTTCTCGTACTTTTGCTGTGAAAACGATTCAGCATTCCTAAATACTCCAGTGAGGACTTGCTTTCCTCTCTCTCTCTCTCTCCCACAACTTCATCTCTGCGTGGCTGCAGCAATACCGCAGCCCCCAATTGTAATTTCCCCATGTCGCAGACAGAGCCAGACTGGCTCAATTTCACATTGAACGAAATAAGAAAAGATGAAAGATAACAAAAGGAAAAAAGGGGTTTACAGCGAAGCAGAGGCTACAGGGAAATTCAATGTAAGTGAAGGGCCCACGCTGTCAGAAAAAGTCTTATTCGCGGAGCTGATCCAGCAAAACTGTTCATAACCAAGTCTTTTACACAACATAATGCGTTGTTGCCACATGACAGCTTTACTTTGTGAAAGTGAACTAGTTACCTATTCTGATTTTATTCTGCAGCTCACAATTTCGATTCTTATTACATTGTATTGAATTGGTAATAAATTCAACAAAAAAGGCGATCATAATTCATTCCAAATTCTCGTTACACGTAACGATGTTTGCACCCTTTCTAACGCAAGGGTAAAAAGGAAAATGTGCTCCATAATCCAGAATCCCCCTAAAAATTTAGAAAGGGCGTTTGCAGAAAGCACGATGACAATGCGCGTTAGAAGTTCCTGCAAGTGAATAAATCAATCCTTGCCGTTTCTAGAGAGCAGTTACTTCGTGTCGTTATACTGAATGTGAAAGATGGCTCTTACTATAAGTAATTATCGCATATTTAATTCTCCTCTGTATTCATCATTCCTGAATTCTGACAAATATAGTCTAATATCGAAGGTTCTTGATGTGTGCAAAATTTAGTGACACAAGTTGTATAAGAAGACGTATTTCACAACGACCGTGGCTACACTGCTGAAAACGAAGAGTATGACTTTTTTTCTTCCTTTGGCAGATATGTTATCCACGCTTATGGGTTTACTGGCCAAACTTTTCGTTAGAAGAGAGGGCAAAAAAGAGAAAGAATTTGATGTTTAGTTTTTATTTCTCTTTCTAGATTACATGTCTGGGTTAAAGGGATAAGAAGAGAGAGTAAAGGGAACGGAAACCTTGAAAAAAGAGGGTTATATTGTCGCAAAGGCGGAAAGAAGTTTTTTCTTGGGTAGCTGGCTTAAGGAGCAGCCGTAGCAATACTACCCGTTTTTTGTTCGTCCCTGCAAGGGTTAAGGGCGGGGAGAAGAGGAGGCCCAGTAGTTGAGAAACCTCTATTTGCTGAAATGGTCAGCAGCAAATCTTTACACAGCCCTCGAAACCCCCGTTCCTGCCACGAAATAGCCCTGAGGTGTTACTGGAAGGGGTTGGGAATTTCTGCACAACAAGGGGACATAAAAAAGCCTATCTAGAAGAGCGTAATTCTCGTTCTTCCAGCAAACTGTAAACTGTACCGTAGGCTAGAGTTACCATGTCGAGTTTTTTATCCGAAGGTCAAAGGTTGCAGAGGATGGTCAGTGTTAGTTCGACGGTGGGTAAAGAAGATAGGGACTGTAAGAAACTTGTTGGCATCAAGTAATCCTTTTGGGATGAAGGAAAGAATAAAGAACCCTGCAGTTTCTCTAGTAAGACGTCAGCTCCTCTTTTGCTTCTTTCCCTGGTTTCTCTATTTTATTTCTTTCATAGAAAGATATTTCAAAGTAGGTATGAAGAAGAAAACAGATTGTTGAAGTACGATTAAAAAAATCGGGCAGATAAATGGAGTTGTAGCTCCCGGTACCAATTTTATGGGCTAAATACAGTGCCAGCAAGCTTACTTTGGGGATAAACCAATATTTCCTATTTATCGTTGAGAGCCAGAGCAAGAGAAGAAATACTAGAAAGTGGACCCTGTGTGAAAAAGGTTTCTCTCTGGTAAAAGTACCAAAGAAAAGGGAACTAAATCTGCACACAAAAGGCAGAATTTCGCATTACTGGAAGGAGTATTCCTAATTAGGTAGTGAAAAGGATTCTTTTTACCGACAACGAGCTCAGAAAGAATCGCAGCTTAATACAGGAAAAGAAGTTTGGACCAGACGAAAAGACACAGAAACAAAAAAGCTTGCTATAAACTCTATATCTTTTGTCTTAGAATTAAATAATCTGAAGAAGAAATATCTTCTCTCCGCCGCGACTTCTTTTCCATAAACTTTTCCATAAATCAATCCCTGTGAATGAGGCGAACGCATTTAAATTGTGTAAAATTCGTTGCATACTTACTTACGTTGCATACTTTACAAACTTGTCATGAATGCTTCTGAGCAAATGAAGAGACTTGGAAACCTTGTTTCTGAGTTTTTCATTTGCGTAAGCTCTTTTTCAAATCGTATTTCTTTCTTTCGGAACTCTTGCGCTTGACGCTTCACTTCTTCACAGAAATGCTTAAAGCAGTTTTAGGAAAATAAACCAACTTAATTTCGAAAACGCAAAACGCATTTATTCAAATTATTCTTTTCCTTGAAGTAGTATAACTTTTAGGTTTGTTTGTAAGCCAAAGGAAGTGGAAATAAATATGAACTTTATAACGTTTTATCGGCTTACGGCACTATTGGAAAGCAGGTATTGTGCGTGGTACCTGAGCTGTTCCGTCCAAAAAAACGCTGTGAAACTCAGTGCCAACAAGACTTTCACTGTTGTTAGTTTCAACATCTTGCCACGTTTTGCTTTCTAGAATGTGAATTATCTTTAAAACCGAAAGAAAAGACTATAAAGTAATTATACTCTTCATTTGAATTTTTGGTTACACAACTTCACATTCATCAACGCTCGGTATGGATAGTTCTATTTCACAAGCAATTCAACCACCGGCAATGGTCCAGATGAGTCACACTAACACAACCCAACATTATGTAAGCCCATAACGAAATTTCCTCGAGCTCCGGACCGGATCTCTTTCCCAAAATTTATCGTCTTCAGCTCATAGATGCGTTTCTGCGACCGACAATCCGAGTACTAGGTGACAGAAATCTTGCTCAAACTGGATTTATACTTTCAAATTTCAGAAAGGCTGACGCTGCAGAAGTGCCATTTCGGTATAATATATCAGCACATGTCTGAAAGAAGGACGCATTGCCTTGTGGGGACAAAAACGACTGAGTTGCCGGTAACGTCGTAGAAGCCTGGAAAGAAACTTACCCTGCGGAGTCCTTACCGAGACGCGATCTTATGCAACATGAAGAAATAGACTAAAGTTAGGGGAATAAAGTGACAAGTTGCTACACAAACCTCTCTTTCAAAAATTTCTCCCAACCCTCCGTCATAACCCTACTCTATGTTACACAGATGCAGAAATATTCCCATTCATGATTTAACCCGCAGGCTTTGTGGGTCCCGCAAAGGTGAAACTTTCCTTCTGAGACTTATTAACTGAGTAGGGTAGCAGACTCAATACCTATAAATTTACCCTTTCCGTCCAAAAGGTACTACAGCACATAACCCTCTGTCATCCCTTCTTTCCTACTCCACCTCTATATCTGCCATCTTATTGCTCTCTTGTGGTCACCCATACACCCAAGGTACGCATAAGACGTAATTGCAGAAGCTGTAATCTGAGATGAAAAGCTACAAAGGATGTTGGAGGGTGAGAGACGACCTGCAGATGATCTCTGAAGGATTAAAAGGGACGGAAGCAATAGCAATAGGGTGAAAGAGCAGACACTAGGAAGGGATGGGTAAATACTACATTGAATAAGGTAGAACTAGAGCGAAGAGTTTTCCCCGTGTCTTCGCGTTCTCAAGAGCGTTTCAACAATCCCTACGGGGGATTTCTACGACAAGCCTGGTTGCCAGAGGAGTGTTGAATACGGGATAGAGTACAATTCTCCCTTTTATACACACTCTACAACACTTGGACCTACGGTTCACAACTTAGAAACAACAAAATTTAGGCCGTAAAGCTAAGCCCTCATTTTTCCAAGTCCACTGTAACAAAATGCCCCAGCTTACGACTCGAATGACGACCATGTCCGCTTTTATTCTGCTGTGTTTTTCAACGAAGGTTCAAAAGGCTATCAGTTTCCTCCCTGACGTTCTATTTTTACGAGAAGACCGATTTGTCAGCCTTATGACTTGCTTTTTCATTTTTGTAGAAGACGAAGAATTGTTATAAAAAAAGGAAGGGCTAAGGCAAAGTTTTGGAAACTTTGAAGGGGACTTTGGCGAAGAAGATTGAAAGAAAAGAGGGTTACTGGGGGTGGGTTTTAGTTCCCGTTTACGACCGCCATATGGAAATGGGTTTGGGCACGAAGGTTGTCTACATTTAAGCTCTTAAAGAGGGCAGAATTTTGAGTGAAAGAAATTCTGAAGAGGGTGGGGATCAAGGTTAGTACTCGCTGGTAGTAAAACAAACAAAAGAGTACAGAATTTCAATGTACGAACGTTTTTTCGCTTGCTTCTAGTACTAAAAATTCGGGGGGCGAGTTCCAAGGTAAGAAAACTGGGTGACGCGGAAAGAGATCGTAAACCGCGAGGAAAGCAAGATAAGGATTTTAACGTGGTAACAGAGATAAATCTACTACGGTGGGTGTGCCTGTGTAGAGATGAAAGGCGATGAGGGACAAAACTGTTAGAGATATTTCTGTTTTCGTATTCAAAAGCTCACAGTTCTTTATAGCGTACTCTTGACTTCTTAAGAAATCCTTCGGTCCTCCTACATTTCTTTCGATCCTCCTTCTCTTAGAATTCTTTTTTTTCGGATTTCTTTTGGTAAGGGAAGGGTTCAAGAGCTGGGCAGCTATGTCGAACTGGCTGGCAGCGAAAGAGCAAAGAAAAAGCCAGAGAAGAGTGGGCCAAAGCAGTTCTGTCACTAAGACTCCCTAAAAATAGTTTTCCAGTAGAAGCTCTTACCTGGAGTGTTTTGCGACGGTATTTCTGTGACCTTCAGAAATAAATTAGGTGGTTTTAGCAATATTTCGAAAAGAGGCATTTTTGGTAGTTGGAGAGCAGTCGGAAATACGATTCAGAAAATATTTTATTGAATAACGGGACACCTTAAAAACAAAAAGCTTTTCCTTTTGGCATTCGTAATAAGGGTATTCATCATTTCTGCGTCGTCCGTAAAGAATTGAAAGTATGCAGTAACCCCTCATAGAATGGACGTGGTTAAACTCAATTTGTCTTATAGCATTTTAAAATGTTCTCAATGTTATCTATCAAACTAGCTCTCTGTGTTCTAGTTAAAAAATTGCTAGTTTTCGATTAATAAAATTCGCACGATAATTTTGGGTAAACACTAAAGAACCCTAACTGCTTGTAGTAAGATAAATAGTAAGTCGACCCGATCACATAAGACATTGAGAGCTTTCAAAGGTTCCCCGAAATATAGGCTATTGTGAGCTTCATTAGTGCAACATTCTTGATTCACAATACAAAGATAGTTTCTACTTAATTGCTGCCCATGAATTGAATCACTCTGAAGATGATTTTACCATTATCTTACAATTGTTCAGAAGAAACGTAACTCTATCTTGAAGTAGAAACAGAAGGACTTCGCTAACTTGTTTCATAAACTGAGAAATATAATTTCGAAATGAGATAGATGACTGTAGTTCACTATACTTCACAAATTTGACCGTATAATTAAATGCGTCAAAATTCATTCCCGAGAACCGTTTGAAGACTTCAATGATAAACGCTGCCCTTTGCTTTAACATCGAAACATACTGCCACAGAAATATGTGTTAGTAATGAACCTTGCGTGAAACACAGTGCCGTGGTCAATTAAGAGATTGTTCAGTCTCAGTTCCGAACGATTTGCAACCAACGCGTGTGTCGCTGACATCCAATATAACATTGCAAAATTTTTCTTCCGCCAAGTTCAGTGCTTAAGAGTCGTTAAATTGCAGGAATGAAGCAGCGCCCACGCATTTCTGCCAAAAACATTCAGATTTTCCTCCGGATTTTTAGCCTAATTGTGACGTTGATGGATTCTGTTTCCTGATTTCCTTGTTGTAAATTTCTTACCCTTTTACAAGAAAACCTGAACTTGGCACATGACAAACTAAAGAAATCTCCAAATACATTCTGTCAGCAACATTTCAGCTTTCCACGAGACAAAAGGCTCCATTAACAGCACTATTGAATATTTTTGGTACCGTCTGTTGAGCAGTCAGGGAATAAAGAAGTGCTTTACCTAAAGCGTTATGTACTTGACATGCTGTCTTTAACCTTGATTCGTAACTACTGGCTTTCTGTGCAATAATAACAATAGCAGTTGTCAGAAATGTAAAAATCGGTCTTAAGTATTGCGTTGCATATGTCGCTTTCGTTGTGAGCGATCCATTGTCAACTGACAGAGTATTACAACCTGAACATTTTGGCTCTTGTTTCGAGGTCGTTGCTTATCGGCACAGTCCGACAGAACGGGTGACGACACCATCAACGCCCCAAAATCAATTCTGCAGCACCGTGAAGACATAAGCATTTTATCAGGTGTTTTTTCCTGCTGCCCTGTGTAATAGTATTGATAATATCTAGAACGACGAATCAGAAAATAAAGCACAGTCACAATAGAACGGTGCGTCGCAGGAATAGACACAAGAGAAATATAAGAAAGAAATATGTCACCCAACACTCAAAAACGAAGGCTGATCCTTCGGTTCAACTGAAAGGGCAACCAACCATCCATGTGGACTCCCAACACAGACTTTTCAGATAGATTACGCTTCTTCTTATTTCTGTTTCGTCTTCATCCTTTCGTGTATTTGTGTACTTTCCCAGCAATTCTCCTCCGTTTGCTCCTCAGGAGCCTTTTCCTTATGCTTACACGAAAGAACGATCACTAAGGGCTTCTTAACCCTCTCTCTGTTCCCTCTAAGCTTCCTTTCAGTGTAAAACTCGCTGCGATATGCGTCTTTTGCACCCTTCCACATTTCTACCTCTCTCCAATGGCAAAGTTTAAGGAAATTTCTGCTCGCCTGCCTTCGCCGGCGTCCTAAACGTTGTATGTTTAGGGTCCTAATATCTGTTCCGAGTGCGTCATGGCCAATAACTCCATCAGATACACACAAAAAAGCTGCTGCAATTGAGAGAGGAGCTGGTGAAGAAAAGAAAGAAAGAAAACGCATAGCTTGCGGAGCAATATCAAACAAGAAATATGTCCGTTACGAGCTGCATCGGTTGTGACCCATTGATTAGAACACTAAAAGGTCATTTCCTTTGCCAAACAATCTTTTTATGTCTTCCTACCCTTCATTCCTTTCGAAGCATCTCTATTCCTACCGCAGAAAAAACAGCATTATGAAAATTATTTCTAAAACCTGTTCAAAGGGGGAAAAAGTCCCTTCCAAACTTTCCTAACTCATTATCTTTGGTCTTCCTTTCCCAATCGGTGCCAAAGAACTTCCAGTAAGCCAATACTTAGGCAAATTCCACCCCCACTCCTTCACCCATTCACAGTCTTTTCTTGAAACTTATGGCATGGTTCCCAAAAGGCATTAAGTATGTTACCTTAATAGGAAGCTTTATGCTAGTCATAATTAATACTCGACTCCGTGAGCCGCGAAGAAAACTTTCAGCGTGCTTTTCTTTCTGGTAAATTCCGGTGAGTGAAGAAGAGGTTGAAGCTTTTGCAAGAACTTCGGAGGAAAACGAAAATTTAGCAAGATCTAATGTGAACTGTCATGGGGCAAAAGAGGTAAATCAATGATGAGTGTGCTCTAACAATTTTAGTTGGCGAGGTGGTTACAGAAATTAATTATAAAATAATGGGCTAAATGTAGATTTCGGGAAGTTCCTATTTTAAAATATTTGTTAACAATGCTACGTTTTAAGCAAGTTTATTTTTAAATGCCTACAATCTTAGAAAATCCAGTACTGATTTTAGACTAGTTGGCTAAGATTTTTGAGAAAGATATGACATGTTAATGAGAAGTGCAGCAAACAACAAATGGCGTGATTCGCCCTTCTGTTTTCGGGTTATGGCTTTGCCGCAGTAGCTATTGCTGCGAACTTCAGGGTCGATAGTCCCCATTCTTGATGAACTTTGGGACTCTAAGCGAAGTTTACGATTCTTCCCAAAATCGATTTCAAATTCCTACATAATAACATATTCGAAGTTCGTTCGAAAGAGAAGAATTCATTTCTTTCCTAACCAGCTTTTGTGACATTTATCTTGGTACTTACTAGACAGTAACTATGGCCATTTCCAGTACTCTCCCGTGCAGTAGAGTAAGGATTATGACAAAACTTCACAAAAGGGTTGCAATATCTTTCAGATTAACTTTGCATGAAAACAAAGAAGAGCTGAATCACTCCACATTCTTGTCTCTATCAGCGCATTTATACGAGTTTTTATTGCATGGGGAATAGAAAACATCACTTCAAGGAAATATTTCTTTTTCTTCCTTTCGCCGCTGGCGATGTATCTATACTTTCGGCTTGTATTTTTTTTCGAAGGCTTGAAAAGGTTTGTGGGCGTGTGAAGAGAAGATAAATGCTTTAATCTATGGAAATATCAAAGAAATGCTCACAAAGTAGACTTTTGGTTGCTGGATAAGTAGACTTTTAAAACAGTGACAACAATTCTTTCCACGTACTTTGGAGTCACATAAATTCCTATGCTTAATGAAAGGCCACGAACGGTTCCCACATTAGCTCTCATCTGACACAATACTGAATGCGTTTTATTTCCACCATTTCTTTCACCTTACCTGGAACATACTATGTAGTAAAAACGGAGAAAGCAGTAATATTTTCTTATGACGCGAAATGACGCATAAAAGGAGTATCAGTATGTCGTGGTGACAAGTGATTTTCTCCGTGTGTGATAATAAACCAAGTGAAAGTAACGCGTTCCTTAATGTACACAGTCTAGATCAAACGGATTGGCAAAATATTTTTCAGGAATGTAAAAGCCGAGCTGTCCAGATGGAAAAATGTTTCAGTTTAGCAGAAAATAAATACTCAAAAATTTAATCTTAGATCTAATCTGCCGAAGACAAACCAATATTTTGCATTCTATGAGCTGAAACTTACTTAGAAATAAAGCCAAAGCTTGTTAAACGAAAGAATTTTTATGTGGTTAAACCCAAGTCTTTCCGCATGTTTGACTTCAGCGTCTGTTGAATTTACAATATCCCAGAATGAAAAGTAAGGCTAGTGGCAAATTTAACTTTTAGTTCTATTTCAGTTTAATAATGAATAACATTATATCTTTCAGAGATTGGGATAGTACTAGCCGGAAGACATCCACCGAAATTAGCCCTTTTGTTACCAATATTGTGCCATTTCTGTACACGCAAAGATCTACTTTTTCTTCAGAAATAGGAGCAATCTCCTTCCAACTCTGGTAAACACGGCCCTCGTCTTCTACAGCGCGAAAAAAAGGCAGAGCCATTTCGTCTTAATGGTGGCTAGAAATACTGGCAGTGTACGGACCCTACATGTATACTGCCAGTAGTTTTTTATGGTGATTGCAAGATTACGGGGACGAAGGAAACGAAGAAAAAGTGATACAAGAACCGAGAGTGAGAGATTTCGCGTGGTATTTTGAGAGAGAGACCCGAATTATCTAACTCCTTTTTTCAATCCGTCGTGCATTTCTTGCAGTAATTACCCGGCACTGTAAGAAAAAGGGAAAATTGTCGTTTCGTTCCCAGACGGGCAAAGGCGGCCGTGACAAAAGTCAGATGGTAGCACCGCTTCTGAATGATATTAACCTAGTCTGGGGTAGTGGCGTTCATGTCTTTTTACCTCCTAAGGGAAATACTAGCCGAAAAATAAAGTCATCTCCAGCACCCGTGAGAGAAGCCCGAAAAAGTCCAAAGAAGCTATCCATCCATCAACTGGGACACACTACAATCCCTTGTTTTTACTTTCTTACCACCCAGCCGAATTCTGAGAAGTTTCCGATGTGCTCAGCGAAACAGTTCAGCACTGGCTAGCCGACTCATGGTGGTAATACTGCCCGATACTGGGACTGAAAATTCTCTTCATGTCTCCCATCGTGAAAAATTGGCCCAAACAGTTTCTGATGGCCAGAACAACGGTTTCGTACGCCTTACTTTGGCTTATCTGTGCGATAGGTACCGGCACTCTCCCCTATCAGGTTGCTGGTACGCCTACGGTGCCAGGATCCTTCCCTTCAGCGCGTACCTCGCCTTCTAGAACAGTAACCACTCGCTATGGGAGAGTCTTGGGTTCAATTCTCACCTTACCACATCCTTTACAACCCGTGGAAGTGTATCTCGGATTGCCCTACGCCACGCCCCCGGTAGGGGTGAATCGTTTCAGCCCTACAAGGAATCCAGTTCCCTGGACTGGAGTACGCTTGGCTGATACCCACGGCCCAGTGTGTCCCCAACACTTCCCTGATCTCCGTAACGAATCTCAAGTGCTTAAAACAATGCCCCGTTCACGACTGGAGTATTTGCGGCGGTTGGAATTGCTCTTGTCTGGGAATCAGAGCGAAGATTGCTTGTACCTCAACATCTACACGCCAGCTCAAGGTAAGCGAAAGAAGCGAAAATAATTGAATGACGTAGAACAGCCAAAGAAATTCCCTAAGGCTTTGATCCTTTATTCGCAAAGGTTCTTGTGTACGCTTCCATCCATTCCAGGGACTGAAAAGCTCCTGGAGGACAACTTTCTTTTTTCATTTACGAAACGGTTTCTATGGCAAAAATGCGAGGGGCATGATCCAGCTTGCATCTTCTGTACGAGTACAAGGAAACATACCCACACGTTTGGTTCTCTCGGGCATAATGTATCACCAATGATCCGGATAAGGCTAAATGCGCGTAAAAGATAGAAGCTTAATTTTGCCTGTGCCATTTTTCGCTGGCACTTACTATTTATGTAACATGAGAAAACAACGAAACTATTGTCAACAAATCACTTTGTTTATTTTCAAAAGTTGTTTGCGTAAGTCTTTCTATCTCGACCCAGACGTGAGCCAACGCTGTTCTAAAGGAGACGGATTTCAAAGGCTCAAGTGCTAAACAAACGAGTAAACCGAAAAGGTGTTAGTACCGGTCTGATTCCCCCGTTCGTTGAAGCCAGTAAATCCCCCTGAGGAAATTTTATCTAACGTGCAGACGGGTTGTAATCAAACGCTTTTGCCATTGCCACCAAGCTTTTGTACAACTGGACTACAGCAATGGTGGAAGGGAGGCTGAGCTTATCTTTTGCCCACGAAAAAAGAAAAAACAAAACAAAATGTTCCGAAATTTTCCTCCCGAACCCCCAAGAACAAAATGTAAAGTCCGCTTTTACCTCTGTTGGCTCAGCTCTGCAGAGATAAGAGCGAAAAAGGTACCGACAGCATAGCCGATACTTTACTGGCATATCTTCCTTTGGGATCCTTGGCCAGAAAATGGCTATATTTTTCTAGAAGACTTGCTGGAAATTGTCCTTTTTTCTTGCCGCCAATACTGTTAAGGGAGAAAAACAGGAATTTTTATAGGTACGGGTTATATGGGGGAACAGACCGGCAGAAATACTGGCAATTGCTGGTGCTAAAAGAGAAAAGCGAATGGGAACGCAGAAAAAGTTTTTTTTCTCGCTTTTGTTACTTCCACAAAAAGTGAAGTTAGTAAGATATCAGAAAGGGCCAACTAAATGGTAAACGTCCCTGTAGCAATGTTTGTAGAAAAAAGGAGCATGGCGCAGAAAGTTGAGGCAAATATGTCATAAAAGGCAAAAAATGCCATATCTTTCGCCGCGAAGCAACGGGGGTAGTTGACGTAAGCTTGCAGATAGAAACATTTCTTCAATGCTTCCACCTCTCTTGCTAAAGGTCTGAAACTCTCATATCTGTCGCTTCAAATAATCTGCTAATACTATGTTCCTCATGTCTTCTAAATTCTTTTTTTTTTCTAGTTAAATAAATTCTTGAAGCTTTTGAAGTCAGTTTAACGCACCATCCATTTTGCATTCACTCTATGAGTTTGGAACTTTTCAGCACCTAGAGACGCTTGATGATCCTTTTGAGTTTTAACAGGCTCGATAAGTTATTAATCATTTTGCCAGCAGACAAGACCAAAATCACTAATAAGACGCAAGGGAGAAGAAAAACTGGAACACGAATGCCTTTAGGGCTTTCTTAATAAATAGGTGTGTCTTCCATTGTTCTCCCATTTTTATAAATATCCTAAACTGAGGGGAAAAGAAAAGTTCTAAGCTAAACTAAAAAGGATGTCAGTAAATTAAAACAAATTTGTCTGAAAAAAATAAAAATAGGGGAAAATAGAAGAAAGAACATCCGCTTGCCGGAAGAGGGATCGCACTTTGGAAGTGTGAAAGGAAGTTTACGAAGATTCTCGTTTTTAACTTTTTTCTCTTGATTTAATGTTCATGCAATAAAGAATAGGAAAGCAGAAAAAATAATTTTCTCGAAGTTTTTGTTAGGGTACGTTGTTTTATTGTAAACAAAATGCTAAGCATTAGGATGTACCAGGAGAGTGAACAAAGTAGACGAAATATGCATGTTTTCGGTGTCACTTTCTTAAGGTCAATTTTGAGGGAGATGCTAGCCTGAAGTAATATCCCTGAAAGCAAGTACTTGCTGTGTAAGTGTCGCAGTAGCGAGTACCCAGATGCCATAACACGTACATAAAAGCCTTGCTGTCTATGAGACCGAGACAAACTTGCAGAGGTAGGGAAATAGGAGCGAGAAAAAGATTTGGAAGGCATAAATAGGCGCATTTCGTAGCAGATGCACGCGAGGTCCAAAACTTTTAAGCAAGAATGGTGACGAGAAATTTTTATGTCTCCTAGGTGAAAGATTTTTATTGAATTTTCGTGAGTCGATGTGAAACTGCGGAAGACCGAGGGCGTACCGAAAATTATTTTTAACGAAATAATAAAAGATTTCCTTGGTCTACGACATTTGGACTTTAAGTACATCCAATGACTAATTTTGTTCTGAAATATCCGACAGATAGTCTTTTCAATTCGATGAATTATTGTAAAACTGATATTATAGAGCATGGTGCAATTCATGGAACCACTATATCTTTACGTACATAAAAACAAAAACGTGAAGCAGGTGTGTTCTGCATTTCATATTTTTTAATGTCTAGCTCATTTGCCAAGTAGTATTTAATTTTGTGCAGTTTTAAATGTTTTAGGGTATAAGAAACTATATATTTTTCTCGTTTTTTTTGTAAATGTAAAAAATATGGTCAAATTGCTTCAGTCGTTTTCGGATGGTCAATCAATATTAACAAATCTGTATTGTTTTACCTCCGACGGTGTGCACCTTCGCAAATATATTGGGGTAAAAAATTGTCGATGACTTGGGATGGGAGACTAGAAGATATGTAAAATTTGGGCTGGGCAAAACAATGCAGGAGATAAGTTTCTTTCCTTTATTGCTATGTTTCTTGGTTTCTAGAAATACCGAAGAAAAAAACGCCCTCAGAGCATAAGAAGATGGGGGGCATTCAATTAAAAGCACTAAGTTTTACGACAGAAGGCTTCTCGCGAAAAGTTCCCGGGCGTTTTCTTTCTGTATCCGCCAAGCTTTCAAGTGCAGCACGTCGTCAACGAAATTCATAATCGCATTACTGTCGACACCAGACGTCACTTAATTGTCCCGCCCCACGCGCAAAAAACACATTTTTTTTATCTTGCTTCCGCTCTTCACAAATTTTTTCCCGCCAACTAAGCTAAAAACTTAAGAAAAGCAAGAGGGTACAGTATAAATAATTTTTCGTTTCCCTCTTGTGCAAAAACTTTTACCAATTTCTCTCTTTGGTAACGATATGATTTTGTTTATTTCTCTTCGCTGTTCCATCAAAACGGCCATACTTAGCGGAGCCAAAAAAAGTGGACACAAATCTAGTGTTACATAACTTAACAAGCAAAACAGACTATGCTCTTCTGAATAAAGAATAGTTTCTTTTATGTTTTGCTTAAGGATTTCATGTGTGTAGATGTGAGGGTTGTTAGCTGTCACCAGCTGTGACAATGGCTTAACTCTTCACCGTGCTTTTCCTGGGTGTAAGAAGTAAAGGATTTAATAATTTTTTTTTCCTCTTTTATCTTGGCTCTAATCCTGCATTATTTCTTCTTGGTTTCCTATTATTTGCCATTCAATGCTCTATCCGAGTAATGTAACAAGCCTTGGAATAATTTAGTAAGGGTTATAAATTTCTAACTAAGTTTAAATTTTTGCTTTCAGCAGGACTTGTCCAAAGCTGAGAAATATTTTATAAGCTTGACCCGTTCTTTGATTCCAAGTTCAGTATCAAAGTAAAATGGAGACGAGACGTACTTACCTTTATTTTCGATCGAGTGTTATGCGTAGGCAATGCTATATATTTGCAGAAAATAATACAAATGTACTGTGCTTTTGGTTACCAAATTTTCCTCGAAATTCGCAATGCAGGTCCTTTTTAATTTAGTCTCATCATAACTGCAAATTAGTTCAACTCAAATCTTTGGGTTTTCCTATTTACCTATAAACAATATCGGAAGTAAGCTCCACAGTTCAAAATTGTGAAATTATCGATTACACTTTCGTTCGTTAGTTCAATTGATTCTCTCAAATAGGAAGCCCTATTTCCTTGCTGTTTGCGGCAATCAAAGGTAGTTAGAACGGGCAGTGAGTTACTGGTGTTACAATACAACAATAGAAGCCAGAGACTAATTGCGAGTAGTGTACCATAGTATCATAATTAAATCACGCTATATCCCCAAATAGCAGCTCCAACTTGAACCTAGTTAGCCAACAGAAGCACCATTCTAAGTGAAAGCTGTCGTAATCAAATCACTATTATATCTGCCCAAATAATGGAAATTTACACTATACTATTCCTAATTATAGTTATTTGAGCTTTGAATTTTGCTACCAAGAAGACTGTGTGCTAGAAAAAGGGAAAATCTTAAGAAGAGACAACGTTCGTTTTTTTAGTGTACACGCCTCATTGATTAGATAAGGATTGTGAGTCAAGATGTAAAAAATAATAGTTTAAATTTGCAAATAAAGAAAATTTAGTTTCTGTTAAAGATTTCAACGAAATAAAAGCTCGAAAATAGCATTAGTAGCATTAAGATATGAATTTTAGCGCGCGGAAATAAAACCCGCAAACACCTGAGCAACCGAAAGTTACTCCAGATGCACTTTCCGTCTCTGTGTATATCACTCTCGCGTCCTCTCTCTCTCCCTCTCTCTCCCTCTCTCTTCCCTCTCTTTCTCTCTCTCCCTTTTGTACCCAAACTATTGCTGCAGAGGATTAAAACAATCAAGCGGGAGCATATGTGAGTACTTTGGGTGGTACGTACCATAGTACAGTACTTCTTAACTCCTGAGCGGGAGAGATCAATAGGCGCGCCCCTTTTGCTTTAAGACAACCCGCTCCTTCTCACAGCTTCCGCTGATTCTTTCTTTCCTCTTTTCCTGTTCCTGTCTTGCCGTCGAGCTCGCTGGGAGTCCTGTTTAGATGTATAGTACACCGTACAATATACACGGGTGTACTCGGGAACAAGGCCGCGTTCAAGCCACAAAGACCCGAAGGTTCTTGGCAGTAATAAGGAAGGTTAGTCGCTCCTACGAGTACACGAATGACTGCTTTTGCCGTAAAGAACTATCAACTTCGCCGTAGGGGTGTACGACTGTGAAAGTCGTTGAGAAGAAATTACATGACCAGCTTCAATCACACGCATCTTTGATTTTACGCCACTGTCACATCAAATTAAAGGAATTTTTCAGTTTTCGATTGCTTCAAGACTTGCCTAGAAACAAACAAGAAATTCGAGTACCTATGTGCATCAGCAATCTCTATTTTGCAGCATTGCACAACGTATTTCACAACTTAGCAATGTAGCGATAATAATGGCACGTTGCATTTTATTTCCATTGAACTATTTTAATTTGTCTTCTAATTATATGTAACCTTGTAAAAAGGAATTTATAAAAAAACAGTAGGCGGAAAGCCTACAAATCTTCAACGACAAAAAAGGAAAAAGGAATCATTATTGAAAGCCAGCAAGTTGCCAATCTAGGTGTGTTGCTTGCGTTTTTTGAACATTTATAGGTTTTCGATTTCTCGTGACTCTTTAAATTCTTTTTGCTGCTTAGGCGTGGCTCAAAGCGAGAGACCATCAACACCAGTTGATAACCCTGTCCCTTGTGAGCTCCTTCAGTCAAGAGTTGACTGTGCTGTCATAACAAAACAATTCTTTAAGTAACTAAAATTTAAATAGCATTCCTTTTTCGCTTCGTCAGTATTATTTGTTCTTCTTCTTTTCACTACCGTGTTTCAAATTTTCAAGTTTCTTTCTTTCATAATCTAAGATCAAAGCAGTTTATTTTTTGCGACTTATTGTTGATTTGTAGCAACATTTCCTTTTCTACTAAGCACCACATATTTCAAACAAGCCCTGTAAAATGTCCTCCGTAAGTACTGCTAAACTTAACTGCGACGATGAACCTTTTCATTAGCGAAGGTTTCAGGCCAAACACGGTGACACAAATGACTGAATTTTAGATCCTTAACGTCTGGTAACCCAAATGTTCGTCATTTGAAGATCATATTAAATTTACTGCAACCTTAACTGTAGAACAAGGTTTTATAGCATTAACTAGTATATTTAAGCGTAAAGAAGCTCCGTAATTTAATTTTAAAGAGTAAACGTAAAAGCAACTTAACTATGCTAATTTACTATATAGCTTTCAAGAAAGTGAAAGAGATTCAGCGAATTTTGCTGCTTTGTGGGTAAAAACATTCCTGTTTTTTCTTGAGGCAGGCAATAAAGTTAATGAAAGATATTAGCGCGATATTACCTTCATTTGGCTGGTACTTACGTTAATCGATGTTAAGGGGAAACCATATGCTGTGTGAAACTTTCTCTGAAGTACTTTACATAAATGCGCCAGTTCTGCTAGCCATTTTAAGAGCAACAAGCAGATTGGGGAGTTGTTTTTAAGAGCCAGACGTCTAACGTCAGTTAACTCATTTTCTTTTTCCCCGAGGGCAAGAGGGGAAAAATTTCCACTAAAATTTTAATTAACTTTCTTGTTAGTATAGAGATGATCTTTCGTCCCCTCTCAGAATTTTAATTTTAAAGGGATAATCATTAACTTACCCTCGTCCCGTAACCTCCCCTCGGGCCATTTTAAGAGGCATTGAATGAACGCAAGCTATTTTGGGTGGGGGAAAAAAAAAATTTCACTGTGCTTCCAGTTATACTTTTGCTCTCTTTTTTCCTATGTACGAAACTAATTGATAAAAGTGTTGCCTAGAAGGCGTTTTTTAAAAAAAGTTTAAACTGCGCTAATTGCGTACGATTAAAGAAAAAAATATAATAAAATAAGTCTTTTAGAATAATTACGTATTGAGCCAACACCGCGCAAAAATGTTAGTGTTCCCCTAATAAAAGTCGAGTGGAAGCTATTAATGAAGGAGTGAAACCCACAAAGGGTATGGGAAACACTTATTCTGTAGAGTGGTGAACATAAACATTGCACGGAACAAGGCGTCCTTCTATTGACGTGTCTTTCGTTATCTTTCACTACCTTAACTATATCTCACCAACCACTGATCCCTTGAGACGTGAAAGAAACAATCAATTTGGACGAAAAGGAGTGACTTTCTTTATTTGTCTCCCTAGTTTTTCATCTTTCATACTTCGTTTTCTGACATTTGTTCTTTAGATTACGCTTCATATCGAGTCTATAAAATATCTACATAAGGATCTAAAAGTTAACGGGGATCCTTATTCATTGTAGGGAATTTTGGTGGTTACTTTAAGCAGTAAGACAAAACTTGGAATCCCAAAACATGGGAAGCAGTAAGTGAAAATAAACAATTAAATGGATCGTGGATAGAAAAGGCGAGAAAACATAGAGATAATGTGTATTAAAATCGAATACAATAGAACTTAAAAATAAAGGAAAAATAACAACAGCAGAAAAATAAGGGCTCACGTACATGGCTTTACTCTTAAGAGAAGCACATACCCTAATGAAAATAAGTTCCCTCTTAAAACATAGTCATGATAATGCCTAATTGAGTCCATTTCACTACGACTGTTTTGCTCCGAGAAAAGCTATACTTTCATTTTGTTGTACAAGGAGTTAAAAATGTTAAAAAAATAAAAATGCTTCTCTCCAGTAATTCTAGCAATAAATAAAGGTAACAAAAATCGAAAACCTTGCGACAGATTGCCGTGTATGTAGATGTCAACATCATGGGAGGCAAAACACAGACAAGAAATCTTAAGTAGGCTTGGTATATTTTTGCATACTAGCGTTGTTCTGTTTAGTGTTCGTTTCAGCAGGAATGTACTGTAACTAACACGTGGCCAGAATTTTGACAGTTATCTTATTAATCGGCAACAACCAAGCTACCGAGCCAAATTCTCCTGAACCAAAACTGAGTGGTACATTTTTTTTTATTTTTTTTTTCCTCATTTTGTCCCGATCTTCACTCTCATTACAATTATGTATAATAAATTCCCAGACTATTCCAGGTAGTCCTACAAAAATAAAGTAATATATTTTTCGTAAAGGTTGTGAAATCTCCTAGAAACACAACAGGAGTAAAACAAAATAGACGTATCACGTCTTGACCAAACAGTACAAGTCTCTCGAACTCCCATGTCTATGTATACAGAAGTGCTGCATAACTGCAAAGATCTTTATCATCTTTTTTTTCACTTAGGCAGACCTGTTCCAACTTTTTTTTCAATCAACAGAGAGGGATAAAGTGGAGGGAGGTACCTCTTTTTGGTGCTTTCCTATAATTTCTGTCTTCTCTTGTCAGCTCATGCATAAAATATCGTAGGGGAAAAGCGTCTTCTGAGGACAATTCCTTCCTCTTCGGTGGCGTTAGCAACTCCCTTTTTAACTTCCCCCAACGCATACCCCCCTTCTCTACCCCCTTTTGCCTATTTAAGAACAGAAAAATCGCTCCCTAGAGAAGTAGTCAATTGATACATTTTTCTCCTGAATTCACCGTGTTTCGGTTACACTTTACGTAATTGTGTCTGTAACTTTCCAGAGCCATTTCAGAAAATGAATTCAGTGGTCCAGCGTGTTCATGGGCGCGCCTAAACTTTTTTATTTTTGCTTGAGAGACACCAGTAAAAGAGTTTTGCAATAAAAGCATTGCAAAAACCTGAAGCTTCTCAGAAATAATTTAGTAGTACAGGACCAATTTCCGTAAGAAAACGTAAATAAAGGATTATATCTGTTGTGGCTACTAAACCAAACGTAACTTTTTCTTGAAAAGCAGCGTGACCAAGGCTCATTGCTGGCAGCTGCATTGAATTTTCGAATTTCAGCATTATTTACAACTGGGGTATAGGCGAATTATAGTGGAGCTCTTCTTTCGTTATAAACTGAAGTGCCATTTTTGACAAAGGTGGTAAAAGTAGGGTACGATTTCGTATTCGTATTTCATATTCGTCATTTGTATTGGAAGAATGTTCTAGGTCTTGATTAGCCACTGGCAGTACTGGCCGGGAGCTTTCTTATGATGAACAGGAATCTTCTTTTCCAAATTTAAGGTGCATATAGGTTTTGGAGAGGCTGTGATCCCTAAGTCTCGAAGGATGGAGGTTTTGCTGACTATTTTTCCGTGAAGACTATTAAGAAGAGACTTTTTTTAGTAGCTGTGTTTGGGAGTTTTAGGGTTCGTCGAAAGTCTTCGGATTCCTAGTGAGTATGAGGCATAACTTGGGTGTTTGGGGTTGTCTTCACTCTGAGTTGTTTATCTTGAATAGTGAACTTGGTTAACCGTTCTTCAATCGTGAGATCCGGGGAGAGATTTCACTCTCCGTGTTGCGCTTGGAGACTTTTCGAGGGTGCTAGTGACCGTGAGTAGTGCCTGCCTGTGGGTGCTAGTGAGGAGGTGAGTTGGCAATCTTGGAATTGCACTAGGCAGGGACGCCATATGGTACGTTAGAGTATACGGTAGTCAAAATCTTTGACAGTAGACGACAGCCCTCACTGGTCTTACAACAGAAAAGGTCTTATAAATCGTGTAAATGAATTAGTCGATTCTGAAAAATTTTAATGCATTTTAAAAGGTTATTGAAAGATTTCAAGCTCCAGAGTTATGATAGGACATATAGACAAGGAAGGGAGTAAGCCAGTGGTTAACATATTGGGTTGAAAGAGTTCATGTATAATTTCTGAGGTGACTACCATGTGCATTTCGACGGAGATTTTATTAGAATTCTACCTAGCGCTTGAATTCTATATTGTCATTTATTTGAAATTTTATTTCTAATTAGAACCAGCGCGAGCGTATTGACATTGCTCGTTAATTTAAACTTTCAAAAACTCGTTTCTCTCCCTCTAATTAACAATCTTCTGTATAAGGCGAAATTCCTCGAATTCAATTAACTCAACTTCTCAACTTGCGTTCAAGCGATAGTTTGTGTCTTTTGTTCTGACTATACTAGAAAAAAGTTTCTGTAACATTTCTCTCTCGTTGCTGTAACATTTCCTCCATTTTTTTCTTTTGCTTACAGGACGGCCGCCGGAATTGCTGGAAAAGCTGCCAGTACTCGTGTACATTCACGGTGAATCCTTTGAATGGAATTCGGGCAACGTGTACGATGGATCAGTTCTCGCCAGCTATGCCAATATGGTTGTCGTGACGCTCAATTTTCGGTTAGGCGTCTTAGGTAAACATTTGACCTTTATACACCCACCCACCATTACCTCCCTTGGAGTTTCTCATTCCTTTTCATCTCCTACCGAGTGCCTAGCTGACTTCTGCTATGAATACATAAATGGTTAAGTAGCTTCCCTGCGTGCGCTTAAGTCAGAAACCGTCTCACTGTTTCTCAAAATGGAAACGCAGTACAATTTCAAATTAAGTAAACTCCAACTGTGCAAACTCCAGTTAGGTTAACCACCCAAACTGCGGGTTTTTGACATTACTTCTGCTCATGTGAAAAAAGCTTACTTTTTAATACGGTCAATTGATAGAATATCCCAATTTGAAGTATTAATTTACGAGAACCTGCTTTTTAATTACAAAATACCAGTTTTTTATAGCCATACAGTGGCTTGCGTTTCATTTACTTAATATATTTTCCTTAGCTTAAAGTTCCGCTTGATTTTCTGCATTATCTTATTATCCTAACAACTTACAGAGCGGGAAATGTAATATGTTTAAAATTCTGCCGTATATTTCCTTCAGCAAATAACCTCGAAATACTAGTCATTTACTTGTTTGTTTTCCTTGTATTGTGAGGAATAAAATTCTTCATAGAGACCAAGAAAATCATCTCCGAAAAATAACTACAACCCCATCAATAGAGTCTGTCTGAATTCGTCAAAGTATATACAAAACAATTTTGTATTTCATTTCCCTTTGCTCTTACATATTCCCATAACCATGTATTCAGGCTAGACCGACGACTTGATCCGTTCGACAAACGGTCGGTCCCCTACGTATCGGATTATAAAGGCTCTTCTGCACTAGGTTGCACAATCTACCTCGGTCCTCGTTGGACTCCCGTTGCTCTGAATGACTAAACAAATGAGTAATAAGAGCTGAAACGTTGTGAAGATGGGCAAAGGAACTATTTTCGGAAATGTGCTTTAAATTACACTGGATGTAGCTTTCGTCCCTCACGAAATTTCACATGAAAGATCACTTATTACAATTCGAGTTTCGTAATTCGTTCCCTTGAAGCATAGCAATATAACAGTACGTATATCGCATTCATTATTTTTTATAAGTTTTTTTAGAATTCTAGAAGGTATTACTATAAAGAAATTGTCTACCCAATTCAAACGATTTATACCCATAAAAATGAAACCCAGCACAGACTCATCGCGAGGAATTCAATTCTCCCCTCTTTCTCCTTGCCTCCCTTTATTTTTTCTTCTTCCGAATATCCTTATCGATTCAGAGGAAAATCGCGTAGCTTTAACAATGTCACTCCTGTAGAAACGAAAAACCCAACCACCAAAACCCAATCACAATAATTCAACGCAAAGAATCCCCACCCGAATCTCCCAGGAGCCTTAATCAAAGACCCCTCAGGATATGGTTTTAACATGATGTAGCGAAAACAAGGGAAGAGGTCTGAAAAAACATAATTCTGAAACATGTTATTCTTAGATGTATACCAGAATTTTTCTTCATACAAATATTCACTTCAGTATAAAATTTATTTATCTTGATTCTACTTTTCCGCTACTACCTTTGGCCTCCTCGCTAATTCCCCAAAACACAGAGCTTTAAGTTGTTTTAATCTGTTCTTTTTCGTTCTTTTTTTTCTACAAAATAAATAAAAAGAAAAATTCTTCCCTAAAACGTTAGACAAGGTATTACTTGGCCACTGAGGTATTTCCCAAGCGGAACATGAAGTGGTTTTACGGGAAATTGGCATGGGGGATCGAAATACGGGAGCTGTAAAGGTATAAGGGTGAACAGGAGGGCAGAAGGGAAATTTTCAAAGAAAGAACTGTTTCTTAATTTATTGTGTATGGGATTTATATTCCAGTGGAACTGAGTTCGATTAAATATGTATTTACAAACTTTTTTCTATTGCCTTTTTCGTTTTCTACCTTTTTGAACGGTAAAATATGTAGGATTCTTGAATATTGCTCGAGCTGGGCCGAAAGGGAAAGCACGATTGGCCAACTATGGATTGATGGACCAGATTGCTGCTTTGCACTGGATTCAAGAAAACATTGCAGAATTTGGCGGAGATTCGGACCGTGTGACGTTGGCGGGACACGGTACAGGCGCAGCGTGTGTGCATTTTCTCATGACGTCACCCACTGTCGTCCCAGGTAAAATGAAATTCGTCCTCGAAAGCGGTTTTGTTACTTTTGACTTTCTTAGCTTCCTGGTTTGTTTATTTTTTTCTAGCCTAAGACAGAAAAATAATTATTTCTTAATTTTTACTCTCTTTGTCTCTTGTGAAATTACCTAACAAAACTATTTCCACATTCTCAGGCTTGTTCCATCGAGCAATCCTCATGTCAGGCTCCGGCTTAAGTTCTTGGGCGTTGGTAGACAATCCCTATGCAGTGGCAGCACAGGTGACACAAGCTGCAGGTTGCCCTTCTTCTTCTTCCACTTCGTCGTCGTCAGGGAATCCGTCTTCTTCCGGAACAAGCACAGGGAATTCTAACTTTGAAATGGATCCCGAATCAGCATTGAATTGTTTGCGAGAAGCGCCATTGGATCGTTTGCTGTCAGCCGCGGCTCAGGTGACTTTGGATCCTTTCAAGCCCCGTTTCGGACCTACGATAGACGGGGTGGTAGTGCGCAGTGGTGGTAATAGTGGGACTAGTGGTAGTGGTGGTAGTAATCCGCGTAAACGGAGCGAAGGAATAGAACGCCCTCATTACGACTGCTTATTCGGAACTTCGAGCACTGAAGCGGTATTTCAACTGAGCTCAGAAGCGTTGGATTATGGGATGGAACTCCGGCATCGGGATCAAATCATGCGGCATTTTGTAGCCAGCTCGTACCGGTACCATCAGACTGAAATCTTCCTGACAGTAGCTAATGAGTACACAGACTGGGAAAAAAATGTCCAGCATCCCGTTAATGTACGTGACCTTACTATCGAAGCTTTAACCGACGCTCAGTTCACAGCGCCAGCTATGGCTACGGCAGATTGGCTCAGTGGTACACATTCTAACGCATATTTCTACTATTTGGATGTAGTAAGCAAAGACGGATCCATTTCTCAGGTAGTGTATTATATTAAAATTTGCACTTTGTCTTTCTATTTTCCAGTAGTATTCATGTTTTTGGCAAATTAACTTTAACTACTTAACGTGCTCAATCACATGCAAACTAATATTGTGTCCGTCTTGAATAATTACGCTGTTAAGTATTTGTGCGATCATCATCCTCTTGTTCTTTATCAAAAAAAGACATTTAATTATATGTTCTGTGTGTTTACATTATCCTTTATAAACTTAATTTTTATGAGACTGAAGAGACTACAAGTGATTCATTAATTTTTAAATAAATTTTATTCTGCTAATTATATAGGAGGGATTAAGCAAAAATCAGCCAAAAATTTTAACTCACGCTAATACATTAAAATCTAAATTACTCTCAACCAAATAGTTCTTAACTTGTCCACTATAAAGGCGTTTAAAATTTATAATGGTAATTTGATATCCAGAGCAAAAATTATTAACTGCATGTATTAGTGCATAATAAATGCATAATAAATGTTCTTAGATGTGGATTTCATAATATAGAAATACGTCAGCTTGTATCCATTTCCCGAAAATAATCAGATTAAGAAGCATTTATAATGTGAGTGGTTTATAGACCATTTCTATACATTTCTTTCCGTCGGTTACTCTCATTTATCAAAATATCGAGCCTAATTTGCATACACAAGACTTGTTAACGTCTCAATACTTTGTTGTTGTAGTTGACCTACGTTTCATTGGTGTATCACAAAACTCTTACTGTTTTATTTACTTTTTCTCTCCACTTAATTCACTCGGGCATTGAGTCTTCTTTTCACGCTTCTTAAAAAAAAAAGAAAAAAAACGCTTGAAAACAGGCCAACCTACTTCCCATCCTTCTTGCATCCCACTGAAACGGCTCTGAATTGAGCTTGATGTATTACTTGGGGGAGAAAACGCTTCGATTTCGCCTATGAAGAAATTGAAGATTTAGCTGGGGCAAAAGGGAACGAAAAATCGTACATGTATAAAGAGAAGGAGGAGGAAAAATGAAGAAATCGATAATGTTAGGGAGTGCTTGAATAATGATTCAGGAAACTATGTTCGTTTTAGCCGATTGAGTTTCGCGATCTTCGATGTCAATATCGGGCCTGGGGCCTATCAATAATCTTGTAACCTCCAGTCGTTATGACTTACTTTCCTTTATTATTCCTCTGGCTTTTTCCTTCGCCTTGTTCACATTCTTAATGTCTTTTTTCGAACTATTTTGTACACCAAAAAAGTGCAAGCTTGTAGAAATCGAGCGAAGCAAAAGACCAGGAACAGACGGAACCCAAAAAGCGTCTCTTTTTCAATCCATCGGACATCCACTTCAACCTTCCACCCAGTCAACCCTCAATATTCTCCCTATTCAAAAAAGAAGCTTCCTCGATAAAATTGATTTATGCCTGGAACTTGGAGAACTTTACAGTCAGAATTGGCAATTCTGGTCTGTCGAACTCTGTTAGTTTTGCCATCACTAAATCCGTTTTTTACATTTTTTTATCCGTTCGAGAACTAGAGAGAAGTAGCAAACGCGAAATCTGCAGTTGCGCTTCCAAGTGTTTGGTTCGAAAATGGTTGTTTTCTTGTTCTGATCAGTTAACTTACGGAGACATCCCAAAGAAAACGATGAAAAACGGATACAGAGGAACGAAATACAAGAACATTACATGAAAAAAAGGATGAACAGAAATGGATGAAAAGAGAAAAATACTATAGTTTAAGGAAAACTTTAATCTTGCAACAGATAGGCTAATAGACGAGATTTGTTCGTTTTTCCTCACGTTTGCGATAGGAGATCTTATTGAGGGTAGTTATTGGTTGGTCGAGGGGTGAAAGGGGGCGAAAATGACAAGTTACGAAGTATTGTACAGGGAAAGAGAGAGGGGAATTATGATTTATTGAATATTGAGGTACTGACGTGTGAAACAAAATTTCCATTTACCGGACCACATCTAAAAGGTTTAAAATCTAATTTTCTTCCCTAGTTCTCTTGAATAAAGAAACGCTACCGCTATTCGTTCATGACCAATACCCTGTGCATGTACTTGTAATATCTGTTTCCCGGTACCTTTAGTTTGCATAAAGAAGTAATATTTTCTAAAGTAGATAAATTAGTCGCAAAATAATTTTCTCGCCAAATCTGTCAACTTTGTGAACTTACCTTCATTCATTCAGCGAAACTTGTTTACTTTTCAACAGTTCTAAACTGCCTCCAACTCCTGTTCAAAGTTCAGGAGTGGCGCGTGTTTTTCTTCGTAACTTTGTTGAATTGCGTTACTGGAAGCACTCAATCTTCCAATGCCTCATTGCATTCTTGTTCCAGTGGGTAATTCTACCACACTGTTTTCCATTCTAAAGTCACTTTCTACACTGACTAACTTTACAAAACACGTCAAATCGCACACGTTTTATTCGCCATCTTTTTATTTACATAATTCTTATTCAGGAATAAAAAAAAAGAAAAAAGTACAGAAAACGTATTACAGGCAATTTGAGCAAGTCATAACATGCAATGAAGTTTCGAAGGTAAATTGTGGAACGTGTGAACGATAGGGAATATTAAACTCTTTAATTTAAAAGATGCACTGATTGCACACTGTAAGAAAACTATAGAACAATAATCGATACTTTTAGACACAATGAGGCAAAGATAGTTTGCGGAGAGAAATGGTGTGTACTTAAATGAGTTCGACATCATTAGTTTAAGTGTAAGTTTTACCCTTAGAAAGTGTTTTTACGCTAGTGGTTAGGACTAATTAGCCGTAGTCCGAACGGATGTTTTGCGTTTTCTGTAGTTTTGTAACTAGTCATTAGCTGATTGAAGGGTTTAAGGTGAGATAGGGGGAAACAAGGTTTTGTGGATTCAGTAAGCCCATATTAGCTAGCAGAGCAATTATCGTAATTGCTAACAGGCGATCTTACGCTTCTTTGCGGCAGTAGCTAATTATCATAGTAAGAACTTGAAACTTTTTATGGACCATTACTGGCAGCATATAATCCATTTCAAGGTTTTCGGCCGTGGAAGGCGAACTGGTAATTTTAGTCGTAAAAATCTTCTTGGAAACATAAGTACGTAGGATTCGTACCATTTTGTCAAAAACAGTTTTTCGAGTTTGTCGATTTTTCTGTTTTCTTTTGGTAAGATTCTTATTGAGCGTCATACACTTCAAGGTCATCCTTCGTTGTCATCCGTTATCGTTTTTGAGCATTCAAAGGAACCTTTCGTTGGCGTAGATGCAAAAGAAGTAGGCCTGCCTCAAAAACTGCTATAGCTCGTGCAAAAAGTGTTTTCACTAAATATTTACACCTCTATCCTCCACATACAGGCTCCGAATATTTGCCTTTTATTATTTCATTTGTGATTATTTTCCTTTGTTTGTTTTCTAACGTCCCTATCATTGGGAGTAACTATTGTGAGTAAAAATTTTCAAAGGAAGCGACAAGGACGCTTTGAAGGACGACAGTTTTTCATGTATCCTGAGCACCGTTACCCTAGTTACGGTTATGATTTCTGACTTTTTGCTCGAAGTTCACTGTTTGCTTAAGAGCTGGTTTACAGATCCAAATGGAGAGCATTAGCTCTAAAGAATGTTATATACGAAACCCTGATCCGTACTTCCGCAATAAAAAGATGAAAGAAGAGCGTTCGATAGATCGGTCAGAGGCTGGGATCCAAGCAACGAACTAAGTCC
Source organism: Triops longicaudatus (assembly GCA_022885665.1). Taxonomy (NCBI): domain Eukaryota; kingdom Metazoa; phylum Arthropoda; class Branchiopoda; order Notostraca; family Triopsidae; genus Triops; species Triops longicaudatus. The sequence continues at coordinate 533,552 of JAGQDJ010000031.1, read as the reverse complement.
TTCGCAAACACAAAAAGAACAGGCTCAAAAAAAGATGGAGCCTTATCAGCGAAAAAGTGCGGAAAATGGATACTTAAGCCATAAGACTTGTGAGAGGAACACCGTCTATGCCGTTTTCCTTCTTCCTTTTGAATCTATTTTTTTTCGTAAACATACACTTTTAAAGTTCTAGCGACACGCTATTTCTATGCCTATCTCCTTTAAATTGAAGGCAAACCTTGCTCATGTCCTTCGAAAATGCGGATGAGATGACAGTGGACAGAGGGATAAAAAATTAAATTAAACTGGGAAAAAAAAGGTTCACAATACTTCAATCTGTCCGAACTTTCTTTAACCTAGGGATATTGGATAGACATCCTAAAAAAGGAAGTAATGGTTTGTGCACGAACATCGCCGTCCTGAAAACTAGTGTCCAGTCATATTTCGCCGCCATTTCCTGCAAGTCAAAAAGTTTGCAAACGTAGTTGAATATGTTGAAGGCGTATTGATCACGACTAGAACCACGCAGCACAAATAAAAGAAATGTGTGAAAAAGCTGGAAGTGTGTTTAGCTTTTCGGTAACGGAGAGAGAAGAGAAGTGGTTTTGCTTTAGTTGCCAGTAAACTTCTAAGGAGTTCTGCAGTAATTCTTTTTTTTTCTGCACGCGTCCCTCCCGCTAACACGAGTTTCGGTCCTTTTTCTTACGCGTTCGTAGATTTTTGCCGCCTGGGAGTTCTAATTTGTTTTCCAAATAGCAAGGCGCAATAAGAATGAAAGAAAGCAGCATACTAATGGCGTTCCAGGACTTGTTTTACGTTGCGTGCACAATGCTGAGTGAATTCTAAGCAGCTGCAGAAATTTTTAAGTTAATGGGAGATTATAAATGCTAAAGAAAACTTTTAGGCATATCCTAATGGGGGCTTTATTTAAAGTTTCACCTGGTATGTGGGAATGTGAGGAAGAGCAAATGGAAAATCATGATCCAGATATTGACGCGTTCGAACGAAGCTCATAACTCTTTGAGTGGTTCTGGGTGTACGGGATGCAGTGTATTATACTTTTAACAGTCGTATGAAACTTTTGTCGCAAAGAACGAATTTATGACCGAACCTAATTTTTTTATCAATTCCGTTGTAATAATTGCACTTTCTTATTTTATGTTAATGCTGTGTAATTTAACTTAACGTGGCATTAAGCAAAGAAAAATCCGCATTACTGTTACTTCTGTATCACCCTTATTTTAAGCAAAGTTTAGAAAAGTGTGAGAAAGAAAGGTAAATAGACCAAACTGTGATACGGAAGTCGTAGCAGATTTTCACTGTGAGAACTTAACTGCTCGCTTTTTTTTGCAGTATTGGGTATATAATTTCTTTTATTCCGCCTCGAATCTTGTATAAGGGAAGACAATGAGACCAGGACTTGCAAGTGTCTAGAACAGATAAGCTTTCACTAATGTAACTATGCCCACAATGTAACCAAGGCTTTTTATCGATAAGATCATTGGGTCTTGTGGGTAAAAACATACTGAGATTTAAGTATGAGTGATACATAGAAGTTAGCTTCGTGTACTAAACGAGTCTTTAACACTATGGCTGTAAAATATATTTTTATCTTTCGACATTTTGAAAATGTACCGTAATTTTTTACTTAGCAATCATTACAGTATAAGTAATCACAGTTTATCTATATGTTTTTTTAATAATCCTAATGCGAAAACTTACTTCTTTAAAAACTTGATGGCTGTAATTTCAATAGTTTTGTAGAGTAAAGTAACGTAATAAAAGAATACTTTTTCAGAAACCGTACAGCACTTAATTGTTATTTCGCTTGACTGCGCGCGATTCATGTATTCAGGTTCCAGTGCACAAGAACTTATTAATATTCTTACAGTAATTTATTACTAGCATATTTTAAATCTATGTTGTCAGCTTTTCCAAGTAGAAACGTAACAAATGAAAATAAGTACCCTTGATCCTGTGAAGTGACTGTCTTATAGAGTAAATGTGAACAGGGACTCGACTGTAATTGAAGTCATCCATATAGCACATTTGAAAAATTATAGCACATTTTCCGGCACATTCCATAACTTTGGTCTAGAAGTAATTTCTGTGCAAAGCCTCAAGAACTGAAGGCAATCTTCAAAGATTACTACTGAAAGGACTCATCCTATACTGCCCCCGATTTTCGCTCCGGCCTTTTCTTAGCCGTGAGTGAAGACACAGTTTTCGAGAATTGAGTCAATAAAAGGCGAGTAAGGGGCCCAGACAGACAGCAAAATGAAATGAGAAGGAAACTGCTTTCTTTTTGACGCGGTTGAATAAGATATTTAGTGCAATTTTCGACTTAACAAGATCTTTTTATCACTTTTTCAGTGTGATTTTCTGTTGACGCCCCTTTTTTCTTGCTCAAAAATGACAAGCGACGCCGTTTTACCGTACTTAAGCGACAAAAGCCCAGTGCTATTAAGGCTTGTAACAATAGAGCTCGTCAACTGTAGTCATTTGTTCCTGTCTCAAGAAAAAATTTTCTCGTCGTTTTTTCTTTAGGGGGTACTTAATTAGAAAGTGCCCTATTTTTTCGCCTTTTTAAGACCGTTGGTCTCGTTTTGCGCTATTCTTTTATTGCTGATTAGGAATATTTTACTAACGCTGATTTCTTTGTATTTTACAGCGCCAGGGAATGTTACACGGCGTGGAAGTTGCTTTCCTGTTCGGAGCGCCTTTATTGGGCGGACTCACGCCGTTCGGAAGAAATTTTACCAAGCAAGATAGCGTCTTCAGTGAAGCGATCATTACTCTTTTCAGTAACTTCGCTAAAGCAGGGTACGAGTAAAAAAAAAAAATTTGAAGTATTCCTTTTTTCTTGACCTTTTTTCCCCTTTGGGAAGATAACTTACACGTTTTCTTTCTTTTTTTTTCCTTCCCGCCTTCTTCTTTTGGGGCATTCTAGGAATCCTAACGAACCACAAGATGGGACGCTTCGTCTTTCTAAGGAACGCAATCGCTTCAAAAACCTGCTGTGGGAAACTTACGATAGCGTGCAGAGAAAGTATCTCGAAATTGGTAAATTACTTTCATTAGAAGTTTCGGAAGAAAACTTTTCGTGTAAAAGAACACACAAATTAGCTTTTGACGTTACTTAACGCCATCTTTCACTCCATATAATATTGAACACTGATATTTTATTGTGACTGTCAATTTTGTGATTTTATTTTTTTTTGCGTATCGATCTTGCCGCCAAGTTCTTAAGTTTTTATTTTTAGTAGTAAAAAATAAATATCCTACCTACGTGTTGAAACTACCTTTCGACTCTTGACGTACTAAACGTAGGCGTTTAATAACTCTTGAAACGGCTTTAAGATCAAGAGCCTTGCGTTGGCTGTAAAATAGCTGCTTAAAGCCCGTGTACGTACTGCATATTTCTTCACAACTTTGCTAATTAGTTTGAAGAGATAAAAAAATAAAGCCTTGGAAAGTTAGCACGCCCACTTGATATTCACAACACTAATGGAAAAGAAGACATGATGGAGCCGAGACCCTAGTTATTTTGCTTCAGATTTCCTTTTGTGTCTCTTTTGTCTGTTTCGTCTTGATTAGACTAAAAAGCTTTTTGGTTAATGAAATATAGGCATAAGCGCAATGAAAATTGTGGAGCTTTTGGGTTAAGTTAACAGTTTACATGGATGTCTCATTTTTCCTGTTTGTTTTCTTGTGTTTTTCCCTGTCTTTTGGTGCGGCAATAGGTACTAAGCTCCGAATGAGAAGCCATTTGCGAGCTCACAGAATGGCTGTTTGGCTTCAACTGGTACCAGAATTGCAGCGAACTGGCCAAGATAACGTTTTGCCCGGACATGGCCTCCTTACCGAGTACGTGCAGGACAAGAATGGCTCTTTGGCGTGGGCCAACGGCTCTTACATCGATTCTTTCCACCAGTACTCTCAACCCGACTCGGTGGAATCGGCCAGTAGCAGTATGGCCGTTACGTGTGCGACCGCCGTGGGGCCTGTCCGGTCGGCCACGGACTTGACGGGTATTGTCTTAAGTACCGGCGACGTTCTAGCAGTAGAAAATTCTCCCGCACACAGTAACAGCCACCCAGCAGCAGTCCAACCCGATCCTGCGTCTGCTTATTCTACTGCTCTGAGTGTCACTATCGCCATTGGTTGTTCTTTGTTAATATTAAACGTGTTAACCTTCGCGGGCCTGTATTACCGTCGTGACCGACGGCGCCAAGCGTTAAGCAAGGACTTTCATCGTTCTTTCAGCGAAAGCCTGACGAGCACGTCGGTAGGAAGAATCGCTGGTTCGCATCGGACTTCCACCCCAGCCGCATTAGAAATGGAAGCGTGTTTTGTACAAACGCCGTCCTGTAACGGTACTCTGAAAAAATCTGTCGCGGGAGGCAGTAGCTCAAGAAATGTAAGATGCTGCGAAGAAGGGGATGCGATGATCAGATTAAGTCACCCCGATCTCGCCCTTCCTTTCCCTTGCTCCCGGTCGACGTTAGACATTCGGTATGATGAAACAATGCCCTTACCTCCTGATAAAGGATTTCTGTGATGGGAAAGAGCACGAAGAAATTTAAACCTCGGTCCAACATGAAGAAAATCATTGCTACAATGTTAAACGTACATTATAGTATATTTATTTCTGAGTTTCACAGCAGTCCAGGAATGCGTTACAGTTTCATGCATAATAGGCTACTCCGAGAGTACCCGGACACAACGTTTCTTCCAGAGCTTTCCAATGAGGAAACTACAAAAGACAGTAAAATGTTACAGAAGTTGGACCTGTGAAATAGCAAAAGCCGTGACATACCGAATGGGGTTGTGAAAAATACATTGTTTGACCTGTTCTGTTGAGAGGTACGATCACGTTACGTGAAGAGCAATATAGTGTATATCGAAGATGGTTTATATCGTCTGGGATGATCTCTGGCTGGCGGGTGTAACTTGGTGTACATAAATAAAGAACATGAGTTCCTTTTATAGTAAAAAATACATCTCCTATATCTTCGAGAAGTGTTGAAAGTTTACCTGCAACATTGCATGCAAGAAATATCACACTTAGCGTCTTTAAAAATATTTCGCCTTCGGTAGGGGAAATTTTCTTTTACTTAAATTTTTAAAAGGTATTTTCGTTCTAAAGGTTGTCACTTCAAACAGAAAACTAACTTGGTTTTCGAATGAATTCAGTTCCCAGCACAAGTGCGTATTATGCAGTTATTTTTTCGTTGATATCCTTGTAAATGTATCTTAACGAAATGGTAACTAAATCAAAGATAGACAATGCATTTGTTTTTCAATATTTGATAATTTTTTTAAATTTCTTTTGAGTGATAATGATCCTGTGTAATGAAAACATGGTGTAGTTTTGCGAATTGATTGTTTAAATAACGCTTCTTTTTACTGAAATAGGATTTCATACCACATAATCCGCATCCATATTGCTCCAGAGAATAGAACAAGACAATTTCAGATAAATATCTTGGAAGCTGTTGTAGAAATACTTAGGTATAATACTCTCATGCATGATTGCAATCTAAAGAAAAAAAAAGCTGCTTTTCCTATCTGCTAGCTTTCATGGGATTTTGTTGTCATGGTAATGACAGCAGAACTACCGAAATGGATATATACGATGGTCCTATTTCCACAAGCTTTTACCTTTTTCAAGCAAAATGACGAAAGCCAGACCGGCACAAGAAAGCCAGGGAAAAGACCATTAATTACCCATCGGGGCTTTATAAAATCTTACAATTTTCCCAACTTCAGTTTCCTTTCTTGCGTTGTCTCTACTCATGATCACCAAAAACAGCAAAGTTTGCCAAGTATCAGGCTCCAACCTTACTTCTGCGTCATTTTTATTTTTTCCAAAGAAATCTTCAAGATTAAAACGTTAGTTGCAGCGCATGCTGTGATCCATTACACCTCAAAAAGCATAGAGAATACGCGTACGTAGGCCTACGTCGGCACGACCGAAGCAAACGCATTACCGGCACTCGCCAAGATTAAATTATGTAACCAAAACTTGCCGAATGCTCTCATTCGAAATCCATGAGAAGAAGTGTACATTTTGTTCTCTTTCGAGTTTTGGGAAACACGTCTTAGGCTTGAGAGCTTTGTTAGAAGAGCCAAAAATAGAGACGGAAAGAAAAAGACCAAGGAGGGTAACCTGGGGAAATACGCACGTGCGGCGATCTTAAGCGTAGAAAAGAAAGAACACACCTACTCGGAGAACTTTGGTATCTTATATTCTTAACTGTATATATCCCACCCTTACCCCCACCACCTAAGTCGCGAAGACATTTATCACCTAGCTTATGACGTCGGGGGTAAGAGGGTCATGTTTCAGCCGGTTCCGACCTCTATAATGACTTTGTCCCCTCCAAATCTATGCTTTTCAATAAAAAAACGCCCGTATATCATGGTTGGGCGCTATATTTCCTACTCTAATCTACACAATAAAAAATTACCCGTACGACACAAAGCAGTACATTTTGAACGGATGATGAGGGGAATATTTTTTCTGCTTCAACTTCATTCTGATATTTACTCAAACGCGTAAATACATAATTGATTGACAGAGCATATTTTGTTCCGGTGCAGAAATCTCGTTTCAAACGAAATATGGAGCTTTTTTCTCATGTAAATACTGAGTTCCAGGGTATTTCTCTGTTTTATATGTCGTCTGAAGCTTACATTTATGACTCGATCAATAATTCAGGCAAAATTACCACACATACAAAAACGCATTCAGGTGCAATGGCATTGAGTAAGTTGAATCGTTGAGTCTAAATTTCACGTAGGGAATTTTATCGAGTTTTTAAAATATGGATTCAACGCCTTAGTCGAAAGAAACATGGGCGTATTTTAATGATAAAACTCTACGAAGTAAGGTGATGCGTGTATGCGTTCGACTTCGACACCTGCAGCGAACTGTTGGCGGCCTATTAGGAAATATTCATAACCTGAAATAGAAATATCGGGTAGCGGGCGTGTGGAATTGCATGTCTGCTTTCCTAAGACTTTATAAACTATTCTTAGCTTTAAAGGCATGCACTACAGATAGGCTATTGTGACTTAACGACGAAAAGGTTGATTGATACAACCTGGGGTTTCCATTATCGGGGTTGACAAACCCGGAGTTTAGCTGTAATACCTATTACTTCCTATATATTCTTGTAATTTCCTCTTTTTTATTCTGTTTTAAGAATCTTAAAGTATTACGCTTGCGAGTTTAATAGTTCTCCAATAACCTGCGAAAGAATAGCAGTCCTTGGAAGTCGACGAATATGAATCTTGCTCGAAAACGAGGCTCGGGCGAATTATTCGCGGATACAGAATCTTCACATAAATACAGTTGTAATCGTTCACGCTCTTCAAATGTCCACTGTATACATATTACGCATGAAGCGATTTTACAAATAGTTAATTGGGTCTTTCAAGCAGACAAGTATTTCTGATAATTAATGTGTCTACAAGATTGTGAATTTCTGCTCTCAGTTAGACTATTTCTTTTCATATAAGTCCCTGTGCGAAAAAAGTGGTTATATGTTTTTCACAGATGGTAGCGAAGGAGCAGGCGGTTCAATTTCTAAAACCTTCCTGCGGTATTTTAGTCGATTTGCGCCATCTTGCTTTTCAAAACCTTACCCGCTCATTGATGCTGAAATATGAGCATAGAATTTTACCTAGATGGCGTTAACTGTCATCCTCCAGCAAAATTCTCAATATTCCTTTCGAAGGAGCACTACCCTGTTGCCATGGCAGTGCGGGCGGAGTCATGTCATCAAAGTGCGTGTGTCCATTCAGAGGCATAAGTAATCCGTTTGACATTGAACTCGTTTGACAGTTGAAGACCACAGTATTTTGTGAATTTTACTTCCAAATTTATATCTACAGTGACGCTTTTAGTTACTTTTAAGTCCCGCAGTAAAGTATTGGCTTAGTACTCTGTTTAGAAGAACCCAAAACAAGTAAGACTTCAATTTCGAAGCTTTTTGAAACTTGAGCTGACCTTTTAAATGTATTCTGTATTTTCCCTACATAGGTAGTTAGTACAACTTGTTCCAAATACTTTAGCGTCTCAGCAAACGGATAACACAACCCATCTTCTCGTTGGTAAGTTCAACGTGTATTATTACATATTTTAAGCCCTAAGCTTCTTCCGCATACAGCATTCCAAGCTAAAAATCTTTTGAATTGACAATACTTCTTGAGTTGAATGGATTGAAAAGCCTTGGTGAGAATAGTCTGAAGTATTCTGTAGAATGCAGAACAACCGTCCCAAACCGTTCATGTAAAAGCCGTGTCCTTTATTCTTCTGCTCCTCCGGTTCGAAGTTTGCCTCCCCCCCCCCCCCCTTTTGTTGAAGAAATCCCAGCCGTATCCTCACAACAAAACCAGCCGCAGCTTCCAACCTTCAGTGATTTACCCCTAACAAACCCTACTACTGTCCTCACACCTGAGTCGTAGCAATTGAAGCTTATTTCTAAGCAACGCTTCGGGTTTTCAGCGTTAGCTACTTTTTTGCGCGTTTTCAGGAAACTTAGTCAAAAACTCCAAAAGGGAAATCCTGTCCCGCTAAACTTGTGCTTCCGTTTCGCGTTTGATTTTTGTGGGGAGCTACCTAACCTTTTAGCAAAGAAGGTTTCCGACTTCTTCATTCTAACTTCGTTCTCTTCTCGTTCTTTCTTCAAGGAGCGGAAAAGAGCAAACAAGTCTCAAGTGCATCAGCTTGCCGCTTCCACTTCACCACATTTTACAGTAGCCTATACTTTCGTTTAGGAGTAAGAATGAGAGAGAGAGAACGGGGAAGTCCCCTTACGAGGGAAGTTGGAGCTCTTTGTAAAGTACGTTTCCTTTTAGAGTACTAATTGTATCATTAAAGACTTTCATAAAGAGATTTAGCTAAGGTTCGTACGCCCGAACCCCCCCCCCCCAAAAAAAAAAAAAAATGAAAAAACAGGTTGTTCAAAGAGAGTAGAATAATGTTGTAGTTTTCTAGTGTACTGTTTAGTTGTAGTACAGTGCACACGGACAGGGAATACTTAATGCTAATGCCTTTTTTAAAGCACCGTTCAGTACCTGGGCCCACGTCGGGGCACATCCGAATGATAATACCCCACTTAGGGGTTTTTTTTCAGACAGAACAAGCCTGATAGCTGGTCCAAATTGTGGTTTATGGGAAAGCGATCTCATTTACCACGTGCGAACTAGTTAGAACTCTGGTTTGTCTTACCTTATTTGTCTGTGAACAAGCTTCACGTAATTACGGATTTAGTTTAGGTTCTGAAAGAAAAACTAGACTACGATATGTTTTGTTTGTTAATAATAGGTTGATTATGTAACTACTTTTTCTTTTTAAAATCAAGTTCTGCACGCTATCGGACCTTTTCATAATTCCGTCCCCTTTTTAGCAAAGGTATAATATAATTCGGTAACGCAAATACGATGTGTAGTTTAGTAAATGACAAATATAAACTCAAAGAATTATTCTGTAGGTGGTTTTGGCATTTAGAAAAAAAATCCATTTTGTATTACAAACTGTGATAGTGAAAAACTACATATTCAAACCTTCTCAAGATCTCGGGAATGTGAACATCTATTTTTTCGCAAGAGCATGATAGCTAAATTAACATTACCTCCATGGAATCTGTTTTCTTCAAAATTCTCTCACAATAAACTTTTACTTTACCGAAAACACGTATACATGGTCAACATTTTTATACATGAGAGGCTTCGTTTAAACTATTTTTCGTATGGAAGCCCTAAAATGATTGATGGCTGGCCTTATCATGCCGGTATTTATTTCGAGCTAATGATAGCCAAGGAGATACCCGTCACGAGAGTTCTGTGCTTCGCAGATGACCCACACAAAATTAAAAGCCTATTGGTCAACATTTTTTATTTATTCTCTTCGTCCTCATATTTTTTACACTTAACATTTTAACTCTCTTTTCTTATTTCTCTTCCGTAAGTAGACGAGCATATTGTATATAGTAAGCTGTTGCTAAGTTCCTTGTAAATCAAGCTCATTATAAACTTAACTTGTCAATAGAAGAAGAAAAACAAAGAGAAGAAAGTGAGTGTGGAATAATCGCTTTTTTCGGAGAGTTTTTGTGTGCTGTCAGGCAAACAAACCCGTAATTAATCATTAGCTGTCATTTATGGTGATTGGCACGTGCTTGGTACTTTATGAGCTCGTGTGGGCTATGTTGAACTCCTTAGCCGCTTCAGTTTTCACGTCCCCTTTTTGGCCCTCCAGGCCGTAGTGCCTTGGGTTTATTGTCGGAAGTGAGAGTTTCTCACCCTCAACAGTTGCAGAAGGCTATGAATGAATTCGTCCGTACTATTCCTAAGCCCCCATCTGCTGCGTTCTGCAAACCCGCCCCTTTCATAACCATTAATGCCCCTCACCCTCTGCTTGGTGCATTTCACCCGTCCCGGAGGGCACAATTAGCTTAGCCGTTGTTTGTCAAATAAGGTCCAAACCACATGCTCGTGCTTTCACGTAGACCAAAAGTGCAGTTGCACTATGCTTTTTAAAGGTAGCTCCGTAATCTCTGCTAACGCTTAAGTTAATGAACTGAAGAGTTTAGAATCGCATTTGTTCTATTACTGTTTTTATTATTATTTGAACAAATACGGATTCCCAAGCAACCACAGGTACGCTGGTATTGGAAGCGCACATAAAGTGGAAACAAGACGTTTCGCAAGTTAAGCAAATGGTTCTAATGCATAGCTTACGTAGTATTTTGCAGTTTTCTGTTTCACAATATCCGTTCCAGTGTTTACCTAGCGTTACATAGTGTGACAAGACTAGTTTCTTTCCGTGGCGTGGTGAATTTGCAGACTTTATTTCGCAATCTGGTCTTCCCAGGTATTTTTTATAGCCAGTGACGAAATTAGTTTTTCGTTGCATTTTTTGTATCAGTAGATACACATGCAATGCTCCTTAGCTACCGTTAAATTTTTAACGGAGCACGTGCCACTGTGTGATTTGCAATTGAGTGCTTGCGCCGTTTCCGAGTATTCCTTGCTGTTCCGTTTTTTCTTTAAATTTGATCTTTCTTATACGAATAAGTCATGTATACTAGCTTTGCGCCACTCCGTTATTTTGGAAAGACTTTCTGCCCTGCGTTTTTCAGATTCACCCCACTCCGCTGTTTTTGTCTTAAAAAAATGGGCGAACAGTTTTGTTTCAGTCGCAAACTCCGTGCGTAATATTTGGCCCCTAAACACACTTCATCCCCCGGTAAATTCTTCTCATCCTTTAGCAGCTGCCTGCTGTATCCGCACAGTAAAAATATACTTTGGTATTTCTAAAAAGATTTCTTGTGGACCAGTTCATTACTAACAATTTCTTGTAGGAATACTTTCAAATTCATCTAAATTTACTAAATTTGTAACTCTTCCTACAAGAAACTGTTAGTAATGAACTACTCGACAAGAAATCTTTTTAGAAATACCAAACTATTTTTTACAGTGCGGAAGTAATGAATAGGAAGTCCGTGTTCGCACCCCTAAAGCGTTGTTTGCTACAGCTTAGGGACCATAAGTAACTTCTCCATTCCCTTTGCTCGCTGTCACCCTCTTCCCGGAAGGAAATGGGAAAAGAGCATTTTTACCCTGTAGTCCGCTGCTAGCCGGGTATTTCTTTCCCGAGGTGCATATTTGGCCTTTGTAAACCCTGTTCCTTGACCTTCACCAACTACGAGTGGACAGTATGTAGGAAGTGTGTGTCTTATCCCTTGGGGAACTGTTTCAAACAGTCTTTTACCCTTAATAAACCTATGTTATCTCCTTGCTTTCACCAACCGCCATATACCTCACCGTAAGTACATAATAATCTTTACCCTACTATGCAATTTCCGTTTGTCTCTATACCCTGCTCTCGTTCTAACAGTACGTAAGCTAACAAACGTAGTTGTTAACCCCCTTACGGGTGGTGTTCAAAAACATGTAATAATGTTTGCCCATCACGAATTATTATCTTCCACTATTCCACCCCTTTTGTGTATCACCCTCCTATTCCCCAACTTGGTCATTTAACTGATAGAAAATCACGTTCACATCATTAGAACTTTACGCTTTGTATTTTTGAAAGATTTGCCCCCCCTTACACTCCAACAGCTGTTCGTGAAGGCTAAAGAAGGGTTAAGTTATAGTTTGGGGTGAATGTGGTGCTTCTCTCGAACGTCATGGATTTCTTTCCAGATATTTCTAAAGGTTTACTCCCACTTTTCCTCCCAGGTAGCATGGGGGTGAAGGGTTTTGAGAGCTGTAATTAAGCCACGAAGGGAGAGCTGGGTAAGAGTTAGGACATCGTAAGATTGAAGAGGTTTAATTCGTAGTTATAGAAGTGTGCTTACGTTTATGTCGATAGGTAATGGAAAGGTTGAGGATAACAAGAGGGCTGAAAGTGGATTGGAAAGAGAACTCAAGGATCATGGATTGGATATATAAAAGCTTACACTCCTAAAAATAGGAGAAGATAGGAAAAATAGGAAAGAAGGTGAAACTTTTCTACCAACTGTGTGCATATTGTAAGTGATATAGAAATAAAGCCAGTTAATTACCGACGCGAGAGAATTCATATTTAGTAGCTTTATTCGAGTTTTCTGAGCTCCACTCTTTAATTTCCTCGGAGAATTACTGACAACTGTTCCGTCGTTTGATTCCACTTTGGGAACAGTACCGGAAGTTTTGAGTTTAATGTGACTTAAATAGTCCATACCGTTACGGTAAAAGCGCCCTTGGTATCATGTTGCGTTCTTTAAATTCTTAAATTGCGAGGAACAGGCCGAGGTTCCACATTGTTCGATCTGCAGTGAAGAGTTCAGTCTAAAGAGCTTTTCAAAACTTGTCTTCCTGTAGAAGCTAAAAGTCAGTAACGCTTCACTTCCCTAAATCGTTGCGCTGCTGTTAGACGTTTCTGGAATATTTTTTTTTCTTATCAAGGGACGTATATTTCTTATCAAGTAACGAAACATCCGTTTTAATGTATCGGTTTGAAAAGTTGTAGTGACATCTAAAGTTTTTTTTTTCACGAAAACGATAAAAAGTAGACAAGTTAAAAAAGTAAAATAAGACTTTGAGCTTATCTACACTGACAGAAGGGTCCAAGATCGACAGTACAGATACGTACGTTAAGAATGGAATCGATAAAAATATCCAGATTGAACGAGTGACTCCACGTCTGAATAAACGCATTTCAACAGTGGCGTGGGACCTGGTCAGTTAATGACATTTGTCAGAATAGCCACCGTCGTCAACGTCTGCGCCGTAGTGCGTTTTTTGCCTTCATCTATCAAAAAATGGTGCAGGTTCCCATGTTACAATAGCTGAGACTCAGTATCTTAAATTGTAGTATATAGTTGTTATACGACCTTGTATGTACTCGGATTCTGTATTAGAGTACATAACTTTTCTCTCTTTTTTGTTTGTTTGGTATGCATTTTCGTATCGAAAAGTATTGTTACAAATTCAAGGATTAATAATTGTCAAGATCCCTGAAATTTATTCACCCATTTGCAGCATGCGGTGTTTAAAAGTTGCGTTCAAAAAGCAAAATTCCATTTAAAGCACTAGAAGAAAAAGAAATGTTAGTAGAACTTTGATTCTGTCGACCCCGATTTTGTAAACTCTTGAACACTAACTTCGTAAACTTTGTAAAGCTTGTCAGGTGCCTCAACAAGATTTTCCTTCGTTAACAGTGAGTTTTTACGTCGAGTTTGAAACGTTCACTTACAGATAATATGAGTTCTGCTTGTAACAGTCCTAACAACCGTGAAGTTAAATTATGAGAAAACGTTATTTTTTTGTATTATTTTGTGCAAAAAAATTCTCAAAATGACACATGCAATTATCTGAGTTTGCCAACTTTCCGGCTTGTCAATTACCCACCCGGTCTCGAGCAATAGACAAAATCGGGACTTCTACAAGTAATAATGACTGAAGTAAAAGCTCAACTATGAGAAAAAAGAGCAACAAGTCAAAAGGAAAAATATCAAGTTACTAAAATCTCACCATTTTAAAACATGAAACCCACTCCAGAACGCAGAATTCGAGCAATGCAGGGTGGAACCAGAAGTAGTTTTCTGTTACAAAGATATCAAACATGCACCCCTGTCGTAAGAGAACGAGAAATAAAAAAAGAACTGGAAAGAAAAATAAAACTTGAAAAGCTGAAGATCCGGGATGCGAGTAAAAAGGGATCTGCTTTTTGTGATGCTTTCCAGGACTTTGTGGGTAAACGAGAGAGATAGGGAGAGGCCTCCTCCTTTTCTTCTCGTCTTTTCGGGTGGAGGTTAAAGAGGTTGCGGTGGTGAAGAGGCGAATGGGAAACTATTTTGTAACATTTCTTTGTTAGTTATTTATTTCGTGTTGATAAGATGTTCTTTGAAGAAAGCAAAGAATCCTAAGAAGGGATCATAACTTCCCTTCACTTCAAACTATTTTTCTCTTATTTTTCCATCTTTGCTTTTGCCACTGGTGTGAAAAATTTTTAGAACACCCTTTTCTCGACTTATTGATCCACAACCGTCCAGGTCCTCGGCTTTGCCTTCTTTGCCCAGTTGCACCGTCGTAAGATTTTTATGAAATAAAAAAACAAACAAGGTATTTGTCTTCTCCTGGCTCTGTGCATCCGTTGTGAAAAAGGTGTGGCGAAGCTGTGTTGTCCCTCCCCTTGTTTGATCTGAAATAAGGCGTAATGAATGTTTTTACACGATTTAAAAGTCAACCATTGTTCTTCTGAAATTCGTTAGACAAAATGATAACTTGAAAAATTTTCAACGTGAGCAGCAACTAGCAGTCGGTTCACGTTAGTAGAAGTTACCCACACGTGAATTTCCCAACTGTTTTTATAGATCTTTGTTGTTTACTTGAGAAAATCCTTAAAGTTGAGTCGCTTTTACTTTCGCCACACATTGCACTCCTCTGGGGAAATGTAGCTTCCCAAGAAACAAAATTCTTTCTAGTGGATTTGTGTGCTTATTTTGCGAAATAAGTATGGATTAAAAGAAAAACGAAGAGTAATATGAAGTAATAAAATTTATGTGTTAAGTTAGGTTCAGTTTTGAATGCAAATGAAGCACAAGTCACGGTGTCAACATTGTACTACAAGAGAATAGTAGCTGTACGAAGGCTGTACCCAGGATTCTAGTTCCGGACGTAGGGGTTAAACCCCAATAACCCCCCTGGTTCCAGGGCTGCGCTGTAAATAAAGAATTACGGTACATGTGATTCATGTGCAGTGGTTGGGAAAGGTTAGGTCTACTGATCTAGGCCGAAGGGTGCGTCCTTTGGGATCACTGTTTGCTTCTTGCTTGACAAACCATTTCTTAGCTCCTACTTTTTTTTACAATTGTTCACATGTCGGTGAATATTGATTTTTACAAAAAATAAGTTGCAGTAAGTCGGACCATTACAATCTTTATTATTGTTTCCGTTACGAAATGTCAACGATAAGGAAGAGCCTTGCTACAGGAGGTCTGTATCGACAGTAGACACCCATTCGAAAACTGTCGCTCACCAAGCACACACTACGTAGGGTCTTCGTACATTTACGAGAGCCCTGGTGTCGTATTCGGAGTGAAGAAATGATGAGGATTCACCAGACATGGGTGAAGTTTATAGGATTTTCATGGACTGTAGACCCTGGTCGACTCCACCCCCACCCCCACCCCTGGCACAATGTCTTAACGTTGAACCGAATATAAAGCACTGGATCACTCGTTTAAAGCGTGTATTACGCTCCAATGCAACGTTTAATTAGTGTACGTGAAGGAATGCAAAAATTTTTGACGTTGTTAAAATTACACTTCATCTCCTATAATTTTCTGGGACGTATTTGACTATTTTTGTCCGCTTCATAACGAATTTTGCGTCATCGATTGTATTAGAATGGATGAAGGGGGATTGTGCATGTAGGCTGCACAAAAATGAGAGGAGAAAGCAAGATTGGGATGGAATAAGAAAGAGGTAAGAACGTGGAGATTGTACAAAATAGAACCGGATTTGGAAAGAAGAGTTTATTGAGTTAAGTTTACTGAGAAGGGGTATTATAAACATGGATGACAAACTTTTATGTTATAACTTTTTGTATTGACAGTAAGGCATTGTAAGCAAAATTTTATTCTTTCATTAAGCTCAAAGATATTTTAAGCTAAACTTTTTTTTGATAAAAAAATAAATGAACATAAGCTAAAAGAGATTTTAAGCAAGGAAATCAAGAGCAGATGGTTTCGTAGCAACGTCTTAGAGAAAGAGAAGGTGAGCAGAAATAGGGATTGAAAGCAAATACTGTACCGATAAAGGTTACACTGGTCGCTTTTGCGACGTCGCAGACATATCTTACGAGTCCTTGGGCGACAACTCCTGGCCTTCGCTAGTACCCAATTTTCTCCGAACGATTTGCTGCTGCCGCTGCAGTAATGTAGCAACGTTTCTAAGGGGAAAAAGCGACGTTGAGCTGGAAAAAGTTTTTCGGTGCGTGTATTTTATACCAGTAACTAACGTCATTAAGGAAAATTGAACGAGACCGAAGTTTAAAGCAATTAATAACACGTTTAAGAAAGCTTGGTGATTGCACTTGCCAATAATCCCCCGGATACTTAGCGCATTGAATGTATTATGTGAACTGTGCGGACTTAGTATTGGCGTACTCTATGAACTTGGCACGCCTCGTTTACTATAATAGGCTTCTCGAAACGAGTGCTGTAAGCGCATCGACAGCACTTTTCCGTCTTCCGACAAAGTCAATTGAAATCCAAGTTTGTTTAGTGAATGAGGTAGAGTGATAGAAGATTAGGCTTGTTCGTTGAATGCATACTTGGAACGAGTTGGGAGTTTGAAGTACAAAACTTGTTTGGTTAGCATTTAAGTATGGAAAATTTAAATTTTTGTGTCGCGTGTAGGAAGTGATGTGACTGGCGAGCTTGGAACGGAGAACAAATTACCTGACTGGAGAAAAAAGTTTCGAGCCGTCAAAGGAAACGCCTAGGACCGCCCGGAATTGATTTTTGGTCCGTCCATGTTGATTGCGATATGGAGGAAGGCAAAAGACAAGGCACCAGGTAACGTCTTATCATTATGTCTTTAACATCTGGTCTTCCTATACATTGTGGCACAAACTGCCTCGCAAAAATATTAGAAGCATGCTGCGGAGCATATTAGAAATCTCATAACTTGAGTACAGATTGGCAGATGAAGCATAGTGCTGCAGCGGAATTTATTGAAAATCACAAAGTCTCCTACATTTTGTTTCGTAACTGAAAATGTCTTGCTATCTCTGAGAGCAGACAATCGTTTTCAAACCCGCTTGTTCCTTTGCGAGGATCTGTCCGGGGTTAAATTTGTTTACAGCTTTAAATTAAATTTTAGCTAGTCTATTCAGGAAGGCTTTTGATAACGAGGTCAACATTAGATGGTAAGAACGGGATTGTTTGTCAATCCTGTCAAGAACTCCTGCATAAATAGGATCCGACTCACGACGAAGTTTCGATGAAAGTTCTACCTTGACCGATTGTAAAACGAATTTTGTCCTCGTGACAAGAGCAACGTATTTATAATAGCCTTCTAAATTTTGATGAAACGTCGCCAGTTCCAAGTGCCCAAGTATCAGTGGAAGATATCCGTATTTATGGTCAGCGGAAGTCACGGTAGTCGTAACCTAAAACGCCATTCAAAATGAGCGTATCGTAGTGCCTTTTTTCCGACTCACGGCGCATAGTCGCAAAATAAATTACCAGCATAATATACCCTACTCAAGTTACAACGAGGTCGCTGAATAAAAAAATCTTTCTCTACCTGCAGTTTTGTGTGTCTGATGTATTGTCGGGATCTGAGGGTTATAGGTGTAGGGGCGTGACAGAATTGGAAGAGTGGTTATGATGTATAGCGTAGAGAAATACGGCACTCGAATTTCGAATTGTCATGAGTTGAGTCATTGTTGGATCATCCTTGTGCGTTTTCTGGCCTGGATTTGTCTCAATCTGAGTGTGAGATGTAGGGTTATCCAATCTTGTCCATTTCTACTTTGAACAAAACATTTTGCTCCTCCTTTCCAGCGCAACTCCTATCTATGTATGTTTTCTACCCGCACCACGCATAATCCAGCTCTTGCTGTTCAATTTTCCTCTCCGGTCGGCCTTTTAGGTAAAAGGTAGCAATAAGCACAACGTGCAATTATGTTGGCTAGCTGTAACCATGTATGCTGTGCGTATTTGTTTTAGCACTTGAAATGTGCTTAAAAATTGAAAGTTGTATGTACAGCGTGCGTATTCTGTACTAAATGAACTAACACTGCTTGGTACACATGGTAGGTACCTGTCAAAAGTAGTTCGCACATCTTGCCCCCCCCCCCCTGGGGAACTTCATTACGTTTCCTACAGTGGAAATTGTCTTTGACATGTTAATGCAGGGTTTTGAGAATAGAGCTCGTTATAGAAGTGGGTCGGATCGGTACACCTTCAAATCGTCTCGAGCCGAGCTATGAGCGAGTTTTACTTCTTTATTTAAAAAATAGACAAATAGAAAGGAAGAAAAAATGGTAAATAAAAATTGGGCAGTAGGTGAAAGTGTCTGTCGTTCTTGAGAAAAAATAAATAAGTAAACATAGGTAAAAGAATAACAGCATATGGAGAACAACCTTGAAGTGATTTACGACCATTCTTTCATTGTAGTTCACGGTTATCATTTTTGCTGTTCAACTATAGCATCCTTTGTAATCGTAATTATGTGTTCTTTAGTACACCATTGCACGCTCGCTTGACCTCACGCCTCCCATTAATACAGTACGCTTGTGCAGGCCAAACAATGAATTGGTCCGTTTATGGGCTGAAACGTAAATGTGCTAATGAGACAAATGTCAAATATGTCGTGTGATATTAACTAGCGATTGTGATCGAATCGCATTCATATTCAGCTTAGAATACGAGTTTCCGATAAGAAGTTGCTGTATCAGTCAATATATTACAATGAAGTTTTGGATTGATGTTAGATCCAGTACAGAAAATGGACGGGTACTTCCGCCCGCAAAATGTGAGCAGTATGATTTTCGGGCGCCATTGAGTGGAAAGGTGTGCAGTTTACGCATGAATATCGCGTGGTAGCAATTTGGAAATCAATGATCCCGTGGAGTCTGGATAAGGAGGAGCTTAGAAGTGAATGAGTTTCTGCTACTCTTGTCTTTTTGCGCTCGAAAATCGTGGCCAAGTGACAGTGAAACTTTGCTCTCATCCGATAACAAATCTTCGAAAGGAATAAGGGGACAAAACTTCGTTACTAAAACGTAGTAACACTTTCTTGTCCTTTTTATGAGAAAAGGCATAAAAGAAAAAAATGCAAATGAACATTTATCTTATTAACTTCAGTTTTTTCTGTTTATTTTTCTTTTTTCTTAATAGTGACTCCATTTTTTGTGTTGTAAATTTTTTCTGTTTTTCCAGTTTGCCTTTTTCAGTTCCGTTTTGTGCCCTTGTATCAGAGATATGTCAAACGTGGAATGGTGAAAGAGCTAAGTGTTTTAGAAATCTTCATTTCTTTTTTTACGGAAGTTGCAGTAAACTAGAATTGAGAAAAGCAGAGGAACGCTTAGGAAACGAGCTTAATTGTTTTTCCTGTGGAAGCTCTCGATGGAAGATCAAGAATTTCTTGACAAGAAAGGTTAGAGAACAGGGAGGGGAATGTAATTATCTAACCAAGAGTTACTTTGGGCCTTGTTTTTTTCCCCCTTGTTTTTCTGAAAGAAGCTTGGTAGTCTGTTAAGACTTACGGAAGCGCGACAGGGAGTGCTGCTTTTTTGTTGTTACACTCTGTTTATTTATAATTTGTCTTCAGAAGAGCAGACGTTGACTAAAATGCCTTCTAACGAGATTTGCGAGGACTCTGGAATAGCTTTCGTTTATTGTCATGTCCTTTTTCTTTTGTAGGGTGTTTAAGAAGAGCTCGCCTAATGGGAAGGTAATGTATATATTGCGACATGAAGAAATAATATAAAGTATTAATTATTTGCCTTTTTTCTAAACAGATAACCGTGTACCTCGGGAAACGGGATTTTGTGGATCATATTACCCATGTAGATCCTATAGGTAAAATATTATATATTTCATCACTGGAAATAAAATAAATGAAAACTTGGCAATTGTGCTGGATCTTGAGTTGACAGATTTTTGACGACTAAAGGAAAATAACTTCGTGATAACAGGAACTAATTTTGAATTTTAGTGCATTAGGGACTATAGATTTTGCGATTCTTGTTTCTAAGAAAAGACTTTGTTAGAGCAGTTGGCAGTAGAACCGTGGCGTTCGCAAACGAAAGAAAGGACTGGCTTGGTGTTAATATTTTATGTAAATAGTTATTTGATGTGAGTATGCGGAGTTTTTTTCATGTTCTAGTTATTTTACTGTCAAAAAGTATAGTTAAGTCTTTTTAAGGACCCTTTTTGTTTGTTGTAATTGACCTAGATACTTCCTGTTTATTCTCAAGAGTCTTCGTGTGGCGAAGATAATTTATCTGTCTGGCCAGTTTTCAAATATTGTGTGTTGCTCTCGCGACAAATTTAAAACAGAAACATTTTTTCCCCAGCAAGATTAATTAAGATTTTGTCATGATAATCTGACTGACTTCGACTTCCTCTTTAATTAAATTTACCTCCGACTAATCGTATTTACGATGTTGCAAGAGTCGGTTGAATGCTCCAGCACTCCATCAAAGTGCACTTTTAAGCTCCACTCAAGATTAATAACGTCATCAGAGTTTTATTCTAGTGAAGGAGAGAGAGGCGCAGCAGTAACTAAATTTTGATAGGACTTCTTCCATAATTACCGCGATTAGCAGCTATTAGTAATAAATCTCTTAAAAATGACAATGATTTCTTTTCTATGGCAATGTAAAAGAGGAGACGAGGGTATGATAAGCTGTTCGATTTCGGAGGAAGACAAATTTGTTACTGTTAGCTCAGTAACAGATTCTGGCTCACCACCTAAGTTGTTCTCTTAACAAATCTGCGCGAGAGCTTTTGGAGGCAGTGAAAAATACGTGTATTTTTTCTTGCCTTTAATTCTTTGCGCTTTTTGTAGACGGTGTTGTTTTGATCGACCCGGATTATCTGAAGGACCGTAAAGTGTATGGCCATGTGTTGGCTGCTTTTCGTTATGGACGAGAAGATCTGGATGTACTGGGACTTACATTCCGCAAAGACTTATACTTGGCCTCTGCTCAAATTTACCCCCTAGACACAGCCACCAAACGCCCACTGACGCGGTTACAGGTAAACTGTGAGACATGTCTCCTGACAGGATCTGACGTTCATCTTAGCTGGGAATTGTAACTTATTAACTTGTCGAACTTTCCAGAAATGTTCAATAT
Source organism: Triops longicaudatus (assembly GCA_022885665.1). Taxonomy (NCBI): domain Eukaryota; kingdom Metazoa; phylum Arthropoda; class Branchiopoda; order Notostraca; family Triopsidae; genus Triops; species Triops longicaudatus. The sequence goes on along the minus strand of JAGQDJ010000031.1, from coordinate 512,197 downwards.
TACTCTGCAGGGATTGTATATATTTTGTCAAATTAAAGCATAGCTAACTTTCCTCGCGATATGCAATTAAGGCCACGATGGAGCTAAAACGATTATGGCCAATTACATGGGGAGCTGTAACGGACGATCTTGTGAACCCAGCTCAAAAAAACTATTGGATGGTAAAGGTTTGCTTAAATTAATGATTTTGGAGTAGGGAAATTCTTCCGGAAAATGGCGCAACTAATTTCAGAGTGGTAGCTCAGCATTTTGCTATTTTCGTATAAGTAAAAAAAAATTACTTTTTTATATCAACTTGCGCAACATTTCCGAATTATCTTTTAGTACAAATATCCCTGAAATCGAAAGAGCCGTTTGTTAGCTATTGTGCATTAATATCTGATGTATTAATTTATTATGCATTAATATTAAGTGCCCAATATTGTACGTGAATCCATCTCCTATTTTAGCATATCCTTTTTTTTAAGTGTCCGCACGTAATGCACTCGCTTCGTATACACCAGTGGTGCCCAACCTACGGCCCGCGAAGGTGCCTCATGCGGCCCGCTCATTTATAACACTGCATAATTTCATTTTTTAACGTCGGCGTGATTCTGGCGAAACCGGAACATTCAGGCCCGCGAGATTTTATATCATGTCGCGCGCGGCCCTCGGGTGAAAAAAGGTTGGGCACCACTGGTATACACAAACTTTATTGTTTGAATATATTTTGAGAAAATCGAACCAAGTTTGCGGAATCTTTGACGCGAGACCCCCTATAATGTGGCAATAAGCGGGTTTGCTCCTTCGTGACTGTCATTCTTGGTTAAAGTAACTATGATGGTAATCTTTCTTGTAAAGGAATAAACTCTGTGAATTGCGTCTATAAGAGCTAGGTGGATGACAATAGATTCTTTTAGCTACTATATAGGGAGTTAACTGATTATAGCAAAAAAGAGAATGTGGACTTTTTGGTGACACTTTTTTTGTCCATCGGTTAAGGAACGGTTGATAAAGAAGTTGGGAAGCAATGCGTTTCCCTTTTTCTTCGAGTTGCCACCACGATGTCCGGCGTCGGTGACACTGCAACCTGCCCCGGGCGACACAGGAAAACCTTGCGGTGTAGATTACGAGCTAAAAGCCTTTGTAGGATCGTCGACTGATGATAAACCTCACAAACGGTATGTTACAACAAAAAATTGTATTGGAAGTTTTGCATTGTCTTTGATGTGCTAACTTTTATTTGTTTCGAACTCCATCATGCCCGTAGAAATTCCGTACGGCTGGCAATCCGGAAGATTATGTACGCCCCAGGAAAGCAGGGTGAACAGCCATCCGTGGAAGTTAGTAAAGATTTCATGATGAGTCCCAGCAAATTACATTTAGAAGCGTCTCTCGATAAAGAGGTACTTTAGATTATTTCGAGGTTTCTAGGGAAAACTTGTAATTTATTCACTTCTCTCTTTTGAAACAGTTGTATTATCATGGGGAAACTATAGCAGTGAATGTCCATATTCAGAATAATTCCAATAAGACTGTCAAGAAAGTCAAAGTCTCGGGTAAGGAATCCAAAGATTTTATAGAATTTCGTTTCAGTTTTCGTTTCAGCCGCTATTGGTATTGGTGTGTTGTATACTGCGTGACTTTTAACGTGCGTCGTTTTCTCGTTTTGATGCATTTTTACATGAAGGAGATTATTTCTTAGTTATTGTATACTTTACGTCAAGAGATCGATAGTTGTTTATGTGTTAGTTTACGCATTTTCTTGCCTTCGTCTGCAAGGTTCGATTATTTTGTTCCTTTTTGTTATGCTGTTTGTTTTCCTCTCTCGAGTTCTTGCATATTGTGCTCTTGGATACTTTTGTTGTAAATGCTTTGTCTTATGTATTTTTCATTTCTTTTCTAGTGCGCCAGTTTGCGGATATTTGCCTCTTTTCAACCGCCCAGTACAAGTGCACTGTAGCTGAATTAGAAAGCGAAGATGGATGTCCAATAGGACCTGGTTTTACGTTATCCAAAGTTTACTACCTGACGCCGTTATTGGCCAATAACAAAGATAAACGAGGCTTGGCTTTGGATGGTCAGCTGAAGCACGAAGACACCAACTTAGCCTCGTCTACAATGTAACGTTCAATTTATAGCACTCGTATACAAAATTTCAGTGATGGTGTTGTGCTAACTTTTGATTGAATTTGTTTTTGTAGTTTAACAGAGCCGGTGCAGAAGGAAAATTTGGGAATTATCGTCCAGTACAAAGTGAAGGTTAAACTATGCTTGGGACCTTTAGGAGGGTAAGTATTTTATATTGTTCCGTTAAGAAAGTATTTATAACAACTACCACAGATTGATTTTTTCGAAATTTCGCCTATTTTATTTTTTAGTAACTTTATGTAAACGTTTCTATACGCACCAGAGTTTTCATGTAGTATCCATTAGACTCGCGCTAGGCTGCGCAAGAAATCTTTTCACATACTTACGTCGTCACTAAATTTTAAGCGTATAAAGCAATTTGTGCAACGGTTAAAATTGTGACGCAGTGAATGGGTGAAAAGATTTATAGTCGGGTTCAGATTTGCAAAATACTTCGAGTTTTCCTGTTCTACGTATACTTTATAAGAAATCTTTTTTTTTATGTGGCTAATTGATTTTCCTCCAGGGATTTGGTTGCGGAATTACCGTTCACTTTGATGCATTCGAAACCACTCGAAGATAGCCCGCCCCCTTCCCGAAATTCTCACGCCCATCCCTTAGTTGACGAGCAAAATGCCAGTATTCCAGTTGATACCAATTTGATTCAGTTAGACACGTAAGGCTTTCCTGTTGTGTTAAAGTTTAAACAGTATATAACACATTTTTTTTCTTGTAGGGATGGAACAGGGTTTGAAAACGAGGATGATATCATTTTTGAGGATTTTGCGAGACTGAGGTTAAAAGGGGAGACGGAGGCTTAACCCGTGCCCTTTAATCGAAAACACTAATAGAATTTACACCATTCTATGTTGCGAGATTTTTGGGAGAAAAACTCATAAAATATAACAATCTATGGACTTATTCCCTTCCCCCAGCCCACCCGCCAACCACGTATATACTTCATTTTATCCCAATTGCCCATTCTTTCCCAGAAAACTGTGAGATTTTTTTTTACACATCGTTTGAGATGCTTTGACTACTTAGCTTTTTCTTTTCGTGGTTATTTTTCCCCTCCTGAAGTATTTATTTTAATTTATTTCTGAGTCCTTCTGGACTCAAATTTCCATTACTTTTCCAAGCGAAAGAAAGTTGTAAAGGTGAAATTTCTTTGTATTTTTGCTAAATAACTCTTATTCCCTTTCGACAACCCTATGCCCCTCCCCCTTCGTCTGCCAAATACTGGGAGTATCGAAATGTGTCCAAACCGCGGCCATCGTCTTTATGGTCTCAATTTTAAGCACACGCAAAGACAACAAGTTTGATGGTTGAATAAAAGATGTAGATAAACAAAAAATATTGGAAAAGGACTTGTATTGACTTTCGTCATGTTTCATTCGTAACAACCCCGTTAACTATACGCACAATAAGGCGACTGCAATATCTTTTGTGTCTTCAGTATTTATAAACGGAGAGTAAGGAAAGGAAATGCCTCCTGGGCGTGGCTTTCTAACGTAAGGCGCGGTAAGCCATGCTTGCTTGAGGAATAACGTGTACTGGTACCTACAAGTTTTAGAATTATTGATTAGATTACAGAACTGAAAACAAAATCAAGCATCAGCAACATGGAAAAAGGAGCTAAATAAATAGGGCGTACGAGAAATTATCGTAAATATTCCTTCGTTTATATTATATCTTCTTTATGACATTTTGTTATATCTTGCTCAATAGCTCAGAAGTATTTACAAGTTGCCTTAATATTTTAATACGTTAAAAATTTAAACTTGAAGCGTGCTACATTTTTTTTTAAAAGTTAGAGGCGAGTTTCTGATAAATTAAGTTGACAACGCGTAAGACACTCTACCCGTGCACCAATCCGTGATAAGTATCGGTTCCGGATTTGGAAATCAGAGCGCGGCTGCAGCAAATCGTACGGCGTGACGTCTGATACCGAGCCTGAGGCGAAGAATTTCTCGCGTTCCAAGTTCTCTCTCGCTCTATTGCATGAGAATTCGTTTCCATTAGTTAGAAAAGCCAATTACGAAGTTAGTTATCGATTATAACTTACAATAACTCCTTTTCGCGCTTATCACGCGCAGCCACGGACAAGTTTAGCAAACCATCCCGCCCAGCATCAATGACCCATATAAGCACGGAAGCAACTAACGCCACTGTAATCGAAAGAAAAACAAAGTGAATTCTACGTACTGATTTTTCTCCGGTTTTTAATTCACACAGAGATTAAAAAAAAATAAAAACTGAAACATTACCAAGAACAGCTTTCATTCATTTTGTAAACGTACGACACAAACAATAATACGTAATGACGTAATACGTACCACAGAGCCAAGCAAGGAAAAAGACTTCTAAGACGAGATATCCTCGACTGTCCACAATTTGGCCAGCAAGCATGGTAATTACAGCCAATCCTAAGTTCTGCACTGCTTGCATTCTAAAAATATAAAAACGTAAACGGAGAAAAATATTAGTAACTGAAATTCAAAAGCGAACACACCAGCTCACTCTTTTGCGTATTGAGACTAAAGTAACAAGTTCTTACATTCCGTACGCAGTACCCAGTTGATATTCTGGCACTACTAAGGCCACCATTGGCCACAAGGCACTCGCTAACATGGAATATGACACACCCATTATACTCTGTCAAATAAACCCCGATTTTATAATGTTTGTGTTTCTTTGAATGTTTTGACATTTTATCAATTTAATTCCGAATTTTTAATACGCTTTTTTTCTTCGCCCCCGCTTACCATCGCGACGAACGGATTAAGGAATGTAAATGCCAAAAGGCCATGACAGCCAATCGTGGCGATGACCGAAATCACAACCCACAAAATATTCCTGCCAGCTTTGTCAACGAGCAATCCCAGAAGCGGAGACGCTACGGCTGAAATTATGTACACGATACTGTTAACAGCGTTAGCTTTACTGGGAGAAAAATCGAACTTTCGTTCGAAAAAAACCCTGTAAAATAATAACACACAAAAGAACTTCAGTCATGTTAGCGAAAAGATTGAGATTCTGCCGAAACAATAGAACTTACTGTCCGAGGCCAATGAAAGGGAAAATGGCGACGTAATAGGCCACACATATGGCTGACATAAGCCAGAAAGTGACTGGAAATTCTTTAACGTCAGTAAAACGAATTACTTCGCCAGCCTGACTTGCTTTCTTGCGCAAGATCCTTTCGGCTCGCTTATCCAGATAGCCCAAGATCATTGCAGAGATCAAAGACATCACACATACGGAAGCAGCTGCATAAGACAAGCACTTTTAGTACGTGTTAAAACCTTTTCACTGGAATATGTTATTTTTCTACTTCACGTTCCTTGCCAATGTAAATGTTACTGACGTACCTATAAGCAGGACGATTCCTAGGCAAATGAAACCCGAGTAATAGTTGCTCATCCATGAATAAATGGGCTCCATAACGTTAAAGTTGACCGTGGAACCCACACGCGCAAAACTCAACTGTAATCCAAAGACCATATTTAACTCTTTGCCCTTAAACCACGAAACTGCGTAGGTATTTTGCGCTACAGCTAATGATTCGGCACCTATACTGTAAACAAAAAAAAAATTAAATAAACGAATGTATAGAATGTTTTGCGATGTTTTGCCATGAAATAATTTTTTAAAAAATTATTGCCAATTCAAAGTTTACCAAATGATTTTAAGGATTAATAAAAACACAAAAAAATTTTCCAATATCGTACAGAGATTCCGTTTTACGATGGCAAAAATAAAAAAGGAACGACTGTCGTTTTTACATGTGAATGCGATGTTAATTATTTTCCAGGAATCCCCTTCTTTAATAATCCAACATGTTTAGTTAATATAGGGTATTTCTAGCTTGTTTATTCTTAAGAATAACGTAAGGATTTTTTAAACAAAAATCTTACCCAAAGATAAATCTTCCAGCCTCCATGACTGCAAAAATATTGAAATACGCTCCTAAAGCGAATACAACTTGGCCGATGCAGACTAAGGTTCCAAAAAGTACTGTTCCCCATTGGATACCAAAAACTCTGCCGAAAAATGCGAAGAAATTCAATAACAGTTTTCACTAAAGCTTTTTAAGAGTTTATCACCTGTCAAGCATAAAACCTCCTATGAAGCATGCAACGACGTTTGGCCACGAGTACCAAGAATATAAGTTTGCAAACTGAGCTGTATTTAAGCCTAAGTCCTTTTTAAAATGCTCTTGCAAGGCACCGGGATTGTCGTAACAGAAGGTCGAACCTAAATTAAACATAAAAGGCATATTTTAAAAATCCGCGAAAAGTAAGAAATTGTCTTACCAAAACCAATTAAACACATGAGAATTAGAGCAATGAAACGATGAACTCCTCTTCGAGGATCGCAGCAAGCTGAACTAGCGCATCCTGTTAATTCTTCTTCGTCACCATCCAAAATATTATCAGAATTTCCATCTTCAATGTCTTGAGTAGCACCTCCGTACGTGGAATTACGAGTTTCGGTATCCAGAATGGGTAAGATATCATCTTCTTCTTGGATACTGGCCATTTTGCAAAGCAAAAAGGGGCGTTGGAGGGAGTTGCTGATAAGAACTTGGGTGTTGGTTCAGTTTAATTTCTTGAGGCCTAGTGACTTATCCTGACAATTAATTAGCATTTCCTAGCCCAAATACCTTACACGGTCCCGTAGTCTGCAAAGCCAAAGGGGAAAATACGTTCAATGAACTACATGAGTTTCTATTAATAACTCAATGTTGTTTACTTTCTTTATTGACACCCAAAATTTTGAACTCCAAACGAAAAACAACTGTAGGATGTGTTACTCTTACAGTGTCCTTCTTCTAACGAGGATAACAAAGCAGACTGCTTTATCGTACAGTTAAGATTTGGTATCGTTATCGCACTTGACTGTGCTTCCACCTGGTAATTATCTGTGTGAAATACTGAATGTTGTTATTTATTGTGAATAAACAATTGTTTCGCTTTTTTATTGTAACGGAATTTTCCGTGCTGTAAAAAGATTAAGATTAAAATGGCTGTTGCTACTGCGGGCTTTCGATGGCTCGATATTTTGGAAAAAGAGTTTGACAAAGCAGTCGTTGATTTAGATTTCATATTCGGTAAATAAACAATTATAATATTATTCTTCCACTCATTTGAACAAGCGTTTTCGTAATTTCTTTTTTTGTGTGTTTGCCACGTCAGGTGATATCGCCTTTGAAGAAATGGAACTCGCTGGCATTAGCCGGGCACGTTTAGCATCTTTAACCTCCTGTTTCTCCCAATTGACGCATAAAGCGCAAACCGTATTTCAAACTAACGCGAAATTAGAAGTATTTTGGATTGTTCTTTATTAATGATCTTAGGGAAAAGAGGATATATTTTTTCGCATATTAAGGTCTTAGCAAATTTTCGTAATAATATACTGTGGTGTCCAAGCTTGTGACATTGGTCGTACAAAAAGGTGCTCGGTCTGTCCTGGGTATCTAGTGTCTCGCGTGTAATGTATTGAAGCCTCGATATGCTACTTTTCTATTGTACGCACCGTGACTTGTTACATTAGATAAGGTTCATTTGAGTTAGATTGCGGTAGGCTAAGTTAAATTAGGTACCATTTTCACGCCAGAGGGGCCAGAAACCAAGCGGGTTGGATCGCTGAGATTGTAACGGTAGCCTGTGATGCAATTTAACAGATATATAACTTGTTAATCCTTTGATTTCTTGTTACAACTCTTGGGTTTAAAAAAAAATGTCGACCATAACAGAGCAGTAATCTCATGGGGCGTGTAATAGAGAAGTACCTCGATTTTACGAACTCAAAGGGATTGAAAGGTTAAGCGTTTTCTATTGCCCACCGTATTTTGGCTTTGGAAGACTGACAGTAATTCATAACAATGCTTTCCGTTTTTAACGAAGTTTAGAAGCAACGCTTGAAACTGTTGGGGGTTGTTCGCGAATACTACAAACTTAATTAACCTAAATCCTCGTGCGCTCTTAAAATCGAAGTTTACATTAGTAAACTAGCGTAAAGGCAGCTATCACGTGTGTATAATTTGACATCATTATGGTGTAAGAAGAACAAGTGGAGCTCAATTTATATATCTTCAAGCGGGTTTTCTGTCAAAACCTGAAGATCGATGTCGTTTGGAACCTGTGGCAGTTGTGATACGGTGTCTTCATTTTCAGCGTCGCTGTAGTCAGTCAGATTACTGTTGTTGAAGGAGTCTTCAAGCCCCAATTCAGTGGTTTGTTCTTCTCCTAAAGGAAACTGGCGCAGAATTTCATCCAAGTTTGTTGAGCTGTTGAGAGCATTGAAGGAGTCTGCGCGTGCAACAGGTTGTTCAGTACCGTTTAGCAATTTTTGTGTAATGTTGCTCGCCCAGGCTGGCTCCTCGCCCGTTCTAATTGGAGATCTCAGTTTTAGCATAATTTCGAACAATTAAAAGAGACAAATAAGAAAATAGGAGAGTAGGCACTTATTGGTAATAAACTGGGCGATTTTGTTGAGTGCATCGTAAACCGTTGTTTCCGTATGAGCATCTTTTTCTCGGAGTTGACAGTTTTCTGAAAGGGATTCTTGCATCATTACTAAAACGTTCAGATGCCCTTCTAAACGTGCTTCCATAGAGCTCAAACGTCTCAAAATGGGTCCTCTTTGATCGTTTGAATTTACCCCCGAGGCTAAAGAGTGAACGATACACTTGTATCAATTTTTAAGTTAGTAGTAAAATTTGAAACATACTGGGAATATTGATATTATGAATGTTCCCGTTTACTAATGTTCGAAAGCCATCGTCCATATCCCATTTGGTTGAGTTGACAACTGCCGCCAAAATTTGAATATCTGTTGCCATGGATCGCTCTGATTTCCAAAGCTCTTCATACATGTTCGATAACTGGTGGAAAAAGGGAAAGGATCAAATAGGTCTTTTGCTTTTAGAAATATTCTGTTTTGCTACATCGAATTGTTCGGTGTTACAAAAGTGAATCAAAAATAGAAACCTTCGTAGTAAAAAGCGAAATGCTATGGCCGATGTGTTGCAAAATTCGTTCCTCACTCTTTTCCATGACTGCAGTTATATTCTCCACTATTTTGCTACAGCATTCTTCTTCTTCGTCGTCGTCGAAATCGTTTTTTAAATCCTGAAGGGTTTTCTGTTTGCCGAATGGTGCAGTGGCTTGGTTCTCGTGTTGGTAGCGCCTCGCACTTCCGCTAGAACCGTGTTTCCCGGCCACGCGGACCACAATGGAGTTTCCTGGGTACGCAAATTGAGCATTCGTTTGCGACGGCCCTGGTGAAGGAATTGGAGCGTATTTTCGCGTTGTTACGTTCGGGAGTCCTGTGGTTGTTTCGGTGTTAAAGTTATTGCAATTGGGTGGCACACAAGGAGGTCGAGTCACGTGACTGCGTTTATTCTTAGGGCTTGTATATTCCGAGTACGGTTGCGATTCCACTTTCTCATTTCTGTCGACACCAGGTGCGCATTTCGTGAGAATTTGTTCCATCTGTCCCAGTAGTTTGTCTATAATGTTGTCGCTTTTGTCACCGTTTTGGCTATCCGTTTGTGTAACCTTTCAGGAACCAGCGTTTGTAGTTAATATGTTGCAGTAGAAATAGAAAAGAGTCAACTCACAAGAGTTGAAAGTATTAAAAATAAAAGGAGTTTCAAATACCTTAACACCTACTGATGATGTTTGTAGGGCCTTTTCGAGACGGAATTGCAGTTGTGTAGTTTTAGCGTCGAGTACTCGGGCTAAACGTCGTGATTCCGCAACGGATTCGGTCTTAAGGGCAGCCGATAATTCCAAACTAGCTGTTACAGCTTCGTGCACTCGATTCATACCTTGTAAGATTTGGCGGTCGTTTTGACTGCTGTGATCCGTTAATCGGAGGAATTTTTCGAGCAGATCATCTAGAGACGTTTGTAGACCCTAAAGCGGTACTTTAAGTGAACCTTTTTGCGTGAAATTTACCAATTGGCTTATTGAACAATTTCGAGTTATATACTTGGACGCTTTCAGTGAGTGTTTCGAGCCCCAGGCCTAGGACGTTGAGCTCTGGCCGCCATATTCGCTGCAGTAACTGAGCCACAGTTTTCGTAACTAATTCTTCGATCGGATATTTGTCCAGATACGGTTCTTTCCATCCTGTCTGCTTCTGACGACGTGACAGAACACAAATTTAATCATTTTTGTGTTAGGTACTGTGTAATTATGAACTCTCAAATTCGTTATAGCCAAAGTTGCAAAGAACGATGATAGTCGTCCGTATTAAACGTAAAATATTTAAAATTATGGCTGATTGCAAAAATTGTGTTTTCCATTTGTTCTCAGACATCAGCCATTAGCTAATTCTTTTCAAGTCTTGGACCGCTTTCATTAGAAACCCCGAAGACAAGGGCCACAGCAGTGCACAAATAAAACGGTTACTCTGCTTATAACACCTGTAGCTCAGTATCCCAGTATAATGTCGAATTCAGGTAACTTTAGTTTGTCGTTTTGTCCAGTAAGAACTTGAAAAATTCAGAAGCACAACACAATGCTATACACATCAGAAACGATGTAAGTGCTGAGAAATCTTAGAAGAAAGCTAAGTTTATAATACTCAGTGTTTTGTGGTGTCCTCTTGAACGTATGCCAGTTAAGGGTTTGGAAGATGTAGTTACCTGGCGGGGGTTTGTGTTCGTTCCCAGTTCGATGTGGGTTAGCCTTTGATCCAAAGCGTCCAACTTGAGACTGATGCTGTTCAGGTGTTCATCCCAGGCTGGAATCTTGGCTTTTAGTGAGTTTTGCCCCGTGTCAAGACTTTCTAATCGATTTTGAATCCAGAGGCCCAGGTTTTGGTTAATTATGTGATCAGCGGCCCTGGTTGGAATCACGAAAAATACTAGAACGGAATAATTGACCACTGTCAACATGGTGTGGGGCTGGCTTGTAGCCCGCTGCTCGCAAGATAGACAACTGAGGCGCGAGATAATAGTGTTTCGAGAAGGAGAGACCGTATAAGTTTTGCAAAGAGAAAAGAAGAGATAGAGATCTTTAACTGTTTACTCGGCGCGGTTGCATTGAAGCTGGGGAAAGTTGCTTTAACGCCACGCAAAGTAGTCGACCACCCCGTGGTTAAGGAGAAGAGCAAAGTATTACAAGTGGATCATTATGGAAGTTTCTGTTTCGTAAACGTAAACGTATGAAAGAGGCTTCTGGGAAACGTCAACTTGAGCGGAGGACCTTAGTATGCCTCAGAAAAGTGGGAGGTTGGCTACCAGGACAAGAAACCGTTTCAGATCTTGACACATTAAGATACAAGCTAGCGTAAACACTTCAAAAGACCACCGAGTACGTGATTCTGGGAGACTTAGTCATAGTTGAAAGGTCGTGAGATGCTGTAATTTTAACATATAGTTGAAGTAAAAATCAGTAACTCAGTAATCCCATATAGCCACACAGTCTAATTACTTTCTAATCATTTAATTACAAAGGTATATTAAAGCTAATCTGGAATACTGTAGAACTATTGAGAAAGCTAGTCTGTAGCCAGATAGACTTAATAAACGATTATTACAACTTGCAATTACGATAGAGCCCTAAAGCCGGCATTGTAAAAACGACTGTGTCGTTTGTCCGCCAAAGCTACTGCTCAGTTGCATTTATCGCGTACTTGCCGCGCGGGAGTATGTTGCACAGCTACTGGCCTGCGTGGAATTTCAAGGAAAATAGAAATAACGCACACCGTCTCTTAGCTCGGGGCTCCAGAACGTTTCCTTCTCAACCTTAAATTCTCCTAATTTCATGAGCTATTCGTTACTAGTTTTTATGGCTTTTAAAGCATTTATGACGATATGGTGATAGTAAATTAGTTGTCAACTTTAGAAAATACCTGCTTACTCCAAAAAATTCGTATTTAAATAAATTTTTCGTGTAGGCAGAATTAATTAACTTGCGAGAAGAGTTGGTTAGCGCCCGAGCAAAAGCCGAAGCAGCCGAAGAACAACACACAGTGTTACTAAAGCAATTGCATGCCGCACAATTGCAGCTACATTCCTTGAGAAACGGACCAGCAGATGCAGAAGCTATTCTCTTCAAACTGGTAAAAAAAAGAAATATGACTACTCCTAGTTTCATTAGTCTTAGTATTTTTTAACTGTCAATTTTCTACCAGGAAATGGAGATGTTCCTCGCGAAGAAATCAGCAGTCGAAGAGAAACATTTAAAAGCCCTTGTTGCTCAGTTACAGAAAGAAAATGATGACTTGAGGGCTTACGCCACAGCCTTACATGGAGACCTGTATGGTGCACGTTTAGCTGCCAAATATCTTGATAAAGAACTAGCTGGCAGGTTGAGTAGTTAAAAAGGATAATTGTATAGGCAATAAATCTCTTCTTATATGTGTCCACCAAGGATCCAGCAAATGCAGCTTTTGGGACGTGAAATGCGGCAGGATGTTAGAGACAAGTTGTGGGAACAATTGGAAGCTGAAATTCATCTCCATCGTCACAAAGTAAGCATCTAGCCTTAGTTTAGCTCGAGTACTTTTTAAGTTTACTTTTTAATCTTTCCGAGGTGGTCGTTAAAGCCTGCCAGGGACAACAACAAAGCAAGAAAAAGCCTGATGATGACGAAACCTCACTTTTACAGTCTACGGCTGAAGTTGAGTCCACGTCTAGCAAATCAACGGTGAATGAACCAAGCTCATGTCGAGGATTGGGACCCGTGAGGGAAGTGAAACTCTTCAGAGAAGAACACGAAGGCTTGGGCATGTCGATAACAGTTAATAACGTTTTTAAAAATTTCCAATTGTCTTGCTTTTTAAACTTATACGCAAACTAATAATGCCCCAATGTGTCATATATTTCAGGGCGGGCGTGAACATGGGGTTCCCATCCTCATTTCTGAACTGCATAATGAAAGTCCGGCTTCGCGCTGTCAGCAGTTACACGTCGGCGATGCGATATTGTCAGTAAATGGCACGGAGCTGAGAGAAGTAATTACTCAAAGGAAAATGTGCTTAATTTCGATTTTTATTTGTTTTAACATCAGGTATTTCATCAAGACGCTGTCAGAATATTGAGCCAGCTAACAGGAGATATTATCCTGAACGTGCAGTATGTTTCTCCAGATGAAAGCTATGAAGATAGTGTCAGAGCCGAGAATGCATTTGAGTAAGAAAAAGAAAATACTTAGAACATGAAGATTCATAGTAGTTCTCCGACAATAATGGCATTTTTATCCACGCAGGTATCCGTTTTTTATCGAGGAGGAGCAGAAGAGTAACTGTACGATAACTTCTTAGGCTAAACATTCCTGACTGCCGCTTTGTCTGGTTTAAAATGAAATCCTTATATCTATTGTTGATTTATCTCAGATCTATCTCCCTTAAAACTATTTTGTGAGGTACAGGAAAACTTTGTGTATGGTTTTAGTGAAGCAAGAAAAAAGGAAAAATATATAAAAATTACGTTATATTTTTTGTCGTGTTATGCTACAGTAAGGAAACTAAACATGTATGCGTTGAACGAAATTTCGTTTGTATTTTCTCTTATTAGCTCCGATGTTCGGCACAAAGAAGTTCCAACCGAGAAGGTTGTTAAGTTAATACTATTCACAGCAAGGTCACACCAGCATGCGGGTTAGTAGTTATTATTATTAACACACAGTATTAATGCAAGTTACAAAGGCCTTCTTGAGTGATTTTGGATAACGTCCGCAGATTCCACTTAAAAACGTAACTTGTACTCTTTATTCGTTAGCTTGACTAGACTCCGTTTGAGATTCCCCGGCGTCAGCAACGGGGGAAGATGGAAGGGGCGGGGCTTCGGTGGTACTGTCTTGCGAAGATGGCGCCTGCTGCGTTCCCTTTTTTAACTGCTCGAGCAGAACGACTCGTTCGGCTTGTAAGGCACGACAAAGTTTATCAAGCTGGGCGATCTGCTTGGTACTGCTGATTAATTCCATATCGCGTTTTTGTTTGTCAGCTGCCATTTCCAACAACGCTTTATTGCTACCCTCCCAACGCTGTTTCCAACTCGCGGTCTCCTTTTCTAACGATTTAAGCTTTTTCGTCATCTTATCCATTTGGTCTTTAAAACCCACAAAAGTCTCGTTGCTGGCGGCTAACGCTTTCTGGAAATCTTCGTATTTATCCGTGTACATTGTCAGTTGTCCACGGAGCTGAATTTCTTCTTGCTGTAGCGTTTGATACTTCTTTTGTTGCTCAGTCAGATCCTAAACAAGAAACATACGTCAATTCAAGCCAACAACATTTTCACGCTGTGGAGTTAGACTTCGATAGTAATGAAGATAAGAATAATCACGAAAAAATTCCTAAATATGAAAAATGTAGGAAGTCGAATATTTGAGACGTGAGATTTTTTTTATCTCTTTCTATTAGTTTCGTTGTTGATTAAAATTTGCTATTTTGTAGATGGCCATAAAGAAGATGCACGACGGTTAAAAATAACAAACAAAGCCCTGCAAGACACACTTACTAATAGGAGTTGTTGTTTTTCACGCAAAGATTTTTCCTTTTCCTGTGCAGCTTCCATTTTGCATTTAGCTAGTCGCGCTTCATTTAACTGGCTTTCAATTTCGTGTTGCTTGACTAATTTTTCCAGGTGCTAAAAGGAGACAGAAAAATACGGATTATTTAACCTAGAAATACAACGTCATAGTATGAACTTCTCAACGAAATAAAATTTGCTTTCTGATTCATTGTTTTAGGCAGGAAATTACTTGATCGCGCAAACTGTATTGATCATAAAGTATTTTGAGTTTGTTGGCCATTTCCGTGTTTTCTTCGCGCAATTTGCTATTTTTCTCGTTGTTCTGTTGCAAAAGCGCAGAAACTTCAGCTAAAGTGGCCTGAAACTGCGACGACACTTCTTTTCGACGGTCTTCTTCGTCCTTAGCTCGCGAAAGGCTTTCCTCTTTAATGGTTTTGTTCTGACGTTGCAATTCACGACAAAGTCCTTCTAAACTGCTGCGTGCTAGCAAACTTTTGCTGTTTTCTGTTTGCAAATGATCCTTTTCGCGTTGCAGAGTTTGACATTTCTTCTCTAGGACTTTCAAAGTGTTCTAAGAAAAAGAAATCAGAAGCTGCATAAAAATTCTCTTTAATTACCTGAAGTGTTTTATTTTCTTCTAACGTTTCGGCAAATTTCTGAGCTAAGCTTGATAGCTTTTCTTCTGCGGATTGACCAGACATGGATTTCAGAAGGGTTTCAACTGTTCTTGTTTCCTTTTTACGACTTTTTGATTTGCCGGAAGCCTGAAAGAGAACATTACTGTATTTTCTAACAATTTATTTTTCTTCCTTAGTTTAAACATTACTGTGGACGAATGCATTTCTTTAGAAGCTGATTCCTCTTGAGATTTATCTGATTCGGTGGAGCCATTAGTAGTAAGTTTTTCAACGGATTCGATTAAGGAGTTAACGATATGTTCGTCATGGTCTTCATGTTGGCTTAAAGGCGGGCTAGGAACAGGTGCTACTGAAACCATTGTAAGCTAATGATAATAATGTTAAATGCACTAAAACAGGTAATACAATATTTCACTTTGAGCGTTAATTCAAGCTATTTGATTGTCCCTACAATGCGCTATTTTTTTATACACAAAGGAGGTAACGTGCGAACACAGTTTGCGATTCGCTTGAGCGAGTAAAACGCGAATCGTGGCACGTTAGCCATCAGCTAGACTAGTTTATTGTGCAGCAATCATTTTAAACAAGTTGGACACAGTGAAGCCTAGTGTTAAATGCTCGTAGTAGATACGATTCACAACAAATCGTCGTGCTCTTGTTGTCATGAAAATAGGATTGCATTTCCCAATCTCTGAAGAGTGACAACGAGCTGAAGCAGCAAGTATGTTTTTGTTCTTATCATATATAAAACATTATTTGTATATACGCAGTTGGCCACGCAAGCGTGTATTGTGTGAATTACGATCGTATCGAACAAAATCTTGTATTACAGTAAAGAATTAGCCGTAGTCGTATCCAATAGCATTGGCAACTTGGCATTAGAGAGCGAATATCACAGCTATTTTAAAAGCACGTCGGCCGATTTCAGCAGTATTGATTGTCGGGTTGTAGAGCCACGTATTCTTGCTAGAGTCCGCTATTTTTGAGCTTCTTGTAATTTTTCTGGAAAAATTGGAAATATATATTATTATTTTTTTTAAACATGTTTGTTGAAAGGACTTACTATCATAGTTACAATAGGTCCCGTCATCCCAGACACATGATTTCGTTACAGGATCCCATACTAATAGTTCGGGACAGTACATCAAATAACGATCGCCATTAGAACATTTGTAGAACGTGTGACAGTCTAATGGATTGGGAAAGTCACCATTATCGGTGCAGTAATTGCTGTGTTTTTCATCGAGCTCTGAAACAATAATCAACGTAATTAAAATCACAGAAGAAGCATATGTTTGCGAACGTTAGAAACACAGAGCCTTGTGTTAATCATTGACACGCTGAAAATAGTTTAATTAAATTTCTTTCAGATAGAAATGAGTATTCTACCGTTAAGTCTATATTCTTTGGAGAAAAGCCTAAGACTTAACTACAATAACCCTTTAGAAGTGAAAGGACCTTATCAGAGAGATATGCCTCGTGCTATTTCATAGACCGGTAAATTAAAATTCTGTGGATAGTTATTTTTAATGTCAGAAAAGACCGAACTCGCATTAGAGTTACGTTGTCGTCTTTGATTGCCTTAAAATATCTATTGTTGTGGTAAAGTAATAAAGAATCTTCAGAAGAGCTAATTTGATCGTTTCTCCCCTAAAAGGAAGATTGTTGACAAAGTTTTGAAAGTAAAGAAATTTGGTAGAGCTTAAAAGCACGCTTTAATTCGAAGCTTTTGTATTGGTAACGAATAATAGATACGAGGGTGCGTAAGTTCTCTGATATTTCGTGAATTTTTCCTTTACAGATTTGTAGGAATGGCTTGTTATTTCTCTACGATTAGCATAACTCCCTTGTATTCATCTTTCTAGCGAGGGGTGAAATTACTACTAGACAAAGCACACAATTCCATCACAAAACCTCACCTGGATTATAAATAACCCAATCTTCACGTCCGTGATCAATATCGATATTACTGTCCACCCTTTTACGTACCACAGCGGAGTTAATTGCTCCAGCCAAACTAATCAAAACGAACAAAACTGAAATTTTCATTTTAAGCACCTTTTCAAAGTCTTTGTCAGGAAGGTAGCTATGGCCAATTTGACTGTCAGCCTTCAACTGCCTGTTACTCCACGAAGAACGCATACTTATACGCGACCATCCATAAATTTTCCCTGTGAGGAACAGTATAAAAACTTGAGGAAAAATACTAAGATCGGAAAAGTATCACAGGAATTTCGCGTGATAAAGCAAGATTGTCAAAATTGTAAATAATACTGCTTTCTATCTGTAAGACTTTTTTTTTCTTCTATCAGTTTTAGGATTCTAGAGCTTTGTAATTGTATTCTAAAAGTTAAGCTAAGCCTTCGAATTCCCTTATAGTTTGATTTGGGTTTGATAAACCAATGTCCATGAGGCGATATTTTAATCCCTGATAAGGGTAATTGGGTAAAGAGAACGTTTAGAAAAAGGAGCACGCGCCCTTTCATTAAAAAAAAAAACGTGGCGTATGATGCAATGGACGTCAGAATCTCTTCTACATATGCATTTTCTTTGTCATGTTTTATCGTTGAAATACTTAATTACAATTTATGATCATTGTGCGTAAAGCTGTAACCTGTAATAATTCACACTTCTTTTTCGTCATAGGCGACATTCCAGGATGTCAGGGCGAAGGTTTAGCAAGAAAGGTTCCTGTGAAGATTATGAAAATCCGCCAAAAATGGGGCGCGGTCCGCCGAAGCATCCCGCTCACCTCAAAGGGAGAGAAATAGGTAAGGTTTTTGTCGAAAAATGAAACAAAAGAACACAAATACTATGCTGCTTAAAATAATAAATTTTTTACTTTCTTTTTTTTTGTAGGGAAAACTGTAAAGCTTATTTGGGTTCTTGAAACCTCTTTGATTAACTCTTCATTATCTTCAGTTAGCATTAAGAGTTAAAAAAAAACTCTTAATAGAATTAATCAACTCTTTTAAGAGTTAATAAGCTAGATACCTTTAAGTGCATATCCTTTATTTGTGTACAGCACTAACTACATATAACACTATCTGTTCCATTTTATTGTTTTATGGATATACTAGTTGGTAATTTATTGTGTATTTTGAATGATTTTATCATGTACCAGCATTTTCACTGGAATATCACACAGGTTTCACGGTATAAACAGATTATTAAAGTCTATTTTTAAATTCTTTAGGAATGTATTACGCGCAATTAACCAAAGGTCGCAGACAAGACCAAGACAAGAAATCGGTACGATTCGCCTAATGACTTTTGGTATGACCAAACTTGATTTAAGTTGGTTTGGGGTTTGTAGAGAGCTGTGATCCATTTAAGCGCTGTAAAGCAATGCAAAGTGGCTTCGTTACTGGGAAGAGTTGCAACAGAGGATCCCTTGGCTCAGGCGGCAACACCCGTACCATTTGGACACATAGGAGAGAGTCGGTTTAAGGAGAAATTCCTTGAAACATACCACGGAAACATAGAAGCGTCTTCAGCGACGGCTATGGAACTCGTATTAGACTCTCGGCTGATACGTGACCCATCCGTAGATGACAAGTTGGCAGGTCGGTGGTACGAAAACCAAGCTAGCGATCGCTTTAAGGAGTTGCTCGAGTTTCGGAAGCAATTACCAGCTTTTAAGATGCGAGAAGAAATTTTGCGCCTTGTGGAAGAGAACCAAGTTGTCGTTATATCAGGAGAGACGGGTTGTGGCAAAACGACCCAAGTTTCACAGTTCATTTTGGATGATGCTCTAAGTAAAAACAAAGGGTCGTGCACTAGGATTATCTGCACACAACCAAGGCGAATTTCTGCTATCTCTGTGGCCCAGCGTGTTGCGGATGAGAGAGGACAAAATTTGGGCGAATCAGTTGGTTATCAAATTCGCTTGGAAAGGTAACCTAAAAAGTTCTCAGCAATCTTAAAAACATCCCGATTTTTGTCCGTGAGTTCACACTCGTTTACGTGCCTCCTAGGAATATGCCACATGACAAAGGATCCATTTTGTACTGCACTACAGGAATTTTGCTTCAGTGGATGCTATCGGACCCGTATTTGCAGAATGTTAGCCACGTTATCTTGGATGAAGTACACGAACGGGATATTTTGTGTGATTTTCTGATCACACTCCTCAAAGACATTTTGCCAAAAGTAAGATCGGTTTTAAGTTTTGTTTGGGATTGGATGTCATTTTTCATATTGAAATGGTTTTTATGTGTTTTTATACTTCTCAGCTTTTTCTATCAACGTCTGAAATCGGTAATTTTGCTGGTAGTCTTTGATAAAAGTAAATAGTAGATGATTTAGCAACTTGTCGATTTTTTTTCAAACTTTCGTAGCAACAAAGGGGAATAGCCACAATATAGAAAAGAGCTGCTCCACGCCGTGTAGTAATTCACAATGAAACCTCGTACGCCAACTTTCCAACAGGAATTCATTTTTACGTCGATTATAGTAAACGAAAAATTCTTATCAAAGTTTGCGTTATGTACTAATACTATTATTCAAATTATGACCGAAAATGCGAGGTCTGGTTGCAGGTTGTGTCAGTATTCGTTCAGCCCATGGATGTTTCTGTTCATTATGTTCTTCGTGCCTTATATTGAAACTTCTTGTTCCTCTTGCAGAGACCCACATTAAAGGCCATTTTGATGAGTGCGACTTTAAACGCAGATTTGTTCAGTGTTTATTTCAACAATTGTCCGACATTAAATATCCCCGGCTTTACATTTCCCGTAAAAGAATTTTATCTTGAAGATGTATTAGATATGACGGGGTAAGTATTTTTCTTTTCCCTTTAGTGTTTGTTAACAATATCCGCTTGTCCTATAGCCGTGTACTTAAGCGTCGTATTAATGAATCTGTATTCTTGCAGATACCGAGTACGCGCTTGTGGCAAATCGAAAAGCCCCAAAGGTGCACGTGGAGATAAAGAGTATGCAGAAATGATCGGAACTTACGTCAGGTGAATTATGTGATTAGCTAATCAAACAACAACGTGGAATAACTTTATTTCGCCATAAGCCTTTAAGAACCATAGAATGCGTGGCAGCAAACTTGGCTGATTAGATCAACAACTGTTATGTTACTTAGAAACAGACCTATGATCTGTGATCCATTGACGACGTCTTTGAACTGTGCTTCTTAACAAAATTTCTGTTTAGTTGTTAAGATTACGTTCTTTGACGTCAAGTTTTGCGTGCGTTTATCTAGTTTAATGTACCGTCAACTCTGTTTAGGGAGCTAGATCGTACACGGACGTACTCAAGTCATGTAAGGAACTCGATTCGCATGCCGGAATGTGAAATCTTGGACCTGAACCTTATCTACGAACTCATCACTCACATATGCCGCTGTGAAGGCCCTGGGGCGATTTTAGTCTTTCTCCCCGGCTGGGATCAGATCTCTCGAGTCAACCAAATGCTCGTTGCAGATCGCAGCCTTCCATCAAGTCGTTACATCATCATTCCTTTGCATTCTCTCATGCCAAGCGCGAATCAGCGTCAAGTTTTTGATCGGCCGCCTGCAGGCGTCCGTAAAATTGTTTTGGCGACAAACATTGCCGAAACCAGTATTACCATCGATGACGTTGTATACGTTATAGACTGCGGGCGTCTCAAGCAGTCTAACTTTGACCAAAGTCGTAACGTGGCTACATTGCTGCCCGAGTGGCAAAGCTTAGCTAATGCCAGACAACGCAAAGGACGTGCGGGACGCGTTCAGCCGGGTAAATGTTACCATTTATATACGAAGTGCCGAGAAGCGCAGTTTTTGGACTTTCCTGTACCCGAAATGGTCCGCAAACGTTTAGAAGAAGTCATTTTGCAGATTAAAATTCTCAAGCTGGGAAAAATTCAGCCATTTTTAGAAAAAGTTCTGCAACCGCCTCCTAAACAAACTGTCTCCATATCACTTAAGGTTGGTTCGTTAATTAAGAAAGACGTTTTTTTCATAAAGTAATATTTTTTTCATTTTTTATAGTTGTTGCGAACGTTGGGAGCTTTGGATTCGGATGAACATTTGACGCCGTTAGGATACCATTTGGCTAGTATGCCCACCGATCCACAAACTGGTCGAATGCTACTCATGGCTGCAATATTTTCATGTGTGGATGCCTTGTTAACTGTTGCTGCCGCGCTGAGTTTCAAAGATCCCTTCGTCGTACCATTAGTAGGTTGACTATAATGTGTTAGTTTACCGGAATTGTATTCCCCCTTGTAACTGATATGTTTAGGGAAAGGAAGATGAAGTAAATCGACGAAAACGAATTCTGGCCAATAACTGTCGATCTGACCACTTGCTTTTGATCCGAGTAATGGAATTATGGGAAGAAGCGAAAGAAAGGGGAGAAAGCCGAGACTTTTGTTGGAAAAATTTCCTTTCGGAAAATACCTTACATATGCTCAGGTGAGTTAAAATAATGCTAGTTGAAGAGGTCAGTTCGTTATCAGCCTGGATCGTTGGAAAGCCGGAAAAAAACAGAAAAAGTAAACCTCTAAAAGGTAATAGAGGAATTTTAGTGAATTATTGATTCTATAGTACAACGTGAACGAGAAGAGCAAAATTGAAAATCAAATTAAAAAAAGATCAATGTGTCCATGTATGAATTCGACAAGATGGCAGATGGCTTACAAGAATTCTAAACCTAACTGGTTGAAAAGTCTTTTAAAAAATTCGATGTACAAGATTATGATAGAACATGTGACGAAATCTTACCGAAATTTTCTTTCCGTTTAGGGACACGAAAAGACAGTTTTGTCGAGAACTGTACGAAAAGCAGTTTGTATCGAGTCCTGATCCCAAAGCTGCATCTTCGAACTACAATTCGAAGAACAAGTCGCTGCTCCAAGCTCTGATCTCTAGTGCACTGTACCCTAACGTAGTGCGTATTCGGAAAGAAACTCGGATTAGTAACAAATCGCCCAAGAAAAACCCCAAGCGAAAAGGTCAAGCAGTGACGTCAGCGACACTGAAAGATAAAGGAAAATTCGAAACTACCACTGTGACTTTTTACACCCCTGAAGATGGACGTATCTACATCCATCCCAAATCCATCAACGAGAAAGAAACGCGCTTTACGAGTTCCTGGTTGGTTTATCATCAAAAAGTAAATCATTTTTGGGAGTTACTTACCTTTGTTAATCGCTCAATTACTTCGTGGTTAAGGTTGTCGATGTTAGAGTTTTGCATATTTTTAAGAATTAGATTGAATATTTTTTTCTACTGTTTTTCATACATTTTTCGAAACAATTTTCATATAAACCGTAAATTTCTATGTAACTTCTAGCGCCGACAATAGAAAAAAGCTGTGTAAAAATTTTACACCCTAGATGTTAGTCAAAATTAAGTTGTGACCTTTAACCCAAGTGAGCAGTCACGAGCTCATTGAGCGTCCAATAGTTTGTGAAAGCTGTACGAAACAAATGATAACTTTTTTTCAGGTGAAGTCGACGTCGATTTTTCTTTATGATTGTTCGGAAGTGTCATCTTTTGCGTTGCTGTTCTTTGGGCAAGGTGTGGATATCCGGAGGGAACGTGATGGAACTGACATTGTTCAGGTGGACTCGCACATCAATTTCCGTTGCGATAAAGATACTGCCGCGATTGTGAAGGTATGATTTTGTGTATGTCTGGTTTTCTTGGATCTGTTACGAACGCTTATTATTAGTATATTCGTTACTAGAAGCGGTTTTCAGTTAATGTCGATGTTTGTCTATTTTTATTTATTTAATTAATCATTATTATTTTCTTTTTTTGTTGCGTACATTTCAGGATCTTCGGTTGAGGTTAGATAAGATATTGGCGCACAGGATCGCGCACCCTGGGTCTGTTGATTGGTCCTCAGACACATCCGAAGAGAAAGCGGTTCTGGCAGCGATAGTAGAACTTCTAAGTGCGGAATCTGGTATGGAAGATGTGGATAGCGAAGATGACCACGGCGGTGAACAATCTACGAGACGTCAGCGTCCAAATAGACCCAGAACGTTAAAACAGAGACTAAATGTGAAACCGGAAAAGTACGATGATGAGGGGGAGGACGAGGAAGAAACAGATGGGAAAGACGGGCATAGTCCACTGGAAGGTGACCTAGGCGAAGATGTTTCTGAAGAATCCTCTTCCGAAGAAGACGAAGACTTTTCAGGTGAAGAAAATGAAAAACAAATAGAATCAGAGGATGATTGGTGGTCACCAGGCGACGGAAATCCCAACTATAGTTAACTTGTATTATGGACTCCTAAAACAGGTGGACACTGGTGTTGAGAAGTCGTTATTTGTTGTGCACTCAAAATGTTTAATTTAGTATTTTCATAACGTACAACAACTTTTCAAGCACCCGTTAACCGCCCAGGCTTGAAATTGGGTAGGAAAACTACGACGAATAAATGTCTTTCTGTACAACACATGGGATTTTTCAGTACACCAACCAATTCTGCAACGGAAATTCGCAACGAGATCTGCCTAAAATTCAGATATTCAAGCACTGGACTTGACGAATCACCCCACCAGGAGACACAGAATCGCTATCACTATTATGATCCACTGATCCAGACGAGTTTGACCCTCCGCGTTTGCGCTCCTCGCTCGCTTTTTTTCGTTCTTGCTTTTTCAGCTCTCGAACTCTCTTAGCTGACAAATTCTAAACGAAGTAAATGAGAAAATTTTTATAAACACAAAGACTAGTTTATTATTTTTTAAATTACTTTAGATCGTA
This sequence comes from Triops longicaudatus, assembly GCA_022885665.1. Taxonomy (NCBI): domain Eukaryota; kingdom Metazoa; phylum Arthropoda; class Branchiopoda; order Notostraca; family Triopsidae; genus Triops; species Triops longicaudatus. The sequence continues at coordinate 488,244 of JAGQDJ010000031.1, read as the reverse complement.
GACTCCGGCTACTTGAGTTATCCATAGCTGCAGTATTACCAAAAATCCGAGTTCCTGAACCGCTCTCACTCCAAATACCATCATCTTTTTGCGCTGCTACAATAAATCGCGGAAATTAGACAGTAAATAATAACCAGTAAAACTCAACTACAAGAAGAAACTTACGAAAGCTACTTGTAAGAAGAGTCTCTTCAATAAGGTCCTCTACAGCCGCTTCCAGTATGAAATGATTCGTTTCCAGCGCTTCACGAACTCTTCGAAGGTCATGGCAGCCAGACTGCAGCATCGCTTGTCGTTCTAAATCTGTCTCCTCACCTTCATTAGCAGCTGGCCGTTTCGGGCTACAAAGTGGTTCTGGATTACTCTGAAACACCCAAGGAATAAAATGCATTTGATTTAATGTGTTGGCACGGTAAAGAAAGATTTAATGCATTACGACAAAGAATACTTACGGCAAGACGGATATTGGCGGGTCCTTGGCTCGTATCACCCAGACGTCGCACACTATCATAGTGATCTCCACCATGATATGCTATATGCAGCTCTTTCCTCTGGGAGGGTGCTAATGATGCTGCGGGAGAATGTGACTGATTAGGACCTGAGCTGTGCGCATCCCAACCATGAACCCGCCATAAGGGAGCGTTAGCTTGATGGATGACGATAGTAAGGCCTAGAAGACGTGCTAGCGCTACAATCGCATCGTTTCCTGCGTAAGTGCCCGCCTGGGAAAGCATCGAAGCTGCATGGATCGACAGATTTCAGTTTGAAAGAGATGCACAGAAGAGGAAAACAAAATCAGATTACACATTAACTCATGGAATAAAGCAAGTAAAAAAAAGCTGTATTACTGTGCTTGTCAAAAGGAACATCATCTTCCACAAAGGGCTGGAAATCTTCTTTATGCTCCAGCATATACTGGACGGCATCTTGTCGGTATCTTAAATGATTTCTCATATGACCATCTAATTGGTCTCCAATTGCTCTGAACAAGCAGTTTCTAATAATACAGGTAAGTATACATAATTAAATAAGGCCTTATAATATTAAAGTAGTTACCCATCGCCAGGAACTTCGCGGATTCCCAGACCAAGTTTCTGTAGCTGAGCTCTGAGTAAGTCAATAGAGTCGTCTTGGTCTTCGCGATATTTTGATTTGCCTCCTTTACTTTTGTTTTCACTAAGTGAAGTTGATGAAGACGAGGAGGTTAAAGGGCTTGATTTTCTAGAAGATACTTTCTCCTCCCTTTTTCTTGCCATTTCTTTAGACAGAATCAGATCGAACCATTTTTGTTTTGATTCACTAGACGACGGGTTGAACCGTAGGGTATACAGAGACGACGAAAGTCTTTCCCTTATGGACAAAGTGTTCCAGGCCCTTTTGCTTCCAGGGTCGGCCCTCTTAGAAGAATGCCCCGCCTTCCTAGTAGGAGGAACCTCGAGAACAAGCACAGAATATATACTATCTCTATGGTAAGCTTCTGCTGCTCACGGCCACCTTACAGCCAATCAGTGTTGATTCTAGCTCTAAAACCCAATCAGCATCGATTCTGGCTCTTAAGGCCTTCCTTTATTATCAATTTTGTAGAATAAGCCTGTATAACGGCAAGTCATCTCTATACTAACTCCATGGGTTGAACTGCCGAATGAGCCTTGGGGGAGGGGGGAGGAGTGGAAGTCGAAGTTAGAAGGCGTCAATGTGCTATGCAGATTAGCTCAACAGACGGCTCTGGAGAGGTAATGAATGTGAAGTTTAAAAATAATGCATGATAACAGAGTTTAGGTGGCTACATTTCGTCCTCAGCACGGAGAATAAAATGGCAAAAAAAAGCTTTGGAAGAAAACCGAAGATAAAAACTAGGTGAAAATGGAGAACGAGAGAAGGAAAAGTAAGTAGCTCAACGTGATCAGGAGATTATCTGGGGTGTTATTGGTATTAAGCTTTTTCGTTGTATAACCTTTACCTCTATCCGTAACTCCTGCCTTATTTCACTAAGCTTTGAACAAGAAACTGTACGTGGTGTGGTAATAGAGAACCATCATTTGAAGCTCAACTAGCTGACGAACTATGGTGTCGTTTCCTCTGTAAACGGGAATCCTACAACGGGAGGCGGAGTTTTGAGTAGCCAATTTAGAAAAATCGACACGGCATGTCCGCAGTGCGTTGAGTTCCAAACGTGTCATGTTTCTTCATGAAAATGAGAGGCGGTAATATTGAAAGGGTTTTCGTGTGAGTGTTTTTTACACGAGAGCTTGTATAAAAAGATTGGTACTCAATTAGAGAACCAGTTAAATAAAGACATTACAAACTCAAAAGCATCTAGTTTATAGCAGGAATGACGTTCGCTAGAAGAATTAGTCGTCCTTCGTGGCATCGTCGAAATAAGAAAAGTATATCGTAGTCAGGCCCGTAACGAGGGGGTAAGGGGTTTAACCCACCGACCCGGAAACCCCAACCCCCCTGAACTGGCTACAGGCCTGAACGTAGTATTTATGAGAAGGATTTTTGGGGGGGCGCAAGTTCCAGACAACATTAGAGGGGATTCACTTACTCTGTATGCGATAAGATTCTGATAATTCCAAGTTCATAAATTGGAAATCTTTAAAGTGTTCTGTAGGTCATACTGTATTGCAATTTGCCTAAACCTAATTGTTGACTTAACGATATTCACGGCAAGATATTCTGGAAGCTACCCCTCTGATTCGCCCATAGTCGAATGTTCCATGTACCATACCATTTCTCTCTACCAAAAATATATATTTATAAATATGAACACAAATTTAATATATGGGTGGCCGAGCGGTCTAAGGCACAGGCTGGAGATCATGAGGTTGTGGGTTCGAGTCCCTCACGACCAGAAATTTTATTTAACGCCCCTATATTGGGACATGGCACCAATCCCTCCTTTGACCAAACTTTCGCTTGACTTGGCTGTCATCCCCCTATACTCGCATATGTCAAACCTTGAATACCAGGCTGTTCGGGAAACCGAGCAAGCCTTGGAAGCCAAGTAAGGCAGTAGCGAGTACAGGGGATAAGAGCCAAACCAGGGAGGAGCCGGCAAGAGAGGTAGGGCGGAGCTCTAATTTTTCTCGATTTTCGAAGGGGACCCCCTTTGTTCACCATTGAATCAAATGGAAAATAACCCGGGAAACGGCTTTCCAGAGCCTGAAATAGGCCGCACCCATTTTTTCGGATTTCCACCAATGAAAAGCCAAGGAATTCGAGGGGAAGTCACAGTTTTTAGCGGTAAATTCAAAAACAGGGATAATTTTTTTTTTTTTAAAAAAAAACTTTTTCCAGATAAAATTCGTTTTCCGTTAAAAAAATCCTCGTTTTTCGTGAACAGGATCTTTCAATTTTAAAGGAAAAAATCTCAGTTTTTCACAGACAAGAAAATGAAGAAACCCGTTTTTTCTACATACTAGAAAATTTATTGATAAATTTGGCAGCCAATACATACAGGGACATCAGCAAGTAAAACAAATCTACTGAGCAATTTTGTGCTAAATAGTCCATTTTACGTTAGAATTGAACGACCAATGGGGTGAATCTTAAGGCTGAAATATTAAGAGACATACAATGTAGAATTTTCCTAGTTTTCTGACTGTGAGTACGATGTTTAACAATGAGGAAAAAAAAACGCATTCGTTGATACCAAATTGTACGAAAACACAAAACTTACAAAAAACAGAAAATACGAAACAAGGCTAATTGTACATGAATTTTGTGAACAATCCAAATCATGCAACTATTGGTAAGGAGTATAAATGCAACTTTAGGAAATGGATGCAAATCATGTAGCTCAAAACTGAACGATTCAATGTGTTTGTTGCAAAATATGGATAAACTCGAACTTGAGAAACGTTTACGTGAATATTCAGGACCGCGGTATGATGTTACAGCACGAACACGGAAAGGGCAGTAGCGGCTCCTTGCATTAGATAAACTAGGAAAACATTAGGAGAGAGTAACTACGATAGAGCTCAAAGACGGTTGAACTTGGCAGTCGATAAAATTGCACTGCTGGACTTGCACACACAAAAACAAGCAGCACCGCAGTATTCGACGAATGATCTCCCGACGCCTTCAAAGGCGCACAAACAATTGGTTGAGCTCTTTCCGGCAAGCAGTATCTATACAAACAACAAATGATTGATTGTATTTACAGAACAGCTTTTAATCTTACCTATGCTTAGGAGATGAACGAAAGACCAAGCTGTCATCGTGCCGCATAAACGATTTCTGGAGTCCTCACCTCGAATCACTCCTTGCAGCGTACCAGTTTCACTATCAAGGCGCATTAATGCCCAGTTCATGTCAGAACCACGAATGTTCTAACGCATTTTCTTTCAGAAAAAGATGGAAAATGTTAATCAGTATCACAATGGGGTTTAAAGTTTTACCTCTAACATAAACTGAAAAAGCAAGTAGGCATGGTCAAAACTTTGAAAACAGTTTATACTATCGAAAACGTTAAACGGCGCTATTCAGGTGGATCCTTTGAAATGAAAGGATAACTTCATACTAATGAACGCGAGAAACGCAGCTAAAGCGGGAAACGTTGCAAGTCTACAAGTGGGGACAAAATTAAGAGCGCACTAACACTGCAATTCTGAATAAGTACCTTCGAGGAAAACCACAAACACGTTCAACTGATCTACGGGTAGACATTGCATGTAGAACATTTTGACTACTCCGGACTCTGTGCAAAGTGTCTCCCTACATGATTGATTTGTAAATAAGTTGAAATGGGGCAAAATTTTACTAAGATACAATATACAAACGTACTTGGAATATAGAAAATCGCTGGGAAACTGTTGAAGAACGTCAGCGACTATTGAATGTCTCGAACTTTCGATCAAGGTCAATCAGGTCATCCCAGGTTATCCGCAAAACGCACTTACTCGGTGCGTAACGTCCATTGATGTAAACCAAGTGCAGAGCAGTAAATTTTCTTCATACGAAAAAAACGATGAGAGGAAAGTGACAAAAGTTTAAACACAAGCGTATGAAGTGTGAGCATCAGCTTACAAGTCATAGGATAAAAGCTGGAGCTTTTAGTCAAGGTCAATCAGGTCACAGCAAACACGAATTGTGATGACATGTCTCGAGGCCGTGCGAAAGTTTGAACCCTAAAAATATTGATATCTTAAAAGAAATACGCTTAATTCCATGAAAAGCTAGAAAACTTATTCTAACTTACACGAAACACAACTGAAGGTTCCGAAACTTGCTTGAATAACACATGCTGCAGGAAGTAGTTCATAAGACTTGCCGTATCAAAATTCAAGACTTCTCAGCCAAAGGAATAATAAACGACTTGTAGCAGCGATGTAAACTCGCACAATGTTCGATAGAAGGAGGAGCATATTCGCCATAGCCGTCACTAGAAGCGCGCTATATTCAAATGTTTTCTTATTTGTCTCAGTCAAGATAGTCCTGTTTCTTCTTCTTTTGTTGCAAGATAAATTTTTCTAGTGTTTGTCGATTTAGTTAGTAATTATAATTGAACGCACATGTCTAACTATATATTTAAAATGAAAATTACGGAAAAACAAAGAAACTTCAAGCCTAGACCGGATTGTGGATTCTAGTCCGGACTCTAAACCACGCATGATGCCGGGCTAACCCTCGACGGTAGTGGGTCTTGTCTTTCGATTAAAGGCTATGGAGGGGCGAAGCCATCTTACAAGTGAGATTCACAGATGGCAACCTAAGCGCATTGTAATCGTAATTTAAGTAAACAATAACAAGGGGCGGATAAGCGTGAATATCGCAGTACAATATTACAAAATTTTCACCATGAAGAAAAAAGTAATTTTGACATATGTGATTCCTATTTTTAAACACGTATTTTCTTTGTAAGGTACTTTTGATGGGTAAGAGTGGCTCAGGCAAAACTAGTATGAGGTCCATTATTTTTGCCAATTATATTGCTCGTGATACGCGACGTTTGGGAGCTACAAGTGAGTTACATTCCCATTCGTTCAATGTGCAAGAATATTAATATATTTATTCCTAGTCGATGTTGAACACTCTCACGTGCGATTTTTGGGTAATCTCGTTCTCAACTTATGGGATTGTGGAGGGTAACTTCTTATTGTCGCGTACAGGTTAAATGTTGGGTTTGATTTTTTTATGTATTATACAATAGGCAAGAGGCCTTTATGGAGAACTACTTCGCTAGCCAACGTGATAACATCTTCCGCAATGTGGAAGTGCTAATCTATGTTTTTGACGTGGAATCGCGCGAACTTGACAAAGATTTGCACTATTACCAAAGTTGTCTCGAAGCTATACTTCAAAATTCGCCAGAAGCTAAAATATTTTGCTTAATACACAAAATGGACTTGGTTCAGGAAGACCAACGTGACACGGTATCTACTCTTACACTTTTTTCTCAAGACGTAGAATATGTTAAAAATAACGAAAAAGAAAGAAAGAGACGGAACGTGTGAAGAGAAGAAATGCTGTAGCACATAAAAATACTGTATAGCAAATTCTGTATGACACTTATACTCCTTAGATATTCCAAGAGCGTGAAGAAGCTCTGAAACGCCTCTCAAAGCCCTTAGATTGCACCTGCTTCCGCACATCCATATGGGATGAAACGCTGTACAAAGTGAAGAAAGAAAAAAAAAAGCGTTGTACTCTTTACTAATGCACTTCGTAGGCCTGGTCGTCCATCGTCTATATGCTAATCCCGAACGTGAAGGAGTTGGAAAGCAGCTTAGACGGTTTCGCTCAAATTATTGACGCTGACGAAGTTTTGTTGTTCGAACGAGCGACGTTTCTCGTCATATCGCATACTCAACGACGACCCCACCGTGACCCTCATCGCTTTGAAAAAGTATCCAATATCATCAAACAGTTCAAACTAAGTTGCAGGTAATACCTAAGTTATAAACGAACTTCTCATTAAAACTTTACCACTGATAGTTATTTTCTCACTGTGGTAATAATAAAGAATTTTAAAGGATTTTACATTTCTTCATCCGGAAATTTCATTCTCTGCGATTTCTGTTTTGTTTCACTTGTCGAGTTTTTCTCTGAGCTTGTATTTTCTTTTGTCAGAGTGGTCTCTATGCATAGAATGAAAGTGAGCGTTAACTTTTCCCAGGTTACCGTGAAAGTAGCATACAGGAAGTTCCCCTGACGTTTGCTTATGAGTTAAAATCTAGCGTGTTTCAAACTCGAACCATTTTTCAGACGAACTTCCTTATGGGCTGCTTATACAGGGTGTTAACTTTGTGTTCAAGTTTCATGTTTTTTCTCTTTCTTTTTAGTAAACTCGCTGCCCAGTTTCAAAGTATGGAAGTCCGCAACTCCAACTTCGCAGCCTTCATAGACGTCTTTACTTCGAATACTTACGTCATGGTTATCACTTCCGATCCTACGATCCGTAAATTTTCAGATTTTTAAAAGTTTTAAGAAAGTTTGAACACGATTTATCTTGTTTTTCAGCTTCAGCAGCCACGTTAATCAATATCAAGAATGCTCGGAAGCACTTCGAAAAGTTAGAGAAGGTCAGCCAAGGTCAAAATTACGGTCGCTGAGGAACGTACTCTCTTTGACGCCAATGTTTTCTCTCTTTACGTTCTGGGTTCAACAAAAATAAATGATGAAACACAGTGAAATTGGCAATGGTTAATAAAATATAAAGTTATTTCGATAACGATTCTATTGGTTAGGTCAAATGATTTTTAACCCTCTCTGTACAGTATAGGACCTATTTTTCCACAAGATTTTTGCAAAGTTTTTAAAAGGGTGGGAACAGGGCGTCGAAGGCTATACAAAATTTTGTAAAACCTGGGGACAAAATGGGGGCGGAGACAAGGAGAAAAAGTTTCTCTATGATTTTTTTACTGGTAGCGGATTACTTGAAGGCAGCTTTTCTGTTTTTTTAAAACTTTGTGTTCCTTTCCAAACTTCTGCATATCCCATTCTCTTTTATTAGTTATAAAAGACAATCCTTTCGCTCCCCAATATAACAAATAGTAGTTGAATAATAAGAAAGTCCCGTAAAATTTCGTCTTATTTTTCTAAAGTTTAGCTTCCCTTATCTTAACAGAGGTAATTTTTTCTTTAGTCTCGATTTAATGGAAGGAAAGGATTCTAGACGCTACTATTTACAAATGTGAATGTTTCAAAATCACAAGTAGGTTATTTTTGTTGAAAGAATAAAAATGGAGCCACTGACACAAGAGAAACTTTCGTTTAGATAGAAAATTAAAGAACAAGGAAAGGAAAAATGAAACCCATTGACAAAAAGTAGAAGTGACACATTATAAAAGAACTGCGCCAAGTGAGGAAAAGTGTCAGCAAAACTTTCTCTTCCTTTGCTTTAAAGGTGTTAAAATACTCTTGTCTATCGCATTTAAAATCGTTCTTCAGACACCTATTACATAAAAAAAAACTTCTTTCAGCACAATGGCACAACCCCTTTCCTTGAAATCTTCCCCAGCCCTTGGCAGTAACCTTTTTTTTACTTTAACTCAAAGGCGAAAGAAAAGAAGAATAAAATAATTTATGATTAAAAATTTACACGAAGAGAAGACGACGGTGTTCTAGTATGACCCCATTTTTAGTACAAATTCGATAAAAGGGGTAATGGAATGCTTGTATAGTTAGTCACAGCATTCGAGCTTTCCTTTGCTTCCTTTCTAATTTTGACAACAGAAAATACATTTTTCTAAGCTTTCGTCGAATTTCAGCAACTTATGAAATGCGCAAACCCCAACTGCGTATCAGAGTTTGGCGTCCACCTTACAAATATACATTTTCGTTTTTTTAAAAAAAGTCCAGATTTGTCTCCCCCCGGAATACCCCCAAGTTTTCATTGTGGTTATTTGTTAAAAAATAAACCAAGGGATCATAGGAAATGGGTGAAAGGAAAAATAAACACTTGGAATCAAATGCTGGAGAGTCACTACTACTTTACGTTTTTCTTTGCTTCTTTTTCTCGCTTTAAGTACAATTCCTCAGTTCAGGACGCTTCTGAATCCCTGCAAAATAAGAGAAGATCATATATTAATCGATATTCTAAAATTGGCTTCAAAATCGGGCACACATGTGAAGAACACAAAAAAAAATAACTAATAAAAAACGAGCTATTAATCAAAGTGTTGTCCTATGACGCTGAGTTCACGACTGACTTGCGAGACCAGTCATAAAAAAACGCATCCTACTCTCGGGAAACAAAATGTTTTACAGCCCTCCATGAGGGGAAGTATAGTTTTATTCTTTCTTACCTTCCGGCATTTAATTTGTCCATAGATGCCCGTAGTCTTCCCTCGCTAATGCCAGGGACTAATTTAGTAATTAATTCTTTGAGCATGGCGTCCAAGATGCCTGGGCTGGCTCTTTCTGCCACTTCGAAAGCTACTCGCAATTCTTCTACTGCATCACCGCCCCCGCCATTGCCACTCCCCCGCCCAGGACCGCCTCCGTGTCTCCTTGACAACTGCAGAAACAAAAACAGGGACAGTAATATTCATGAGCTCCCAAGATCTCCTTATAAAGACGCCTACCTCGCTTATCAAAGGTAGGATGACAGTATGCAAGGCTGTTGAATTGGTAAAAGACGCAGGGTGGCCCGAGCTAGCTTTGGCTTTGCTTCTTTCACGGTCTCCATTCAAACCTGAATGTCTTCTTTCTTTGTCCCTGTCTCTTTCGCGATCGCGTTGTTCACTTCTTTCCGCTTCCACCACGGACGGACTCGCATCTTTGGATCGTCGTCTTTCTTGCAAAGCTAATTCGCGTTCTCTACCGCGTTCTTTGTCACGCTCGCGGTCACGAAGTGGCCGCTGTTCCTTCTCCCGATCACGGGATTCTACCTCACGCTCCATGAGTTTGGACTCGCGGCGGTTATCCAGCGAATTTCTCGACTATAAAGATGAAATGACACTAATTTGTTAAGGAAAGAGCATTTTTTTACTAAAAAATTAAAAAATAGGTAGAAAAATAATTTTAACAGACGCAATGTTTGAGAATAACTTATTTAGGATTAAATTTAAAGTACGAAATTAATTTATTAAACACAAAAATATTACTGGACTGGACCGATGCTCTTTCTTCAGGTGATTTTCAGGCGATTTGGATAAATTAAGCGCATTGTGATTGGACGTAGGTAGCGACGACACGGGAATGGGTACACTGTTGTTACTCGCACCGTTAGGGATCATTTTATGATTGGCCACGTCCTGATTGGCCGAGTGGAAAGATGCTGAATGGGGCGGGGTTACGACAGGCGATGAGGACAAGGATTGGTCTTCGTCCGAGCTGTCTTCCATTAGGTGGATGTTGTTAAGGCCTTTGACTGTCATGATCCAAGGCTCGTCCATATCACTACCAGGCCTAGAATCCTCTCTTTTTCCCACAAAAGCAAAAGAGAGGAAGAAAAAGACATGAATACAAGTAATCGATATTTCACTCCGATTTTTTCACTAGCCACCAAAAGCGGCTTAAAGGGAAGAACTTACGAGTCTGAATTGTCCGATTCCGTCTCGGAATCTTCGCTTCGCGTGACTTTCCATTTTTTGTAGCGGTCAATTAAGTCGATCACGTAGGAATTCTTTTTGGCTTTACGAATGAACGGGTGCTTTAACAATTCTTTGGCTGTGGGTCTCTGTTAAAGGGAAACGAAAAATCGATAATTAATTCAACAAGAAATTCCTTCAACGAAACTCAATCCTAGTATTTAAAAAATGTGCCAAAGCTGAAAAAAACTGTCACTTTACGTTTTCGGGGTCTTTGTTGAGGCAAACTTCGACAAATTCCTTAAACTGTCGCGTGTAACTGCCAGTTAACTGGGGTGGGTTATTCTTGGGAATGAGAAACAAGACTCGCATAGGATGTAAATCTGAATTCGGCGGTTCTCCTTTGGCTAACTCGATTGCGGTGATCCCTAGGGACCAGATGTCGGCCTGTTAATTACAAAAATGCAATTATTAAATTATTCTCCTGTTCTGAGCACATAATATAGTCCATTCAAATTGCCACAGGCTGAGATATGTAAACAGAATGTAACAAAAAGAAAAGAAACTGAGGGAATACGGAAGTAAACAAAAAAGGTGACACGAATCACGAAAAATACGCGTAAAAAGTGGGAAACGGCATACGAGAGATTAAAAAAGCTATGAGAACTTACTTTGAAATCGTAAGCTGACTGCTTAATAACTTCAGGAGCCATCCAAAAGGGCGTGCCAACAAAAGTATTACGCTTACTAGTCGTATTGGTCAACTGTCCAGCGACCCCAAAATCGGCCAGTTTTACATCACCCATTTCGCTCAATAACACATTGGCCGCTATTGCGTAGTTTCAGAATTGGATAACAAAGATAAGAAAACATTGATTTTACTACAATAAAAGTCAGGTCTTCGTCGAAAGCACATACCTTTAATATCACGATGAAGTTTTCTCTCAGAATGCAAGTAATCCAAACCTTTGAGAACTTCTCGCAAAATGATGGCTATGTGCATTTCTTCAAAACTCCCCGCTTTCATCAAGTCCAGGGCGGAACCCCCTCCCAAATACTCCATGATAATCCACAACTTCGTACTCTGGTAAAAGGATAAAACAAATTTTAGTTAACGGAAAAGTAAAATATAGCTATTACAGAATAAAACTGTGTTTTCAGTGAGCCTAATTTCAAGAAATAAAATGTTTAACGAATAGTTATTGGAACATTAGAAAGCCTGACGTTTTACAAAAAAGGTTCCTTTCGAACAGCAGGTAACTGCAATATGAAAGCGGTGACAGCCATCGGTCCCATAAAAACATAGCAAAATCCTTAAAATTCTCCCAATTTTACAAAAATGCTGAAGAAAGCTTAAAGTTGCCGATGTTCGTCTCAAGCCTTTTTTATTACCTTGAGATAAGAACCGTAATACTTGGTGACGTAGGGGCTGTCGCACTGCGACAGGACCATAATTTCTTGCTGAATGTCTTCAATCTCATCTTCGGCTTCTTCCAAATCGATTATCTTGATGGCCACCACTTGCTGGGTTCGATTATCAATCCCTTTGAACACTTCACCAAAAGAACCTTTCCCAATGCGTTCTTGTTTCGTGAAAATTAACTCGGGGTCCACCTTCTAAAAACCACCAAAAAAAGTTAGTTTAAAGCAAAAAATTTCTTAATACGTTTAATACAGACTCAACTTCATTAAGAAAACAGATTTCCCTCTCCACTCATAAAAACTCAATTATCAAATCATCTTTGCTCCTTGCTCGTATTTCTTCAGGAAACAAACTAACATGTTTGTGCTCTCATCAAGTAGCCAATGTCGAACAAACATTGAAGAAACAGGAAAATAAATAAAATGAGTGTAATTAAATTGCAACAATGCTTAAACTCTTACTCATTCCGCGAAAAGCTAGCAGCCGTGTGCTAAGCTCCTTCAAGAATTCATTTCTCCTTTTCGTCACGTGTAAGATATCTTCACACCTTTAGAATCTCTTCTCTTCATAACTCTTCTAACCTCTTGACACGTTTCCCGGGATAAGATTAGCCACATAAACCCGCCCACTCTTGCGCAATTAATTACGCCGTTAATTAGGTCAAGATTACAAAAGCTAGAAACCCGGAACCTTCTCACTTAGGAATGCTAAGCATACCATGGGATTAAACGGGCGTTTCGGAGGGGCAGTCCATGTTTGCCACCCAGGGAGGCCATTTTGACCCCTGGAGGCCATCCAGCCCCCTACAGTAGGCGTGGCTTTCTGTGGCCTATGACCCCGCCCTTCGTGAGTTCGAGGGAGGGATGAACTCCTGGGTAAATAATCCATTGATCCTGGAACCTTCTTTTCCGAACTCTCGATTCGGGTCAAGGTTAAATTAGGTCGCCCCCCTCCTCCCCAATCCAGGAAGGGAACCGGCCCTCCCCTTACAAGGGGAGGAGCCATCCGCAAAGCTGCTGCGGTTTGACGTTCTCGATCAATAATACCCATTGGTTCACTTAACTGAATACTTTCGAGAGCGTTTAATCCTTTTCTGTAACACTTAAGTGTTCTCACAGGAAATTTTGGTGCTGAAACGTGTAACTTTAGTCACCCAAAACACATAGTTTCGTACTCCGACACTTTGAGGACACCAATCGTAGGAATAAACGTTCAAACAGTTGTTTATGTGTTTGAATAAAATTTTAAGGAACAATAACTTTTTCTTCAGGTGTGGATTTCAGCCGTTTTTTTCTTCATGTACAGTTTTTCAACAAACTCAAGGAAAAAGGACACTGTTAATGAATTCCTAAGAAAGTCAACTCCAATTGTCATACGAAAAAGAATAATTTGTCCACTCCGGAATTTTTTCCACTTGAAAAATTCTTTTGGAATTCTTTTGTAAAATCAGACACAGTCACATTCACTGATCTCAGTCCTACACCGCATCTCTGTCGCCAGCTTTCTAAACTTCCCTACAAAGTTATTTCGGGCAAGTTTCCCAACTCATTCTCACAAGACACAATAAAGCTTTGAGCGAATGCTTGTTGGTCTTCTCTCTTTCCCCTTCACTTTTCAATGCGAATAATCTTGGATGCCAAACGCGATTGAGGCCAGTCTCCCGAAATATATATATGCTGGTCAAACTTTTTAAGATTCTTGGGCTAACACTAATGAGTATTCACCGTGTCCGCCTGCTGGCTTCCTTCGAACTGCATCTGCTTTTTTCTGCCTCTTTAGTTTCCTGTAACTAAACGCACTCCAAAACTTCCAAGTACGTGACGACGTTGGTTCAAAAACTCCTCAACCTTGTCACACCTAAGTCACACTTGAGCTCTGGTGTTGATCTTCACTGATTCCTTTGTACCTTTGGTGGTCCTGCTTTGGGTTTTTCTTTCCTACTGAATCCACCTTGGACAATGTAAGCCAGAAAATTAGAGTTTAATAACACGAAAGAAAGAAAAAAAAGGTTCCTAGTCAAGCAAATACAACTTCCGCAATCCGGTCTAAGACCATTTAACTGTAAATTGTGCCTTTAGCGAAACAGAGTGAGAGGCGATGCAACCACGAAACAGTTTTTCGAGTAATCGTAACAGAATGGAAACGCACAGCTTTACCTTGCAAATTAGTTGAGGCTTAAACATACGGGTATACTAAAAGGAGTATTTACTACAAAGGAGACGAACATGATTACGAAAGACAAAACATAACGCTGCACGCAGTGTCCTTTTTGTATTTGTAGCTTCCTTCATTTTTTATTCTTTGGTTTATTTGAAAGCGCTCTTGGCAAACTGAGGAGTAAAGTAACGGTTCTTCAGTCCCTTTACGAAAAGGATGGCGGCGAAGTTTATGGCCGTTGTGTTTCTCCAATGACCAATGACGCAAGTTAAAACAAGCTAAAGAGTTTATACACGGATTAAGGAACACTTGTCGTACAATGCAAACTAACGGAGTTCTTTGCTATGTACTTTCGCTATTTTATGTTTCCTTAACATTGCACATTTCTGTTCCGAAAGGCAACTGTCGCTGTTCATACGAAATGCCCATTCATTTAAGATAAAGACAAGATAGCTTTCAATTACGAATTGCAGCTGACTTCTACATAACACTTCACCAAAAATGTCCAAAAAGTTAGGTTTCTTAAATACCACTTCGTGTTGGAGCATAAAAAACGGAAACTTTGAAGCAAAGTTTTTTAAAAAATTGCAAGTTTTCTACCATTTATAATTATTAACGCAAACCAACTATATGAGTCTTTGCCAAATTACGCTCCCTAGTTATTAGACAGTACGAAGTTCGTCACTAGATGAATTTGGCAGACTCTAAAGACCATAAATGACACAAATTAAAAGTCTTAGTTTTTCGGTTATTTTCGGTTTAGTTCATATTGGATTTGACAACTGCCACCAAAAAAGTAGCCTTTTGGTGAACTCAGTCACAATCTGAAGAAAAACTCTTAAGGAACTCACTTTTGCTCTTTTAGTCATTGCGAGTTTGAAGATCTTCAATTACATGTTAATTGGTGAAAAAATTCGTCCGAAAGTGCACGCATTTCGACCAAAAGTTATGCAGTGATGTGACCGAAACCCGGAACAAACGGGTAAATACGTAAGATGAAAACGCTAAAAAGACACACGTATTGAGTTTCATTGCGTTTCTCACGCAATTTTGGTATCAACGCCGCCTCTGCCACGACGCTTCCTACGTCAGGTTACACACATCTCAACACGACAACTTTGAGATATCCAAGCCTCAATCTGAAGTCTTTCACAAGACAACCTAATAGTGGAGTAATGTTTTGCGATTTCCAGAGCCCTCTCAAACATTTGAAGAAAGTCTCATTCTAACGTCTTCAAACAAGTTTTGCAAATCCTTGGCAGGACTGCACTCAAGGCACTCAAAACGTCCGTCGCTCCTGAGGTAATTAAAATCGTTTGGGTTGAAAGTTAACACCCCATTATGCAAAGTGCTTGTTTCACACATCTAACTAGTACAATTAAAATCCGACAAGTGTACTATTAGCTCCTTGGGCGTTACGATAAAAAAGAAGAACTTCTTCAGTTCGCAGTCTCAAAATGTTCTTCTCACACTCCGAAGATCATAATTTTCAGACAATACCTACCTAATTTCACGGACATCCTTTTACAGGTCACAAAAAGTAGCTAATCCTCACTGTTTTTCACTTATCTTGCCTTTCTATGGTCCTCTTCTATTTTCTTAGTTTGTTAACAAAACCCTCCGCTCGATAAACGCGAACGTGCCAAATTTTACCTAATTCTGCTTTCATGTCCGTTCTAATTAGTTAACTACATGTCTTTGCTTTTTACATGTCCTCCCCATTGCAGATAACATGCTATCTTCCCTATTTTTACAAATCTTAAAGTAGAGCAAATGGACCACAGAGATCCTGAGTGTTCTTTATTACGTTTATAAAGAACTCACTGCAATTCGCTTATTTTGTACCCTACCTACCACCCTTAAATTCTCTCCTATCACCCTAAAGTAAGCGAATAAGAAAACCCCGCGTCCGTTATCTACATCAATACAACACATAAAACAGCGTCTTCGTGTAAATTGTCTGCCGCTTCTTCGTAAACCGAAATCCTGAGATATAAAAATCCCTCCTTTACAGCCCAGGAAAACCATTTGCATTTTCAATTAACCCGTCTTTTACCCTTCAACCTCATTCCCCTCTCGCGTTCGAAATGGAAACCAAAGTTATCTACCCGACAACTTAGACTTCGAGAGCAGAAAAAAGGTGAAGACGAAAACCTTAAAAAAGCAAACAGACAAAATCATACTACTATAATATAAAGGGACACGCAAATAATATCCGTTTTTCGATAAAAAATTGTACCATAAATACTCTTTTTCCTGTAGACTCGTGGTTTTCCTTAAAACGTGCGCTGATTGGCTCCCGTTTTCATCCTCCATCTCGCATTTTATACCTTCGCACCAATTTTTCAGCAACGTTTACTTTCTTCTTCACTTTTTGCAAATCAAAGAAAACGTAACAGGAATGGATTGAGAGCCAGGATCCTAATTTTTCCTACGCATTTTTCAGGATATTGCTCGAAAAAGAATAAAAAGTATTTCCCTACTTTCATTTTTCCTTTAAATCCATCCTTCCTAATTCTGAAGAATGCGAAGTGAAGGACGGCAAAGTTGAGAAGCAGTGAACCGCGTGAAGTAGTAGTCGAGTCATAAAATGTGTTCTCGCTTGCCAAAAGTTCTATAATTAGCTTGCAAATTTCTGGCAGAAAGGAAATTGGCAAAGTCGCCCTGTTTTTTAACACTTCGTTATCGTAATACTCCTAAGATCGATTAGGCCGTAGATTGGGAGAAATGCACTCGAAATGAGCTCAATTCATCTTCTTCAGCGCTTTTGAAAATTGAAGGTCTTTACAACATGGCTTCCACTCACATTCATATGTAATAAGCTGAAATTTACACCCAAACGAACTCACTTCTCACTCCTAATGGAGTGCTATCCTTCACATCGCCTTATTTTTGTTGAGAAAAAGCTCTATCAAGTTAAAAAAAAATCAGTTGAATGAAAAAACCCTTGTATCTATAAACAAAACAAGCAGATCAACCATTCATAACAGCAAAGTTCCAGAATGTTTACAGTTTTGTAACACCTTTATGTGTACCTTACTTCTACATCAATAGTGTGGCACTTAGACTACTAAGAGTTTCAAATGAACTTTACGTTACTTTGAAGCCTCAAAAATAGAACTTAGGGCCTAAAGAGGCTTGTAGTACATTATCCTGAAATGCTTTCCCATTTCACTAAGGTCTACAAATGAATTTTTAATCGACAGTTTACCAGGCCTACTCTAAATATTTTAGTCACTCGCAGGCCTCAGTCAAAGCCAACAACAATGAGATCAATACAAGCGGGTGAAAATGGACCTAGGACCCAAATTAACTTTTTTAGGAAAACAGAGCCCAGCCATTACTGCAATAAGATGGAACTTGATAGAGAAAGAGAAAACATGTAAACGCAACGCACCAGGAGGAATAAAAGAACATAAGAAATTGATATCCAATCCTTCACCGGTAAGACGTAAGCAATACGTCCAAACAAGGGTTCTTTTACCCTTACGTATATTACAAGAATAATACGATTATATTAGTCAGTAATGTCTTGAAGTGGAGAAACAATAATTGTATCACTTTTTTCGGAGGGGGGAGCCAATACAAACTCTAGTACTATCCAATTTTTATTAGTAATTCTCGCCATGGTCAGAGCCAATAAAACAGAAACTCACAAAAAATGGAGACCCTCGTTGCGTATAGAAACAACAGCCTTACAGCTCGCAAATTCACTGAGACCACAGATGTCCAATATAAGCATAATTCCCTGAAACGGTTTAGCGTAAAACGAGATATAAGACTACTTCACAACCGAAGTTATTTATCCGGTGTTTGGCACTTTTTTAGCCACAAAATGTATAAGACCGTTTGATTTATTCGCGAGTAGTTAATCAATAATTCACTCAAAATCACTGTCTTTTCTTAAAAAATGATCCTGATACGGACACTTTTTGGGATACGAAAACTATTAATTTGCAAGGATAGACTTTGCGTGAAATAGTACTGGTGTAAGAATACAAATAATGAAAAGGAAGGCCATTTTTGGAAATGAATGTCCCTATGAAACAAATTATTCAAGACACGATGACCCTTAGATCTGTCGCCGAAAAAATTCTGTTCTGTATGCAAACCGCACACGATTGTGACAGCTTCTATCAAATGCATAAAAGTGAGCAAAAGTATTGTACATAGGTTCTATTTGTTATCGTAAAGTGAATATTTATTCATTTACTCCCACCTTGACGAGTTTGATAGATTCAGAAGACATTTTGCTGTGTTAATGAAGGAGAGGCACACGAAAAATACCAGCTAAATAATCAAAAGTCAACCTAAGCTTTAGACTTATCTTACAGACATAACCATATACCGAACTCTCGATACACCGGACTAGCAGGAGGGCTGGTGTACGTTACACGCGTATGCCTGTGTTACATCAAACGCATTTCGAACTCAACTGTCACAAGCCTGTCATAATTGCAGCCGCAACCGCAAAAACTTGCGTCCAGCATTACGACAGTCATACAACGAATTCACAATTTCCACTTGAACATACGACACGCTTGTAACCAGCCGGTAGGAACATAATTCCGGACGTAGCGGAAGGGCGTCTGCGGTGTTACAATTTTGGTGTACTCCATGAAAACAAAGCTTCTAGCACTGATACGGGCATCGTCACAAATAAAAATTTCAGTAAAACATAAAACACGAACAAAAAATACTAAACATTTTTCGGACCCAAAATAACTGTACAAAATAAACAGTGAATAACAGAGCACTGTCTCATTACGAACTCATAAAAATCGTTTTTCTTCCACTTCATTTCGATACGTTACTTCCGACAAATGTAATTACAGTAAAATGTTCTTAGTTTGGTATAGCAACAAAAAGATCTAAAAATAATGTAGAACTCTTGCGAGTCGGCTGTTTCAAGGGTTCATTATATGGTTGCGTCCGTAAGATAGGCCTAAAGCTTGGGTTTCTATTTTTTATATTGTTTTGCTAGTGTTTTTTTAAATGCCTCCGATTATTTAATACAGCAAAATATTCTCCGAATCTGTGAAACTCAGCAAGACAAGAAAATAAATATATATAGTTTCGACATTTTTCTCCACATGTCACGGCAATTATACTAAAACAGGGAAGATCTTTTATTGTCTGTCACAGCAAGTTTGGACACAATTAAAAGTTTCTTGTTTAGGCCAAATGTCAAGACCGAAACGACTGACCTTTGCCAAGTGAGAATCAAGCTTAAGAGGTTATCGTAGTATACAAATACTGTTAGAGTATCTTATTAACTTGCAAAACAAGAAAAATAAACTATTATTTCGCTTATTTGAAGCACTAATATTGCAAAAAATAGAGGAAAATATCGTTTGATTGTGGGATCCAAGGCCGTCACAGTAATGTAAGAGTTACGCATATAGGCTTACATACGAGGAAGGGACCACGTCTGTGTTGACTCAATGCTGCATTAAAACATCTTTTCCCCATTTTTAAAGAATAGCCTACTATTGATAAGGTATAGCAGAAAAGTGGACAACCAGGCCTTGCCCGTTAAAGCTGTGTTTGTGAACTTTAGGATTGACTGTTCCGAGGTTCGGCTCTAGCCTATTATAAAGAAAAAAAGAAAGCTGTTCCTCCGTAGCGTTATTTCTATGCTGCTTCCACCCTCTTGCACACCCTTACAACAAAAATTTTCCCCCGTTCCGGCTGCAGCAGACAGAACACTATATCTTGATAACTCTTCATATATGCATGCACTAAACAGCACTGCGGCACTCGGACAATCTTTTATACAACATAAATATGAGACAAATCCCGCCAAAAATAATAAATAAAAATATGGAAGGAGACGAAGCGGGTAAAAGAACTAGCCATCTCTTGTCGTAAAAACAAGGGACGGAAAAATAAAGCAAGCTTAAGACCAATTCTTTGTTACCCTAATTCCTTGGGTAGGAATCGATTGCAAGTTGGCGTTTCTACTCTGTTGATGTGAAAGACGAAAAGAAGATGAAGGAGCAGACAGGGGATCGAAAACAGCTGAATCAGCCGCGGCGAGTACTACCGCCTCATTATTGTTGCAACACTCATTGTCTCTTATTTGTTGTTGTTGCAGTGCTAATGAAACGAAGGCTTTAATGAGATGACACTGATGATTTTGATGATTCGGGTGATTCTCGGCTGGGTGTAAAGGCAACTTTGGATGCACTTCATTTTTATTATTAGGCTTCCATTGTTGCAACTTGGTTACCCAACCTAACATGGCTTTTCTTGGTTTTCCGACTCAAAAGGGTACAAGTGCGTTTTTTTCACCCCTTTTGCTTTTTTAGGCACTCTTGAGAACGTGAGTCACTGGCTCTAGAACAACTCCTTCATTTTCACTCTCACCATCATGAGTCTCTGGTATGTCTACGACTGTTTCATACCTTTTGGATAATAAACAGTTATTTATTTGCATGTGTGTCATTAATTTGATACTCAATGCCACACTTACCAAGCTGCGCTATTTAGTAAAATTACTTTCTTTTTGTTTAATATCTTCTCACTAAACTGAATTCATTTCGCACCCATGCTTCCCCTACCTACACGCACACACGCCAGCAAAATCAACCTACTCGGCTCCTTCAACCTAACCGGACTAAAAACATCTCTGCGAAGACGAGGATTTGGCGACATATAGGAAGGGAAGACGAAGGCTGAAAATCTTACACCCCCGTATCGTACACGCTTGCTCAGAATGTGAAAAGATAAGAGTGAAAAAAGAAAGAGGTGAAAGTTGGCACAGACGCACATCACACGCTCTTGGCATATACGCTAACCACCCTCATTCGTTAAATCCTTCTTACGCCGGGGGCAGCTGCAAAAAGAAGGCAGTGGTATGACAACCACGTGAATCGCACAGAACGATCGACACGCTTTACACGTGAGAATTATTTTTCCCCTACATGCCTTTCAGTCCTACATGTGCGATGTAAAATCTTTCACCTTCTTGGAGAGCAAAAAGGCACTCTCAAAAAGGCACTCTCAGAAAGAGCCAGTTGTGTCAAAGCTTAGGAGTAACCTATTAAGTTTTCTCGCTTTTCAGATATTTTTATTTCTCAAAATACTACGTTCCTGTTTACCTGTATATGTTTTAAGTCCTTTTTATAGTTTAAAATGCTACAGCTTTGGTGCAAGAAAGTAAATATATAGAACGCTGCCATGCAAATCCACGAAATTATTGAACGTTAGTTTCCACGAAAGGACATCAGGGTTGAAGTATTTTACTTTGACTGATTCTTAGCACAATATTCATAGGCTAATTTTTTATTCATGTTCCAATGCAGAAGATGTTGACAATTACTTGTAAAATAGTAAAACTTTATGTATAAGCCAGGCCCGTAGCCAGGATTTCGGCTCAGGGAGGGGGGGTAACTATGCAATTTTGTTGGACATTTGGGTTTCACCTATCTTCACGATTATAAAATAAAAATTTCAGGGTGGGGGGTTAACCCCTAACCTCCCTCCTGGCTACGGGCTGGTACTAGCCACTTTTTTAAGTTTAACGTACTTATTTTTATTTTCTTCGCGAACTCACACAAGCTAGCGTACTCACATTCCATCTTTTTTCTAAAGCGATATACTAAATAAAAAAAAAATCCCCAAATGGAATTTACAATCCGAATTTCTACAACAAACTCACCAGTTTTCCATTACTCCAGTGGCAACTCATTTGGAATTCCATTGCTCCAATTAATCACTCTAATTGCTCCCTTTCTCTCGCCTTAACAAAAAATTATTCCACCTCAACCACGTAATTTAACGCTAATTACACTCTCCCTTGTTCTCCATTCAACAAATCACTCACGTTTTCCTATTTTTCTCGCTTTCTCGGCCCTTAAAATTCTCACTGCTCTTTACTACTTGTTAAGTTTTTCGGAAAAGGAAAATAAATGTCACGTACCACCGCAAACGTCCAACACAACGTAAAAAATCGCCATAGCTATAAATAACCCCCCAAAAGCGACCTTGTGCAACCCCCAAGGTGTCCAAAATGTCTCCTCTGAGTGCCAAATTAGCATTCCAAAACTCCTCCCTCGTGTCAAAACACATTCTTTTTAGCTCAACATACATCCTGTCTCCCTTGCCACTTAATAAAAAAGCGATTCCAAAGAATGCTAATAAGGAGAAAAAAATATAATTAAAGCTCTGTACACGCCTCTCACGATCCCTATGTTCTTTAAAATCTGTCACACAATTCACGGATCACCTTTACGATTGCTTAATCTATCGCATACTTTTGACGGCGTTCCTTGATAAATGCTCGTAAGATAAAGAAAAGCCCAGGGCCACAAGCGACTACTACGCAATTCTATCCCAACCATTTGTCACGTATCTGTTTTTAATCAGAAAAAAAATCATTGAACAGAAAAGAACATGTTTCCAAAAGCTTTTACAAACAGTTTTTGAACACTGTTTTTGTCCCAATATCCTTCTTAGTGCTAGGAGACTAGGCCCATGTTAAAATTTTAACGTTTTGCCCATCAGGACCTCGTTTTTTTATTGCTTTGTCTTAGAATCAATCCAACATAAGACAAATTTTCGAGAAGTTTAGCTGTCAATAATTTAGTTTTGATAAAATTCTAATATTCGTATTTTATCAAACGTTACATTTGCCTTCAAAGCGGAAATAAAAACAATTTAAACGCAATATTTTATACATACGATGTGTTCATGCGAGGCAAACACAACACATGTGAATATTTTTAATAATACACAGTATGTCAGCTTGCAACAAAATATAGACCTTTCGATTTTCAAATATATTCAATTAAAGGTTCAAATAAACTTGTACACAGTAGTGTACAAGTCCACATATCCCAGTGAGATGAAAGCATTCACTTCAATACCGGATATGACGTACAATCGGCTATTAAGGGCAAAATTTGCCACAGCATTGTTCACCTCAGTAAAATTGAAGGTTAAATATTGTTTGTAGTGCATTACCTCTGTTTTGGATCGCGCATAATCCTCGTAGTACAAGTTCATATTTGATCCCACTAAATAATTTCCCAACATTTTGAAACACTAAGTTTCCTCTTATCCTTCATCCACTTCACCCTCTATCCCTCTCACTTATGAAGACAGGTTGAACTTGGTCTTTAATTAATTCAGAAGATTTGACCTTTTACGCAACGCTCGCTTCCTTCACACACAGTCACACACTATTCACTTCAAAGTATGTTGAGACGGAATATAAAATTTTCCTAGCGGATCAACAGCTTATCAGTGTTTCTATAACAACCATTTTCACGTCACTCTGGTCAAGCCTGCACCGAAACGCCTGTACCCACTAGTACCTTTTTGTCCAAGCAAATGAAACTGCTTGTTAATTTTCTCTCTTTTCGGTGCGAAAACTGTTCCGTAAATGAGACTTAAAAACGATGAATTGTTGGAATCGCAAAATGGGCTTCAGACAAGGATCTTAAACCAGTAAAGGGAGGCGGACGGGAACAGTACAGACCAATCGCACTTGAGATGCAAGATCACGTCTTATTTACTCGTGATTTCCTCTTAAAAGGGGGACCTAAACGAATCCTCGGTGCTTTGGGCTTCTCACTTCACTAACCTTTTCTCAAGCAAACGGAGACACTAACTTCTTCCTCCAGTTCCTTGTTCTTTCGTACAACGCGTTATTTACACTCCTTTCTTCCAGACCTTTTCACACGCATACGTGTAAAACGTACTGTATTCCCGAGTACTGGACGTCAGTGGATTGGACTCTACGGTACTTACACACAAGAAACGGAACACCATATGGTGTCCAATCTGTTTAGACTACTTCTTCTTTGTCATCTTTATTCTTCTTAGTTCGTCTGATTTTTTGCCTCTCTTCGCGCTTTACATCCCCCTCAAGCATCTTTTAGTTTAATTTAACCAGTTTACTGAGCCAAGAATTTGTATCTGGACTCGTGCGCAGCTGTTTCTTGTTACATAGACAGCTTTAGGTGTAGATAAAATCGTTCGGTGTACTCTTGTTAGCTAATCTTTGCGAAAGTCCCCTTTTTTTTCTTACGCTGAACTGAAATTTGTTCTAAAAACTTTTCCGCTCACTTTAATCAAAACAAAATAATACAGGAAATAAAACACCATGTCGTTCAACTTTTGACCTGCGCTATGAAATTTACAAAGAAAATTACACAGAAACGTAAGCTATTACGTCGTATAATGACAGAACTCGTTTTGACACATTGTTGCTACTGAACACAGCAGATTAAGAGAGGAAAGGATTTAAATTTACGCGTCTACGCCAAAAGCTTTGAATACTGAGCAAAACTACATGCAGATTTGTAGATTTTGAAAATGCAATAATAAAAGTAAAAATAATTCGAATAAAAGGTTCAGACGAATGTATTAAAAAGGGGAAGGCTTTTCTTATTAAAAAAAATGAAGGTATTCTGTATAAAAAGGTAAGGGTAGTTTTAAAAAATACGACTGAAACATTACGTCATTTTTTTCCATAAAAATTCAAGCTGCAAGGACGTAAAGCTTATCGACTCTGAAACTTTCAAATACAAAGCTTCCGAGAATCCTGGCATTCTAGTGAAGTTTTTGGCTGTTACGCATGGTAAGACGCGAATGTCTGTCCACTTTCTCACGGTCTCCCAGACAGACTATGAATCAAGCAAACATACAATATGTCAACCCTAAGAGTTCACTGAGAATGAAATGTTATTGCTCTCAGATGAAGGAGCTTCTCTATTTCCCATTATAATTTAAACGCTGCTTTTCGGGCCTGGGGTACACATCGCGTGCCAAGCTTTGGTTACTTTCTTATTACAACACTCATTATGAACAAAATTAATCCTTTCCAGACTACAATTACCGAGAATTTCTGATATAATGTGTCAACAATAGGCTATCAATATTGTTCCAATCACACAATTCTGTCTTCACTATAATAATTAGTGATCAGTTCTTATTTTTTAATATCTACGAATTACCACCAAGTGGTAAGGTAAAATTACTAGTAATCTTTTCTAGAATATTTTTAAGCTAACGTTCGAATTCATAACGCAAACACAAGGAAAAGATGACCGTGTCAAACAGTTTTAGCTACTCTAAAATTAACTCTTTCTTGGCATTTGAACTAATTTTCGTGTTCAAACGTTGCACTTCCGAAGCCAAAATAAACGAAAAATGAAAACCAAAAAGAAAAACAGCCGGAACTGGGAATTCAATGATGCGTGATCCCCCCACTTCCGTACCGACATTCTATTCGAAATGTAAAACATAATCAACTGAATCGAAGCTTAATTTTTACTAAACTGTATCCTTTTAATACTTTTTCATTAATTCTTTCCTCTCTTACTGAAAAAGGAGTATATCTGACTTGTTTTGCCATCTGACTTAAATTTTGCACGCTTCCACGATCTTGAAAAGCAACCGCTACAAACGAAGATGAGAGAATTCCGGGTTGGAGGTTTTTCTCTCTTCCTTACGCAGCAGAAACTTTGCAACCTTTTGATGTTTTCAAGTTGTTTACAACGGCGTACTTTAACGTGTTGACAGAACTTGAGCGATAAAATGAGGAATAAAGTGCAAGATTACGTTACCGATTTGCCACCGTGATCAAACGAAGAAAACATATTTGATCAGCAATTTCCAACTGGGTAGAACATGGCATATATACCATACACACAAGAAACAATTTCGTCGCCGTTCCCTAAAAAAGACAAAAGAATAAGTTAAATCCATTCAAAATAACAAATCAAGGAAACGGAACAGTCTTATTACACGTCCCTAGATTTTTTCACTTACAGGACTTTTGAGACGAAATGAAACGCGTATTTTGTTACATAAATTGATACTGGAAACTTAAATTAGATGTTTACAGGTAAGTCAAGTGCAGTAACCCAAACTTAGGCGCTGACTAGGATAAATTAGAGGAATACAACGTACTATGTCAACCGAAAGTTTTTCATGTACTAAATAAGTTCTAACTTTTCTCATTGAACTGAAAGCTGTCGAAATAAAGAGGCTAAGTAAAATAGTGTCAAACAAACCGGAAAACTTCATAATTTTGTAACAAAAGGAAGTATTACAAAGGGGAGCTACAAAAATGGTCCAAACAAATGGTTTCATGGTTTACCTTGCTATGAATATGTAACTGGGGCAAGGACGTTTTCTGGTTATTTAATTTTAACTTCACTGTACGTAGGATATTAAAAACCCGGTAATTAATATGCTAGGATACGGTCCACGTCAATAAAAACTGGACTACAAAACACCTTCTGTTGACTGTCATACGACCGCCATATTGCTTGTTTTCGCCGACTGCTGATTGGTTACCTGATATTGGCGTGCGGGAAATTCAAAATCCAACAGGATACCGAGAAACGCTAAACTTTACTATTGTCATTATTTCCTTTATTAGGAACGTGCAAACGTATCACAGACAAGTTTTTCAATGGGAATTTCTTCAGTTTATAATTTTCATCTTTAAATACAATTTTCGCTTTGGGGACCATAACTTACGAGAAATAAATATTTTTTCAAAGAGAAATTGAGTTTAGTCCTAGTTTTAAAGGATCCTTGAAAGCGAAACATATACAATAGTGTTGAAAAAGTTGTTCCAGTAGTTCTAGTTCATCCAAAAATTCCAGCCGCTCAATGCGAGTTATATCGTCCCGCGGAAGCCCATAGTACACTTGGGACATGTTCCATGCTTGGGCATGTTCCCAGCCATGATGGGTAAATCTTTGAAACCATACAAACAAAACATATAATATTGTTTAAATAAACTTATACCTAATAAATCACCAACCTTTGCTCTTGAGTTGTCAAATCTTGACACAGATCCACGCCAGCAAGATCGCACCCTCGCATTTTTAGATTTGTCAACATAACTTCACCAAACCGATCTCTCATATTCACCTGTAATATATTAATTATATAAAACCCAACGGAACAAAACATATTAGAGAAATACATAAGTAAATAGATTTAGGATAGCAAAAAAGAGGTTCATTTACTTGTTCATAATTACAGAAAGCTGCCGTGGTAAAGCGTAAGGCAATGAACTCCAACAAAGCCTGGGATTCGGGCGGTTTCATGTAAACCAGTACGCATTCCGCGATAAATAACGTAGGAATTTCCGGTTTGATATTGCATTCAATCAATTTCTGAGCAACCTCTTCCGTATTTCTTAAATCCACAGCAGCTATATGATAGTTTGTTGCGTGTATATCTGTCGTGTTAACTTTAATTTCGTCATCTATGAGAAACAAGAAATTAACTGGGGTTTTCTTAAAATCGTTCCCATTTTTCCCTTCGTTTGATTGCAGAAAGAGTAAAACAAATATTACCAGCCTTATTGATATATTGGAGCAAACGTTCAGATCGCCGGATTAGATGGTTTTTACGAGCCGTAACGGCAGGGAAATCCAACTCCGCAAAATTAAAAATATGTACGCCTTCTTCGCAAAGTCTCCAATACAACGTGTCAAAGCCAGCGCCTATATTGACTATTTGGCAGTTACCCTTGCAAGTCTAAAAATGAAAAAGAAATTTGTAAAAGAGAACAGGATACAAACGATAAAAAATCAAGATTACAGACCTTTATGAATTGATCAATGAGAAGCTTTACACCCCGTACGCGGGCATAATAACCACGATTGATCTCTGGTGCTTTTCTTTCTGCATTTCGAATAAAATATGGGAGGAACTGATCTTGCCAGTACCCCAGTTCGACAGCAAATCTTTTGCAGCCGCTGGCATCGTCGTTTGTGGCCCGAACAGCCTCATCTCCGTCGAATCCTATCTCCCTTGTTCTGACCGATAATGCTTTTTCCATGAAGCACGTTTAAGATTGCGCTGTGCGGAATCAAACTGTGGTCTCAGCACAATATTAAAAACCTAGGCCGAATTCTCAACTCGGACACAAAATCCCGGTTTACAATTACACATAAATGCAGCCAATGTTTATTTGGGGTTTTAGTCATTATGAGACATCTAGCGGTTTGTGACCAGACACGTCAATTCGCGACTGGCTGCTTCGAAATTACCAGTACTTTTCGGTTAATGCACCCTCTCCATCTCAAACCCCTTTTTCCACCCGAACTCAACTTTAGAACTAGCATAATCTGGCTATTTCTAAAATATTTTAACGCATGTCAATCATTATCAATGAATTCAGCCCAGGGCGCACACCTACGGGAAAGTTGACAAAAAATTTAGCTAAGTTAAATTAAGTTGAATTGTGTTAGATACGTTAAATAAAGCTAGGTTAAGCCCAGATTCAGCACAGGAAATTGTATTTGTGACGTTAATGGTAATTTATAACCCACTAAAAGCGCTTATGAAACAGAAAATCGAGGGAGGTGGGGTAACCGAACAGTACTTGGGCGATGCATTGTACTAACAGGCGAAATTACCTAACGAAAATGTCAGATAATTTCAGGTGATTATTCAATCGTTAACGAATTTATAAAGCGTTCGTTTCGCAATGACGTTATTGGATTTTTTCCACTTCCAGACATAAAAAATACACGGGAAAAAAATAAAAAATAATATTAGTGTAACAGTATTGTGAATTAATCAGAATTTTATAATTTTTACATTCCAGCAGCGTTTACGCCACAGTTTGCGTCAAAGCTTGCGCAGTAATGCTCTCCTGTGAAGATTAGGCAACGCTGGAAAGATCAACAACTATTTACACGTGAGGGAGGAAAATAGCGCGAAAAACTACCAACAATGAAAGACTCAGCAGATTTTAGTACTTACTTTGATAATTTGGATTCTTTGATAGAAGATGAAAAGAAGCCGGTAATTTAAATTTACTAAAGTGATGAAGTAAACTTTTAGTGAGCATTTACAGGTTACGTATCGGTCGTTTGCAGTTGAGTTCTGTCTTCAAGTCAACGTGTCTAAGCAGTAAACAAAACGTTTGGTACGTTTTCATTTTATATTAAATCTGAAATTCTTTATTTAGGGTTCTGGAAGCGTATTATGAGAAAAATCGGCAGAATGGAAAACGGCCGCTATGTGCGAAATATTGCATTGGCGGCTTTCTAGCGAATTGTTTACCTGACGTAGAACAAATCGGAATATCAGTCGTTGATGAAGACGAACTTAAGGATGCTCGCGAAAAGTTCTCCAAAATTACTTTTGAGCATATCTACAGCTTGTCGAAAGCGAAAGTTGCTATGGAAAACCTAACTGCTATTGATATGATGCAACAGAAAGATCACCCACACTCAATTAACAAGTAAAGAACTTAAAATAACTTGAAACGAATATTCTATGAAAAAGATTGAAAAATATTGAATATATACAGAACATTTCTGTTAAAAATTAAGATTTAAGCCAATGAGTTAAAAATAATTCTTAAACTTGTAATACTAATTTATCCCCTCTCCCTTTTCAGGTACAGTAATCTAACGAATTCGAGCGTTCGTGTGTCTAATGGAGAAGCTTCACATCCCCCGCCCAGTATATCGGACCCCAAGAAGTCCTGTGATGCAGGTATTAAGCCAAGCAAAGCTTTGCCTAAGGAAGAACAAGAGGCTAAGTTGGACACCACTAATCTGAAGAAACTTAACAAAAGCAGCCTTGCAGCCGCTTTTGCTCAGCAGTCAAGCACTAAAGACACTAAACAAGACAAATTGAAACCGGACAATGATCATCCGAAACAAAAGGATAACAAAGTTGAGGACAAAAAAGGCAACAACGCTAAGAAAGGGATTTTTAATTATTTCGCTGGCAAAGCTGCGGATAAAGCTCCACCATCCCGAACCGGAAGTCCATCAGTGACTGAGACGCCTGCCGTAGTCATTTCCAAAGAAGATGTTCTTTCTGCAGACAAGCAACCCGCGAAACGGTTTAAGATTTCGCAAAGCCCTCCACCAAAAGTGGAGCCAGGAAAGGAAGAAGATGGCGTAGCTAAGAAATCTTCGCAAAAAAGAAGTAAAGCCGAGCAATCTAAGGAGAGAAAAAAAAGCGAAACGAAAAAAGGTCAAAAACTTCGTCGTCGTATTCAGCAAGTCTCGGATTCTGAGTCTGAACCAGGTTATTGTATCCACTTTATTTTTTCATAAGTCTTTCATTAGTATTTCTTACATCATCAAATTTGTAGACGCATAAGAAATTATTTTTTATTGGGGTTTATTCGTCTGATTATGTTGGTTTATATCTTGTTAACTTATTTTCATATGTGACTGTTTCATATTTAATGGACCGTATTTTATTCTATATCATTTAGAACGGGAGCCAGAGGACAATGAGCCCATGGAAACAGCTTCCCCAGCGAAGCCAGTCCCCTTCAATGACTCATCAGATGACGAAATTATTCCACCAACACCGAAACCTGCCGCCTCTTGTAAAACTGGACGCAAGCGCGTTTTGAAAGAAATTTCCAAGACATATCTGGATGAAAGCGGCTATATAGGTTTGTAATTTTACACCGTATTTCTCAAAAAAAAAAAAATCCAGAATACGTTTGTTTTATTTTCTTTATTTGGTCTATTGTCGAAGGCTTTCCTAAGCTGATGTCTAAAACGTTGTACTTTGTTTATTTTACTTTCAATATTTTTATACACTTTGTTCGAATTTACACATCTATTTACGTGTTTATTTACGAACAGTCACTAAGAAAGAACATGAGGCTCAGTCCGAATCAGACGATGAACATGTGACAGTAGAGGAGACGCCACCTCCAGCTGCCGAACGTAAAGTTCCCGCCCCTTGTGCCGCATCGCCACCTCTAAAGCGCAAGCAAGCCAGTATTATGAGGTTTTTCGGAAAGCAAAGTTGAAACTCGCCTTCATTGACTCAAACACTGTAAATCTGTCGTTGTTCCAGTTTTCTGTGAATTAATAAATTTCTTTAAAAAACATGCTGATCATTCGTGAATAATATAAACACACTACGAAAAGTCAATAAAATACACATTGTAATTTAATTGTCGCGTATTACCGTCCGCCAGGGCGCATCTATTTGTAAAGTTTTACATATAAGCAACACCCATGTAAATAGCTGTTTGAAAACGTAGGGGAGTTGGGAAGGATTCCAGCATAGGGGCTGAGAACCGGACACCTCTTTTCTTTTTTGTTTCACCATTTGTTTTTCTCTTACGAAAAGTGAAATAATAAAAAGTCACGGGACTAGGAAAGATGCGATTGACATCGTTTATACCTTTTCTTTATGAAGAACTCTTTACTTTTGGGAAATGAAAGAAAATGGTATTTTCTTGGGCTATGGTGTAGGGCAATACACGATACAGAATTAAATAATAATCACGATCCTTCACGGAGATGTTGGAAATTACGGACCACCGCAACGGGATTTCAGAGAGCAGGAATATGAATGAAATAGACGAATTTTTTGCTGTCGGTTAGCTAATCCTTTACGTATGGAAACTGGCGATGTATGAAAAATAAGTTTGCGTACGTATTTGCAATTCTGACAACGGGCTAGCTAAATTATTCGGTATTTGCTTTTTCTGGTCACGAAAGAAAAACAGTCGGGTTTCGATAATGGAAACGTGGAAAGAGCAGTACGTGAGAAAGAGACAAAAATGGGAGAAAACCATCAGGGTTTTCGTATGTTTTAGTTTCTTTAAAATGGCTTGTCGCTTAGTTATAGCACAAAGAAAATGGGAACAATGCCCTCTTTTTTCGAATCTTGCAGCACTGAGGTGTTATTGAATATAATAGCACGTAAGTGTCCAGTTTTTATATAAAAAGGAACAGGTACTAATACAATTTCATACACTTGATTTTTATCTTAAGAAAAACGACAGGCTCGAGAAATCTGTAACCCCAGCTTTAAGTATCCATATTTTAAAAGTGTCCGATCTCACATAAATTATTTAACGGATTTTCTAACTGCGCATTGTTCAACTGGATTTCTTTCAATGCTATGTAATTCTAGCTTAAAGCAAATTTGAGCTTAAAATTGTGACCGGCTTTGACACATAAATCATGACAAAATACGTGACTTGTTCCTTAAACCATAAATACAAAAATTCTTTGTCGCAATGTATGGCGTGAATGATTACTGGGTGGGCGGAGTTTACGGCGGTCATGGAACGGATTTTTTCACGGTAACAAAAAAGGGACACGGAATTTGCAAAAACTGAATAAAGTATTTCTACCCGAAAACTAAAAAAAAAAATGAAAATATCGGCTGAAAAAATAATGTCCTGTGGGGTGCCATTGTTGGACGGACTAGGGTCGGAAAATCGTGTCAAAAACTGAAAAAATGGTTTTGTGCTGGCTTGGAGGGAAATGACAGACGAATTGAGCGTTTTGTCTGCCATCGGAGAGTGTCACGGGAGAATCTTAAAAGTTATTTTTTTTTTTATTTTTTAATTTTTTTTTCGACTGAAAAATTCGTTGAACGTTCTCCCTTTCAAGAAACGAAAACTTGAGATTGCCCGGAAGGGATCCGCCCACCACTACTCTGGCTTCGAACATAAATATTATAGCAAATAATGTCTTTTAAAAATAAACTAAACTACTAAAACCACTATGGCAGGCTTAACGGGTGCAGCAATGCCCAATTATATAACAAAACCTTCTTTGACGTAACTGAATTTAGAAACATTAAAGAAAAACTCGCTTGAAGGTTACGGAGGCGGCGTATACTAAGACAAGAATGCTCGCAGATAGCTGAGAAATAAAAAAATAATGGGGAAACTCAGAAAAATCCTTGCCAAAGCGAGCATTCCTTGGGATTGGATCATAGCTTATTATGCTTTCTTGTTTAGCTTAGCTTTATTTTTTTTAGTTTCTCCCTCGCTGTCATTTGTTTCTTTCTTGAAGCAATATATATTTGATATACATCACATCGAAAGCTGAGAGATTGAAGAAAGTTTCAATTTGGGAGCAGAGTTAATGTCGAAGTACCCAAAGAGACGTTAAGTGGGGTAAGAGGTCTAGAAGAGCTAATTATTATTTTTATCATAAATCTTGGCTTTCTGGTTTCCTTTCTCTCCTCCCGGTGGCCGGTTCGTCAGATTTACACAGACTTTTACGTACAACGATTCAACATCGGGTGCACATTAACACCCGCTTCACCTTTAAACACTCCCGAAGAAGGCAGAGCCTCCCTGGTTCACTTATCTTCTTTGATCCCGCTTAATGACAGAAAATACCTTTCTCTGCTTACAACGTCATTCTAGTGTGAGCTTCACTTTTTGCGAGCGATAAGTTTTGATTGCCCATTTTTTGCACTGTTCGTGGCACCACCGTTCTTTTCCTTTTTCCTTATTTATACAAGCAAAACAACTCGCTACCGCTCCAAAGCGCCCAATAGTTCTCTACATCACTTCGGTCTCTTCGGCGAGGCAAGTTTTGCGGTTGGCGACTTCTTTAAGCACCAGATTACGCTCCAGTCGCCGAATTTTCTTCGGACACCCTGTGCTGGCAGTGCACTTGGGTTTTAATTTCTTTTCCCGTCCAGTAAACTTCTTCAGGTTCTCTGCAGCACACAAAACATACTGAATTAAACTGTGCGTCTATTTCATGACAAAATGTTCTCACATGAAACTAAAACAACAACTAACAAAATAAGTAAAAAGCTACTGAGTCTCTTTCGCGCATTACTAGCACTTTCTTCTGTTATTTGGCAGTTTTCCACAACTTTATCATGTTTTCAAATTCACTAAAGTATTCCTATACTCCCATTCCACCTCTAGACCGTGAACATACGCTTTAAACTTGATTAGTATAGAATTAATTGCACAAAGACAATTCTATTTCTTATTCAAAATATCAGCAATTTGTCAGAAGTATGTCTTGGCTACAGCGACGGTTATAGTGTACTTCCCTGTCAACTAACTGTCAACACTACTACATGTTTTAACTACTATGTCCAAGACAAGGTCATCATACTTAATAAGGGCTAGGATAAAATTACTTCCCATAAAACTACAGTAAACCCTGTACTAAAAGTCGCCCAGTAAAACCATTCTGTCAGCGTCTGCCATTTCACAAACCCTCGAGGGCTTATTTTTCGCAACTCTATTCTTTCACTCTAATATCAAGTATTTTAAACACTCTCACGAAATAAACTCGCGCAAACTTTCTATGACCAGCTGAAAGACCAAAGAGCTAATGAGTCGTAGAAATGACTGCAAATTCTACTGAATAAAAAGGTTCTATTTCTTTTTGCCCTACCTTTTCCCTACAATTTTTAAAGTAATCAACTCACTTATATTCGTAGCTCCCAGAATTGAAAACCTAAATCGCTGCCTCAAGGCATCCAACTGATCTCGTGACAAATCTTGCACTTTAAACGCAGTATTCGTAGCTCCCAACGCCCACATATGGTGTTCGGTAGCTCTTGGTCCTGCTCTTCCAGCATTTTGGAAAATATACTGCAAATTCAAAACAAACAAATCGAGAATTAAATTATCTATTTCCAACAGAACGATTATTCGTTCAAATGTACTTTACCTGTACATAGTCTGAAAAATTTCCCCCGCCAACAGATTTATAGGCTACTATGTCATGTCCAGGAGGGAGACATAACATCGTCCCATCACCGGGGTAAGAAACTGGACGTGGTAACGGTGAGGAGGTAATCGACGAGCCGATGTTATCGGCAGACGGTGAAGAATCCAAAGGACAAACGGGACAACATCTTCCGGCGACTTTCACGGGCCGGTCGCAGTGCATGTTTTGCTTACTGGGACACTCCATGCGGTGGCATTCAATTCGGCCAGATTTGCATTCGCAAACCACACAATCCATAGGCCCAAACGGTCCCATTACAGGATGCCATGTTGTTCCATGTAAATAGTACCTTTTGTTTGGTTTCAGTTCCGAAATGGGAGAAAGAAAAGTTTTTTTTTTTTAACTAGAACTGTAAGCAAGAAAACTACAAAATTGACAATTTACAACAAAACTATGTAATCTGTAAGTTGGAAGGGGTTGCCCATTTTTAAATCAATGCGAATTTCACTTAATTTTCGTTTGGAAATCGACAACTAAACATAGAGTGCATACGAAACCTCGCACAAAGGCGATTATTTCGAAGAACGCACGTGCGAATCTCTGAAATTTCAAGCAATTTGCGCGCAACGCATAATGGGTTCTTAATTTAGACGCTGAAGAATAATAGTACATTAGTAGCCTCACATGCTTTTGAAGAGCTATTGCCCGCCACACTTAAGGATGTGTTGCCGAGAATGACAGTTCATTACTTTTGTAAGGCGCAATCAGGCAGTTGTTCTCTGATAAAAGTGGTTTACATATCGTAAACATTAAACAGCTTATACTTTGAAGAAAAATTGCATGAGAAGAAATTTGTTGCTTCAATAGAGAACGCTGTCTACGACTTCTTGTGTGTAAAGAGCTATTTTTTAAATATCTCTACCTTGCTCCTTGGACTTTGGCTTTGATTCTGCTTGCACGTCGTGCTATACTAAACCGAAATAGCAATGTAGTCTTACGCTTATGAATGTCACATTTCTTAACACCTAATATTCATAGCTATTACATAGCTATTAAGTACAATGCAGTTTTCACACACAAAATTGCTTAGAATTTGAAAACACCAAATTCTGTTATTTAATTTCTTGATTATTTCATTAATTTTCACTCACTACATTGTTTGCTATTTACTTTACAATTATTTACTTTGTTAACTTTATTTTACTTAATATTTTTTCTTGTTGTGCCTTACCTTCCTCCAGAAATACAATCCTCCATTTTGGAATCTGTGGCTGGCGACTGCTGAATAATCACCACTGATCCTTCCGTATCGTCATTCCTTCCTATCGGATCTATTTATTGGTAAACGAAAACATAAGCAACGCTATAATAAAATCCCGGACTTGTAAACTTTGGACGGTAAAGTCCTTTCCACGTGTCTTAAAAAAGCTTTAAGAACCTTAAGAAACAAACTACCACAATACCAGATTAACTTTAATTTAATATCCACGCAGAAAAAATATAAAGAGAATTTTTCAGGTTATTTAAGACAGCGTTCCTCTTGGATATAATTTGCTGCCCTTGTGACACAATAAAAAGGAAAGATATAAGAGAAATGCATTTGGCAAAACGCTTCAAAGGCAGATGGCTCGGATTCAGTCACAGTTCGTAAACTATTTTGGCAAATTTCCTGTCTGGCTTTTTTCTCAACCTAGTCGGTCTCTATTTTATTTCATTTCTTCCCCTTTCTTCGCTTTTGCTTAGTCTACCAAAATCACACACAAAAAGAGCAGCAAATGAAAGTCTGGAACAAAACCCGATTAACAAATTTTCTATAATATTGTCTTCCCGTTTGGTCAGCCTCAGAAGGATTTTTTTTTTTCTGAGAAAACGCGAGAGGGGTGCATCGGGTTGAATACCGAGATATTGAGACATAAGAAACAAAGCAATAACCACCTGGACAAACAGGACAGCATTCTTCTCGAGTTCGAATGGGATTCTCACATTCCGGTTTGGGGCAATCTCGCAATTGACACATGACCATGCCAGTCTGGAATGCATCAAAACAAAACATCATTTACAGAAAACGAAGGACAAAATAGCACATACTCCGAGCATTGCTGCGGTACATTTTTTTCCCTAAGGGAGACACTATTACAAGCTACCGCTAGGCGTTATGAAATTGGCTTTGGTGCGAAAGTATGAGAACTATCACACCCGGTTTATTTACCGGCAATACGAAAGGGAACGCAAAGATTCACGATCCCGCAAATTAAAAACAACGTCGGACTCTTGGCCAATCCAAAAATAACCATTTTCGCACTCTTTCCTTTTGAAGAGGTCGAGAAGAAACAGAAAAGGATAGAGACACATTTACAAATCAGCGTAAATTCACAGCAGCTTTAATAAAATTTAGTTCACTTTGTAGTCCGAAAATCTTGTAAATAGATAAAGATTTCAATTAAATCAAGTAAGCGAAAGAATAAATGAACGTGAGCAGTGTTTTAGAAGCTTCCGGTTTAAAGTACTTTTTCTCAAAATTGTCGAAATGCAATTACAGTAAAACTTCGCTATAATCTACGCGCAAGGGGACAGAAATATTGTTAGTGTCGGAATAAATGCTTTCATTCGTCGGTATATGCACTAGTGCACAATACTCAATTGTTCGTTATAACCAATGTCCGTTATGGCGAGAATTTACTGTACCTGGTAAATGATACCATAACTCATGACTATGAACTAAATTAGACATGCCTTACGTAAAAACGGATCAATTTACATTTCATTATGAAACGATTATGAAGCTAATTTTTGCATTTATTTAACAAAAAGTCAAGTTCGATTAATTCTGCCAAATTTTCTGAAATCTTCTCAAAATCTGAACAAAAACGCAAGCTGACTCCAAACTCAAACCCACAGATGGTTACGTCACTCTTAATTAAAGCTTTAAAATTATTTTATTACCTCCAAGAAGAAAAAGAACGGTCGAATAGCGTAACCACGTAATTTTCAATGTCTGCGGTATTAAATTTCTTTTTATACAATTTTCGAATTACAATATAATTACTATTAGCTTAAGTTACTGCAATATTGATATTTGAAGAATAACTTCGATTAAAATGACCGAATGTTTCAAGCAATAAAATTCTCAAACAATGTTATTTTGTCAAAATATTAATTCATTTTCGACATTCATTGTCTTTCTTACATATTTTGAGCAGAATTTAAAACTTGTCTCAAACTGCAAAACTCGTTTCGGGCAAGCGTGTTACACTTCGTCCGTTTCCAGGTGAAAACGTTTTGTTTATGACACTACAACACTGATGAATAAACGAGAGCTAGTAACCAATTAAAACCATAGCACGTCAAACTGCACATTTAAATAAAGAACATATTTACTACTTATTCTACTGACTGGAAGCTTCTCTTCAGACACAAAAAAAAATTCGATACATAAGCCACAGGTGGAAGAGTGTAATTGAAACAACTGAACTTCTACCGTATTTCTTAAACAATATTCACCCTCCTGCTTTTTAAATAAAAAAGTGAAAAAATATATTAAGGAAAAGAGGAACAGACAAAAAGAGGAAGAAGAGCAAACTGTAGATAAATGCAAATTAAAGCGCGAAAACAGAATAAATTTGAGTTGTGTGTTACCTCGCAAATGCACTGGACGCATTGGTTGGCATGCTCTTGTTGGAGTGAAACGCTGTGCGACGTAAATCTTTCTTTATGACGGTACACTTGGCCATTATGCAAGCAAGACGAGGAACTCGGGCTGATATTGCCATTGGGAACTTTCGGCGGCTGTTGTGACGGAGTTTCCGTAGTACCATAATTAGCACTTGGCCCTGAAATTAAACTGGGTCGCAACAACTGACCAACAAGTCCTCCTGCTCCTAAAACCTGAGGTGGAGTTACCGGAATCGTACTACTGCTGCTTAGCGATGCGCTGCTTTTCACGTTCGTTTCTATTTTTTTTAAACAAAGAGAAGAAAACGGGAAAATGAACACTAATAATTCATTACTTAGTTATTAAATCTATGAAAATAAAGCTATAAAATATGGTTTAGTAGAAGGTAAGACCAGGCATTTTAATGAGGCCGCTTATTGGTCATTTTGTATAATAAGACCTTAAGATATATATTAGATCTTCCTAAAAATTACAGATTTTCACGTTTGGTGAGATGCAAATAAAGAGCTCAAAACAAACAACACTTTATTTCTACTGTCTGCCTTTTTTCCTTAACGCTAGGAGAGATGGAAGAATTTATTTAAGTATAGGCAATTTTGCACTGTCTTTTAGAAACTGTAATTATCCTGCTATCTTTTGATTTATGTTTCTGCCTCATAACTTGGTAAAGTCATTCTTTACTCATTCTCTGCCGAAAGACGAACGAAAAGGAAAGCAGCAGAATTTCAAACCTTATTTCCCCCAAAAAAAATGGACGAAAAAAAACTAGTTTTCGTAAAGTAAAAGGGATAACCACCAACTTGAAGGAAAACCGTTACAGACAAGCCAGGGAGGGGAATATGTGGTAAATGTTGTATGGATCCAAAACTACAAATTTGCCTCAAAACCGTTTCACTTTTACGAATGTGTCATAAAGTGATACAAAATCCGTCTTCTTTGTGGCCCCCTAACACGCCCATTAAGGGTTTTTGCAGGGGGTCAAAGCTCTTTTTTGGAGGCTTCTGTTTCATTTTATACCTTTTTGCGTCTCTCTTATTCTTCTCTTCTATGTCTCTCTCCATTACTTTCGCCTAGTCCCCTGTCTCGTTTTTTTAGTATCACAGGATTTTGTCGTGAAAATTGAATTCTGTTGTATTACTTAATGTACTAATATTTTACAATACACCCTACCATATATGTATATCCGTTTAAGTCTTTCGTCAAACTTGGCTCTTTCCAAATCAAAGAATGCGACTGTCTTCTGACCTCATACAAAACAAGCAACGGTCATTGTTCTATCAAAGAAATGCCAGGCGATTATATAACTGGTGTAAAGTCTCACAGAAATTCCAAGGGTTCAACAGCAGACGTACTCCTCCTTTTTTTCAGCTATGGATGAATGCGGAAATATTCTGAACCTAGCTATGGGATTTGCAACACTCAAAGTGCAATTCAACACTTCGTTAGATTTCATATAATACAATGGTGTCCAAACCCTACATTCAATTTATCAACGTTGGCGAACTGAAGGGAAAAGTCGGCGAATTGACTATTCTGGAGGTATAAGAATTGATTTCCAAATTTTCCGTTTTCTACCTTTTGGTGGTCTCAAGCTTCGTTATTTGAGCTTGAGCACTAACAGAATACTGCACTAAACTAGGTAAAGCATCTTGGCTACGGTCCCCCCTATCGTGCTTTCATTATTCTCGGACGAAATGCAAGTAGACTCTTTTGTGACCAGATCTCTTTACTTGCGGCCGAAAAAAATCATCGTGCGAGGGCCGATCGTGTTGATAAACACATAGCGTTTTTTTTATTCCATATAAAGTAATAATGTTAAATTTTTGCTAAACTAGTTTTCCTCTAAATTTTAGTGAACGAGATTTTAAAACTAGTTTTATGCGTTTTTTCGTTAAATTTGTTTACCAATGAGAAAGACAACCGTAATTCTCTTTTAATAGATAAAAAAAATTCCTTTCATTTTCTTATTTACTTTTGATTGATTGATCTGTTTTATTTTTTTCCCCTAATGTTGACGAATTGAAGTTTCTCAGGTGTTGCCGAATTGGATCTACACTTCGCCAATTGTAGATCCAATTCGGCAGCACGCTGGCGAACCTTGAAAATGGGTTGGACTAAATACAGTGTTTCTACCTATAGTGATTTTCGTAGTTTTTTTATTCATAAGTTTGCAAATCTCATAGATTACTTAATCTATGAGATATTTCTTCAAATACAATAGATGACCTGCATACAATGTGCCGACAGTCAAGGACACAATCTTAAATACAGTTTGGATATGTTCGTCACATGTCTCCTCCAGTAGGCTACTATTCGACGAGTTTTCCACGTCACTAAGCACACCTATAGTTGTAACTGCTTTGGTTGTACACAGCTTCTTAAAAATACCGAAACCGAACACATTCCTGAGAAAGAATGATATCACTCTCTCAACAGTAGAAATTATTGTTGCTTTGACTAAAAGTTTGAAATTCCTAGCACAATAGCAATATATTACGCTGTCGCGTTTTTTTTTTTTTTTTTTTTTTTCGTGAGTTGGCAAGTTTCGATACGTTAAAAGTTTTCTCGAAAGAAAAAGGCTTACACAAAATACCTACCAAGGCTTATCAGACTTTAACTATTGTTAAAGGAGGATGAGTGCGGAACGTACTTTGGGACTTATTCCAAAATAGTACACCACTACACCTAAGTGCACGTGGATAACATAGTTTACATATCTTCGTAACAAGCGGGACAACAATCTAAAATCTTTGTCGCACGCATGTCTCTGTTCGGCTTCTAACTATAACGAATATTTAAGTATTCGGCTGTTACTTGCTTAAAAGCAACATTAAAAATAAAGGAAGAATCAATGAAAATATATGGACTAATGAACGTTTTTCGAAATTTATTTAAGTGCTCTCTAATTTCTCTGGGAAATACGCTATTTATATGTTTTTACCAAGTTGCTCATTTGATTGGAGAGTTCTAATAAAAGTTTGATCGACGTTTTCTAACGCTGAGATCCCCTGGCAAACATTCTTGAAGCTATACGTAACGGAAGGGGTAAAAACTCAATGCGTGGAAATGACAATGGTCTTGAGGTACGACACGGAATGAAGATCCATTGTAAATCAAGACGTCCGCCGTCTCGCTTTGCTTTGCGAATTCCTTGCTCCCTCAATTAGGTCACTAGAATGCAAGACGAGACGATTATGTCACAGGTAAGATGCAACAAAATTCTCAGACGTAATAAGGGCATTCTTCCCTACCGCCTATGCAAAGCAGAAGTGGGTGGGGTGATGTATAGGTTTTTGACGTCTTTTTCCCCACCAAGAATAACAATGCAACGCGCCTACGAGTGTTAGTCTTGCACGGAGCTCCAGCTCCGCTGACGAGCCAAGAAGCTTTCTGCAGAAGTAGAAAAGAAAAGCCTAACTTCAAGGCTGAAACACATGCCAGAACAAAAAACCGTCCTTTCAAAAAAGAACCTTCTTCAACGGTACTCTATATTTACAACCGTTTGGTGTTTTTACCATGAATCTTGTTACGTCAGAACCAGCTTTCTGAGGTCATTGCATTAGCGCTATATACAAACACCTTCTCAGGAAACGAAAATTTACTTTCGCGTAAACGGTCGTTGTTGTCTTGGGAAACGTAATAACCCGCGTTAAAATCCGCGGCGTAATAGACACAAAGTCGCTTGAAATGATTCAAAATCGTATGAATAAGCCCATTAGTACATATTTTCAATAACGTTTTCAAATATTATTGAAAATGTGTACTAAAACGATCGAATACTATTGGTTTTGAAGAAATTACGATATTGGAAATATGTTTGATAAAGGAACTTTAGAAAATTTTTCTTAAAAGCTTTTCGCCCGTCCTCACCTTTTTTGTTGCTTTTTTTCTAGACTCCAGAGAACAAAAAAGAGAACAGGAAGATAAGACAGACAGGGATAAAAAAATTAATGTTTTTGGCAAAGGGGACTACGAAAGCACGAAAGACGGAAACGAGAGCCAAAACCAGCGATTCCCAGACGTCCAT
Organism: Triops longicaudatus; assembly: GCA_022885665.1. Classification (NCBI taxonomy): domain Eukaryota; kingdom Metazoa; phylum Arthropoda; class Branchiopoda; order Notostraca; family Triopsidae; genus Triops; species Triops longicaudatus. The sequence goes on along the minus strand of JAGQDJ010000031.1, from coordinate 446,066 downwards.
TAAGACGAATACTTCTTTTGCGCGAAATTTTCTTTCTTTCTAATTCTTTCTTAAACTTTACTGAAAAGCTTTTTTTTTTCCTGGTGTTATGCTGATCATGAGGGAAAATTCGCGATTTTTTACGATTTTAAATTTAACGAGAAAGTTAGCGAATTTGATAATTGACATGTGTTCAACTTACTCGGGCAGTACTTGCAGCATTCAGCATTATTGGGATTCGGAGACGCGCAATCTTCACAGTAAATTATGGTGCAATTGATTTTTCCTCCCTAGAAATGAACAAACGCGAAATTAATAACACATAGCTTTGCTCATGGCGTGAGGCCCACGAGCGAAATTACTTGAAATATCTCGTTTCTATTTCTCCGCATTACGGAGCAAGTTTTGCTGTTTCTCAAAATGAGAAAAACGTCATGGGTCTTTCAGAAATCAATGTCCTCCGTTGCTTGTAGCTTCCATTTTTCCCTGTCTCTGATTTGAGAAGATCTGTTTCGCGAATTTCATATCTTTGGCCTACGTTAAACGAACAGTTTGTATTTTCGTGGAATATATTCGATTTTCCGACTTCATATTACTTACAATACTTCGCAAAAACCTGGGTATGTTAAAAAATAAGCAACCCCTTTTTGACAAATGACCGTTTTAGTTAATGACAACTTCCCTTCTGTAACTAAAAATACCCATCTGCCTCGACAATTTGATTTTTTTTTTGAGTTTGCCTATTATATGCACGGCAATATACGAAGTTGCTCGACGCAAGTAACATTAAAATGGTCAAGTGCTGCTACTAATATTACAGGCCAAGTGCATTAAAAAAAACAGTGATGCAAACAGACATCGTCAGGATGGGTGCGAAGAAGTAGGTGTAATTTGAATCTGAAGACAACGTCCCACTTAGCTTTACGTTCCGAAGGCAAAAATGTGGTAAAATGTTATGAAAAATCTTGACCTTACGTCACTTCTAAAATTAAGCTGATAAACAAATTTAGCTCAATTCTGGCGACACTAATTTTTCACTATTGTCAAATGCAGTAACTGATGGATGCTGAACAGAACAATAAGCTTTGCTAATTTTTCTACCAGTATTTCTCAAGGAATCTCAAGTATCACGTTACGAAACACATGCAAATCCTACACCACTGAAAACCACTGTTCCAAAACGATTAAAAATGAATGCATAACAATGAACTGTAGGCGTAAGTCGTCAAAAACCAAATGAATTATATAGTGAGATCAACCTCTGTCCAAAAAGATCCGGGATTCATTGTCGTTCTAAATTAAGACTTCATTTTTTCTTCGTTTTTCATGTTCGACTCGGTGTCTGCCAAGGTCTAAACTCAGGTAATTAAAAAAAAATATTTGCTCTAAAGCCTAACACAAAATGGGCTACGACTTTTCGCGAAATCCCTGTTTCCCTCCCACTTTCTTCCTCTTTAAAAACTGTAAAAGCGGGCTCGAAAAAAAAACCCTGCGAGCCCACTGTGCAAACCAAACATACGGATCTAATTCTAACTTAAGACATAGCTACTTTATTTATTTGACTGGATTGGACCGGAACTTGTAAACTATCTCTTTGCTCTTTTTTTTTGCCCTTCAAAAAAGGGTTGCTCTAAAATATCTTCTGTTCTTTACTCACACTCTTTCTGATCTTTCCCATTCGTGAAGCACATGGACAAGCAGCAAAAATTGGCATGGTTCTGAAAGCGAAGAAAAGCAGTTTTTATGCCGTTAAAAACTACCTAGGCCTTTCAACACGTCCAAAATTAAAAATCCTCTTCGAAAACCCATCAAAGTTTCCTTGTTTCTTTTCATAAAACAGGGCCGCAAGTATAAGAAGGAGAGGAAGTCGCGTGCCACTGGGCGCTGACTCAAGAGGGACGCCAAATAGTCTTTGCATTACTACATAATATCACCAGTTGTAACAAAAAGGGCGTCATCGAAGTGGCAAAGAGCAATACTTACGCCGTGTGTTTTTTCAAGCATCACGGGCTCTTTAGTCATTGGACGGCGGTTTGAGTTGTTACGGCAGTGCCAGAAAACTGCTCCCTACTCTTTGGAAAAACTACAATTCTCTCTTCAGAGCTTTTCTTTTAAAGGTACAACCCTTCAGTAAAACTTATCGAAAAAAGGGTTATCGAGAAAGCTTTTTCTCTTCTCGACTCCCGTTTTTACCTCTTGGCACACGCACGCGACGCACTGGATTGCCCCGGGTTGCCCTAGTCTTGAATACCATACTTCTCCAACGGAATACGTTCGCGAGGTAAAATTACAGGTAGGACCGGCCATCGCTACGTGAAAAAAGGAAAGAGGTGAAAAAAAATAATTAAAAAGTGTGAATGAGCCAAGGGAAAGATCGTCATCCAACAAAATTAACACGTGAATTTATTCAGCAAACATCTGAGTACTAACACGTCTTCGCAAATTAATTATTACGCCTGAAGGGAAAGAAGCCCTGTAAGTTTTCAGCAAACCTGGAAACAAAAATCAAACTTCAAACCGTTTTGAAATATTTACAGCGGTAAATTAGAGTGGTCACAGCATGTGAATAATGGCAGTCTTTCCTATTTGGCGAAACGGGATGCGGTTATGAATTAAAATTAGAAAGAGGAAAACTAGTAAAAGGACACGCAGACGGGAGCGAAAAAAAGAGCTAGTTGCGCTGTGATTTGAATACAAAAATGTAAAGAAGACAAGTTTTTGTATAATTTCCACTAGTCTAACAAGAAAATTATTGTTGCCAACAGGGAATGACTCAAACAAAGAATGTTTGTGCTGCCGGGATTCTGCGAATTTTTTTTTCTTCCTTTGCGCTCTTTGTTTCTGTTTTCCGCCCGCTTCGCTTTTTCCTTCTTCGGTGTCTACTGTGATTTTAGCAGACGGCGTGGCGTGAACAGCTTCAGTCCGTTTTCCCAGTTTTATTTTTGAGATAAATTACGTCAGCTAAACAAACTGCGACAGCTTCACGAACAGAATTTTTAGACAGATACTTTCGCGCTGTAACGAAGCGTCTACTATTAAGTAATTAAATTTCTTAAATAAGAATGCCACTGCAGCCTAAAATTACGAAAGTCTTGAATCACGCAATAAATTTTCGCTGTAACACACAGAAGGACGGCAAACTTGTCCGTTATAGACAATTGCACGTGACAGTATATGTAATATTGTTGACAAGTATTGAAATAATTAATTTTCATTTCGCCGGGATATGAAAACTACGACAGCTGAACAGATTATAACCGTCCATTATAACCGGTGTACGTTATAGCGAAATTCTATTGTAACTCATTCTATTAACTATGGGGTTTGGGTTACCGTATACTATATTGAAATGCAATTCACTACAGTCATTTTTTGGATTTCCTTCCAAATCTATGAAATTGTCGTAAGCTTTCAACTTCCCTGTTCTTTACACTACAGTTCGTTTATATTTGCAGCTTCGAATAAAAAGACACAAAATTTTCGTAATATTACCACACAGAAACACTTTTTGTTAAAGCACATAAAAATTAAAGGTTAAAATTTTTATTGGTGTTCAAAGTTTTAGAGGGGTAAATTACATTTCCTACAGTGTTATAGACGAAGTTCAAAATAACCGATACTGGACTGGAAAAACAGGTATTTCGCGTAACGCGTAGCTCGTCTACAACAGCCGACAGTTGGTAACCAGTGCTCTTTTACTACGATATTATATTGTAACAAGCACATGTTCCATACGAACTCACTATACACAATTAGCCTTCGGGATAAATGAAAAATAATCGGGTGCGTTGGAAATCCTCTATTTCGAACACTTTTGTTGAAAAGTTACGTATTGCTGAGCCTGTAACTTCCCCGACAATGGCCGATTATTCATTGAAACAGGGTTCGTTGTAGCAAGATTCTACTATATCTCTGCATATCTCATTTTCAACAGTGCCACTTATATTTAACTACTACTAACCCACCTGTAAAACACTAAAATCGAATTGACACTTTCTCGTAATTTTCGTTTTCCCTTACAACAAGGTACGCAACATTATCTTCTCGCCAATATAAACAATCTTTGGGACGAAAAAAAGTAACACTAAGATTTGGACTCTTTTATTTGAAAGCTTGACGTTTTAGAAACATTCTCCAATAACACGCAAATAACGAGAAAATCTACAAGTTTAGGTTACGGCAGCGGCTTTGAGTCACGATGCGTCCTGTTGGACGTACTACATCGGAAAGCTAAGTATAGACTCCATTGTGAACTTATTTTCCGAAGCCGCGGAAACTGATCCCGATTACAAAGCGAATTTAACTGAATGCCTTCTTTGCATTAAATGCTACCTATATAATAATCAACAAAAAAGGCACTAAACTTAGCGTACTAACCGGGAAAGTTGTTTGACCTCCTGATCTGTCTAGCAAGTGCAGGTGAAGTAAAGAGGGTCGAGTTAAGCAATAAACCCCTGCCCACCATTCATTATTCTCTAGACTTTTTCTGTCATAAATCTCTAAATATGCCCCTTTTCCTCTTTTGGACACATTTAATCATGCAAAGAAATGTTTTAAGCTCTTTTTTCTAGTCTTCTTTTTTTTCCTAAAATGTTGAAAGATCCCTTTAAATTCCATACCGGAACTCCTCCCACTACGCATTAGTAATTATGTCCTAAACCACGTGGTTTATCACCATCTTTTCACACAGTCCCCCTGCCCCCTTATTTTCTTCTCCTTTGCATCCTGGAAAGACCCAAAAAGCTATTAATCGTCTTGTCGTTCTCTTTTTAACACTCGTGCGTAATTATCCAGAGAAGTTCTTTGTATTCCCTCCATCCAATCAGTATTTTATTAATAAAGGGAAAAAGATGCAATCATAAAATTTCCAGAAAATATAGAATAGAACTTCTGACATTCCAAACACTTTACGTGCAAAGCCCTGTTGATTATACAAAAATCAGTTAACGTTAACGATTAAAGCTAGCGAACTGAACTTTACTTAGTAAAGATTAGTTCACTTAAAAGCAACTTTTCTGACAGATAGTCTTACACTTATCTTCGGTATTTTTTTTTCAGTAACCTTTCTTTCTTTTTATCTCGGCGGGCACAGAGCTCATTGCCGCCTGGTAAATTCTTTTGATGACCTCTGATTTCCCATTCTTCTATTAAACTCAAGGTCAACGACGTAATATTATGTGGGGGAAAATAGACAAAAATTAACATGCATTTACTGCAACAATTCGTCATTATCGATTTTCGTTTTCCCACGCTGCAAGTGAAAAACTTTCAGCTCTTACATACTAACTAAAAGACAAAATATAATTCTAGAGAAATGTAAAAGTGATAACAAAGTGGTCACTAGTAAGAAATATTATTAAAAGATTTAAAAACATGCGTAAAATAAAAACAATAATTTAGACATTACTGTCTGTCTTTGCGTCTATCAATTCTGTTAGCAAATTAAACCGCATACTTGACCTTGGCTACTTACGTCAAACTTCTCTTCTGGATTTTCCACTACATTTGTTTCCAGTTAACCTTGAATGTGATTTTTTTACCTTTTTTAAGTGTTGTAATGAGTTTAATCATTTTCGTTAGCATAACAATTAGGAACACGCTTCGATATGCATTTATCCGTTCGCTCAAAAAGGAAGGGCTCAAGAGAGAAATACCTTTAGGCAATGGAAAAGGGATTAACTTACATCAATCGAGTAATTACTGACTGAAAAATGAGGAAATACAACGAAGTCAAAAACAGACAATAGAAAAAAATGGAAAACCAAAAGGGACAACCTAGTTGTTACGTAATGAAAGCGTCACGAAATAAATCAAAACGGACAGCATTACGTCAAAGGTACGTGACCGTAAATCTCGTTACAAAGCACACTCGCGTACCTTCTGTCGTCCATCCTTCATTTTTAACTCTCTCTTCCATCCCCTCTCCATTTTTTCCCTTTCAAAAAAAGAAAGAAGAGCTGCAAACGTAAAGAAAAAAAACTCTTTCGTTGTTTTTGCTTTCTACGTATTTTACGACATTAGACACAATTTTCGTCTCGAACTCTTAAGTAGTTCTTAATAAGACATTTAGTCTTATTAAGTCATGCAATTTGGCAGTGTAAACTGGCTAAAAATTGTCAGATTCTCACGTAAAAAAAAATATAAAAATGCTTTAAAAAGCCTATTTCCAGTTAGGAGGCGTCAAAGAGGTCACAAGGGTGAGACAGTCTTGCAAGGGGGTAAAATTCCTATATTTCACCAAGGAGTTCTTTTTACTGCAACCTAAGAGTAAAAACTGATTTAAGTGTAACCTTTCCTATACTTTACGCGATAAGTGCTCCCGCTATTCGTCGTGTGAAGAGGGGGGAAACACAACTGTTTTAGTGGTGAAAGATAACTATAAACAAAAGCAATGGGTTCGCCACGTGTCTAAAAACTAATGGAAAGGCTTACACAAATTTGAAAGTGGAGGATGAAAAGGAAGGCTGAGTTAGCAGGTAAAATGAAACATGTTTTTGTCAATGAAAATCTCGACGAGAAATGCGCAAAAGAGCCTAAACCACACCCTAGCAATCAGGATAAAAAGGCTCCTGTAACAACGTACCCAAAGTGTACTTCTCATTCGTAGGAAAGAAAAAATGCAACACATCCTAAAAAAAAACACCCGCAATGGACTTTCCAGAATTTGGTTCCTCCACTCAGCAACGTTGGCTTTTCTCATGTCAAGGGTTTTGGACCCTACAACCTTAGTTTTCTTTTCTCTTCATTTTTTTTTGCGTTTACAAAAAGAAAATAACTTCTCTGTCTATAAGCTTGTCCTTTAAAAATGTACGTAGTATTTTTTGTCCACATTTTTAAAGTAATTTTACTGGTTTAGTTTACCGCTATTTCATGGTACTCATTTGCTGTCCATGATCAATAAATTACCACATTTCCCATAAGGTCAAATGCAAGCGAAAAAAACAACAACAAAAAGAATCTAGAAATTCCTGGAATCGTTACCTTTTTCTACTTTCTCTAGACAAGAAATCTGAAATACTGTACCTTATTTTCAGTTTACTAGATTTTGTCGTACGAAATGTAACGACTTCACAATAGCGAAATGGAATTATGAATTATGATTAAGTGAATCTTCAAGATTGATTAAGGGGTCGGAATACTGAATATAAGCGATTCTCTATCCTCTATCATATGTATCTTAATTTCTGCTCATTGTTCACACATGTTAGTTAAGCGATGAAACTGGTCATGCTACGCTATGCGTAATTTCACACAATAGAAACGCAGTATTTGACGCAAATAAAGGAGTTTAAAAAACGGCTCTGAAAGCAAATCATAAAAAAAGCTCGACAAAAAACACAAAATACTTATTTTTCCTTGGAAGCTCGACGCTTACGTATTTCTCGGAACGTCAATAAAAACACTAGGTATCACTTTGTTTCGTAAGAAAAAAAAGGGTATTATCACAGCAGGCTGTAATGATCTTCATTGTTGGGCAACTTTCGATCTTTTTTCTTACAGGACTCGTGCTGTTCTCTGTACTACTTCACGCTTTTAACAGCTTAATTATTCCCGCCTTCGCCAACGCAACCAATTCTGGCGCTTACTATTTCTTAGATTAACCGCAATTTCGACTAATGTTTCTACGAACCTACAGCGTGAATCATCGTTATCAGACCTCAGCCAAACTATTCCATGAACGAATCACGCGACCTTTACGTAACAAAAAGAGTTAAACGGTTGAATGAATCAGAAAATCGTTCCCTTGTTTGGGAACAGTAGAAGTGGACAAAAAGCTTAATAGTCGTGAAAATGAATTGTTACTCTTCATTTTGTTCTTTTTGGAGGCCCGGTTTCATCCCTTTTTTATTAGCGTTTTTATTTCATGAATGATGTAAATGTGTCAATTACTATGTTCATAAAAATAAAACAAAGCTAACATGAGCGTAAATATATCTTTTGTTTTTCGTGTTGTTCTACGTTTCTTGTTTTCGTTATATAAATCTTCTGAACTGTTATTGCGTAATTGCATCGTAACTAAACGTCTTTTTCATCAGACATGCAACAAAGAATAAAGGCATGAGCAGCTAAAGGATCAAAACAGAAATGGGGTTACCCCAAACTCCATGGCAAACCACGGTCAAGGTGAAGATACACACAATCCGGGTCAGGACATCCGCGAAGCTAAAGCTCCTCCAACTCGCTTGTCTCGAACACGACATGACGTCAGCTTTTTCACTCTTTCGTCGAAGATGCAGTCACTTCTCCTTTTGTCGGATGTTCGTTTTCTCTCCGCTGACTACCACTTTCGGTTATCCACAAATTCTTCTCCCTTCTAGGCCACCCCCAAAAATACACTACCAATTAAGTTCCAGCTAATTGGTGTTCCACTAAACACATATGTATATATAAAAACACGCATTAAGTAAAATCAACTTTCTCCAAACATAAAACAACAAATCTCCCTACTCAAAATATGGGAGTTTAATCTCTATGGGACAATAAATCACTAACAATAAACTTCCAGAAACCTCCTTGGTAGGGTGGAACGGCTTTTCCTGTTTCCCCTATCTTGAATTAAAATCCTCGGGTTAATAAATAAAAAATCTTTCAAATTGGGGAAAAAACAGATTGTTCCTAAAAATAGCCATAGTTAGCATAACTCTTTTGCCCTTTCTCCCCTAAATCACCATCAAGAAATCTTATTTTAGCCCTCTTTTCTATTTACGCTTCTTTTCTTGAGGGATAGTATCGCGTACTTCAAAACCTTGAGTAAAACCCTCCTTCTCAGGGATGGGATACTGGGAAAGGTTTTGTTACAAAGCAAAGAAGGGGGAGAAAAATGAAGAGGGTTGAAGAGGGTGTGAGAAAGAAGGGATGAGGCGGCCGAATATATGCGATGTGGTTTAGGCCTAAGGATTGAAGTTGGACTAAAACCCGGATATTCTTCACACAGGGTGAAAGAATACGTTTAAAGTGGGAAAAGAAGAACAAGCAAAGAATGAGTGTGAAGAAAAGGTTACCTTAAAGAAGGTCAAGAGAAAAATGTGCTCCACCTTCTCACCCCCTACCCCTAAATAAACCCTTGAAATATATTCCAATCTTCATTTTCATCTTGTAAGGTTCTGCACATTCACCGTCCAATAACGGCTAGAATGTAATAGAAAAGTTAAAGTATTCGTAGAATTCCGCCCAAAAAAGCGTATTTATATTACGAAATAGCTAACACCGAATATGAACTCTGACAACTTTCAAGACAAGGTAAAAACACTTTACAATTTTACTTAACCAGTAATAAAATTCTTCACCTTTTAATGCTATAAACTCTCCTGTCCTTACAAAAAGCAACAACAATAAAATGTGGAAAATCATGGAATAATAACAACGCACCCCGAAGTTCTCCCTTGGATGGAGGCCAAATCCTCGCGTAATGTCTAACGCAGCAGTAGAAGCTGCTGCAGTAATAGTGCTCGTAGTAGTAGTCGTTTTTGGCAACGGGTCGTTAATCCACAATTTCATCCCTCACCTTCTATCCTAGGCTCAACAAACAATCACAACACTGCGAATAACACTTTCTTTTGCACGACAAGGTTCCTCCGTCACGAATATTAGTCAGTTAATTTTTTCTACTCGATGACGCGAGTTTCGGGCAGCCACAAACGTGGTTTAAGCTTTCAAGAAAAAAAATACGCTAAGAATCCTCCGCACTTTTTCTCTCTCAAGCCGAAAAGAGAAGGATGAAGAAGCTGCCAAACTTCTTCACTACTCGTACTGTAAGCTTCCTGGACCCACGTCTGAGCCCAATCTGGAGTGTTATCGCCGCCGCGTAGCGTTCGTCCTTAAACTGGCAAAAGGGGGGTGGAGCTTTAGTTTTGTAAGGACAGAGAGAGGAGGGATATTCATGGAGGGAAAGCAAGGGGTTTTGCTATAACTCGCCGCTAGAGAACCCATACCACCAAATTGCCCAACGATTCTTTTACATGCACGTTACATCTCTTGAAACCGAAGCTGAGAAATAAAGGGGGCGTTTCCCTATCAGCACAGAAAGATGCTTCCTACTTTATTTATCAACTCAACTGTGAAGCCGATTTAATCAGCTATTCAGCCTGGAGTTTACTTGTCTATGATATACGTTTAAATCCACGAAATACGTATAATGTATCCACCAATTTATGCCTTTTAAAAAAATAAAACCGTTGTGCAAAATGTCAAATTTTTAAAAAATTTAAAACACTGAAGCATATTTTGCACGAACAACACGTCAAATTGATCGAAAATTGCTTTCTTTCAAGAGGACTGTCCGGAATGTTGAAAAGGTTGTGCAACTACTAGGGCAACACAAAATATCATGACTACTAGTAGGAAGAACGTTACAGTGTGCATTACATGTTCTCTCCCATTCAAAAGCTTTGCCTTAAAGCCAAAGACAATCCTCAGGTGCAATCAGAAAGACAATTTTTCTCTATTTTTTAAGGGATTTTCCGCCAACAAACTTTATGTGTTCATGAAGTCATTACGGTCTGCTCCGTTTAGAAGCAATAGTTGCGTTTCTGCGGTCAGTGCTAAACCACGAGGCACGATCGGAGTCTTAAATGCAAAACAGTGTCCGCCAAATTCCCGACAGCACCGATCTGACAACTCCGTGGGTCTCCTCTGATTTTTTATCACATATATAGCACCTAGTCTTCAGCTCTTTATTACCAAAATGTATACTGATTGTTATAAAGTTGCAGAGTACTTTTAAAATTTTCGCTGTTCAACACATTTCAGCGACACTCTATTCAAAGGGATACCCGTTCAGAGACCGGAAAAAGTCGTTTCAGTTTTAAGACATTCTTAGCATTTTGTGGCGAAAAAAGGCATTTTTTTCTGTACAATCTTATTGATCTGAACCTACTCATAAAAATATACAAAAGACGACAAGTTAACTACAGTAGCAGAAAAAGAAAAATAGAAAAAAATTAATGAGAGGTTTTTGGGTTCGCCGCATAACCGTTATAATAGAAGTAGGGCAATAAATGGTAATCATAAACTTGAAAACGGCCTAAGGATCTCTTGGGTTGAATGTGAAGCAATACATTGAGCCTGCAAAAGTTTCCAACTCGTAATCGTCTTTCTCTGATCTCTTTCAATATCAGCTTGTCCTATTCCCGAGCGTTTCGTACCATCTTACTCGGAATTGCATCATTTTACACTACAGTATTTTGAAAGGGAAGAGGCTTTCCCGTTTCAAAACTTTTGAAAGAAATAAAAAAATACATAAAACCCCTACCATTTTAACATGAACTTCTGCACAGCCAGAAGGTACAATTATGCCTTAAAGATATAAGTCCATTTTCCACTCCCCTTCGAAACTCGTATAACTAGTTGGAAATGCCGCAGCTTAACTTGCCTTCCCCATCAAAAAGAGGCGTTATTTTTTCACAGCCTTACGTAACCTTCTAGGATAAAAACACAAAAACAGGACCCCTTCATAGATCCCAAACTACTGACAACAAGAGGAGTAGCTCTACATGACACGCCCTTCAACATTCAAAATTCATAATCGGCCATAATACTGCACACCCAATTTCTTGTACAGTTCACCCTTCCGGAAATCAAGTGTTCTCCAAAATAGTGCTTTAGCTACTGGCTTTCAATACAATTTTCTTCTAACATTTCTTCTTCTCCAATATATTTCGAGAGCAGGGATTCGGACAGCCCTGCGCACAATATCACCAAGTACGCAGTACTTTCTTGTATCACTCTCGTGATCTCAATTATGTAACCTTGCCACTGTTTTGCATAAGTGGAATTCTGACCTTTTATAGTATAGTTTGACTACGCATGGGTCACGTCCACATTCTCACTATTTAATGCACCTTGCTATAACTGTATAGTATGCGTTTCACGTTTGGGAATATCTTTGAACAGCACGACAAATATTGTTAATTTTATTTACCTATTTTTTTAAATATACGTAAATCTTACATAACGCGACAATTCGTTCCGGAAGTTGTTACAAGAATCCTTGCGCAAGTTTATTGCAAGATAAAAACTAGGGTCTCATTTAGGGTCTCTAGCTTAAGGCAATTGACTCGAGAACGATTAATAAAGTTAGAAAGCTACAATCATCATAAAGTATTTGCGACTGTTGTCAAGTTTACATGCGTTATATTCAACCCTCAATTTTCTTGATTTATTTCCCAACGACTTTCCTATCTTTTATACATATTCGGTAAATATAGTAAACAAGCGTACCATAATGGGTTGTTTTCATTAGCATATATACACGATAAGAATACCCGAGGGAATTTCGTTTCTATTTCGTCTAATTTTGCTCGTACCTTCCTACTCGTAAATCTATCCTAGTTTCATTTTTTTCAAGTTTACTATTTTCTTTGTTTCTTTACGTCAGTTTATGACAATGTCTCCCTCTGTTCCACGTTACACCCAACGCTTCCTATATTGTCAAATGAAATCAACCTATCTCTTTTGTTTTCGTCTACTATCTAAAACAACATATTCACAATCACATAGCGTAAGCTAGTCCATAAAAAAGACGCGAACAAGCCTTCAGTCCTCCTATCCTAAGGCACGCAAAACCTCAAGGCTTATTATTAAAACAGGATGGACTACGTGAGCCTGTTCCCAGAATCGTCACACTCGTTTAAACACAGTCTCCGTTTCGTGACCTTTTTCTTCGTTTCTTTCATTTTTTCTCTTATCATTTCTCGATCTGCTTCTCCCTCTAGCTCGAAATCTAAAAAACACTGCCTTCATCCAAGAAAGAACTTTTAAGGGTATCCTTCTAAAAGCTCCTTCATAACATGTATTGAACATCGTTTGTTAGAGAAGGTTATACCGAAAACAACACAAGAACAAAACATTTATTCACAAAAGCGGTGGTATTTGATTTTACTTTAATTTCGGTGGGAAAATAATAAAGAATGAAAATGCCTTACTTCTACTGCAGAGACTCACATGGGGAATGAAGATAAGAGCGGAATTCCTCCAAGTTTTCAGCAATGAGCCGATAAACTGTTCATCACTGTGCTAACACACACGATATGTTACATATGAAAGCATTCTGGTCACACCGGGATCTCTTATTCTTTTAAATAAATTCCTTTGAGGCTTCCAATTTTATCAAAAACGGATTTTGGTGGCAGGAATTTTGAATCGTAAATATTTTAGAAGAAAAATTCCTAAGTAATGATCCCCCACTGAAAGCGCAGCGGCAAATAGAGAAACAGGAGAAGGAATATATGTATATAAATACAAACTGTCCCGTCCCGCCAGAGTGGATGAACCATAACAGTGTCGGGATTCCCAGGCTCCGTAGCTTTTATAGGGGAAACTCCCTCTGAACTGCTCAAGTCAGGCAGAAGAGTCGCTTGCGGAAGCGCCAAACCCAGCCAACGCCAAATGGCAGCAGCGCCAGACTCACTCCTCTTATCACTGTTACGGAAAAGAAATTTAGCGAGAACAGTGCTACAAGAAATCCCTCAACCAATGCTTATCCTCTCAACGTTTTGAAAGCGTTCCAACTCGGTGTGCGTTTCTTTCCAAATTTTGACTTACGTAGTTTACAATTATATTCACTTTTATTCCCAAAATAGTTCGGTTGATAATGTTTGGAAACCCCCTTTAGCGTCTTTTTTTTTTTTTTTTTTTTTTTGGCGTTCAGAAGTTTCCCAAAGCTCTGCACCAAGCTCACGAAAAAACAGATTTTTCACTCTTCATCCATTCACTGTTCATGTAACACACGACTAAAAATGTTTTGCAAAACGTACAGCGACTCCATCAACATAGCAAATAAGTTAAAGTAACTACAGTACTTAGAAATACCGCTACAATGTCCACAAGTCTTCCCCAAATCGAGTAAAGGTACATATATTTTTTCTCTTTCTTATCTTACTTGGAAGAACACTTTAATCTACTGTCATCTTTAGAAGTAAATTTTTCATTATGCAACATGCTAACCATTCTGCAAGAACTAAAAATTCAGTTAGAGATTGAGGTTGTATTGCTTCTGCTTGGGATTAGGAATAAACCTGTATTAGAAGTCTTCATAAGCCCAGAAAATTGACACGATACATTGAACCCTAATATTTCTCTCTCATGTTACATCGTACGTTATGGATGAATCCAACGCGAATGTAACATAGGCAGGGATGACAAACGTAGGCGGTTACTTATTTAAGCAGTGATTTTTTCTTCCATTAGCTTACTCAAACATGTTTGCTCATAAAGAAGACTGAACCGAGAGAAAAACATCCAAATTTTAAAGGACAAAACAGTAAAGTAATCACACTAAGCTGGAGTGGATTCCGCTGAAATTTAACGTTTGTCAGAGAACAAAACTTTGTGGACGTTTTTAATTCATTTTATTGGTTAAAATTATTCTGACATTGAAGACCTGAATCTTCTACACTTGAAATTTGAAACTTTACCAGATTCGCGCACATTATGAAATGCAAGTTACTTCAGTAGTTTACGTATTTGCAACGGAAACTTTGAGAAGGCAATTTGTTTGTAGGGAAGTTAACTAAAGTGATTAAATGAATGATCTAAGGAACACAATAAATTAGTCCATCGAATTTAATTTCTATAAATCTTTAATAAAACACTTCGTCTATACAAAAATTCCATTAAAAAAAGGCTAAGCTTAGTGCATCGAGGACCACATAACGTAAAGTAAACTATAAATCGAAAAGGCTCACAACCGGAGCAGTGCATGCAGAATGCACTCAATGAATCATTACTTAAAAAAAGTCTTCAGAGTAGTGCACCAATTTCCTTTAATTATATCCAATTTGTTACACATAAATTCAATAGTCATTAAAATTTACGAAAAGGTTAAGTCCAATCTCTCCTTAATTAGGGAAGACCGCAAAGAAGTAAAATTTTCATATCTTGACATACACACACTGCCGTCAATCTAGAGCAAAGCCAGCTTCGTTTTCTCCCAACGTCCATGGGGAAAAACACTACTTCCACCACCCAAATTCCGACTGATTCGTTACGCAAACTGCAATTCACTGCACGCATTAGACGTACCCTACAACCCCTGTCATCCGACTCTCATCTCGTGTAGTATACCCAAACTAACCCAAAGTTATGTAATATATTCCAAAATAGATTCTCCTTCGAGAGATATTAGTAGGACAACCTTATTTTGCTCCGACCGCTTTCTATTTACGGCTTGAAACCTTTCGCAGGAAAATGTTGCAACCATCCCGTCAAATCACTATGTTTTCAAAATTTAGGAAATTAAATCCTCAAGAACTTCCTATAAAAATGCGTCAATATTTCCATTGCAATAGTCCCTTTCACCCCATATGGCGCCTTCACAGAATCACAAGGTATGGTCCAGGCAAAACAAATCACTAAAATTAAAAAAAAATACGCTGAAAATAAATACAAATAATTATTAATAGGTATCGTAAATTAACAATAAGAAAAAATACTCCGATCTCTACTTGATCATATACAATCGTAGTGGTGATTCTTTATCCTCGAAAATTGTTTTCCATCGGTCATCGTTAAAATGGAACCCATTTAAACTATAACTCGGACAACGACAAGACTGGCCTAAATACAAGCTAATATCAGTCCCGTTTCACTCCCATTTAACACGATGGAGACTAATCATATATATTTTATAACTCAAAACAAGAGGCCGAAAAAAAAAAACTAATCAAGCTTAAGCCTTTAACCTTTCACAGTTCTCAACTTCCTGATCTACATTTCCCGATATCGAACGAGCTCTGTGGTAAAAAGTGCCACAAAGATGTCGAAAAGTAAATGCACAAACCAATCTTTAGCCCAACGAGTTTAGTAGCACCTCGGACAATAAGGTAATCCAAATGCCAGCTTAAGGACAAGCTGGCTGGTCGGTCCGAGCCACTTGTTTTTAAGCGGGTTCTACTGTATATCAAATGATCCTTTCCTCTATGTTGTAAAACTGCTCTTAATCCCTTATTCAAGGTTAACAATAAAAAAAACTAGGAGAAAAAAGAAGCTATATAACACTCGTTGACGACACTTGGACGCCCTTTTTTTTCCGTAAGAGGAAACGTGAAAAAGACGAAAGCTTTTCTTCCAAGAAATGCGTGTCTTTGTTGACCACAAAAGAAAGCTTTTATTTTCGGCAGCTAACACAGAAAACCTGGAAGTCGACCGTGATTTCCACGCTTGCGTTATTAATTCTTACTTAACGCGAGCAAACAGCAAAATAATCTTTAATCTTTGACATGTGAGGTGACTTAAATATTTCTTAGGCGCAAAAACGAAAACTTTTCCAAAAAATTTCAGTTCCAGTAATAAGAAAATCATTCAGTACTTTTCAGGAATGATTCGAATACTAAAACAATTTGCTAAATATGACAGTCAATAATATTTAGTAAATAAGTATAAGTATTGTGTTTTCGTGCAAAATATAAATTTCATTTCCGAATTATTAAATAATTTTTGTTGTGATCTTAGTAGCGATCAAGTTGTTTAGTTCTTAAAAAAAGTAAATTGACAGACTTCCGAAGCGTGATTGATGCTTTTTTAAAAAACGAGCCGCATTCAACACTAAAAAGTACTTACACTTTTTTGCAGTTGTCGCGAATTTTAACAAATGTTGAAAACAATTACCTTCTTAAGTAAGTTAGTTAATACTCGCATTCTAAGAAAGTGATACTAAAGTATAGTATCTCTTTTATAATCAAGTAAATTTTATACTGTCATTGCAAACAGTTAATTGCAATTGTCATTTTGCGCTTGTTGGTCTGAAACAGGCTATCCCGAACGATGTTAGCGTGGCCACGTCAGTCGGACAACATCCAAGTCTCGCGCCAATATCCATACCCATTTTTTAAAACCTATTCTTTAGACACTGCGTTCGATTCACAAATTTAACTTTTTTTAATTAACTTTTATCTCTTCACTTAGCATTGACGCTCGATTGACTTCACTTAGCACTTTTATTTTTTTCTCTAGCGCCGACATATTTACTTTCGAAGGCACGGTTAGTCTCCTGGTGTGTTCCGATCTATATTTTGTGCGAATTTTTAAAACCAAGTATACAAAATTTGAGCATGTCCGGTTTAAGCACCACGGCAGTTCTATTTCACCCCCGCGGTCCGGAGCGTATAGGGCGTATTCCATATGCTTTCACCATTTGGAACGCCATCGGAGTAACTTTCTAAGCTAGGCTACTATTTATTTACATTTGAGCGTGGTTATATGAAGTGTTATTATATGTTATTATCAAGTTTGGTTGATTTCTGTTTTATTCTTCTTTAGTTTATTTGAAAATATACAAAAACTCTAACTGACAAATTTCTCTGACATGCGTACCACCAATATTCGAAAAACACATTCAAGACTATGTTTTCCCACTTAAGCTTAGGAAAAGAAATTTCTATAAAAGCTCAGTTTTTCTCAGAAAAATAAGTTAGTGGCGTCTGAAACAAAAATTCTATCAACTGCCAAAGTTGCCTGCATGCTATGCGCTACAAATTATTTCACAACCTTTGTGTCCTTCGGAAGTGTATGTTATATTCGCTCCTTTTTTTGCTCACTCTTTTGTTACTTGTTATTCCCTGTCCTTTATTACTCCACATGTCGATATTTCAAATATTCTTTAATAAACACTTGACAATGACATGTCACGCTCAGATGTAAATAAACAATAGCTAGCTTAGAAAATTACGCCGGTGGCGCTCCAAGCGGCGAAACCACACGGAATACGCTATTTAGTACTGGGGAAAAGTCAGACAAGTCTCGAGCACTCGGGTACTCAGGGGGAGGGGAGAGGGAGTTTACTCCCCCACCCCCAAAATTTTTGTTTTACAATGGTGCATATAGGTGAATACCAAATAACCCAGTTCGTCCCACGAGTACTCATGCGTGGTACTGTAGTTTCACGCTCATGTGATGAAGTTCTTTCGTTTGCTATACCGACACCTTATTTTCTGTTCAATAACTCCATACTAAAGCGAAGGTCGTATATTAAGTACATTACAGTACAAGACGAATTGCTATATTGTAGCCTTCTTTCAAGTTGCGAATGTAAGATCGCTGTCGTTCGCCCATGCCCATTCAAAAGCTTTCACGTTCCGTGTGATGTCATTAGGACTTCCACAGAGAGAGGTTCCCAACAAACCGTCGCTTTTACTCCCCTCCGTATTAACCAAAAAACATACTCACCAGAAAATGGCGGACAGTTTTTGCCATTTTTTAGCTTCTTACTGAAAGTAATAGCAAACGACTTCCCACATCCATTAGCCTGTCCTTTTCACTCCATTCTCCAGTCTTTCTTTTATCGTAAAAAAAAATTGATCTGATCGCCACTTTTAAATCCTTGTACCTCCCTGAGGACAAATATACGTAGCCCAAATTGAGTATCGCGGAGACGAAAACGGTATTCTTCCCCGGCAAAAGAAACAGGGAAAAAAATTAGGCTAGGCCTGCAATGCAAGAGGCGTGGTATAAAACATGGAGGTTGGGTAGTTGGATACCATTTGGCCGGAGCAGACGTAAGTGTGTATATCGTGAAAGAATTTGACCTAGGATATAGTCCGCGTTAACTGAGCAACAGTATCCTCCTGCACTGGCTTATTGCTTTTGTTCTCCCGATGCTAGAGATCTTCTACCCTCTCTCGTCCGATAACTGTAAATAATGTCCACGTTTTCGGTGACAGTAATAGACAGTGGCTAGAAGGAAGGGGTCCTTTGGGTTTTAGGTATGTTTCCTGGCCGAAGAAAAAAAAAATAAAGTTAGTTGAGAAGACGAGGCATTCTGGGGAAAATTCAATTGTCATCTTCATTTTCTTTTTCTCCTCCAACAAAGTTGCATTACTATTGTCCTTTTTATTAGTCCACCAAAATGTTCAGATGGAAAACTTTTCTACGAGATTTCGGTTTTTCTTTCACGTATCTAAATCTGTCATTTTTTCTTATTTTTAAGGGTTTCTCCCCCTTTTCTTTTAGAGAATTGCCACTACCATTGCTTTGTGCATGCTTCTGAATTCAATGAAAGGGAAACGGCAGATCGCTGTTCATAAACTTATTGTATTACGATAGCAAAACGTTCATCATCCCAGTTTTCTATAGGAAAGAACAGTCAGATATTACTTAAGAGACAAACTCTTACAAGAAAAGATGTTAAGTTAAATTTATTTCATAAACCTTATCAAATTTTCATCAGTTTTCTACTGAGAAACAGTGTGTGCATATATACATATTATTTATCACGTGTAGTGTTTTTTTTAGAAGAGTGCCTTAATTAGCGGGGGTTTACATTTCTTAGGGTTCGCAGATCTTTTTAGTTTAACTATTATGTTTGAATTGACTCATGTGTTAAACGACCTTCTCTACAAGGAAAAGGACACGGGAACGTATTGACAGAATAGGAAGCCAAGCTCATTTTCGATGCGTGTTTATGCGAAATAATATATCATGCCTATATTCTTAAAACTAATTAAGTTAAAATTATATCCAAGCCAAACTCTTCTTAAGATAACTCCAGCCAATTCAACAGTTTATTTTCTAACTTAAGGCCAGTAAAAATTAAACTGTGTCTCAAAAATCAATTAATTAGGAAATCCTCGCAAAATCGCATTCAAATTTGCCCATCACTGCTTTGGGTTCGGTCTGCAAGAAATTAAACCTATTTTTGTGATATAATACACTAAAAAAAGGAGGTGTGTAAGATATTCTACATGACCAAAGTCACTGAATTATTCCGTAAGTCCTCGAGACCTTAAAAAAAAACTTTGCGAACACTTGTTGTTAAAATAAAAGGGTAAAAAGAATAAACAAAATAAACAGAACCCAGCTACATAAGATTTCGCGAAAACAGCAAAAGAGAAGACACAATGCGAAAGAGAGAATAGTGGTCACAGAGAAAACAGAGTATTGAGCCAAAAGGAAGAGAAGTCGTGAATGTGAAGCTTACTAAATATAAAAAAGTCCACTCCGCGATAAAGTTGCAACATTTTTATGACCGGCCATTGGTCTTGTCTTTGTCCGCTTTAACGACGGGCTAGATTAAGATCAGCGAAAGCAATTCAACAAGGTTTATAGTGTGTACATTGCCCTTTAAGCAAGAAAATTTCTGTCGAGAAGAATATTTCTTGGCAAGATCGGTAGACGGACTCATCTTTTTTGTTTCTAATTCAAGTAGCGCCAAAATTCTTCACTTTCACAGCGTTCTAATCTTGTGGCATTGAATTGGTTAAGTAACGTATAAATTAAAATTAATCTACTAGACATAACCATACAAAATAAACTATTATTGTACACTAGAACTCCATATGGTCTCAAAGCATTCATAATATTACGAGCTCATCTTGTACTATATTGATGAAGAAATCCGTACTTCTGTTGTTGATAGTGAGGACAATCTCTTCACAATTTCTTGAAAAATTTGGTGGCGATAACCAGCTTCGAAAAACAATATTTAGAAACCAAAGGATGCCAAAGAACGAAAAATAACACTGTAATTTTTTACCCATTAACTACATGCAACTTTTTTATGTTCTTCTTCTGACGAAAGGTTCACTTGTAAGCTGTTAACATTTTTTCTTCAAGTGAAGAATAAAAGGAGGCCGCGCGGCGCTTCCATACAGGTTTCGATGGGCCCTATTCATGTCAGTCTTCACAAGTACACACAAAATGTCACCAAATGACGTCGACAGCTATAAAACTCAACTATAACCATCACACCCGAGAGCCTACACTGCTAACTCACCCGCAATGACCGCAAACTAACTTTTACTTCAGCAAACTTACCCAGCCAACAGACTTCAAATTGAACCAACAGACTTCATCCTTGCATATTAACTTTAAATAAAGTCATAGTCGCCATGCTTCATTCGCATTTACTGTGCTGGATATTTCACGGGCTTCTCTTGTTTTAGAACACATCAATATTTAAAACAAGAATGGCAAATATATATGCAAATAAAAGCACTACAACAATATACGTATTTTCTCAGCAGAGATGAATTAAACGAAGCTCCGCCTATTAAGAAGTTGCCAATACGATGCGACTATCGAATGTCAAGTTGTCACTCGTGTTGAACATGAATGTTTATGTCCCAAACAAAAACATAATGGCAAATTTAACCGTATTTACTCAGTTAACCCTAACGCATAAGGCCGAGCCAGATGAAAGTTATATCGTTGGTTACAGTCCCTTCTAATTCCCATTTTTTATCCTTTTGCTTTGAAAGAGAAGATATGTTAAGATCATTTACAAAAAGAAATCTATACGGAACTTACAAGACTACTTCAATGTCATAGGCGAGAGCATACACTAGTATCAAATAATAAAAACTACTTCTCAAATAACACAATATCACTCTGAAATATGGTCGATTTTTCTATTGTATTTGGGCTATAAATCCTGCCTATTTCATAATTATTTCTGGAATAGAGCATATCGCTAGCATCTCAAGTGGCTGTGAGCATCAGTTTCCAATTTCTTCGTTTGTTGGCTGGCACAGACGTGAACAGAGAATACCGTTTTCTGCCGAGCGGACGTCGGCAGAAATGAAACCTATGCCACCGAAAGCGCTATGCAGTTCAAAACCAACCCTCTCGTTGCAAGCAGGGGAAAAAACAAGCACAAAACTAATGAAAAAAAGCGTCTGTGTTCGCCAGACTCGTTGGCGTCGCATGGGGAGTTTGGCCTTAAAAGCGCCAACCCTGCACTGTGTTCATAACATCAACGATGAAACCAAGAAAGGAATAGCTCCAACCGTCTAGCTTTCACCCAGCACCGCCATGACAACCACCACCAGGAATTGCATACTCATACACATCTCTACAACTATAACCAGACAAGATAGAAACGTCGCTCGCGAGCCAAGCGAATTTGCTGTTGGCCTCGTGCCCTTGGGTTTACTTGTTAATGGCTCAACTAACCCTCCCTTCGTCTGTCTCGAATACGTGTACCGCGGATAAATTTCCACTCCTCCCTATACCACCCTCCTCTTTTCCTACCCCGCCATGAAAAAGAATTACCGCCCCAGCACTACCAACTACTGTCCCCCTTTTTGCTGCTATCAAACATAACTTAGTCGGGCAGGGCGCGGCTAACATGCTTTGCTTCATCCTTTGCAACTCTAGGGAAACATCGGGTTATACAACTTTTCATTTTCACTGGTGAAGACCACGATTATAATGACTATAACTCTTACTTTATTTTCCGAGTCGGCACATTTTGACTTTTGTTGATAAGCGATGCAGGGAATCAATTGCTAGGACGAATTGAACGTCGACACCTGACTTCATTTCCGTAGATAAACTTTTTTTTCGGACTGTACAGAGCTACTACACACCTTGGAACCCTAAAGGGCACTGGGACAGTAGACTTCTTCCGGTATGAATTGAATCAGTAATGGTTTAGTTCAGGAGCAATTTTTAACACGAAAACCGAAGACGATTGTACGTCGTAAGTTCAACTTACTTCATCGTAATTGACAATTACTGGCAGATCGACTTCAAATACGAAGACAATTACTCAGAGAGATCAAATTTTAAGGATTTTCTCGGAAATTTTGATCCATTTTTTTACAAAAAAAAGGAAATGGTGAGCATAACAAATTTCCATTGGTGTGACATTTGTGAACTGTAGTGACGCAGCAATTCGCTTCACTCGCCTGTCAAATACGTCTATCAACATGTTACAATGTTCTGGGGTAATAACCACAAGTATATGTTCAAGTTTCGCAAATAGATTTCATATTTGGATCGAATGCAAAGTAATAACTAAAAATTCCTTTCTCTTCATGTCGTCTTTAATATTTAGGGAAATAAATTTATTACTTTACTCAAATTTCTGTAGAAGTCTAAAGTATCAATCAAAATTACAACAAATATCGCTCTTACTTGCTTTTTTCACAAATCCATCCAAATTATGTATTTTTCTAGAAATAAATTGCTAGAATTTGTTATTTACGAAAACGGAATTTACTAATTCTTGCTTCTGCTTTCAAGCTTTTCCTTCGAACAGGAAATCATGTTAATCCACCAGGAATTTTTTTTTTAAATATTGAATTTATCACAAATTCCCGATTTCAATAAAAAAGTACGTAGGACAAGTACGTAAGTTTTTTAATCTCGTAAATTTACGGTTTAATTTCTTATGGCAAGTAGTGCCCGTACCTGGGCAAGATGAATATGCAAAATGTTCGGCTTTTAGACCAACAAAACAAAAAAGAGAGAAATATAGCCCAACTGAATAGTAAATTGTTTCTTGCCCTTAGTTCACAGCTTAGTCTAAAGACTGCAACATTGTGTTAGTTTAAAAGTTATCCATTTTATGAGACAGAAGTTTCGTGGATGAATTTTGGCAAAAAATCAGTCCTTTTCATACTTGCTCTCCTCTTCTTTTATCAAACTCTGTTCATTCCTCCTAGCCCAAAACTTTGAGGATTTCTGTACAGGGAAGAGAGGAAACCGAGTAAGTGCGAGTCCGTCTGAAACTCTCGCCAAGAGACGTAACAATAACCGTCAAAATAAATTTGGCGGGTGCACAGCGGCGAGAAACGTCTTTTCGTCTTGCAGCTACCGCGAAAAGGCTGTGGAATGCATTTTTCTTATTTACTTTCTTAAAGGCTTTAACCCGATTCCCTATTTCGCAACACGATGACACATATCAAACAGAACGGGAGAATGAGAGAGAAAGACAATAAAATGATCATTAAACTTCTAACTCGCCATACAATGTGTGCTCCATAGCACGCACGCTAACCAGACGACCCTTTAAATTGCATGGCACGTGGAGCCTATTAAAAAAGTTGGCCAAGTTAGCGTTTAAAAGGGTCGCTTTCAGAAAGGTCAAAATAAAAGAAACGTGAAAAAATAGAAGGTTCTCCAAATCACGCAGCTTCCCTATAATTCTTTTTTTTTTTACTTTACCAAAATAATAACAAAATAAAATTCGATATTTTACCAATTTGCAATTTTCTACTGTTTCGTCATAATTTTACTTTTCAATTCAACGTTTACGTGCATTTTTTCTAACCAACATTATTCAATATTAGTCCACTACTGCTGTCTATCTTATACTTCTCGTTAGCTAGAACAACAATCTGAATCTTTTGCGGCTCGTATGCGTTGAACTGAGACGTGCAGAAAACTACAAAAAGACCTGAAAAGAGGAATATAATTTGCTGTATTGTAAAGTAGATTGGGAGTACTACTGGTCTTACTCGGCTCGTTGGATTAGCCTGACGAAGACAAACGGAAAAAGGGGAGTATGCCAGTAATAAATTAAAGTTAGGAAACGTGAGAGCGATCTAATCCTTGTGTATGTGGTGTGGCGTGTCTGGAGCCCATTCTTAGGCCCTGGATCACTTTCGAGTTCCCCTTTCGAGTTGTCATTTCCTTTTCCAGTGTTCGTGAGGGTGAAAACGAAGAAAGAAAGAAAAAAGGCTTTCCCGCAGAGATTCTAATTGATCCCAGATGGAGCCTCACTGGCACCTAAATGATTTAGATCACGATGTGCGTTGAAGCATTTTTTTTTTTCAAATAAACCCGGTGGCATAGATCTATCAGCCCGCAATGCTAGTACAATAAAGTTGAAATCATTAAAAAATGAGACTCAAAAGTAAACTAACAATTTGAACAATTAAGACACTAAAAAATCAACGGAATAACACTCGCGTTCCTTCCGGTAATCCTTCATTCAAAAGTTACAACACTGATGACTTAAGTGACAACAAAAAGAACAAACTTTTGGTGACAATTTCAGTCACTATTTCACTTCCTAGTAAACAAACCACACTCTGACATTAGACAAATGTACAGAAATGTCTGCTGCAAGTTGTCGCATTTTAAAATTAGTAATGGTAATCCACAAATTGCTAAATTTCTTTAAAAAGTTATTACTACTAATTCTGAATTCTGACTAGACTAAATGTGGGATTAGTAGAAATGTATCAAATAATTTAACTAAATCGCAAACTCATTGAAATGAGCTGCTAGTTAATCAAAGACAAACTTTGCATCCACCTTTGATTCAGTGGTTTTCACGTAAAAGACATAGCTAGAAACGTATCACCGAGTTTTCTAGACGTGTTATGTCATTTACTGCGGACACTGGTTTGTGGAGAAACTGTGTTTGAACGCCGCTATCGAATAAGATGCACAAAAATGTAAACGTAATGGTAGTAAACGTAATGTTAGTGAAACAAATTCGCCGCAAACGGATACATGCAATTATGTATTACATTTACGTAATTTTTAGTGCGGTATCCATAGTTTAAAAGTTTCGAAGAACTACCTACGCGAATCCTATTCTATGAAGGCGTTTTAATGTACTAAAAAACACAAAGGTCCGGCCGGTGAGTTGTAACATACAATGCTCCTGTATCGGTGTCCTTTGCATTATATGAGCTGACGCTAAACTGCTTGCTTCAAATTCTACTGAAGTAATTGCGGCAATGAGGTTATTTCGTGCGTTCAATTACAGAACATCGATTTATCAAGTTCGCATTGCTGTTTTTTTTTACTACATACTGTCTCACAATACCTGCTGTTAGCACAACCGCGTACTGCAGATCCTGTAAATTTATAAAACGCTAAATTTTTACAGATAACAGCGCAAAACTCATATTAATGGAAGACTATAATACTTATTGCGAATTACAAAACGCATGAATCGTCATTGAGCCCCCTACGCCCGTTGGACTCTGAGCCAAGGCCCAGGTGGCCATGCGGTAAGATGCCCTTATAAGATTTAATAAGTCGCGAATCACATGCTTTCGTCGTATTAAGTATTAGTTATCTTCCATCAATTTCCACTCGCCTTTTACTCTTTGTTGCCAAACTTATTTTTATCGCTTACAGTGCATCTTACTGCTACAAATGCCAATTCACATTATCAGCAATAAAGGAAACATTCCGTCTTCCTATTTTACTGTGCTCTCTTCTCGAATACGATAACAGCAACGCTTGAACGACAGCGAACCAAACCCGATATGACAAGAATGTCTAACGTTTCCATAGCTAGCTGAAGAATCTATTAACGACACAAGAGCTTTTTATTTGCGTTGTTGATTGTGGAGCGTATTCTGTGCCATTGCCCTAACCCTGAATGTCGTTATGGAGACCTGTCCAAATCCTATACCTAACCCACTTTTAACCCTCCCCAATCCCTTTAGAAAAGGGTTGTTTCATCTCCTGACGAGCATCCTTACTTCCGAAATGCGCAAAAGTAAGTTTTGTTTTTGTGCCCGTCTTTCCAAACTTTTGGTCATCATCAGCCGATCATCGTAACTTGCTATTTAGTTTATCTAGCGAGTGGGTGGATTGCATCAATCCCTAAAACTTTCCACCCATCTAAATTGCTATTTTCTTGCAACTTGATTCGTGAGTCTCAATTTTGTTTCTTTACCAAAGTGAAAAGGTGAAAAAAAAACGCAGATTTTTTTAAAAGAATAGTTTTTGGGCGATTTTTGTTCGTTCCCCAAATGTTGACATAATTCATGAAGACCGTGTTGAACTCTTTCGGATTTTGCTTCGGCTGGCTAGCCGTGTTAATTGTCCATTGCAGAGCAAGTGGTGACGAAATTAACTCAAAGACGATGATAATCTTGCGGTGTGCAGAAAATGAAAGCAGCGCAGACAGCTGGCCTGTAGATTTGGTCAAAGTGGCCGAACAAGCCATCCATGACGAAAGAGCAGCTTCTTCGGCGAATCGTCTCCACCTTCGGGTTGAATTCGTCAGATATGTCGGTAAAAATTTTCTCGTTCTTCTGTTGTTTCTAAGCTCTTTCCCTGTAAGAAGCGAATCTTCCTCTTTTTTCCTGCCCTTGACACATTCGCGAGAAAAAGGGTAGGAATGACGGCTGACAACCCAAAAAAGTGGGAGAAAAAAATAAACAGGACAAAAAGAAGTGATAAACAGGAAACTAAGTTATTTGTCTGTAGGGAAATGCCAAGATGTGCCATATCATTTGCAAATTCTTGGCTACCTGAACCAAAGTCACGTGGCCATCCTGCAAGCTTCGGTTCAACCGTCGTTTTGCCAAATAACCACTCAGCTGGCAGTTTCGCTTAATAAACTTTTGATTTCGCCATTTTGTCCGGTAAGCAATACATTTTTGTACAGTAACGGTGCTTCACCTATGGTCTACAACCCCACACTGGTAATAGATGAGCTTAACTGGTTTGCTTGCTGATTCTCAAAAAGAAAATTTAATTCTCAGAATCAGAATCCGTGTGATGTTTATGAGTTATCTTGTACTTTCCAATCATAAAATACGAATAAAGAAGTGTCGGGACGACTGAAAGATTGGCCCGTAGAAATGGACTAAAAAAATTTTTACAATGGCAAATTCGCAGTTGGTGAAAACAATCAAAGCCTCAATATAAAAAGTCAATTGTTCTCCTTAAAAATGTACCAGACAGTATGACACAATGACATATGACAAAATGACACAAGAACACAAAACAAAGCTAATTAAAAGCCTTAACGGAGTGAAATTATTGTGCTTTTCTGTTTAGTGCCATGTTTAGAAATATACAAGAATACACATATGATATACAATTAAATTATACATCAAGAACAAAACATTAAAAGATCAGCCCAATTTTCTATAGTAATTTTATGCGTAAATAAGCGGAAAGCTAAGATGGATTTCCTCTTCAGGCACAAACAAGTTCAACATGTAATGTGGGAACTCACTTGGTTAATAAAATTGAGAGCTACGGTTCTGCTCGTGCACAAGGAAAAATTACAAGCGGCTGCCGCAATCGTCCCTCTCCTCCGATATTGTGACTGGCTTGTTCAAAATTACACTGTTACGAAAACGGGCAGTGCTAACACACGAAAACTTCAAGAACCAGCGTATTAATGAAAAGTGATTTACGGAAAATACAACTAACGATAATATATAGTGAACAAGTGGACATCACTTCAGCAATACAATATCAATAACCTTAATAGATACGTTAGGCAATGAAGGTTAGGAAATCTTAAAAGACAATTTAAATATGCATTTAATTAATTAAACACGGACTATCAAGGATAGCGTTAATAGAATGTAAATTTCCTCTTGAAATGGATGCTTAGTAATAAAAGGGTTAGCACATCTTAATGGTTATTATAGCTGGCATTGTAATATTCATGTTAGACGGTACCTCATTCTCTGTCGACGAGTCTAATTTCATGGAAAAACTTGATTTTGGCCACCCGGAGTTATTTGCGCTACTTCAGCTGGAAGCCAGTGGCGATCATTTCGGATGGTAATTTTTCACCATTTTTTTAAGACTTGGGTTATAAGACACGATTATATGCTCCATAAATTACAAACTTTTGGCATATTTACTGAAAAACTTTGCTGAATACTGTGCTGAATTTAGATACTTGGCGGCTATTCGGACTGGAATTTGAATTGACATTACTCAGGCAAAAAGTGGCTGTATCACAACACTTGTTCTTAGGCAAAGACGTAAGTGAGGTTCAGAACGTGTTGCAGAACATACAACCGTCTCTAAAATGTAAGTTACACTCTTTTTCACAGCAAACGTGCAACTATGTAAGTTTTTCTTTTCCTTTCTTTGTAATCAGATATTGTTTTACATTAATACGTATTCCAGCCTTCAAAGACTTGAACATGTACTAATAGTTTAACAACAATCAATCTTTAATTCAGACACATTGCATACTTTCCATTCCTTAGATAACAGAAAAAACTACAATGATAAATCTTAACTACTTAGTTACATTTCGAAACGTTTCATTAGCTACTGCAAACATACTAGTTATAAGAGAAATTATTTTTACAGTTTTGCAACAACTGAGCTTTTCTTGTTTTGCCGCCCAAAATAGGCATAGTTCTTTGCGTTGCAGATCCATCACCATTGCAGACAGTGTTGCAAAATTGGTCCCTCGCCTTCAAACCCGTAATTTACGTGGTTCCGTCAACAAGGACTTCATTTCCACCTTCTCCTTCTTTTAACTTCATTGTTGTTCCGTCCACTAAGTCTCTGAATAACATCCAAAGCTCCAATAATGTGTCCGACTTGGACCAGCACGTAAGCAAACTTCCCAAATTCTTCACACATCCTTCCCAAAACAAAAAAATAAAAACCATAAAAATAATGTTTTCCATCCCCGACTACTTCCTTGCTTTTACCCTGAAAACTCTGGAAGGCACAGACTTAATAACAAACATACTTCGTTTAATTCGCCAAAAGGAAACGTACCATACCGTGAGAGTGGCGACTTCGTGGCTGCATAATAAAACCAATTCCGTTTTTACGAGCTGGAGGGGTGACGAAATTTTTACTTTCGTCAGAAACAACACCGACTTCTCAAAACAAGGTAAATCTATCAAATTTTTTGAAACCCCTTTCGCCCTGAACCTTATTTTTTCTCTTGTTTCTAATACTTCTTTCAACAAGTTCACTGGGTACGTATGCCTTCAGAGCTCTTTCGCGAATAAATTTATTTTGTCTGCACTACGCCCTTTAACGATCTTTGGCAACTACGGTGTATCTATTTTTTGTTGCTTTTATCTCCAGTGGGCAAAGCAAACCTTTTATTTTTCCAAAAAAAAATAAACACCAAATAGTTAAGAAAAACATATATTAACGACAAAGAAGTGAGAAAAACGCGAGAAAAAGAACTAAGATTAAGTACTTTCAAAAAAATACGTAGGCAATTGGCAAGGGAATGTCAATTTTACTCTGAAAGCTTGGATTCCCTTAACGGGACGTTACGAAAACTTGCTTCAACCTTGCGGTTCGTTTCCTGGCTCCAACAATTCCTTTTCCTATGCCGCCGCAGCGGCCGTTTTGGCGGAATTCAACGAGGCAAGCACAGGAAATGGATCGCTCCAGTCGCAAAGTTCCCGAACCGCCTTCCAGGAATGGCTACGTTTGTGGGGATTGGAAAGTCACGAAATGACTTGCGATTTCGCCAACGACGGAGATTATTTCCCTCCTAGCCAAGGTGCAGTTTTCTTTGAATCTGTGTTACGCTTAACAGCGGAGGCCCCTTATTAAAAGAAACAGACTGTTTCTATAGAACTTAATGAGCTTTCAGTCGTTTCAGTCGTTATACACACAAGACCTAAATTTTAAGTATAATGAGTACTTGTTGCTCTCCTCGATTTTTTTGCACTTTTAATGGACGAAAACTCAACATAAGTTGGAAGGAACTTTTACTTTTACTTTAGCCTAGCCTAGGCATAACTTAACGTAATTTAACCAACCTTAACTCTCCCTTTTAATTGACTTCCTGGGTTAATGCAGTACATAAGCATGAGTGTGTTAAAGATGTTAGAAAGGGCCAAAAATAAGTATGGCTCAGTGACACCTACAATGTCTCAAACACGAACAATATTCAGAAAACAATTAAGACATTAAAGTTGCGGCATATTATTATGCCCTTTGACTTTTTGATCCTCTTCTGGGACATTTGAAACAACCCTTCCAATGCAAAGCTAAACACCGAAACCACTTCGTGTTCTAAAGCGATTGCTATATCACTTTAATCAACAAAAATATTAGTCGGAAGGAGCAAAAACATACTGAGTATCCTTTACATTTAAAATACTGAACAACAATATTTTTTTCCCAGGAACACACATCAAAGTGTTGTAAAAGTAAACCCTGTTTGTCTTCTGAAACGGCACGGTGAAGCATACGGAAGGTTAAGTCTTCACTATGCTTTCTGATTTCGTGTAATGCAATTTTCGGCACTGCCCTTAGATTTCTTATGGAGATTCTTTGTTCGCAACGAATTCGCATGACCGAGACGAAAAGTATTAAATCTTTTCGTGGAAAATTCTTAGGCAACGATCCTTGGCTCGCGCAATGGCCTCTGCTAGGCATGCTAATTGGGATGCTCCTATTTATGGCGGCGGTGACAGTCTTAGTAGTATTCGTCCGTTCGCGGCTTATGAAGAGACGCGCGGTGCGCGGACCTAATAAAATTCTCCTATTCCCCTCAGATTTGCAACTTGGCAATGTAAGTTTCCAAAACCTTTATTTTCTAACTTCCCTACTCGTCAGAGATTTGCAAAAATAATTTCATCTTTCAAAAGTAGAGTGCGCATTAATTTATTTTCTGCTTAACGTTTGTTTTTTAGGCAACTTAAAAAATACACAAAACACTATTTGCTATCATTGATTTTTTAAAAACTTACGTGAGATTGGTGTGTAAGATTTTTTTTTTTTGAGTTTGATAACAGTCCCTTATTTAATTTGTATCATCATTCTTCAACATAGGTTGAGGAAATGCAGCGACCTGATCGGCTACGAAGGTCTATCTTATCAATTCATTCAGTCTCCAAGAGTCATTTCCGGAAAGAGTCCAGTGCCGGCCGATCCAGTCGAACGCAGCCACTTCATGATCGCCTAGCACGCTACAATGTAAATCTCCACGACTTAAGAGCACTCTATAATAGTTTATGCTAATCATTTTTTAACAATCACATTATTTAACTACTTCTTTTGATAGTAGAATAATTTCTTACATAGTAAGTCTTCCCTAGTCCTTCATACCTTCAAATAATAGTTAATAAATAACGGAAAGCATAAGTGACCGCTTTTTAAAACAAACGCTAAATGTAGCAAATTTGTGCAAAATTTTTCCACCTCAAACATAAAGAATAGTAATCATTAAAAGTAGCAAATACGACGAAGCAAATGAGAAAACTCTCAAAATTATGTGACCTTTTTGGCAACTTTTTGCATGCTAGCGGAACAATCTGAATACCTACTCTACGAACTTTTCCAAATCACTTTCTCTTATCCTGTTTTACATACGGTTACAACTCTCCCGGCAGGGCGAAGCGGTGTTTTTGCGCTATTTGAACTATCCAGGGAGCTTTGAAATCTGTACCAAGTCAATTAACGTGGTTACAACGGTAAGTGTCAATTTTAGGTTAAAAATGCACTTCTTTAATTTGGGCGAATTATTTCTGTATTATAGTTAAGAACCTTACGACACGACAATGTGAATGGCCTTATTGGATTGTTTATCGATCCTCAACGTCCTGCTTTGGTTTGGGATTACTGTTCCAGAGGAAGTTTACACGAAATACTCAAGAAAGAAGATTTAGCACTTGATTGGCCCTTCAAATTGTCGCTGATTCTCGATCTTGTTAGAGTAAGTAAAGTTCTGCAGGTCACTTCTAAAAGCTACAAATGAATATAATCTGCCCATAATTAATCTACAGTATCTATAAATTACTATTTTGCTTTATTTAACCGTTCTTAATGGTACCCTACGCTAGAAACGAAAGTAAAATCACAATTTAAGTTCGTAAATTATACTCCAGAAACCTTCACATTATGCTACTTAAATAATAAATTAATATAAAAACTGGTGAAACATATTCATAACATTTCACGTTTTTCACAAATTTAGATGACTTAAAATAGCTGACGTCAAATTTTCTCCTTCAGTAAAACGATGTTTTTGTGAATTTTTTCCATTACAGCTATATATTTATTAGCGTACGTTTACTTCAGGCTTCCGACGAATAATATGTCAAATGTTTTTCATCAATTTATCCAGCTACTCACAGGGCCGGATTTAGACAAGTGTACGTAATACGGTAACGGGCATAATTCTGTGCCTCCCTAAACAAATTTATGCATAATTCTAAGTTTAGTATGTAATGCTTTATTTAAAAAATATATTAACTTTTTTTTTTATTCGACTTGAATCCGCAATTGAAAGCTTGGCCCAACAGCATGCTAAGTTCATCCACCTCATCCGAGACCTCGATCCTTCCTTTCCTGACCTGAACCCTTCCTTTCTTGAGCTGACCTTGAAAAGATAGTTGTGCGAAAGAATGCGAGAGTTATTCAAATTATTACGGATATCTCCTCTCCCATGAAAGCAACAACCATTAAAAATATAAAATATCGATCTTGATTTTTTGCTGCATTTTTCAATGCTCGACACGTACGACTAGCTTCTGTCGTTTCTAAGAAAACTGTCTTGCTTATTTTCCGAAATGAATGCGTTATATAGAGTACTACCGTACTCGATAGATTAATTGAACATTAATTTAATCGCGTTATTTAACAGGGAATGCGTTATTTGCATAACAGTGTCATCAAGCTTCATGGCTTCCTTACATCCAATAACTGCGTCATTGATGCACGCTGGGTACTCAAAGTTACTGACTACGGTCTTAGTATGTGCCACGATGCTCAAGGAACGCACTATAGGCATCGAACACCAAAAGGTTACTATTTCTTTCCTCAAGTACTAGAATTAGTACAATTAAATTACTACCATAGCTAGTAGAATTACAACTAGTTATTACAATCCTACAGAACTTCTGTGGACGGCTCCTGAATTGCTTCGGGATGAAACCCTTCGTTTAAAAGGAAGTCAACAGGGTGACGTGTACAGTTTTTCTATTGTCTTGCAAGAGATAGTGCTACGTGAGGAGCCGTACGCAATGTTAAATCAACCTCCAGAAGGTTTGTGCCACAGACTAAATTCAAATGTTACTGATATATTTTTTACTTATGTCCTTATTTTTGTCAAATATTGACACTGACGATTTCAATACACAGAAATTATTTCTAAGCTGCAAAAACCGCCGCCTTTGGTGCGACCTTCGGTATCGAAAGGGGCTGCCATACCGGAAGTGATTCAGATCATGAAGCAATGTTGGGCAGAGACTCCGGAAAGCAGACCTACTTTTAATGACATCTATGACACTTTCAAGAAGCTCAATCAAGGAAGGTAAAAAAAGGATAATTTTATAAAAAAAATTAAACCAGATAACATTTTTGCTAGAAAATAGCTGTAACATGGAAAACCACAAATTAGACTAACTACAATTTAAATTTGTTTTAGGAAAGTAAACATTGTAGATACCATGTTTGAAATGCTGGAAAAGTACTCAAACAATCTGGAAGATTTGATTCGTGAGAGAACGGAGCAACTAGACCTCGAATGCAAGAAAACAGAGCAACTTCTTAATCGTATGCTACCTAGGTAATCTGAAATAACATTAAAAGGGCATGTAGATCCTACCACCTATAACCATTTAAAACTGCAGTCATTTTTTTATTATTTACAGTACTGTAGCAGAGAGGCTAAGACTGGGTATACCAGTAGAAGCAGAACAATATGATGAAGTTACCATCTATTTCTCGGACATCGTGGGTTTTACAACTATTTCTGCGTATTCAACACCTCTTCAAGTCGTCGATTTGCTCAACGATCTTTATACCTGCTTTGATGCCACCATTTGCGCCTATACAGTCTATAAGGTCATATCACAGCCAACTCATTAATAAGTTTTCATTATTTGCAGCAATCAGCACTTAGATCTAGTTCTCGTGCCCTTCAAATGAAAGAAAAAAAATTTAAAAGAAAATATATCTTAAAGTCAGGGTCGCAGACCAATTAAGACCAATTTTGTCAAGACTTTTCAAACTTCTACCTTTTCTGCGTGATGTGTAACTAAAGGTTGCTTTACATCAGGTGGAAACAATAGGAGATGCCTACATGGTTGTGGGCGGTTTACCTGTTGTAATACCGGACCATGCAGAGCAAATTGCAACAATGGCCCTAGACTTGCTTCATGAAGCCGGGAAATTTAAAATACGCCATTTACCAGACACGCCCCTTCAATTACGAATAGGTCTACATACGGGTAAAAATTAACTTGGTTGTTTACTTGCTTTTGACTATTTTAATTCTCTTTTGTCTACACTACTTAAATCAAAATTGATTTCGGAACATCACACTCATAATTATGTAAAAAGTCCGCGTATAATCGTGTCCAGCAAAGTTCATTTCACATACTATAGCATCATACAGTGGATCCCGCTTATAACGATGGGCTAGGGACCGGACAGGCAGTATCGGTATACACGGAGTATCGGTATATCAGAATTTGCCTACACGAAAGGACACGAGACACTAATTACGATGAATAAGCGTACTGATATATTGGTATTTTACTATTAATTAACGTCATGAACATTAGTATTACTGCTTCAAAATAATGCGCAATTACGCGCTGCTTAGCGTTCGTCTGAGATAAGCTATGCATATAGTTCTTCAAGATGTATAAGTTTACGCACGATATATAACCCCTCGCTTCCTAAACAGTGCAAATCGTGCTCACAGCGTCCATGTCAATGAGCGTAAAGCGTGCTCCATGTTTAACTTAATAGTTGTCAGCGCTGTACTGAACTGTACCATAAAGAATGGTCAAAGGTGACAGGTTGTAAATGATGATTTCGTCAAAGTTGTGAAAACTTGTTACAATACTATAAAGGAAATTGCCGGCTTCCACTTTCAGGAATTAAGTACAACTGTCAGTTCAAAGCATCGATATATCCGGAATATGGCAAACCATGGCAAAATACCCAACGGGACTTCATAGTTGTATCGATTAAGGCGAATTTTCGTTATAAGCGATATCGGTAAAACCGGACATCACTCTCATTGGATTAGATGAGACTGAAACGGGATCGTCAGTTTGTATCGGTATAGGCGGGTTATTGTTACATCCGATATCGTTGTAAGTGGGTTCCACTAATTAATCTTCATTTGTTAGATTTTTTCAGTAACTGATCTAAAGTTGTCATTTGTTTCCGTCCAAATAACGTTTCAATAGTTCAGTATGCACCTTAATTAGCAAATCTCACACAGGTCCGTGTTGTGCTGGAGTAGTGGGATTAACAATGCCTCGATTTTGTTTGTTTGGCGACACCGTTAACATGGCTTCACGTATGGAATCTACAGGTAAACGAGCATTTTCTAAAGCTAAATGTAAGCAAGTCCAGTAAGTTAACAAGACCTCAGTAGCATAACTACTGTTCATACTATGTCAACATAATGTAACAAAGTCGACAATAGCGGCAAGGGGTTTACCAAGCAAGATTAGGAAGAACGAATACTACAAAACTTTCCGCAAGGGAACGAGGCTTAGAAGTCAGCAAACATGTCTAGTGCTTCAACCCCAACTTCACATTTCTTTACAAGATGTGAATGAAGCAATAACTCATAGTACTGGCTTGAAATACCACCTGTGATACCGTCTAATCAACGTCTATGACTAAAACCAGCCGTACGGGCCGGAATTTTTATCGCATCTTTGACATCTAGTTTTGGTGTAATTTACACGCAAGATATTAGGTGACAAGTCAAAATCTGGACATAATAG
The DNA here is from genome assembly GCA_022885665.1 of Triops longicaudatus. Taxonomy (NCBI): domain Eukaryota; kingdom Metazoa; phylum Arthropoda; class Branchiopoda; order Notostraca; family Triopsidae; genus Triops; species Triops longicaudatus. The sequence continues at coordinate 409,959 of JAGQDJ010000031.1, read as the reverse complement.
AATTTAAAACATCTTATCTTCCCGCAATGCAGTTGTCTCACCTTATTGAAACACCTGTTAAACGTATATCCGTCTAATTGTTTACTGAGCTTACTGTAATGTTTACCTACGTAAGGCTATCTGGGTTAACTGCGTTAACTTGGTTAGCTGGTTTGCTACGTTTCACTGTTTACGATCCCGAGGGACAGGTGACGAAAGAGACCAAAAGTCAAAGGAGCACACGTAGTGCAAAGTAGTTGATATTTAAGTTTACCGTTAGATGGTAAGCTCTAGATGCAAACTTTTGGTCAGGCAGGGGTCTGAGAGTTTTAACTCACACGACACTTATTGTAGAAAGATGAACATAGGCAAACATTGAATGTTAAAAAAAAATTGCACATTAAAAACTCCCCAAAACTCACGAAATCCTGGCTATGGGAATAGACAGATGGTTAGCGTTAGTGATTAGCACTAGATGGTTAGAATTAGGTGGGCTCTTTAGTCCTCTACCCATCTCGAACCTACAGAGGAATCCAATACAGAAAGAACCAACTTGCTCATGATCCGTGAAACCGGAGCGCTGGGATACACACAGCGAGCAACAAAGCAGTCCTATTACTTTGAAAGGTTAAATATCTTTCTGAAAAATCGATGCAGCGTTCAGCATCCAACAGTTACATTTGATTAAAAAAAAGAACACAACAATTTGCTGCAGAATCGATGTTCTGATCATTTGGCTTTCCTTTCTATTAGTATATGAAAAATGTCATGCGTACGGCACTTGGAACTTTCTTTTATTCTAGGAAAAACGTCAAAGTTACGATGAATGTTTTACTATTGGCAGGAGCGGCTTATCGCATCCATTTATCAGACACCACACATAAGAAGCTGGAAGCTTCCGGCGAGTTCCATTTAACTTACCGGGGTTTAACGGAAGTCAAAGGCAAAGGTCAAGCGCCCACGTACTGGTTGACTGGCAAAGATGGATTCACTAAGCCTTTGCCTACTCCACCACCACTCAAGTATTTCTTTTTCCCATGATATTTTCAGGAAACAAAATAAAAACAGGACATAAAAGTCCATAAAGCATGCAAGTCCAACACGCTCTTATCCTCGAACACAAATTTCCGATCCGTTCCCACGCAGATCCTTTTTACCAATATTTTTACATTTCCTACCACGTTAAAAGACTCTTCATTTATTTTTTGACTGTCACTTTTGCCTTCCTGCAGGGAGCACAATCACGGGTAAGTTTTTCAAATGCTTTCTACAATAAAATCAACATTTTTCACAGGAAGAAAGCGTTAAGTTTTTGTTGAATTTGTTCATCATTTTTTTATTTACATGGTAAAACTGTAGATTGGACGTGAATCTAATTGCGAAAGTTGTTCATAAGACGGACCCAAGCGAAGGAAAACCGAAAGAACCATCGGAGACTTCATAAATGGGAAAACAATTTTTAAAAGTTTATATTGTACGTAAAAAATAAAAACAAAAAATTAGAACCAACAAAAGAAAATTCGCCTGGAAATCTGATTTACGAAAACTTACCTTAATATCCAAATTACTCTTGGTAGTTTTCGTTTAAATCTTGGAGCCGATGTAACGCTTCTTGAAAGTCGTCCTCTTCGGTACCAGTTTCCACAAACCGGTGCAATTGCTGCACTTTAAAACGCGACACCAGCCGTATCAAAGCTTCTAGAGAGTCGCCCATCTGACTGCTGCTATGTAAACCGCCCATCACTGCCGCTTGGGACACACCTACGCAGCATGCAAGAGAGAAAGATATTTTTAAGTACAGCTGCACTCAATGTCTTGGAATGTTTTTATTTGTGGAAATATTCTGAAAAGTGCTGTACAAAAAGCCTTAAAAAGCCTCACCAATTGAGGGTGGCCTTGTCAAGGCAGGGTTGACGAGGCCGTTGGCCTGCACAGAAGGCGAAAACAAATGTGGGAAGGGTGCCGAAGTAAGCAAAGGGCTGTGATACGCTTTAACAACTGTTTGGGAGCTCGGTGATTGGTTCTGGCACCACTGTTGCCACTGCTTCTCTGTCCTACTGTTACAAATCAATTATAAGAAAAAAAAAAATGATTGTGGTTATGAACACCTTTCTAACAGAAAAATGTTGAGATTCTTACTCGCTCGGTTGAGATAGGCCTCTCAGAACCACTGATTGTACCCAGGGTTGACCTTTCATTCCATAAGAAGGGGTCAGAGACGAGCCGAGTATCGGCTGTTCAGACCACAGAGGGAAAGAGGCAGATAAAGCGACACATTGACGCCCACTCTGTGTTAAGCCACCGGCAAGTTCTGCTAGAGAAACGGGATTGATTTTTGTCCGGAACGGTAATGTAACCGTATCCCAAGTAGCTGCTAAAATGCTACTTGTATGGTACCAACTATCAGCCTACAAAGAGTGAAAAATACATGAACAATACATGTACGAACGCTATTTAACGCTATTGCAATCGACAGATCCAAAATTTGAACGCTACTGCAACAGACGTATCTGAGACGACATGTAAGAGATGGACATTCGTGTCGAGGTGCAAGACTTAAAATAACAACTACAATAACTATAAGTTAGGGTACTTTCTACGAAATAATTACTATTGTAAGTTGCAGTCAAAGCTACTTCATTTACTTTAAATTAACATCTATTAACTGAGAGCACTTTCTTCAAAAGTTGCGAAGTACACATTATATTACTATTTCTTTCGACAATAATGTATGTTTACCGACATTTGCCAAACGTTTCAATTTTTTTTCTTGTCTCTAACTTTGTACTTCCTAACCCTGTGTAACGTTTCGTTATATTTCTTTGTTGGACTGTTCTGACCGGGTACAGAAGGGGCTCCGATTGTTCTATGTGTCAGTTACCAAACAGGTCGTGCTCAATATACATTGTTTCGGTATTCCAAGCCTTTAGTTGCGAATTCCTTTCACAACAGAAAGTAGTAACTTTCTGGGGACGAAAACTGTATTAATTGTATTTTCAGACAAAGCTTTTACCTTGTATTGTAGGTGAGAAAAGGAGCGCGCTTTATGATGAGACCTCCAGTCGCAAGATAACGAAGCGGGGATGACACACGACGTATGTTGAGTTAAGGCATCCACAGTAAGCATTTGATTGACTAAGAAGGCTTGAAGGGTGATGGGATTATCGTCCTTAATCTCAGCTGGAGTCAAAGCGATCGCGAATGTTGTTTTGGAACCATACTCATCTTCCAAGTACTGGCTAAAATGATTTCCCATACCTCCAAAACCGTTATAACTGTCCACGAAAACTTGGAAGCCCTTAAAGAAGACGAACACAAAATACATAATTAGAAAAAAAAAACGCAAACTAAAGTGATGTTTCCGACAATGTCCTCCATCGCAAAGAAGAGTTACAAACTGATCACCGATACAAACACGTAAAAATGAACCCCTGATACATGAAAAGTAGACATAGTAAGTTACGACGCAATGTTTGCTCTTATAGTATGACCATGTGCATAAGATATTTCCAACTAATTTGACAAAATGAAGTACACAAAAGCTAGGAACTATGAAAAAATAAGGTAAAAGAAGAAAAAAGCGAAATCAAAACTCGATGATGTTTTTACCTGTAAGCTGTCCGATTCTTCAACGTAAAAGCGGACTGCGTCTTCATATTCCTCTCGGAGGTCATCTTTACCCCAGATTTTGTTCGACAAGCCAAATAAATCAAAAGCGTCCACTTGACTTTCATGCTGAAATTCTTTCGAAACAAGTACTGAGCGAGGATGAAGATGCAGCTTCAAAAAATCGGACCAAACTCGGACTTTGTCGTCTAAATCGAAGTAAGGTTGTTCGACTGTACTACCTAGTAAACGACAAGTTCGAGTAGAATAAAAAATACAGTAGCAAGGGAAGATAAAGCTCTACCACAACAACCTGTTGTTTGGCAAACATCCTTTTCCTGATCAACGTACGCTCGATCTTCAAGTTCCAAATGACTCAGAAACTCATTTTTTGGTGTTGGCTCTGTTTTGTGCAGTTCTACATCACCATGCCAAGCTAAATTGCTAGTTTTCAGGGACGGCTGTTCGTACAAATGTCCATGTTGTGCCAAATTGCCCAAAGCCCCATGTAAATCCATTAAAATTAGCCGTGGTGTGTAAGTAATTTCTTTCTACATGATTCAAGGAATACAAACTGATTACTGTACGCTAAGGCAGTAATATAGTTTGATTTATATTTACGTTAGTGGTGACTCCCTCTCGAAATAACACATCATGGTTGACTTCCACTGTATTAAGGTGTTCCCCATTGCCTTCCTTTCCGTACAAAAAAGATGCTTCCTGAAGTAAAATAAATCAGATAATTAATTTATGTACTGCAAATATTGCTGTAGACTGGGTACCTGTAGGTTCCACCAATGCGTCCCTACGAAGTTTGCATAATGACCCAACTGGACAGTTAATATTTCACGTGTCATTTCTTATATTTTTCGTGAGCCAGAGGACAACACAGACATGTGAGTACTTTAGCGCCACAAGCAATTTGATTAAAGCCTAGAGTTAGTATAGAGATGACTTGTCGTTATAGAGACATGTCTCAGAAAAATAGGTGTTAAAGGAAGCCCTTAAAGCCAGAATCCATGGCTGATTGGGTCTTGGAAATAGTATCTACACTGATAGGCTGTTAGGTGACCGTGGGTGGATGCGAGCGGCCAGCAGGTTACTATAGAGATAGTGTATACTCTGTACTAGTTCTCGAGGTTCCCCCCAGGTTATTTTAAAAAAGGTTGGCTCACTCGCTCGTGCGTGATGATAGGGGAGCTACTGGACGCTTGTATTCTGATGTCACCCGTAATCACCTAGTGCGGCATTTGAAATTTTTCAGAGCAACTTTTTATGACTTACGCGAATGGTGCGCTCCTTATCCGGCAGTCAATGTTTTTTATTTTTTTTTAAATAAGATGCACTTAACTAATAAACTCGGTTAGGTTTAAAGTCGTTATAAATGTGTTTCTAAACACAAACGAAGGGAGAAAAAAATAAATATGTCCGAAATAAAAACATGTACTACTCTAATATTATAAAAACGAAAATATGTACATTCTTGTACATTAATAATAATCTCTAAGGATTACCAGCTCATAATACTTTCCTCAATCATAGAAGGCTTTGTTTACTAGCCAGCCTACGTGACTCGACCACTGGGAGTTGATTGGCTGCGTCCCTGGCTTGTTACCTGTGACGTAGTCACCTGGCAAATTCAAACGCGAAACTCCCCAGTTAGCCAACCTTCTATAAAGTAACCTTCGGTTACCCTTTACAGGAAGGCGGTGCGTTCTTCTAAGAGGGAGGAGCCTGGGGCACTTGGTCCGTAGGGCGAAAACGACTTTGTCGTCTCTGTACAAGGATATTAGGAACACAGTTCCACTGTCCCGTGGCGGGAAGCACAGGTGGCGTGACTGAAACGTCACGGAAATGCTGGTAGCGTGCCTTTTTCGAACGAAACCATGCTAATGAGAACATTCATTACGTGTTATGTGCTCCTTCTTGGCAGAAAATGTACGTGACGCCTGTATGTCTGATAAACACACGTTTTTCATATTCTTAAATTTTCATGGCTTCATTTCTAATTGTATTCATTTACGTTTAAATTAATTTCTTCCATATCAATTAATTTACTGTTCACAAGAGACGATTTGAAGAGCAACGAATTTACCCTCAGTGGAAGTAAATGTTTCTTTCAGATTCATGTATTGCAGAAAGCACACGACGTACCCCTCTTAGAAATATATGCACTCGCGTCTTCATATCCCATGTTTTTCTTATAAGGTTTCAAGCGAGAAGCTGTCGCTACAAGAAATTTCGTTGTTGGTAAATGGAAAAGAGTTCAAGAGATGGTGATATACATAATTTATTCAATTTGCACAATTACCACATTATAATCATTAATTACAATGGAAACAAGGAAAATAAAAAAATACAAACTAAGACACTTGTTTATTAATTCCTTATTTCAAGACATTTTATTGCTCTTATTTTGAAATCCAGACTGATAATTAACACTGCAGTAAACGAACAAAACTCAAGTTTATTTAAAAGCAGACTCAAGACAACTTTCCCAATACAAGCAGTTCCAGCGGGCCTTTGGTCATATTGGCTGCGTTTCTAGACAAACACCTCTGAAAATTGAAACACAAATGGCCAGGACGGCGGAATCTACGCTATTTAAAAGAAGGTTACGCCATCCCATGGCGGGAAACGCAGACGGTATTGAATTCCGACTCCGTTGGAATCCGCGCGCTTTCGAACGGGCTGTGCTAGTGAGAACAGACATCATCTATTATGCGCTCCTCCTTGACAAAAGATGTATGTGATTCTTGTATTTCTTGTTATATACACCCTTCTAATATTCATAAACTATGAAGAGTTTACTTAATTTTCATTTAATTCAATTACATTTCTTTTCATGACATTAGCTTACAGGTCACAACAGCCGATCTAAAAGATAACGAATATTTGCTCAGTGGGAACATGTTTCCACTCAAAATTATGTTTTCTGAGACATGTGATCTTCTTTCTTTCTATTAATTGCACTCAAATATTTATTTCCTATATTTTCTCGTTTTTAACGTTTCAAACGTTCCTAACCAACAGCGCTTTCGCTACACAACATTTCACTGTTAGTACACGGAAAATACAGGACGAATATTGCAAGCTTATAAAAATGTATTGAATTCTGCGAAATAGTCAAATGGGTAAGTAGATTTGTGTGCAGTCCGGTGATGTTGCGATCTGAAGATTCAAATGCTAGCGACCACGACGGCCTAACTTTCTTTTAAGTACGTTGGGCGGAACCTTGTTTTCTAATATCTGTGTGGATTAAAGAATATGGATTTTATTTTGAAGACATCGGCATTAGCGTAGCTTATGTCATCTACAAAGCTATTACATAAGTGCAATAGAGTTGCACGCAAATGTAAGAAAGCTCTCAAACTCTGGCTTCACTTCAACAAGCGGATAAATCTTTCGCCTAAGGAAAGTTCTCAACTGACGACCTTATCCCTTCTAAATTTAATTACTGAGCTCATGAATGCAACGATTGTCATAATTCAAACCAGTCATGTTTTTCGCTACATGACGTCATGTTACTCGCATCTCGCATGGAGTACGTATTGTATAGTGAATATGTATGGGATTGTTTCGTGATTTCAGTTTCTTTAACGGAGAAAACCTTGCGGCTTTGGTATTCACGGACGTAGTATTCTGTAATACGGCATTTGAAGCGTTTCAGTAGAACCTACCTAATAAAGCCTGTTGTGTTTGAACTTTTGCGAATCAAGCAAAATTTGAACGACACCGACCGATTCCAAAGCGGACAGCCGTAGTTTGTGGAATCGAAATAATATGCACAGTTCAACTATAATTGCATGCATGGCTAAAGAGGTTTTTATATCAATTCTGCATGAGTACCACCTTCAACCCAGTGTAATGGAAATTACCGGACGTCGAGTACGTAACCCGGGCTCCATGGTAAAACGAATTTTGTTCCATCTTTAAGTCGCTCGTTTGCGTACTTTGCTCGAAAACTTGCCACAAGAGCGGCCTAGGAGGTCTAAGCATTAGATTTACTTCTTAGGAAATAAGATATATTCGAAAACTTCAATTTGAGGCCATCTATTTCGTTTATAGAAATACAAGGAAAGGTCGTAATATGAGTAGGGGATGATAACAGCCTGAATGTCTCCTTTTATCTTGCTGTCTCTCGCAATTCCTTGTGCTACACATGTTTCACTAGCTAATAAACACCCCGAATTCTAAACTTCAACACGCTTTTCTTCTTGTTCCTTTGCTTGCACTCTTTTTGAAACTCCGCTGCCTTATCGTGGCTGTTTCATCGTCTTCCATTTGTCGTGAAACTTGACACTTCACCACTAGTTGATACATATTTTTTCAGAACGTATTGGAAGGGCAGTAAAAATGACGACGATTCCATAAACAAAACTTTTTTTCCTTTTTACCTCTTTTTTTCCTCACTTCCTCCATCGAAAAAGATGCCCATATCAAAAAGGCCGCATTTAGGTTGCTAGTGTCTAACTCAAGTATTCCAGATTAGCACTTCTATAGCATTAAAAGGGCTTACAAAATTAAGAAAAAATAATCATCTACCCCAAGGAAAGAAAAAAAGGCTTGGCTTTACACACCCCAGATCAATTTTCTAGAAATTGCCAAAACTTGTGACTAGAAACACAAAAAGGAATATGCACGAAAAAAAAAAAATAAATGAACGGAAAGGCTCTGAAAAAATATGCTCGCTTAGACCCTGACGATAGACAGGAACAAAAAATGACTTTTCGCAAAAATATAGTAATTTTTTTTTAGATAAATGCCCATACTAAAGCTCGATAAGTTCTTATTAGCAAACAAAAAAGAAAGATCTTCGCTTATTTTTGTCGAATTGGCGCTGCCTATTTTAAGGGGGAAAAAACTTTTAACTTTCGCTAAAACTGAGAGAGACGAGGTGAAGCAAATTTACTTTTCTTCTTCTGAACCTTAGCAAAGGACAAAAAAGGAAGGGAAAGTTATCAGGAATAATATACATTAAAAAAACTCATAAAATCCGGCATTTGCGTTGGCGTCGTTTCTGTGGTTCAGGTCGAATTACTGCACGTACTGCTTCATCAAAAACCTGACAGGAAAAAAAAAAATGAATTATCACTCGTTTGAGAGGGCGTTTAAGCTATAATGCTCAAGCTAAAAAAATAAATTACAAACGAAGGCGGGAAAGCGAAAAGACAACGAACGGAAAAACGAACTAAAAAGTAGCCTACTTGTTTCAATCCTCGCTGCGTAAGAGCCGAGCATTCTAAATATTTAACAGCTCGGATCTTCGCTGCCAGCTTTTGTCCTTGCTCCCGTCGTACTGGCGCTAGACCTTGGTCTGCTAACTGTGCTAATGTCTCCCGGTCTTCTCTCAAGTCCACTTTTGTGCCCACTAAGATCAAAGGAGCGTCAGGGCAATGGTGTTTAATTTCAGGGTACCACTTGGAGGTCACGTTTTCGAAAGAAGACGGGGACACGACACTGAAGCAGATCAAGAATACATCCGTCTAGAGAAGACACGTCAAAAATTAATATTTGATATATAAAAACGTAAAGATCGGTCTACTTGAGGATAAGACAACGGCCTCAGCCTATCGTAATCTTCTTGACCAGCAGTATCCCATAATCCTAAACTAACTGGAACTCCGTCACACACCATCGGTGCTGAATAATTATCAAATCTATAAAAATACGAATTATTTTTCAACTTACTTGATTCGGAGCTTACAAACGAACGAAGAAAAGATAAAACTTACACGGTGGGAACATATTCACCAGGAAAACTGTCTGTTGTGTACGAAATTAGCATGCAAGTTTTACCAACTGTCCCATCGCCAACTACCACACATTTTATAGGTCGACCCGAAGACATTTTTAAATGCTGACCGTGTCACCAGTACCTAGAAACAACAAATGGTCATTCACGACCCACATGAGGGAGAGAGGGGATGTTGAAGGGGAGAGAGAGAAAAGGGTTGGGCTGCTGAAAATTAAATTTCAAACGGACTATAACTTTAAAACGTATGAAACTGCATTTAAGTCCAGTATAAAATGGAACTTACTTTGTTACTTTCCACTCAGATTTTACAGTACACGTTCAACCTTCTATGATTAAGGCCTAAAATTTGAAAAATACTCCAGTCTTCAATTATAGCAACGCCAAGTCAACAACTCGCCGTTGTTTAATTTGTACTCGTACAAGCGTACACGAGATGGCATAGCGCAACCCGAATGGCATAAACCTAGCGAACGGAAAACAAACTAAGAGACTGGCGCCCACCTTAAACAGTTCATGGCCACGCAGAATTAAATGCAGGACCAAGTTTAACCAGAAATTTCGCTGTGTAATGTAAAAAAACGTTATATTACGGTACACAATTTCTTTATCCAATAATAAATACAATACATACTGATGAATTGAGGCACGATACTGAAAAAAAGTATTTTCATTATAAGGGACATTGGGGGAAAATGGTCATTGCATAACAGATTTTTCTTCATCTCCTTCTACACTGCCTTCGTTTTAAAGGCTAATGAAAGGGATGCAAACGTCTCAACTTCAGCTTAAATAAAAAAACGTAAAAAAATCATACATCATTTGGGACGAACGCTAACAGATGTTTAAAAAAATAACAATGAATGACAGTAAAATTGCTAGGAATCTTCAAAGGCTCAATCAACAGATGTTCAGCCATAAATATACGCATACGTCTATGCTCTGTCTTTTATTATATATATAAAAAAAGAATTACAGTAGTTTCCAGTTTCTTCTTGCCGACTCTTTCGACATAGACATGCTCTACGAATCAAAATCTTCTTGCTGACTGGAAAAGTACGATACCAGTCCTCCAAATTCGCTTTCTTCAGTTTCGCTGGGTCCGGGGTTTGCGACACTGGAAGGAGGAGTGTTTTTGGGCTCAGGTTCTTCCAGTACTGCCACCGCAGGGGATGGGGCGGAGCTTAAAGTCGGGTCTCCTCGTTCGAAGACATAGTCCCTGGGTGGTTGCGCTACTCGGAAAATTCTCCGTTCTTCTTCGGTGGCGAAGGCAGTGGGGAATCCGGCGTGCTGGAATCCTGGTGTTCGGATGTAAGGATGCATGGGGTAAGGATAAGGCCGAGGGGGTGGAGGAGCATAGGATAACCGCGGAGGCCCGTAGCCTGGGTACGGTTGAGGTAAGAACTTACTGGAAGGATGCGACGGAGGCTGAACGTGCGACGGATGAGGTGATGAAGGAGCTGGAGCGGCCGCATATGGGCGTGGCTCCTCGGAATAAGGAGGAGGTGGGATGTAGGGTGACGGTCTGATCACGCCTTCAGGTAACGGAGACGCTTTGGGAGAGCCAGTGTATAAAGGAGGCATCACTGGTGGTAAGCGGTTGCTAGGTGTCCCGACCCTTGGTTCCGGTACTTTGATAACGTTCATGAAAGAACGCGGATTGGGATCCACCAGGAGCGCCGGGGGCTTAACTGGGTACGGTCTGGATCCTTGTACTGCATGCAGAATTTCCACTGAAAGTAAAGTAAACAAATATCCAATTATGCATCGTCCAAGTTCTGAAGCATGAGATTAGAGACTGATTTATAATAAGAGTATTTCATCTTTAACAATTCCAAAAACTTACTAATTTACAGCAGCAATTTTTATTTGTTCTATTTATTTTTAAAATCGATTTTAAAAACCAATGCTTTAAAGGAATTATATAAAGGTATTTACTCTTCAGGTGAGGATCATCCCGCACTTTGCTCAAATCTGAGGCTGCAAGAAGGTCAAGTTTACGCAGAGAGGAAGTTCCCTCAGGCGGTAACGAGTTTCTTAAAGCGAGGGGGTTGATGGCTGTAACAGGCGTGGGCGGAGTTTGTTGAATCAAGCGTGAGACATGCATTTCCGGTGGCATCCGGTTCAACTTGGGTGAAAGGCTCGCCGGCGCAGGAGGATCGTGGAGCATACGCTGGACGTCCAGCGTCCGCGGGATGTGTACTGGTGCGGTTTGGGTGAGTACCGGCATTGGCAAACCGACTGGGATCGTAGGAGGTACAATGGGAGGCGTTGCTAAAGCGCTCAGAGCGTGCTGGATGACTGCGTTGTCCATAGGTACTGGTGGTGGTAAGTCGGAGCCCATGCCAGTACTGGAGGAGGTCGCAGAAGGATCGAGATCATCTGGTAACGAAGCAGCTGTTTGGGAAGAGGGCAGCACTGCATCCTGGTCGTCCCAAGGCGAATCCGCTCGTCCGGCTTCAGCTTCTTCCTCTGCGATGGCTTCCGCAGCTGACAAATGAAGATCTTCGTCTTCATCTGCTTGACTGGGAGAAGGGGAAGGTGGGGCGGCCAGCTGGGACACAGGAGGCGGTGCTACAACCGACGCCGTAGCTACAGGTGGCTGCAGAAAACAAGATATGTAATAAGAATTATATATGAAAGATACTAATTTGAACAAAAAAAATTTGACCAAATTTTAAAAATAAACAAAACTTAAATTCCTTACACGGATGGATTTCCGTTCAGGAGGGGGACGTTTGGGAGGTTCATCTTCAGATATAGAGTCTTCTGAACTTATAAGAGCTCTGTAACTAACTTTCTTGCCTCTTGTTCGTCTCGAAGCGGCAGAATCTTCTTCAGGCTCTTGTCGAGGCGTGGCCTAAACGGGTTAAGTGTATCAGCCGATTCTTTTGTGCAATAAAAACGTGCAAAATCCTTCCAGCTTTACCTTAGTTTTCTTTCCGCGTGGTTTGAAGGATTCTTCATTAGAATCGGAATCAGACTGTGTTTTTCTCCGTCCCCTTTTCTGGGCAGTGTTAGCAGACTTTTTCTTGGGCACTGGCGCTTTCTTAACAGATGGTTTCTTGACAGGAGCTGGCTTTTTCGTAATTCTAAAAATTAAAATAAAATTTTTAAAAAAATACGTAACGCTAACATTAAACTTAGTCTACTAAATTTAAAAGACCATCCAAAGCAATTGAAAACATTAATTACTTCCTGCGCTTTCTGCCTCCGCCCCAGGAGGCGTCACTGCTTGATTCTGAGCTGCCGCCGCTACTCCACGAAGCTCCCACACTTTCTTCACTTGTATCGCTGTCACTGTCCACTAATTAAGATGAAAAAAAAAAAACGTTTTAAAACACGCAGGACATTACAGTAAGATGGATAACTACAAATGCTGTTATTGAATAAATCCAAGCAGCAATACTACAGAATACACGTTAAAAAAATTAGGATGTAACATACTTTTGTATCTCGGTGCGCGCTTTCGCGTCGATCGTCTGATACTGGGCTCTGCGTTACGACGGTCACGCCCTTTAAAGACGACAACATCCGATTCGTCGCTTTCATCCACAATAAAATCATCATCACTGTCTTCCTCCTCAGCTTCCCATTCATCTTCTTCGTCATCTGACGCGCTACTACCCTTGAAATCTGTGTCTTTGGAATCATCACTCGATGTCGCATCCAAATCATTCAGTTTTCGTGCCTTCTTTTTCCGTCGCACCAAACGTGAGAAATCTTCATCGCTGTCTTCGTCACTGCGCGGCCCTTTACCTTTAGACACTGGAAGTGGAGCAACTGCCGGCACCGCATTAGGCGGTGCTTCCTTATCACCTTCTTTCTGGTCAACCGTTTCTTTGCTTTTCTCTTCTTCCTGATCTTCATCCTAAAATAAACAATAACTTAGAGACGAACAAATAACGTATTTCTGTTTTAAACAGGAAAAAATCTTACTTGGATGGCAGATTTGATCATTTCATCATACGCTTTGAAGTTATATGCTGGCTGTTGTGAGCCCTTACGATCACGAAGCCGGTACACAGGCTCCTCGCCTTCTTCTTCGCTCTTTTCTTCACTGATTGCGCTTTCTTCATCTTCACCAGATTCGTTTTCGTCCTCCTCCTCTTCTTCACCCTCTTCAGGTGCAGATTCGTCCTCATCACTTTTGGTCTTTTTTTTCTTCCCCTTGTCTTCCTTATCCTCTTCTTCGTCCAAATCTTCGCCTTCGTCTTCTTCTCTTCGATCTAAATCGTCTGTTTCCTCTTCAGCAGCCGCCAGTTTCGCAGCTGCCTCTAATTCTTCTTTGGCTTTAATATCCGCGTCCCTTTGCTGCAGTAAGTATTCATACGCTTCTAATCTCTCTTGCAATTTTTCCATTAACATCGCCTGTACGAAAAAAAAAAATAATCACGATTAAAAGTATTTACCATTATTTCCGTTTTATCTTTACATTTTTGCCGTTTTATATTGCAGTAAAACCTTGCTATAACGGTTACCGGTTAAACGGACAATAGGTCATAGTACACCTGTCCCAGTGAAACGAAAGGCATTTAAGCCAATAATGGCTGTAACGGAAAATCGGCTGTAACACACTAATTCTTCGTCCGTTCCGGCGTCCATTAGAAGAAAGTTTCACTGTATAGATTATATCAATGTTTCACTGATTGACGTTATTCTTTCATAAACAACTCAAAACAGACTAACTACGCAAACTTCAGTATTATGCTGAACAAAACTAGGTGCAAAAATTACGTCTGAGCATGAGAACACTGAGGGAAGGAGCAATAATTTGAAGGAAGACACAATAACACACACCTGCAGCTGCTGACCATAAATTACCCGTGTTCTGATTTGTATCACCAGTTCCAAGATTATTTTACGAGCTATTTCATTAGTCTCCTTTTCTTTTTAGATCTGACGAAAAGTACATACAATGTTCACTTACGTGTTCACATGGTGGGCAGTACCAAACGCTGGCAGGGATCATCATAAGAGCAGGTTTTAAGCAAGAAACGTGCCAGCCACCATCACAATTGTCACACAACAAAATCCATTCCGGATTATCGCCTAGCCCACATTTCTGACAAGAAGATTCATCAACTTCTTCCTCGTCTTCTTCTTCCTCCTGATCTTCAGCCTCTTCATCTTCGTCAACCTGCTCGGCTTTCTTCTTAGTGATTTTTTTCCGAGCCGTGCGAGCATGGCGCGTAGGAGCTGCATCGTCTTCGCCAATATCTGACTCCGGTGAGAATTCGTGATCTGATTTGAAGACCAACTCTTCCTCTTCCTCAACTGCTTGCTGCAAGGCTTCCAAATCATCTTCTGAGGACGAAGATTCACTCCTGAAAAAAAAAAAATAATAATAATAATAAAAAAAAATAACATGACGGTTAAGTAATTTGCGTTATTGGCAAAGTAAAAATAATTACGAAGAATCCGACGAGTCCCACGGTGTGTTTTTCTTCTTTTTCTTTTTCGTCTTTTTCTCTCCCGCACTAAAATCGCTATCTTCTTCCGTACTTCGTTTCCGTTTCTTTTTTGGCCCTTGTTGGTCCTTTTTCTTCGCTTTCTCTTCAATTCGCACCTGAATTACACGACAGGTGACGTTCATTAAAACGGAGTTTCGATCAACTGAGGCTCAATTATACAGATATTACAAAAACGTAACACAAAGATCGTTTTAATCTACTACGGTAAATTTCGTAGCGAATGTAGCAGTTTTCGTTACCTTCCTCGCTTCTCTTTCTTGTCTCCTCCTTTCTCTTCGTTCAAACTCCACTTTCAGCCTTTGTAAACGTTCTTCTTCAACTGCACGTCGCTCGTCGTCCTCCTTTTCCTTTAATTTTGCAATCCTTAAGCTCTGGCGACATCCCCTAGGCGTAGCTTCCTTCGCTGCAACTTCACTGGCATTCAACATGACCAAAGCATCCGCAGTGAGGCGCTTCGTACTTTTCCTACCACGGCGTTTCTGTAATACTGGCTCCTTTCTCTCCTCGCTTGTCTCTTCCTTCTCTATTTCTTTCCTCTTTTCATTCTGCTTCAGCAAGGCCAAAGTTTCTTGTAGAGGCATCACCGTTTCACCGTCGTAATCCATACTAAACGAAGTCAGACTCATCCCCTTCGACGGGCTATTTTCTGTTATACCACTGGAACTTGTTTTACACGAGGTCTCCGCTGCTGGTACATTACTGGACAATGTGGCCACATCACCGTCCTCGACTGCATGAAATTTTTCCACTAGCTCTTGGAACTTTGAGTCAGTGGTGGCGTTTTCGGAATGGATTTCGGGTGACCGGCAAAAAGGCGGGACCGGAAGCAAATTACTCTTATCTTCCTCCAGGTTTGGAGGCGTGGCCAGGGCGGCCAAAAGCGGTGCCTCTTCTGGAGCTGTTTTTGGACCGGAATCTTCTTGTTTATGAATAAGGTTGGATTTCGAGTTTTCGTCAGAAGTAACACTTCCAGGATAGGGCTCAATAGGTCCATTTAAGCCTTCTTCGTTTTTGGGCGAAGGTGGCGGAGACTCGCCTGCAGCTATTTGCAAACTATTGGAAGACGAACTGCTTGTCTCGTAAAAGTTTTCGCGCTCTTTGGACAATTCTTCACATTCTTCAACTTCTGGCCCAGGTAAAACTTCACAGTTTTTACCATCATGAGTAAATTCTTGTTCTGAAATTTAATTACATTAGTTAACTTTCATATGAATTAAATTTTGAAAATAAAGGACAACCTTTGGTTTTCTTGGGAGCAAGAAGAGATTCTTCGATGAGCTCTTGGTTGCTACAAATGCGATTTTCGGAAGCTTCCGTTTCTCGGGCAACAATAACTAACTTCGAAGAATCTTCTTCAACGATAGACGAACTCGTTTCCATTTCAGGTAGAGCTTCTGAACAGCTCGAGGGTCTTTCATGCTCGACCGTAATTGACCTTACGAAAGAAACTTCTGTTTCCCTAACAAGTTTATCCTAAAAATAACAAACATTATTCAGACGGTTCTCTTCTTCCTAAGTAAAAAAAAAGTACAAATCTCACCTCACTGGATGGTGCAACTTGCACTGGCTTTTGATTTTCATCCAAATAATCTTGAGATTCATTATCACTTTTATCTTGGCTAATGAAAACATTTGCTTGGCCCTTACTCTGGTAATCTCCTTCGGCTCTTCGCACAACAGCTCTTGGAGCTTCCAACTCTGACTCAGAAGGCTTCGGTTCAAGTAATGGCGAATGTGCAAGGTATAAGGGTTCTTTGGCAACGTTCTCATCTTCGCACTTGGACGGTTCCACGGAAGACGGCAGCTCTTCCGAATTGAAAACTCCAAGTTTCGATTCTGTGTCTTTAGTCCAATTTCCAGCTTGATTTGCTTCACAATTAAGAACTTTTTCCTTGTTGTCATTTGTCTCTACCACAGGAGATTTAACAACAGTTTCTCCGGTTACTGAGTTGCTTTCCATCCTCACAGGATGCTCGTAAGTTGCTTGTGAATTGAGTTCCTCCTGTTTTACAACTGCTTCATCTGGCTGCACGTTGTTCTTATCCTCACATTCGTTTAAAGCTTATAAAGAGTAATACAATAATCACACCCGTGCTAATCAGAATTTAACAATGATTACCTTCTCTTTTTACGCTACGCCCCTCAAACAGATCCGAAGTTGCATGGAAACCTTTTACGCTTGTTTCTGGAACAACTGGTGAAGTTTCTGTTTTCAAGACGATCGCTTGGGATTCTTGGACGCTTTTTGTTATTTCGGTGGTACTGTTGACCTTTCTGTCCGTCGAATCAACTAGTTTGATTTCACTGATCGCTATTCCCGTTTGGCTTAGACCTTGGATGGAGTTCTCTTCCAATACGCTGTCTACTTTGGACTCCACTTGTTGCACACCTAAAACAGAATAATGGCGTTACCTTTCAAAGATGGAAATAGTACAAATACTTTACATTCAGTTTGTTTGGTCGCATGAACGCTCATTTCCGTTTTTGAATGCTCATTCAAAGCTTCTGATACAGACTCGGTCGTCAATAATGGTTCACGCTTCTCGTTTAGCTTTATTTCTTCCTTTTCAGAGTCTTTCTCGTCTAGGCAATCACGAACTTCATTCTGACCATTTACTATGGAAATAAAATTCGAAAATGACACGAATTAATTTATATTGTGCAATTCATACCACAGCTGTCATTGTCACGTGTTCTAGACTCGTGCATATTTACATCTTCCGTTACTTCGACCGTTGGCAGCTGCACATCTTGTTTCTGATCTTCGGGGAGATCGCGTGAACTAGATGTCTCGGCCAAGGTCACACTATTCCGTGAGCCTGCATTTTGGATTCACTTAGCAATTGAAATCTAAAGTAAAAATACGAAGTTGTACCTAATAATGCGATTTGCGGGAAAGCAAGCGTTTCTGGGTTTTCTGTCAATGCATGTTTCAAGCTAGAATTTTCGTTCAGCATCTCGGTCTCTTCTGACGCACTTGTCCCTGTGTCATTTGGTTTTAAATCTGCAGAATGTGCAATCATGAGTAATACAATGGATTAAAGACAATTTTTACTACCCAGAGCGGATTCCCGATTTTCTTGTAACGCACCGTACTCTTCTCCCACGGTTTGTTTTAGTTCTGCGTTTTTTGTCTCACGGTGAGTTGTGTTACTCAATGGAGCACTTCTCTCGTCATTTTCTACACATTAAACCAATTCTGTAATTTGCGAAAGGATTTCACGTTTCTTTCGAAAGTACCTTTGGTAGGATTTATGGATTCCTCCTTCGTCAGATTCTCTTCCAGAGCGGCTACTGTCTTAGCTTCTTGATCATCCAATAAGTTTTCCTTGGGTTGGCTCGGACTGCTATCGCTGTTAACTAGTTGTTGATTTGACTCTAAACGCGACACGACAAGGAAGTACAAACAAAACATTGGGATTAAACTACGCGTTCAAACATGCCCAAATGCTGTACAAGTTTTACCTAAATTAACTTCTTCAACTATAGAAGATCTTTGAACTGGTGAACTAAGTTCAGATAATTTGCTACTCCGTCTTAATGGTTCTATTACATCAGGCTCCTCGTCTGCGGTGCCCAAAGCGGCAATCTCTACTTTCACACCTAGGAACAGCAGAAAATAAAATCAAGCGAACTGAAAACAACAATGGAACACACTAAACAGAATGATGTTGCCTATTAAGTAGAGCGCGAAACTTACGATGTTGGGGCTTATCTGAAGTTAACACTTCCATCTGTTCAGGTACCCTTAATTGTTCAGCTGTCACAGTCGTACTTTCTGCAGTATCTTTTTTCTCTTCCTTCATATGATCAGAATTTCGCTCCATCGGACTCTCTCCTTTTATACCTATTTACAGCACAGTAATTAGAAACTGTTTTCCCACCCCAAAACAATATTACTTCTCGGAATCGCAGAGGAGTCTTCTAATTGCGAACTGTGTTCTGAGACTGTAGTATAGCAACCTTTTTCTTTAGGTTCCGGCTTTTGAATTTCGATCTGCTTTTCTTGTACAGTGGTAGTATCCGCTAAAGAACAGGAGAGGTACTTAAATTAAACAAGCAGCTTATCGAAATGAAGGACATTTACGTATTATCCGTTGATCGACAAGTGCTAAAGGAATATTTTGTTCAGGACTGCCAACAGCATTGTCTTTCGTGCCTTCTGTAACACTTTCTTCTTCCTTTACATCCGCTTTTTGGCTGCACGTACTCAAAACGTCCGTTTTCTCATCTGGACCCGAAAACATAAGTCACCATGAAGTGCATTTCTTACGTGGGTGGCGTAGTGATAATTACCAGTGTGAGTATGGTGTGGCGGTGAGAGATCTTCCGAAGCTACGATATTCGTTCCTATGCACTTACAATCATTTAACTCTTCTTCGCCTTTATTTTCTGGATCGCGGAGGAGTGAATTTCCCTCCCCAGTTTCTGAAAAACACGAAAAAGATATATAAAAGACGTTTGGGCGTGCAGAATAACAACTGACTACCTAAGTTACGATCATTTGCGGCAGTATCGCAATTTTTTAAGGTCGATTTGGGCTCTTCTGTCATGAAGAAGTTTTTTAAGTCTTTCTTGTCTTCTTTCCCCGCAATGTCTTTAGAACTTTCATTAGACTGTACTTTATGTTCTTTCAATTCACCTTAAAAAGTTTTGAAAATTATACTATTTTCCCAAAAACAACTAACTCTTCACCTCTTGCTGATGATTTCAGCGAGTCAGAAGACTCTTGCGCTGGGGAATTCTGCTCAGTGGATAGAAAGTTTTCGGTTTTAACTTCTTTGTCATCCATTTGAATGGAACTGCTTTTCTCCGGCTCAACATTATGCTTTGTGTCCATTACATTTTCCCGCTCTTCTTTTTTGTCATCTGGCTGAGCCAATTTAACTGAATTCAACTCAGCTAAACCATGATTATCTAGCTCGATACCTGCAATTAATTAAAAAGAAACATCCAATAAGAGGTACATTAAACTTTTAATAGTAATAATTTTCTCTACCTTTTTCAGTTTTGATAACGTTTATAACTTTAAAATTCAAAAAATAAAATAAAAACAGAAAAAAAAGAATAAAAAAATAAATAATTACAACCTGCGTAGGCTTGCTCCTACTACAGCGAGGAAAAGTCTTATATATTTTTTTGAAATATTTTTTTTTCTGAAACGGATGGTAGACTATGCCGTTTTATTTTCTAACTGCCTTTTACCTGTTCTGCTTTCTTCTGTCGGGATTGCTGAGCTAGTTTCCCTCAAATCTTCTTCCAACTTGGCTTTTTCTTGGATTTCTGATTCAGTAGTCACATTTCCACTGCTTTCTTCACTGCCTTCCACTAATTTTTCTACTTTGGGTACTCTCACTTGATGTTCTTCCCCTTCTATCGTAACACTTCCCTCTTTTTCCGATCTCGTACTATCACTGGAAGAACTGACCACGCCTCCTTCTTTCCTTTCGAGTTCTCTGATTTCTCCCTCCTTTCCTTCTTGAGATTCAGGAATAGACTCCTCCTCTTCCTGGCCCGGATTGCCTGCATCACAGTCCGCCCCCGAGCCTTCACCTCGGATTACCAACAACGGAGCTTCTACTGCTCCGCTTAATACCGCAGGAACATCTCTATCCTCTTGCGGGTTCGGCCCATCGTGGTTTAAGCTCGTTTCGGTAACTTCCGAGGAGATATTTGTTTCTGAAGGCGGTAAAGAAATAGCTGCATCATGATTTGAGTTCATGTCGTTTTCACTGAGGACTAAATTTGTGACCGGGGTTTCTTGTGTTAATTCTGGAGGACTTTTCTGGCCTGTGTCCAGGAAATCTTGACTGTTACTGTCCTCGGGCGTGGCTTCGAGGGGCGTAATTTGATTTGCTTCCGAAGTTAACGATTCGATAAGTTTGAGCATACTGGTTTTATCCGAAGCAACCAATTCCCAAGTTTCGTCATCCATGTCTTCCCGGTATACGCGCAAATTACAGTCGTCGTCTAGTAAGTGCCAGTACCGGTAACCGTGTCGATCACGGCCTAAAGGTTGAAGCCGTAAGTCTTGCGAACTGAGCGCATTGATCTCGGCTTTAAATTTGGGATTTTTATCGAACTGCGTTTCAAGCAAATTCTGTTTTGAGGAGAAAATATACCGAATTAGCGCTTAAGGAAGGAAATGTAAACAAAATTACTTTGAGAAGACGAATCTTGACGTTCAAATTGGCTTTAAGGTATCCAAACCGTTCTAGTTCCCAAGCGTCTTGCTGAGAGTAAGTATGGGCAAATTTAACGATGGCATTTTCCCAACGGTCCATCGACGCTGATCGTTTTAAGCGACGCAGCAGTTTGACATGTAGTTCTATGAGAACTTGTGAATCTACAATAAAATGAGCATAATTAGGTTTCAACAATTAAAGGTTTGAGGAAGATTTTAAGCGTGGGGAGACTGCAATGTATCTATAGTCCAAGGGGGTTGGGCCGATACGTTGTAAATGATTAAGATGGGCTTAAAACGTACTTTGAGTAGTACATTCTATTAGTTGCTGTAGATCGTAAAAGGAGGGAAATACGATGCCAAATTTATCACCAAACTGCTCAAGAAACGAGCAAACAGCGGCAAAATCTGGATTGTGCGCACAGGAAACCAAGGCGTCAGAAGCTGCCGCCATTTTTGTGTTTTTAGCCCGCTTCGTATCGATGTAACGCGGTGTATGTCAGGATATCGATAGTATTGACACGCTTGATATCGATATGTACGGTTTCCGTAATTCGACGCATCCTGATTAAACATGAGCTGAGCTCCTATCAGTGGCGCAGCCAGGGGGTAGGCCCAGGCCTACCCCGAAATCCTTAAAAAAAAAAAAAAATCTTGACTCCTCCTTTTCGCAATTGTAGCAGGTCTTACATTGATGTACATGAATGTACCGATTTTATTATGCCGATGTCGGTTAGGGCTGGACTAGCTGGCCCCCCGCAAATAAAAATTTAGTTGAATTGAGGCAAATTGAGGGACGTTTGAGTGTACAGGCCTACCCCGAAACAAATTCCTAGCTGCGCCTCTGGCTCCTATAGATGCATCGGTCATTAAATGTTTCTTTAAAACATAATTTTCAGTTAGAAACAGAAGTTAGATATGTTGTTTGAAAAATCTTGAGACGGATATTTTATATTCCCCTTTTAAAAAAAACTGCACATGAGATTACGGACAGAATTTCCGTTTCTCTTTGAATATTCATACAATAAGAACGGTACTGCTGATTCCATATATATTATTGATAAGAAAATACATTCACAAGAAGGAATGGCGGAAGAGATGGGGAATTGTTCATAAATACAAGATCATTGCACTTCTGAAGCGTAAGCAACTGGAGATTACTGACTAGTCTTTACAACAAAAAATAAAAGTGACGTTACTTGACTAAAATTCGCAGATCGAGTCAATTTTCTCAACTTTGAAGAAAACTTACTTATACAAGATTTCATAAACAGAAACTCGAAACACCAAGCATTTAAAAAAGTTAACACCGAGCTTAGACTAGGAAAGACAAGAAAAACGAGATTTCTCTCGACTTTCAGGAAAAAAGGGAAGAGTTTAGCGATTAAGCTTACAAGGTTCAATGAGGTTCACTGCGCAGATTCGCCTGCACTCAGGCCATCTGTTCGTATTTCGCTTTGTTAATGTTCTTGGCTAAACAGCAGGACAAAAACACGCCTACGATCTGCAGAAAGGCGACACCCAAAGTAGTTCCAGCCACAATGCCAATGTTGCCATCCAGGAAATTCGTTACAAGCTTGAAGCAACCCGTGTCGTAAATATCATTCGAATCTCGGGTATTGCAGGTTTTGGGTTCTTTGCAACACGACGTCGGAACCTGCGTTGCGGAACTGATAGCGAACGGAGTATTGGCCCAGTCGCTGTACTGGTACACACCGCAGCAGTGGAGCTATAAATAATAGGAGAAATGAGAAGGACTGTCTATAGTTCCAGGAACGAAAGACGATCAGCTTCTTCATTAAACAAAATAAAGTAACAAAAATAATTCGTAATGTACAGCACGAGTCAAGTTGCATATACAGTAAACTAAAAAAAGAACGCTAAAGATACTTTCGAAAAAAAAAAACAAATCAGGACTAAGCATTTGAAAATTAAGCATTTACTGCAAATCTGACATTACTAAACTGCTACTATTTTCCCAAAAACTAATTTTAAAAGAGAAATTACAGACGACTGGAGATTGTCCACAGCTTCAGCAATTTCATGATCTGTTGTATAATTCATCAGGCTCATATTCAAGCCTTTGGCAAAGCCGTCCTTCAGTTTATTGCGATAAGCGTAAGCCGAAATGCCAGCGCTGACTTCCACAACGAAAACCACCATCAAGAACGCTGCGTACTTTAGGAAAAAAAAAAAAAAAATTAACAGACATTTGATGTTTATTTATTATTGAATAAGTCTTACGATGTATAGAAGAACACTTTGACCATGGAAAGTACAACAACAGGCTAACATTCCGACGAGAACTATCAAAGCGCCCGTGCCGATGAATACATAGGGAGCTGTTCCTGAGAACTCCGTTGACAATTCCATGTACTTATAAAGTTCCATTTGCATCCATATGCCACATGATAATAGAGCTACACCAGTAACCTAGTTGGCATAAAGGAAATGCATGAAAATTCACAGGGCTTCTTTACAGATTAATTAAAGTTAATGTTACCCAAAATGCGACATTGAAGAGCATTAACAGAGTTTTCATGATGGTCATGGCGGCAACCGTCTGCATTCGACTAGACATTTTCACAGAGCTGTAGGGCACTCGCAACAGTTGTTCAAAGACTAATTGGAAAGTGAATGACTCCCTAATCTGCAGGAAAAGGGGAGGACTTATCTTTAATCGTAACCGATCATTAATGAAAAATGTCTCATGGCGACGTAAACAAGAGACAAAATCCCTTTATTTAGCAGACAAATATAATTCTTTTATTTCTAAAGTTTTAAGCATAGCTTGAAAGATTATTGTGTGTAAGTATAATTAAAACTACTGCACTCAAATCTATTTATATAATTTAAGGATGCAAATCATGAAAGTAGCTTCAAAATCGTAGACTTAACTTGTGAGAGGGATTATTCCCTTTAAGAACTTTTGGATCGATGAGAGCGGGAAGCCCAAAAAAGCTAGATTCGCACAGTCCTTTTCTGTCGCATCAGTTTTAATTCCTTCGAAAGAGCTCGTTAAAAAAAAATGTTTTATATAAATGTAACTAAGTTTCTATTACTTTGTAGGTCTTTGCGAGTCTTGGTTAGAAAATCAGGATCTGGAACAGCCATAGCAGTTAACTTGTCCGTATAAATCTTATACAAAACGAAGTGTATTTTCCGACGACACATTCTTACATTCGCCCGAAGTTTTAATTTTCTGTTGAAACAGTGAGTGATGACAGAACAATAAATTAATTAGATCAACAGAACACAGCATTTTCACTTCAAATGGCGTGGCTGAGCTTAGCTAATTGACGTCTTGTCCGGGATCCCAGGTTTATACGCTATAAGATCTGCAACACTGCACATTGCGTTCATAATTAGTACGAAAATAAATATAGGCTATTCCAAGTTCAAATTTCTTATTTAATTAGGAACAGACTGTAAAATACAACGAATATACAGAAAACTACATTTTAGAGGCTCTTTACATGGGGGTAAAGCAAAAGTCGGGGGTTGGGTTCCTGTATAACACGTTGAACTTCAAAATAGGTATTCCTATTACTCTGTTGTTTGTTTAAACAATAAAAAATCTACATACAATTACGCCATTGATAAAAGTTCTGCACCAACAAAAACACATCCAGTCACAATTAACAGACAATGCAAAAAAAAAGGAGTTTAGAGGGAGAAAAATGTTTCAAGAGGTAGTGGATCAAACCGAAAGCTTAGAAAAGCTGCCACAAAAGCTTATCGGATACGTTCATAACAAGTACACGCCCCAACAACAGAAGAACATTACAATTTAAATCTTAAATTTATATCTTTACATTTCAAAGAGGCTCTAAAAACTTGTATTGCACAAAACAATCCAATAAAACGCGATCGTTTTCTAGCCTCTTTCCGTTCTTAAAAAAATCGGTTCTCGCTGGGAAAACCCATAAAATAAATTTTATCTACCACTAAATGCTCGCCAGGAAGCACATGAAAGACAAGGAGGATAAGTGCAACACCATTTTTTCTTCTTGTTCCAAGTTCCACTTCGAAAAAAATATTTTCTTTGTATAAAATAAAGAAAACTGTAAATAAAAATGGCGTGTCTTTTCTTGGTTCCTTCTACTTCCCCACTCTTGAATGCTGGAGTAAGCTTCATTATCGCGATGATATGACTACTTCTTCAATGTCCAGTACTTCTCTGACTTCTTCATCATACGGAACCATGAGTACTGGATCCCGGACTGGCGAGACGGGTCTGATTTTCGCCACCTCTTTCACTTGGTTCCATTCTTCTCTAGTCAAACAAACGGCTTTACTCTTCAGTCTTTGGCACTGTTTGGAGTCCGCCGTCCTTCCTGCTCTGACTTGTAGTAGTTCTTCAAGTAACACAAATTTGCCTGTCCGAGATGGCAGTTGATAGCACTGAGGCAGCACAAATTCACTGCACTCAAACACAACATAGGTTTCTGCCTCCGGCGTTATTTGACAGGCCTCCAGCACGTTATACCCGCTTTCCGATTCATCTGAAATTATTGAAACAAATATATAAATTGTACAATGTAACACATGCATGCAATTCATCAAACGTGAACTCTCTTCAACAAAGAGATAATAAATGAATACGATAGAAACGGTAAACATAATCCTAAGACACAAAATGACTGAAACATTAACATGCTATTCTCACTTCTTAAAAATTTAACACAAACTTTTGTGTTTTATAAGGTCATGCCTTCATTATTACTCTCACAAGAAATGCAAATAGACAACGAGTAAAAATGCTTATGAGAAAAGTATTTGGTATTTGAGTGATCCCAACATAACATGCTTAGTACACACGGAAAAATGTGGAATATACGTTTTAATGAAAAAGGATACTGTAGCTTAAAACAAATATGTGAGTGACAAAATTACCCATCACAGATGCAGATCCCAAAAACGTAAAAGGTAAATCTGGTTTTCCTTCCACGTCTTTTAAATGACTTTCTAAGAAATCAACCATCTTCTTGCTCTCTTTTTCTTGCGTTCCGTATGATCTCTCTTTTCTTGCTCCATCTTCTGCTTCAATGTCGTCTTCCTCCTCCTCTTCTTCGTCTTCCAAGTTACTTTTAGCTAATGCTAAAGGAGTAAGCCCCCCATAAGTGGCCAATCTCGGATCGGCCCCGTAAGAAAGCAACAAACGAACCATCTCCAAGTGATTGTTATCCACCGCTTCATGCAAAGGTCTAGTAAAATCACGTAATTGTCGCATTTCTCTCTTTCCTGTCTTGTACATTTGATGGTGTATTACCTTATTCCACCTTTGGCAGCAGCAGATTCATCCGCTCCATGCATTAGTAGCACTTTGGCCACGTATAAATGGCCTTTGGCAGCTGCTTCATGAAGAGGCGTGTACATCGCATTATCACGAACTGACACATTTGTTTCTGGTCGGCTCAGCAAATAGCACACACCCTCCTGAAATAAAACGGAAACTTTTAAAATAGTAACAAATAAATAAGAATGACTATAGCAAAGCTTTGACTCAATATTAAAGATTAATTTAACCGATGTCACGAAAAGCTGCAACATTTCCTCTGACTTACAAAGGATTCACAAAATATGCTTCAGTGCCTGTTCCCAAACACACCTTAACTGCGTAGATACGTGTGTCATATGGAAAAGAACCGTTTTTGGATAGAACATTATTACCGTCCATTCCAACGTCAAAGAAATTTCGAGTTAAATTTGTAATAGACACTCTAATGATTTTCGACTGATTAGAATCAATATTACATTAGCTTCAAAAGACACATACTGCATAAAATAGTTAGAAAACTAATTCAAAGGATAGAAAGTTCCTGAACAAGTTCTTAAAAAAGCTGACGCCGGAGGGAGTGTTTAAGAGTCAAACAGCGCTTTTGTGCACCGAGAACATTTTCATAAACTGATATCCACAGAAACAACTCGCTTTACATGACGTTGTTCCCTATTGCGATTTAACAAAATGCATTCAAGAGGTTGAACATTTACGTGAAAGTAATCTTACCAAATAGCCCAAACGTGCTGCACGATGCAACACAGTTTCTCCTGCGCTTTTATTGACGACCCAAGACCGTATTTCTGTCGCCGGATCCAACGTTGCTCCCAGAAGTACGTAAGACTTGTTGCTTTTCACATTCTTGTTCGCTTTAACCTCTTCCTCGTTATTCTTCTTCGTACTTGGCTTCTTTTTTTTCCTGATAAAATCCAACCCAGATCGAAATCGCCGCCTAAAGGCTTTGAGCCTTGTGCGAGGTGTAGCTTCGTTTCGGCTGTTTGCTGCGGATGATGCGTCTTGAGAATTTTCTTCCGATTTTGTAATCTGTTCTCCTTCAATATTCGTCCCTTCTTCTCTTGTATTGGCATTACTCTTCAGATCCGAAGCAGGCGAGGCAGAGTTTTTCACCCAGGTTTTCCCATTATTTTTTTTAATTTCATCTTCTTCCTTCTTCATACTGGCGCTTTTGTCTAGAACAGGTGATTCTCTTCTCGCACTCACTTTGTGCACACGAATGAGCTGTAAAGGCATCCGACACTTTTTCTTATATTGCAACAACTCGCCTTCCCAACCGGGATAATATTTTGACTGATTCTTGTCTGCTTGATCTTCACGATTCTCGCTTTCTTTAATCAGAACCGGTGGTTTTTGTTCTTCTTCCTTTTTTTCTTCTTTCACCCTCTCCTCTCGCTTTTCCTCCTCTTCTTCTTCATCTTCTAAAATTCGAGTTTTTCGTTTGACAGGTAATGGGCTCTTTTTCTTCAATTCCGATCTTCTCAATCTTCTCTTTAGCGGCTCTTCCTCGTCATCATCGTCACTTTGGATCACATTGGACGACCCTCTTCTTCTGGAACGCAAGGATTTCCGAACTCGGCCAGCTGATCGCGTTGATCTCGTTTGGATCCTCGTTTTCGGCGTGAAATCGTCTTCGGAAGCCGCAGGCGAAGAAGAAGACGAAGAATCTATAGACGAATCACTGTTTTCTTCGTCTGAGGATGATTCTTCACTCGATGCTAATCTTCTTCGTTTGCAGGAACGCGTCAAAGGTCCTCGCTTCAATGGGCTGTGCTGCTTTACTTGCTTAAATTGAACTTTCCTTTTTGGAGGGCTTTTCAACTCGTTCTGAACCTTTTTCTTCGTTGTTCTTTGACTTAAAGGAACATCTTCTTCGCTGGAATACTGATCGTCATTACTTCCTCGCACTTTTCCCCTGACAGTATCATCCTCAATCTTCATCATGTGGTTTACAGATTGCCCAGATGTCGAAGGCTCGCTTAAATCTTTCTGAACCTCCAGCCGCTTAACACGCTTCAAGTTAAAGCTCTGGAGTGCTAAATCCGATTCCAATTCTTGGCATTGGTTAGTAAACAGTCGGTCAAACGCGTCTTCTTCCTCCTCAGATTCTCTTTTGGTCTCTTTTTCACCACTTTTGTCTTCCGTTTTACTTTTATCCAATTCCTTCACTTCCATTTCCTTTTTAATTTCATTCTTATCTTCACCTGAATCTTCAGGAATTGTACTTTCATCTTCTTCTCGCGATTTGAGCTTCGCATTCGCCCCCTCCAAGTTCTTCACTCCATCGGGAGGCGTTTCAATTTTTTCTTGACTCCGCTTCAAGCACGCATTCCGCCATGCCGACAGAGGATCGTCCGCAGTGAGCAAACGGGGCGTGGTTGGGAGGTAGCTCTTGCTCGAGTTGTACAATGGTGTCATCTGCTTCAGTTCTGCTTTAGTCCTAAACTTCTGCGTTAGAATTGGTGACAGGGCTGCTTTCCTACCCCCAAAGGGAAACTTTTCATTCAATTCCGAATTTGGCTGCTGCTGCGGGGGTGGTTTCACACTCACTAAAGCCACGCCTACAGGCCGTTGCTGTTTACTCGGCGGAAACTGTGTCGGAAAGTTGTTCAATTTGCTACTACCTACGCTAAACTCCCTATACCGCTGCTGGGGTTGCACTTGTGCTGCGGAAATACTTCGAGGTGGTACAGCAGGCAGGTCTCTTACAGTGGCCGATACAGTCGCTACGGGCGGTGCCCGCACAGCAGTACTGACTGGCGTTTGGTACCTCAAAACTTCTTGGCTAAAATTGGGTGCAAAGTCCACTGTTGGCATTCTGAAAGGAGCTGGAGGTGTTTGAGGTCGATGAATGTAATTCTGTGAGGACCACACCGGCTTCAAAGGTTCCGGGTACGGGAATCGGGGAGGAGGAGGGGCTCCAGTATCACCCCAAGGTCTTCTTAACGGCTCGGGTGGTTGGCTAGATCGGACTGAAAGATCTAATGGAGCTTCGGTCTTGTGTGGGCTAGGAGGCTCAGCAATATACCTCGTTTGAGACGGTAGGGGAGAAGGGGCGGGGCCTAAGGGGGTGGGAGCTGGCGACGGTGGTGTATAGGACCATGTAGGAACGGACCGCGTCATTGAAGGGGGCTGCCAGTAGGCGTTTTCTTCTCTATGAATAAAACGTTCCACAGGCCGTTCTTGAGGTGGCGGGGGCGGGGGTATAGGAGTGGGGGTTGAGGGTGTTAAAGCGCTTTGAGTGGTAGGTTTGGTGGGCATGGGACCACTGAGCCGTTGTTTGAGCGATTCTTGTTGCTTATATTGGCGATAAAATTCCGTTCGCGTCATTTCACGCTTTTCAGGTAGGCGGGGCGCTGGCGGAAGGGGTCTCGCAGGCTGGGGATCACTTACCCCTCGTACTTCAGGAGGAACTTGAGCAGAATGTGGCGGGGGATTAGAAGGAGGGGCGTACGGAAGCCGGTGCTCGGGAGGAGGCGGGGCGTAATAAACCGGTTCGGGGTGATGGTAGACGTGGGTAAAACGTTCTGGTCGGTATTGAGGTTGAGCTTGTGCAGGGGGTGCGTAATACGAGGGCGGGTGTGGATTTTGCACCGGTTTATTAGTCCACTGCTGCTGTGGTGGTTGGTAGTGCAGATTCGGATGGTTGGGATGATGCAGGTGATCTGTCGGAGGATTGTAAGTGTGGGGAAAGGGTGGTTGGAAAGGGTAGGGGTTTTCTCCAGGTCCTGGACCGGGTCCATTCCTTACGGATGCCATCTGCGGATTGATTTCTTGGCGCTGTGCTTCATGATGAGATAAAAGGGGTGAGGATTGAAAAAACTGCCGCACTCCTTGTGAAATGTTTCCGAACTCCATGACCTAGTGAAAATACGATTAATAGCTTGAAACAGTTAGTACTGTATTAAATTAAGAGATACAGATCCAAGAGTGAGAAATTGAATGTGATTTACTTGCTACGACGGACAGAAAAGATTTAGTTATATACGTTTTCGAGGGTAAAAATTAGAACTGGGTCACCCACACATACACAGGGAAACACAATGGACTCTGCCGTGCAGGACTTTAAGCAAAAGAATTCTTTCGATAACATTAAAAAGAAAGGGAACTTTAAGATCATAATAGCGGATCAAATAATTATATTACGAAACAACTTACTTAATAGGAGTGAGTCATGAAAAGATGAATGTCAAGCCCAGAATTAATTTCGTTTTCTGGAGAAACCTTGCACACAACGACCACAACCCCTGACGGAGCCATCGGCACTAACAGCTAGCGCCACCAGTGGCCAGATTCTTTGTCAAATTTCGTCCTCTGAGGAAACGGAGGGAAGCATGAATTATTCATTTTGGGCTAAACAGCTATTATTGAGTGCAATATGGTGAAGGAAATGTAAAAGGCTTACAGATTTTAAAATGATTGCTTAAAATAATAAATTAAAATTCGAATAAAAATTAATTTTCATTAGAAACTGATTTTTAACTAATTGTATTTCTTGGAGATCAAAGCTACGCAAATTTACGCACAAATATTGCGCACAAATCACACATGTGCAAATAGCTTAACAAAGTTTCGGATATCAAACAGGGAAACTTACAAAGAAATTTCATTTGGAATGAGGACCTCAATTTTAAAGAGTAACAGGCATTAATTAAATGGAATTCTGAAACAATGAGAAAACTGAAAAACTTCCTTAGGCACTTCACAATAAGTTAATTTTAACACACAGGTCGAGATGGATGTCCTCCACGAATCAGGCTGTAGAACATCTAGTTGGAAAAAGGAATCAAATTAGAAATGAAGAAAGAAACACTTTGCGCTTTTATTTCCTATTCTTTCTTTACGCTATTTTGGATACCTTAAGGATTGTCGATGGGATTTCAGGGTAAGTTGAAATCAAGTAATCTAAATCGGCGTGAGATAACGTCTCAAAATCCGTTCGGTGAAGTAATAACCATGCTGAGAAGGCATGGAAACACGGTAACTGAACCAGACATCGCCAATGCTATAAAATTCAACGAATATAGACAATTTCTATGCAAGAAATCCAACATACTAAAGCTGCGATTAAACTTCAGAACTTTGGAAAAATAAATATTCGCGGTTCGTAATAAAATCGCAGAAAATTATAAACAAAGCATGAAATGTTCAATTTTTTAATAGAATTCCTAATGTTAGTTTTTTTGTATCTTTTTCGTAATAAAAAATTTTGATGTAATGTCAATGAACTTTCGTGTTATAGAACAAATTAGACTAAGAAAACAGCAATACCTACCCTTAATTATACCATAGGCTTTAATTTTTCAATTCTCATTTTGGTCTCCCTACTTAAATAACACGTTCGATTTGTATTTATTAATCGGTTACCGAATCATCGTGCAAGCTGAATTCCTTCCAAGGCTCGAGACCCTTTTCCACATTCTCTTGCCAGGCAATGGCTGCCATTTTCTCCACCGCAGTTGCCAGACTCGCTTGACTGTTGGCTACATGCCATTTAAGCCGAAACCCGGGTGTCTTGTTCACAAACTGGGCAAAACTCACAAACGTGGCAAATTTATGTTGTGTCAGTTTGGCACTCCATAAAAGTACCCACAAGGTACCACACTTCGGCTGTATTTTCAGGACTCGGTCAAAAAGCGAGTCGTCCTCCAACCCCGTAACAATAATACACGTAAACGCATCACAAATAATATCTGGCTGGCTTAGGCGGACCGTCGGGTCATTGTCCATAAAACTGTAATCACAGTCATAGACAGTGCAATTTAATTCTGACTCTAATACAACAACAGTGTCTCCTAATTGCTCCACCAGCAGTTTATCGAATATCACAGGCAGATTGGGATGCTGCGGTACAGAATTTTGGGTTCCGATGTCCTTGCATCCCCAGTGCATGTCAAACTGTGCACAGTTTTCCTTAAAAGCCGCTTCTTTTTCTCTGCATGGTACTGCAGCATATTCATGGTCATTATCGGCCTTAATAGGGGCTGCTTTCTGCGCCAGAACAGTTTTCAAAAGCTCTTGCTCTTCCAAGACTGGGTTACGGATCCCAGTTAACGGCTTTGTTTTCCTCTCAGGAAACCGCTGTGGTATTACTCTTTTCTGAGCTTCGAGTAAAGCGTTGACTTCGTTACCAGACCAAGTGGCTCGTAATACAAGGCTCTTGATACCACAAATCCTGAAAGGGGAATCTTCGTAATGAATTGCCAACGCAATTCTACTGGCTGGAATGCTCTTTTCTGCACTTTGCGCAGACAATAAATAAACATCCGCTTTCCTGTAAAAATAATTTATCAATAAATAACAACAGAAAACGTACAGTATTTCAAACGAATCGAGTAGAGTACTTTAAAACAAGTCAGTCCCCTTCTGGTGACGCAACTTGACATAAATTTAACGAGAGACCTGGTTAACTTAGGGCAGGGGTTTGCCCTCCCTTCCTGAAACTTTTTGTTTAGAATGGGAAAGATAGGAGAAACCTCAAATGTCGAAAAAAGTTGTATACTGAAAACCTTCTCCCTCAACCCCCTTACCATAAACCTGGATACGGACCGCCGTACTCTGTAAGTTAACCGTGTAAAATGAAATCACCTTTGATCCCCCCAAAGAGAGCACGACACTTTCTTTGCGTTTAGCATTTCTTTTAAAATATGTTGCAGTTCCGTCAAGAAGCGAGGAAATACCACAGCTATGCGACCACGGTAGACTTCATATTGTTCTACAATTCGACACAGTTGCAACATTTTAGGATGCGACAACTCTTTCTTGTCCTCCGATGTGGCTAACGCATTGATAAGGAATTCAACCCACTCTACAAAAAGTAAAGAAACAGACAAGGATAATAAGTTCGCAAAATACTTTTGCGATTTTTTTTCTTACGACTGAATCCGAAATTTTCCCCATAGGATGCCTGGAACGTCTTCAAAGTTGAGATCCCCACACCAATAGCGCAGTGAAGTAGTACATCGGCAGTTTTCACAAGCCCATGCAATGCAATTACAACACCATATAGGCGGTCATCGTCTCCTATTGAAATTATTACCAACACTAATATTAATCACATGACAAGAAATACACGAACCCCAGTTTAACAAATCAAGAAAAATTCATTACTTGTCAGTGTTCGAGACAAAACTTTGCCCTTCCGGTATTGATAAATTTGTCGAACTAACGTGCGTGTATGCTCTGGACGGATTGAAGCGAACGTCGCGGGAATTTTTATTTTCTTTTGCTGTAAATCCTTCAGCAAAGAGCTGCCAGCAGTTTGCAAGATAGTTAAACACCGCAGTAATTCTCCCGATGCAGGGATTTCAATGATAACCAAATCTTCTTTCGAAGGATTTTGTTTTCCTTTCCGAAAGAGACGCGGGTCTTCTTGCTCAAGTACTTTTCTTTCTTTTCGTGAGTTCATTTTACTGATAAATTCTTTTAGCTTCCTATTAACAAGGGGTTGCCTCCCCTTTGACTCGACATTTCGACTAGCTACCATTTTCTCTTTATCGTCTTTGTGTTCTAATAAGTTCTGAGGCACTGGCTCGCTTTGACATAAAGATGCTTCCTGAACTCTTCGGCTTTCAGGTTCAGGTGCAGAAACTTCATTCAATTGTTTGGCAGAATGGTTGTGCAGTATAATTGTGGTTTTCTCTGCTACACTCCCCATTTCAAGAAATTCTTCAGCTTCCAAAATTTGATCTATAATGAAATCGTCCCAACCGGAGAATGAAATGTCTAATGGGTCCTCTCTTGGGACCGATATTTGTTCAGATTCAATAGTCACGCCCATAGCTTCATCTGCAGTCAAATTCGTTGACTTCTCAAGAGTAAACAAAAGTTCGGGGGCCGTTTCGGTTGAAAATGTGGGTTTTACGACAGAAACGGGTGCTGACTTCGGTTTCAAAGTCAACGAGATTGATGGGCTTGTGCTTCTGGGCTCAAAAAATAACAAAGGAGCAGTAACAAGCTCAGGAGGGTAAATGGGGAGCACGTCATCAGGTTCGAAATGCGTCTCTAATGAACTGAAATGAGGAGAACGAACGGGTGGACAAGGTTTCATTTTTTGGATGGGATCAACTGCTTCCAAAGGATCCTTCAAGTAAAGAAATTATTCACAGTAAAAAATATGTTTCAAGCTAACTTATTACGTGAATAGATTTGAATGATGGAGCTTTGGATACGAAATTGGCAGGACAAAAGAAACTCAGGGCGTCCTTTTTGAGCATCAAAGGTTCGGGTAACAGAAGGGAGTCGGAAAGATCACTTAAAGCGTAAGGCTGGTAGTTCTGGATGTTTCTCACATTCTTTACGGATGGTTGGTATGGCAATCTACAGACAAAAAATTTAGCGAAATATAGATACATATCTATCATGTTTACTTTGGAAAATTAAACTTAAGAGGTCCAAGGTATTCTGTAGCTTCAATTAAGCACTGCGGGACCGTTTTGGAGGATTCAAGTTGTTTAGCGGCCTTCACCAGACGATGAAAGCTCGTTTGAGCCCTAGTTAATTAAGTTAGATAGAGGACAAACTTTAAAGATGAATTACATGAATTAATCTTTCATTATTACTTCGCGTTAAGGGGTATGGGCACATCCACCCATTGCAATAACTCAGTAATGGATTCGTTTTTAGAGCCCGGCTCAGTTAATTTAGATTTGTGGTAACCTTGGACAGCTAATGAATGTGGAAGAGAGAAAAATGAGGTGCATAGATATCCCGCTGTCGAAGAAGGAAAGCTTACAGCGAACTCTGGCATATTGCACCATATATATTTATACGATAAACACGGCTTCAACGCAATTAGGGTGTTACACACATAAACCTCTAATTTTTATTTGAAATAAAGTTAATAAACTTGCCCTTCCAATTAGAAATTCCATGCCTTGTTTGTTTACAATACATACGACAGTTTTCATTGGCGCATTGCATTTGTTCGTTCTGGCGCGCAAATTTAAATGCAACGTCAAGCCGTAAGATCAAATAGCAAAAAAAGCCCTACTTAACTTACAGATTGATTTCAAAGTAAAAATGGATTATATTTACTACATAACTAACATGAAAGTCTTCCAAAATCCAATTCATTCATATTTTGGAAACTGATCTACTTCTACCACAAGTGCACGGTTGCTACCATAGCAACCTTCGCATAACAATGCGTGGAATTAACGAAGTTACAGAACTTCCAAGATAGAATTAGTACACAAAAATGGCTGGTGTAGCTCTGATAAACGACGGAGAGTATACAAAAACAATCTACAAAATGGTAAGCCTTAGTGCGAAATTTATAATCTAACCCAAAATCTTTTTTTCTTCTAGATACGAGAAGAACGCTTCCTTGATGCGATCAACGTACTCGGTCCTATTGTGGAATCCAATATAACAGTAATGGCTTGTGCTTTATAATCTTGAGACTCAATTAAAATATTTGTGTAAAAAAAATCGCTATATAAGCTCGTTTTCAAAAGATTTGGATGCTAAATTGCTCTTATTGATTTTATTTACGTGTGTTCTGTTACATATTTCAGTCTCGAGCTGGGTTGTCATTACTAGGCTACTGTTACTACCAAACGCAAGACTTTCTGTCCGCTTCGCATTGCTACCAACAGTTAACCCTCCTGTTTCCCGATGACATTGACTATCAAATCTACTACTCGCAGTCGCTTTATCAAGCAGGTTTATACCCCGAAGCTTTGAAAGCCTGTTCGC
Source organism: Triops longicaudatus (assembly GCA_022885665.1). Lineage (NCBI taxonomy): Eukaryota > Metazoa > Arthropoda > Branchiopoda > Notostraca > Triopsidae > Triops > Triops longicaudatus. The sequence goes on along the minus strand of JAGQDJ010000031.1, from coordinate 373,966 downwards.
AAGTCGAAGATCCCAACTATCAAAATAAGGTTACCAAATTGCAAGCCGGAATCAAATTTGGAGAGGATGACCTTCTTGCCGCCAAAAGCCTTGTCGAACGCTGCTCTTTAGAAGACCCCGATACTCTTATCAATCAAGGCTGCATTCTTTTTAAAGTAAGCCCATTTCTGTAGATTTTATGGCACAGAAAATTAGTACTTACGGTTCCAAGTTCTTTTTTTTAATGAATACATTCTAGGAGGGCCGGTATTCCGATGCCTTGAGGCAGTTCAATTCCGCTCTCCAAATGGCGGGATTCAATCCTCACTTGCTGTACAGCATTGCCTTGTGTCATTACAAGCTCAAAGAGTTTGCTCCAGCCTTGAAATATATAGGTATTTTTTCGAAGTTTTCGATTCGCATCCAAGCTTTAGGCTGGATTCTCATTGGCTTTTCTCATCTAGCCGACATTATTGAAAGAGGTATACGAGACCACCCGGAACTGAGCGTTGGCATGGCAACCGAAGGTATGGAAGTCCGTAGTGTGGGTAATACTCTCACATTGCATTCGACAGCCTTGGTAGAAGCATTTAACCTTAAAGCGGCAACGGAATACCAGTTGAAAAACTGTAAGTTTAATATTAAATAAGTCTTCACATACGCTCATACTTATTCCTACGGTACGCTGACACAACGTATTTGACAACCTGACATTGCCAGTTTTCTATAGGCCCGTTTGTATCTATGTATTTCTTTATTTATTACTTCACATTACTAGACGATGGGGCTCGGGAAGCGTTAACAGACATGCCGCCCAGATCCGAGGAGGAATGGGACGCCGTTACGTTGCACAATTTGGCGTTGCTGCAAGCAGAATCTCAAACGGGCGAAACTTTCCAGAAGTTGCAATTTCTTTTGGCGCAGAACCCACCCTTTCCAACAGAAACTTTTGCAAATTTACTCATTTTATGTTGTAAACACGAATATTTCGATATGGCCGCAGATATATTGGCAGAATACGCCCATTTAACTTACCGTTATCTTACTCCAGTACTTTCTTTTTTTTTAATATCTTTACATCTGTTAGACTCGTTCAAGACAAACCTTTCCTTCTATTCACACAGTACTTGTATGAAACTCTGGAAGCTTTAATTACGCAGCAAACATCGGCAGAGGAAGCGTACGGCAAGTTTGATGTACTGGCCGCTAAAGAATGCGAAAGCTTACGTCGGGCGACTGGCAAGTTGCAGGATTGCAGACGCCAAGGTGATGAGGAAGGTGCCAGACGAGCTTTGGTGGATTACGAAGAAGCTATGGACAGGTAAAATCTAACTTGCCTGATTTCGCATTATTTGTTTTTTTATTTTCGTTGTATTTTTTTTCTACTCATTGTTTGTAGTTAGTTTATTCGTTTATTATCTGTTGCCAATGTATTTTTTCTTTAGATACGTTCCAGTTTTAATGGCTCAAGCGAAAATTCCTTGGGAACGCGAAGATTACGTGCAAGTCGAGAAGCTGTTCCGTCAGTCGGTTGAATTTTGTGGCGAGCAAGATGTTTGGCGCCTGAACGTAGCTCATACATTATTTATGCAGGAAAATAAATTTAAAGAAGCGACAGGGTTTTACGAGCCATTGGTTAAAAAGCATTACGATAACGTAAGCAAACATGGAACGATATATTGCTTCTTTAATGTTTATATGTTTCAGTGCTTTTGTCTTTATTTATTTCATGATTTTCTGTTTTTCAAAACAGATTTTAGGTGTCAGTGCCGTCGTTTTGGCAAACTTATGCGTTTGTTATTTGTTAACGTCACAAAACGAAGAAGCGGAAGAATTGCTGCGCAAGCTGGAGAAGGAGGAAGAACAAAAAGCATTAGAGGAACCTAAGACGAAGTTTTTTCACTTGTCTATCGTCAATTTGGTGATTGGGTACGAAAAAAATACTTCAGAGGTATTTTAAACACAATATTTTCCTTTCTAAAAATAAATTTAGGACGCTTTACTGTGCGAAAGGGAATTACGAATTCGGTATTTCCCGAGTTATCAAAAGCTTGGAGCCTTACAACCAAAAATTAGGCACTGATACATGGTATGTTTTTCTAACTAGTTATGCTAAGCTGTTAAGAGGTCTTTTTCACTAACTGTATATACGAAGGTTTTACGCCAAACGTTGCCTACTATCCCTGCTGGAAAACCTTTCAAAGCACGTAATTAGCGTACGTGGTTCGATGCTAACTGAAGTTGTGCATTTTTTGGATCAATGCCAAAGTAACGATTTCGCTAAACGTAAGTCCGTAGAGATTATTAACATTGGTCTTTGTTAAGTTCATGGACATAATGTGCGCACCGTATTGGACCCACCACTTGGCGAATCGACGAATAATAGTGGAAAATATACAGTGACTTATGAAGCGCGTCATCTAAAGGCTTTATTGCTTCAAATTCAGCGCTATTAAAATCATCAACGATTTATACTAAACTAAGGGTTGATATTATTTTTCGAAGAAAAAAACAACTTTACTCGGAAGTCTCTTTGTTAATTCTTTGAGCGCATTCGGCATACACGTGAAGCGGGATAGGAATCGGAATGGGAATTGGTAAAGGAATGAGAACAGGATAAGGAGTCAATAGGATGTTGCAAGGATCGATCCAAGAGTTGATGCTGCGAATACATTGATGTTGACTTTTATCGGAGATATCCTTTCGTCTCTCCTCTGGTTTTTCGCAGGAACTCTTGTCCGTCTGACTTAATAATTCTTCGACTTCCTGGACATTATTTTCCAGTTTGCGCTCCTTAGATGATGGGTAACATTCGGGGGAAGAAATTTCCGTACATTTTCGTTTTGGCGTTGCGGTGGGACAAGAAACGGGTGTCGCTGCATTAGCACTAGTTTTCTTGATGGTCAAATCTTCCGGTAAATGTAAAGACGAAGCATCAGAAGACGAAGACTCGTTTTCGAAAAACTCCAGAGAACTAGAAGAGAGAACTTCGTGGCAGTTTTTGAGCCAAAGGTCTGGCGTAATAAGTACGCTGCTTCCCGATATCGCAGTAGGTGCATGAGGCAACAAATTGGGGCCCTTTATTGGTAAATGGGCAGTGGCTTCTTTGCAAAAGAGATGCATTTTGTATTGGTTTAAGCATTTATCGCTGTAAGAAAAAAGGAGAACAAGAACAACTTTATTAATTGTACGGTTTGAAAACAATCGTATACCTTACAACCACACATCTAAAGACGAAAATGAAACGGTTTTATACTTAAGTACAGCAAATTAATGTCGAACGTAAACCACGTTTATGATTTATTCCTTAGTCACATTATAGTGTTCATTCAAATCGCGAAACACACGATATTAGTGTCCCCCGAATAAGCAGTAAAATTTCAGTGGTACTTAATTACCTGCAAAACTGTAATTGGTGATCTCCATCGTAAAAATCTACATACGACATTGTGTGTCTAATATGTTTGCACCAGTCGCAGATTTTTGTCCGTTTCGAATTCGACCTCCGACTCAAGAGCGAACAGTTGGTGGAACAAAATACAGCGTGTGTAGAATCAGAAGAGGTGGCTGGTAAAATATCGGTTCGCCACTTCGTTCTTTTTAATCCACAGAACGCGCATTTCTCCATGCCACGATCCCTCAAATTATTACCTGTTCATTAGAAAAATTTTTTTAAGTAATACCATAAATTTCTGACAAATGTTTCATCACATAAAAAGTATCTCGGATATCAGACAGGCTAGATTGCTTAAAATTTTGAATAGTTAAAATGAATATTACAAAGTGAAAACAACAATAGGTTAGCAAAAAATTGAAAAGCGCACATATTTTGTATGTTAGGAAATAAATTAGTACCCTTCTTCATATCAAAGCTTGTCCCTCTACAATCCATAATTTTAGCAGCTCTTCGAGACATTCACCGTCCCCCTAAACACTAGGAACAAGACAGCTACGACAGAATATTCATAAGCTTTTAAATCCATTTATTTAAAGATTACACGTTAAAAAAATGAAAGGAACATTCACAGGACGAAAAATTGCTATTACCATTTCATTTGTCTTTTAATCTTATGGCATGCTAGTCCCCCATTGTTTAAAGCATTAAAACCCGCCCCATTTGGTGCCAGCAGAAGCTTTAAGTGGCAATGAGTGTCGATCACGCCCCTTTTGGCCTCAAGTCCACTGTCAGTAATTATAGAGCCACTTTTTTTCGAGAAAGGAAAGAATACTGCCTTTTTATGAGCATGAAACTTACATTTCATAAGAATTTTAAGAATCTGAAATTCTAATTGTAACTCCTAGATCAGTACAACTTTCCACTGGTTTAACTTCCCAGGGTCAATTTTGTCGTGCTCCTATGGGAAAGGCATCACAGCAATAGTTTGTAGTTTTTCGAACATCTGTTCATTATATATCAATTTCTACAGACAAATTATGCTTATTATACTGGAAAAAAAAATAATGCTACTAAACAGCGGAGGCTGATTGACTGCAAAACGTGGTACAAATTCCGTCTTCGTGCAAAATCGAGCCCTATTTCTAAAACGAAATAACATTGGAATATATTCATCATACCTGTTTTCTTAGAATCCAAGCTACCTACGGTTTCACCATGGAAATTTGAAACTAAAGAGGTGGGCGAACAAGAAACGGATTTTTTCAGGGTATCAGCTCGTCCCATTGTTGGACTCAAGGAAACGGTTTCCATTCTCTTGTAACCATACCAGTTGCCCACTTCATTGGAAGCTGCTTTAGCCTGTAACATAAGTCATAAAAGAATTTTTTTCTAATGCAGAAGAAGAAGTGGGGGAAAACAGAGGAAGCGGGAATTAGGATCACCTTGCATCTCCGCGTTTGATAGAGGCGTGGCTAAAACACAATGTACGGTACTCATACCGGTCTTGGAGGATAAAAATCACACGACGTCAAGCAGCGTTAGCTGACAACTGGTTTTATTGCGAAACTGGAAACATTTTGGGAAAAAAAGAAAAAGCTTTTGCTAAAGATCCAAGCTAATGAGCGACGATGCTACATCCATCCATGGCGAGTTGAACGAAATTCGACGCCAAGGAGTTTTATTACGAGTCGATGACGTCACCAAAGGATACGCGATCTCTTGGGACACCCGATCCGGATTCCCATATCAGGTATTATGTCTACTGACTCCTCGAGAGAGCCGTTCAACGGGAGGTTTTGAAAAGTTATATAGTTGTGCAACTTAATTTTAACTCCGCCCCTTTCATTTTTGCGGTTTAACTCCAACAATCGTTCCTGCAACTAGCACCTGATTTTCCGTAATCTGGAATTTGTTTGAAAACGGATCTGTTAGTCCGAGTTGTGTTTTTGTCTTTTCTTGGTTTGCAGCTGTTCCCATATCCCAAAATAGTAACCCAACTCATCTTTCCCGACGACTTTGCACTCCTACTGCAAGACAAGATCACAAGCCCTTTCTTATTCGCTCTTTGCTATAACCCATCATCTCCATACGAATAAACCCGTAAAAATCCAAAAAAAAAAAAAAATCGGTGTAGTTTAATATCCAAGGGACTGGGCAGTAAAATAGAAAATGCTTCAGTTCTAGAGTGAGCGAAAAATTACTTTAATGTCATCTTCCTTGACAGGGAATGTCCGACGTCCATTACCTCGATTCATATTCGTTACTAAATGTTTATATAGGTATCCACTTGCAGCCAAACAAAATTTTCCTAGGAAAAGTAAAAGTGAGACATTAAGTTAATATGATTACAAAACAATTTTTAAAATTGTCCTCACAAACCTTTGTTTTGGATTTTTTCCAAGGGCTGTCAAGTTCAAAGCGGGTAACTCAACTAAATCACAGATTTTCAAATCCCTTTGGAGATAAATTCACTTTTCGTTTTCCGGAGTTTTCTATTTGTCTAAACGAACTTGCGAAATCGATAGCTAATAGTACATGTTAAACGTTGGAATTTTAATTTAGATAAAATGATGGTGAGATAGTAACGGAAGGAAGTCAACTCGACTCGAAGACATCGAGAACAATAAGGCCGGCCGCTTACAGTTCATCCTAATCGCATAAAAAGAGGGCGGAGTTAGGGCTTGGAGGTGTGTGGCTAGAGCTTTAAGGGCAAGAGGTGCTTAAGTGGCCCTTTTTTGGTTAAGTTGAAGTGCGGAGGCTCTAAACAGGGTGAGAAGGTCCGTATTGAGCGGTTTAGGGAAATTGAATGAGACAGATTTCGTGGAAAAGCGAACGCAACAATGGGCGATGCAGGTGAGATGGCACCTGCTACAATGTTGCTCTTTATTCCTCCAATTCGGAGAAATTCGATTAAAACATACAATAAAAATTCGAAATTAAACCTCCGAGTTGGTTCAAACAAAGTGATAAAGTCAGCGGTTTCCGGAGTTCACTATCACGTCTTCAAAATTTCCCCACCCACTAAAAGGAAACGTTTGATGTAAATCAGTTTTGACTTTTTTCTTCGAGGTATAAGAATGCATTTAATGAAGCATATTTTGCAGCTTTCCTTCGTAGTTTCTTTCAGCTTTAACTGCACAGGTAATTTAGCACTTGCAAAATTTCGTTTTGGTCAAATGAAAACGCATAAAATTATGTTTCTATAGGAAAACATGTGGGGCAGTTTTGTCAGGTCACAGAAGGAATTTACGGCTTTTGCCAAACTTATTCCACATGCAGATCAAACTATCCGATGTCATTCCTACATCCGTTTTACTGGACTGCTTGTGGCCTTAGGAATTGGCCAAATATGATTGTGTGCTGCCCTTTCATGGAGATTTACGGTTAGTAATTTTGTTAGAACGTAAGACAGTTGCATGCTACTTTTCTTTGTAATAGATTGCGGATTGCCTTATTCAGCCATCGGCACTCGAATTACGAAGGGTCAAGTTGTGATGGACAGCTCTTGGCCTTGGATGGTTCGTAATTTTCAGATTTCTAGAATGAAGTTGCGATCCTACAAATGCTGTCGGGCAGCTTTAATGTACATAAACACTCAGAGCTTTAAAAAATAAGAATTACCCGTATCACAATAATTACGTATGATGCTTACAATTTTAAACAAGAACATTAACCATATTATTTCGTTAATTTTTCCTCCATAGTATCTCACCATTAGCCACTAAATGAATGTTTTCACTGGAAGTGCCACTAATTTGTTCAGATTCAGGAGTCAGAAAAAGAAAATCAGAAAGCTAGTCAGACGGTACAATTCTAACTAGAGCTCAACAATCTATCGAAGACGGGTTTTTATATTACAACACATGATAATACAAAAAAAAATGCATAGGTCGCTCTAGGAGTAAATAAAAAATCCGAAGACGAGCCCCAGTTTCTTTGCGGAGGCACGCTTATTAGCCCTACACACGTTCTAACAGCAGCTCATTGTGCTATTGGCGGCATTAATATCGCCCGTGTGGGCAACTACGACTTGGCTGATCCTTCGGTGATGGATATTCCTATTAATCGTTCTTACATCCATCCGAACTATTACGGGTCCAATACAGAAGCAGACATAGCTGTTCTTGAACTTCGCCACACTTACAATACTAGCTGGCCTATCAGGCCAATTTGCTTGCCTGGAGGAAGACAAACGAACCATGAGGATTATTTCGGTTATCCGAACCAAACAGTATACGTGGCTGGATGGGGTGCTACGATGTTCGGTATAAGTTTCAATGCACTAAAATAACCAAATAATTAAATATTTTTCCCTTGATTTGATCCTCTTTTAGGTGGGAGAATACAGAAACGATTAATGAAACTGGAACTTAACATAGTTGACCTAATGACTTGCAACGCTACGTACAGAACTCACTTCGCTTCCAAATTTCCTAATGGTGTTAAAGCCAAAACTTTATGTGCAGCAGACCTCAAATCTGGTCCAAACAGCTTGGTTGGTGACGCTTGCCTTGTAAGTATTGTGCTAATTAAGCTAATTTTGTTATAGCGTAACAGAGGTAATTACTGTAAACTTCTTTAGCCTGCTCTCTAAAAACATTAAGGGGAATTCTGAATGGCTTTCTGAGGCTCTCTTTTACTCTTAGGGAGACTCTGGAAGTCCTCTGATTTATCGGAACCCGAAAAATGGACGTGGTGCGGTGATTGGGATCGTATCCAGGGGTCATGGGTGTGGTATACCGGGAGTGCCAGGTTTATACACGCGCGTCGTGGATTATTTACCATGGTTAACTAAAATTATGTCCGGATAAGCAGAATCTTTTTGTATTTAGCCCACCTTTTTCTTCAATTCCACATGAAATTCGCCCCGATCTTAAAAATTAATTGGATTCTGGTACTAGTAAACGCGCAAACTTTTACGGATTCTAGGAATCTGACACATGCTCTTTGTCTTTCTTGTCGTGAAGGTGAGATGCTTCTCCACGCTTTGGAGGGTGTTCAAGAATTTTGTCTATTAAGCCATATTCTCTGGCTTCTTGCGGACTCATGAATTTATCTCTTTCCATGGTCGGCTCTGAAAAAGAAAAGTAAAAAATAAATAAAAACTGCTCAACAAAACTGTTCAAAATTAGAACTTAAGGAAAAAAAGGAGGTTACGTTTCACCCTGACTATACGAAACACGTCAAAAGGAAACAACAGCATCTCTACAGAAATAATTACGGAAACAAATGTAACTTGTTTACCAATTTTTTCGAGATTGAGGCCGGTATGCTTCACGTACAGTTGATTGATTTGCTTCTTAAGCTTTAGTATTTCTTCAGCTTGAATTTGAATATCTGTTGCTTGGCCCTACGAATCACAAAAAAAAAAAATGATTTCAATAATGTATTTTTCAATAATAATACTCTTCAAAGTACTAATTAAAATTAATAAATGAAATTCGTTCATGAATAGTAAAAGCGCTCCGAGCGAAGATATGTTTCGGTTCCGAAAAGTAACAAAACAAACAAGGCTTACAAAAGCTTGTCCGGAAGGCTGATGGATCATAATTCGCGAATTGGGGAGGGCGTGTCTTAAGCCTGGTGAGCCTGCGGCCAGTAAGAGACTACCCATACTGCAAGCCTGTCCTACGCACCAGGTAGCAATCGGAGGCAATACATATTGCATAGTATCATAAATTCCTAAGCCAGCTGTTACACTTCCACCTGGACTAAAGCAATTCATCACAGTATTACAATAACCAAGAAATAATTAAAAGTTAGATTAATTATGACTTTTTACCTATTAATGTACATGTGAATGGGCTTCTTGCTGCTTTCAGATTGTAGAAAAAGTAACTGAGCAACTACTAAGCTTGCCATTTCATCTGTCACCTTTACAACGTTAGCAAACCAATTAATTGGCGCGATTAGACATGTGCATAGTTTTCCTTACAGGTCCCATGAGGCAAATGATGCGATCTTTAAGCAATCTGGAATAAATGTCATAGGCACGCTCTCCTCTTCCGGTTTGCTCAATCACCATCGGGATGAGATTCATGTTTAAGCTGCTGTTTGAGTGAAAACTCGCATTTGTATGTTTAATTTGCGAAAGTAAGTGATTTCCAAGGGCCTAAAGCCAGTTTTCTTTAGTGATTGTAATTAACAGTAGTTTTATTAGCTTACCGATATTCTATGCCAACGATTCATCCTGGCAATTTCCCTAAACTTAATGAAAGCAGTCAAGTTTCAACCCAGTTTGTGTTATTGCGAAAGTTTTTTTCAAAGCCCAATAGGTGGCGGAGCGCGCTATCAATATTATTTTTAGTTTTTTTTTATGTTTGTGTGTTTTTGCTTCGTGCTTCCACCTCATGGCCATTAGCCACAAAAATTCAAACAACTCGTGAAACCGTTCGGGAAATTTGTGCCTTCTTTAACCCTTGCCAGCCGCTGTCTTTCTCGTGTGATTTCGCCCTAATTTTCATCGTTTTGATTTATCCATCTTTGTGTATTACAGTAACAACCTCGCCATAAAGGATACTGGCTATAAAAAACATTAGGCTATTGTGTACAAAAGTCTTCGTGCCCAGTCAAGTCGAAAAGCATTTAAGCCAATATTTTCATTACGGACAACCGGCTACATCGGACAAATTCTCCGATCCCTTGAGTATCCGTTGAAACGAGGTTTTACCGATTGACTTCCTATAGAGAATATTTACTGAACTGTTTTGTGTATGTATAATATATAGGTGGTCTCGTAAATGCGACAATGCGAATAAACCCGCACCGGCTAATTTCTCAGTACAGGTTTTTGTCTTCTCGCGTTTTCATGGTACTGTTATTAAGACATATTTTCATGTCCGGAAAAGCCGCTTAAGGCTGAAAGGAAGCTAAAGGAAGGTTCGTTAGTTTCGTAGGTAGTATAAGTGTATGCCGTTTGTGCCACAAGCTGGGCAACGTAGAAATTAGACTAATTAAAGACCCCCAGGGACTCGAGAGAAAAAAGGAGTTTAATTAAGGTATAGGCGTGAGATGCATTAACTCTTGCGCTTAATCAAAATTACCCCTTTCGCAATTGGCTCGGTTGTTATAAACGAAGCTGGAGGCGTTCAAAAATAAGACGAGCTGATCTTACGAAGTAAGTTCCTTTTCTTTGCTAAATAACAAACCCAATGGATATCTGAGGTCGAAATATATATAAGCCTAATTACAGCCCCCTTTCGTCTGTTTTTGATAGCTTTAAGACTTCCGGCCTTTTCACGACGCTGTTCCACCACCAAGGCCCCCACAGTCATTGACGGGAATCACCGTATAATGAGCACCCAAGACTCTTTCGAGTCATAAAACCCTGCCATGCATATATGTTCACCGAGAAAATAGACCTCCCGAACAAAACAAAACTCTTTTTTCTTTCTTTCTATTTTCATCCTATAACCTCTTTTTTTTTTAGGTCTGGACGCTAAAATAGGAAACGAGATACGTATTTTTTTTTTGAAGCCATGGAGCAAAAAATATTTTCGGCTATAAAAAGAAGACTTTGGAAAAATATCCACACACGGAGATATGTTTTCGCAACTTTCGCGCGACTGTTGATTGCACGTGCAAATTAGACGAATTGAAGGGAGACTAGAGGAAAAATATAAAGAAAAAAGAGAAGCTAACGAAATAGTTTAGGTCACGACACGTTTTCCCTAAAAAAAAAGAAAACTTCTTAACGCAGTCAATTGGGCAAGCGTCAGACAACCCTCAATTCAGTTTGGAAATTTATGTGCAGAAAAAGTAACACGAAATCCCTTTTCAACAATTTCTTTTTTGTTACGAAAACAAATCTTTTATCCATAAATAATTTATGTAACTAATTTTTCCTCCACGTTAAGAGTTCAGAAGCCTGTACAGACAACCAAATTGTTGTTTTGTTTAAAAAAGGTAAAAACTTTAAATTGAAGCTAAAAATGCTTAAGGGATACTGGGGTGTTAATCATTCGACTTTTGTTATTCTGTTCTATTCAAGTTCCGTGAAATCATACATCGTACAACGTATAAGGTGTAAAAACAACGCGTAAGTTCAAGATTTCACAAGTCATACGAAGCACAAATGTGCTGCAGGACGCATCAGTACTTAATTTTTTTCTACTTCTTAATATACTTCTAGTCAATACTTAATCTACTTTAAATGCTGGACATAAATCTCCAACACAACTCTAGTCATTGTGATTTTTTTGTAATGTAGAATATAATACGTTTGTCAGCAACGGGCGAAATAAGTTACTATCAAATGCTTATGGAAATATGGAGCTTATACAAAATTAACTGAAAACTCGCATTAAATCATGGGACGATGAATGCTGAGAAATGAGTACGCGAACTGAATGATGCATTTATAAAAGCAAGTCGACATTTAACATGTCGAAAACCCATCTGAATGGTGCTATGCAAGTTCGGCTTTTACCTAACTTCGAAAATATTTTCCTCCATTTATTGCCTGCTTGTGAAAGGACAAAATAAGATCTCCCTTAACGGATTATTGCGATATAATCGTTACAAGAATTAGAAGATGAGGAAGAGTAAAGTTGCGTTAAAAAAGTCGCGAGCGTTAGTAGCTTTGCTGAGAACTGGTGCCACGATCGAAGTTATAATTTGCAAATATTGGTAAACATTTTCATAATTTTTTTGTGCACACACAAGATATGATTTCCTTCCCTCCTTTATTCTGCAAATGTTTCCATTCGTTATAATCTTGTTGGAACACGTAATATCGTAAAAAAAAAGTACTTCTGCAGCGCAGTGTGTCGAGAAACAGTAAATACCAACAAGAAGAGTATAAAGAAATTTGAAAAGTAAAGTAAAATAGGATTGGTTAATAGCGCACCGTTTGTAACGAACTATTGGTTATAACGGACGGATTGTAATGGTCCTGGATTATGAAAAAGTATAGACTAAGCGTCTGATATAGTATTTCACATAAACCGAATGTGTATGTTTCTGAAAGGTTCACTGTAGCGAGATTCTATTGTGTTTCTTTTTTCTTGCTTTGAAATTCTTAATATGTGAAAAATGTGACGAGTTAAACTTGGAATTAGGACAAACTAGCGTATGTAATTAGAGTTTGTACTGTAATTATAAAACGTTAGAGGCTTGTTAGAAACTTTCTTGAATTCATGCAAGCGACTCCAAATTTTCAGATTCCTCAATCACCTGTGCTGAGGCTATTGAAACGTTTCTTTTGCGGTTTCCTTATGGCGAAGGTGAGAACGATTGAGCTTCCTTCTCCCCCTCCTCCGCCTTTTCCTGACAGTTTTAACTGACGTTACCTGGTGTGCATTATCCGTTCGTCAAAAGGAAGGAGTCGAGAGAAAAGATACATATGGAAAAACACCAAAAACTTTGTGTCCGAAAGACAGCGTATGGCTAATTGCATCTTCTAATTAGCCTCATTACCGTGGGTCTTCTCATTCAACCACTGGAAACAGTATGTGGGATTCACTCGTAGTTTTAAAACATCAACTACGTACCGTAGCATACTGTGTCGTGCATTCTTGCGCACAAATTCTTGTGCCCAATATTTACTTAGCTGAATCCACAGATATTCGTTAAGAAAAGAAAAACAAGCCACGAAGGTTAAGAACCTTGTTTGCTCGAAATATGCACAATGAGTAGAAAACCCGGTGAGTTAAATGAGAGCTCAGAGTGCTACTACAATATGTATTCGTTTTTTGGTCAGAAAAATTATAAAGGAAAACAAAAACACCAATTAGAACAGTTGTCTTGCAGAAACCACCTTATCTTACGGTTCGACCTAAGCAAACAGAAAAATAACAACACAAAAAGTGTAGACCATTCATCAAGATCAAATTTCTCAAATTTGACTAAGCCAGACTTTGAAGCCTTAATCAACTTCTGGTCTAACTGTGGCTAATGATGGTAATTTGACTGTCAGCGCGAAAAAAAAACTTACCCACCTCCTCTTTTTTTCTTGGTATATTCTCGTTCTAGAACCGTCCATTTACAAAAACTCATTCAAAAGGGAAAATGAAAAGGACAAAAAAGCTAACTTCTTGACTATTGTTTCACAAGGAAGATTTCATCTTAGCTCAGCCACGAAAATGATGTCTAGTCAATATTCAGCCTATAAACGTATAGGACAATACGGGCTATAAACTTATAAACCGTTTAGAAATATCCTAAACAAAAATATGTATACATATCAAGTAGAAATATCCTTGTCTACTTTGTATCATAGCTATACTCACTTTTTTTGAAACAGGAACTTCTCTCGTGCGGTTTTGCTGTTATAATTAAGATCGTTAACCCATTGTGAAGGCGGAGTTAAGAAAGAAGGTGGACTTTTTCCTCAGTTCTAAGAGGAAGTAATTGCACGCGCGTTTCTTATTCCTTAGTGAGCTTATTATGTATACCCGGTTATGAAACGCTCCGCAATGAAGTCACAACAATAACAACAGTGCGTCCATTTCCGCTAGCTATGGATTGGACCACCGAATTTTTTAACAGAAAACAGCCCCGCCTCTTCGAAATTGCGTTTACCATTGTTCAACGTTTTCAGAAGCAGACATTTACATGCATTCGCATAACATTCGGAACCGAGGGGCGGAAATGAGTACAGGAGTAGTTTATGAAGCTCTCTTTGGAAATTTTTAGCCGTTCTTTTGCTTCTTTTTATTTTCAGATGTTTCGCACATGTCGAAAGTTTGAGTAACTCGATTTGGAAAGCAAATTAAAAAAAATAATTGTTTTTATTTATCAATCATATTGTACGCTAGAAGGAAATTTAAAGCCTTCGGGCAGCTTGAGTTAGAGACGACTCACGCTTGAGTTCCGTTTTCGTGGACGCGGCCCCCTTTTTAGTGAGGGCTTAGGAACAAGCCCCTCCTGCTTTTACAGTGATGATCGCAGGCAATGACGGACGAATGCTCAGCCCCGGAGATTTTAGTTGTGGTTAAGGACTGACTGAGTTGACGTCCTGCGCGGGAAAAAATAGTGCGCTTCTAGTTGCGGCAAGTTTTTCCTTGGACATTTGTGATAGTAGCATTAGATTTTTTTTACGAAAAGAGATCTTCAGTTTTGTATGAACAATTTCTTTATATCGGAGCAGTATATCTTCGAATAAAAAATTGGATTAATAAGTCTTGGACAGTGACCGTGTAAGAAGGAAAAAGATTCTTTGGCGTAAAAGTGCGTAAAAATAATTGGTGAAAACATTTGTTTTTAAGGATTGATCTTCTTTCTGTTCATCCTGTTGTTAGGTCATACAGGTGAGAAAAAACCCAACCCCGAGGTTGGATTAAATTAATACAATTAATTTACATCATAAGATGGCTGGTGGCGTGATTTTTGTAATTTAGTAACGTCTATAGTTTATAATTTTGTGAAATAATTCATGTGTTACTTTATTGGTGATTGTATCAAAATCTGCAATTCGTGCTGGTGCCTTCTTCTTTCAGTCGGATGTTTGTGTGAAACTTTGCTTCGCAACAGTATTCGCATCACGTTTTAAGCTTAGGGCAACTTTGGTTTCAGACTTTGTAAGTTGATTTAAGCCTAATTGAACAAGCTAAGATAAAAAAAAGGTAGTACACGGTCAAATTGTATTTGGCTTTGTCAACCTATTTTTTGGAAAATAAATTTAGAGTAGCTTGGAGTGCACTTTTCTAATTATCTTCCCGCTCGTTGTGCAAAAATTTATTGTTGTTATACTTACTATAATTACGCTCAACTATTATTTAAAAATTTGCTAAATTAGTATGCGACGTTCAATTTGGATTGGCTTTTGTTTTCGTGTCAGCTAAACATTATAGTTCTCAGTGGCATTCAAGGTGATGTTGTCGCAAGATTTCATTCTTGAGCAGAATTAGCGTAATGATACGTAGGCATTGTGCCTACGAATTTTTGTTATACATGCATGCAAAAGTAGAACATACGTATGCATGCAAAAGTAGCCACATGCGTATACGTATACTTGTCACAAGGTTCAGCTCATGGAGTAAATTGATTTTTATAAGGAGGGAAACAACAAGACTGTGTTCATACTAGATATGCACAGGGAAAACGTTCACTGTAGATTTGGAAATGTTTCCTAAAACTGTTGAAATTAATTTAATTGTGAAAGCTTTTTCATTTTATTATACGTTTGCTCTGTGCTTGGTGATACCTTTTTCTTTCGCATTTGCGTTTGCAATAATCGATAGATAATTAATCTTTTGCGTGTATGAAAATTTCAATCGGGAAAAAAAAGAAAATCATTTACCTTATAATGCGTGAAACTGTCCCGTTCAAAGGTGATACAAACTACCCTCTCCTTCCTCTTCTCCACTCTCTTGCCCCTTGTACTTTCACAATCCAATCTAATAACTTAAACCAAGTGTACAACTAAAGCCCCGGGAATAGGCTTTGATCTACACTGTATAAAATAAAAACTGTCTCGATTTTTTTTTGTTCATACGGCCGGTAATTAAACTCGCTCTCATTAACGTTCCATAAGGCTACCTTGCACGAGTTTGCGTTAAATCAAATAAACTCAGGATAAAATGCCTATTTTTAAACACAAAATCGAAGGTCTAATTTAAAATAACTCACATTGTAGCAAAAAAATTTGCCAACTTTGAATATGTTTGTGGTATAAGTGAATTCGAGTGATAATTCTTAGCAATTGCCATCAAAAGCATCTTTGAAGTAATTCCATATGCAATTTTGTTTTACGCAGATTGATACAGGTAGCTTTTTTCATTCAAAGCTGCAACTAGTAATATGAAATAAGCTTGTGTAAAAAAAAAGTAATCTAGGGTTTTGGCTCCAAAAATGTTCATTTTTTTGTCAGGATTCTTTTTCTGTGGGTGGGTTTATAGAGCAATCCAGGACAAAAGTACTCATTTCGAAAAGGAGTTTCGGAAAAGAGGTTTTGTACACATCGATCGCTTGGAACTTATACCAGTAACTGTCAGAAAAAAAGTCTGTAGAAGGAAGCGAAGAAACATAAGGGGAAGAAGCACAAGAAACGGTTTTAACCGCGGACGTGCCATTAGCTGGTCGTTACCTAGTCTTTGATAGCTCGTTATCCCCCAACCAACCACATATGGCCTGGGTGTACTAGACGATTATCAGTTTTAGGGTGCTCATCCTGCACTAAGAAACAGCTTTCTTGGACCTGGTTTTCTCTGATAAAGTACCATACGTTCCTAACTGTAAAGTATCCTACCTTGCTGAATGAATTTTATCACCCATACAAGCTTCCAATTGGTCGCCCTTTTTCTCCTCATAATTTTTATTTTAGAGTCTTAGTAATTTACCACCGTTAACTGTTAGCCAATTTGTTTTGACGTCACTTTCTCGAAACTTATTTTCAGAATTTAATACATTTCTTTTGTGTGGTTTTAGTTCGAATGCTCAAAGAAATGCATGGACAGCCTCATACAGACATTAGCAACACAACCGGAAGTGCTGCTACGTCAGCCGCTTCATCCACAGCTAGTTCGACTGATTCTCCTCCCGGGAACAATGCTGGTGGACCCCAAGCTTTAACAGCAGACATGCTTTGGGTCGATCGGGCTTTGAGTGAAGTGATCGGCGACAGCGGCGGAATCTTAGGCAGCGACTTGGTGCGCACCGGGAGTCCGGCCGTGGTTTGTTCGGCCTTACCTAACCATTGGCGCTCAAACAAGACCTTACCGGCCGCCTTTCGCGTCGTTTGCCTCAGCGGCGTCGACGACGGAACAGTGGTGACGCTCCGAGCTGGCAACGACGAGAACTGGAGCGCAGAGTTGCGCAATGCTACCGCGGTCACCAAAAATCAAGTGGCCAAGTTTACAGACCTCAGGTTTATCGGACGCTCCGGTAGGGGCAAAAGCTTCACCCTGACCATCACCTTGGCCACTCAACCACCCCAAGTGGCTACCTTGTCCAAAGCGATCAAAGTAACCGTCGACGGACCACGGGAACCTCGCAGTAAGACACGTATGTTTATTTCAAACTCAACAAGTTTCTTTTCCGATTAGAACAGTCTTCTTCTTTCGCACCTCATCTTTCTGGTCTTTTTCCGAAATTGTCGAACAGTGCTATTACTCAAGCTTGTTTGCGTAACCACGCTGTCATTGTCAACAAAAATCTGGTTACTATGACCAGCATCTATGTTGTATTGGAAAACTGGCACCGGCAACATGCTGAACACACTTGGGCTGTCTCGTCACGTCGCCCATTCATTTTTTGCCCATTATATTACAAAACGCCAACAAAATTTACTGTCTGGGCAAAGGTGACCTGTGACGATTGTCTTTAGTTTAGTTTGTGAATACCAGTGTTCGTAAAACGCACTTTGGAAAGTGAAGCTTAATTGGAGTTGACGGGGTAGAAGCAACAAGATAGGGTACGAAGTGCAAAAAACAGGTTTTGATCTTGAGGGTGGTCTGCCCTCTTCTTCTAGCGCTTTGCCGTCTTGTCGATGCTCAGTAACATGAGTTTGAAGGGTGAAGCTGATATATGGTTTATTAACAAGAAGGGGTAGGTTGAGATTGATCAAGACCACCCTGGATTGACTCGACTCGGGGATGAAATTTCATAGGCATCCGGTAAAGGTATGGATAGCGTCATTTGCCTCACTGTTCCAACAAATTGTCAAGATACATATTTTTTATTGATGAAAATTCTTACCTCGCTCAGGAATTTGGTTGAAGTAGCTGTGACACTACACCTATAACTTAAAAAAAAACAGCATAGAAAATAACGCTATATAGCAAATACTATATAGATAAACTATATAGAGAACGCTAACGCCCGTTTTAAATGCGTGTCGAGCCTCACACATTCAGTAGCAAATAAGTTTTTAATGACATTGGCTGAGTGTCTCAGCCGAATGTTGTAATAATTTAGTTGTAAAAGATGGAGGCATTGGTTCATGAAAAACATCGAACGAAAGGCTTAGAATGAAGTAACGTAAAAATCCATGTTAAAAAGTCACAGTAAATCCAATAATTTCGATAGGTGGGAAAAGGAAGTGCATAACTTTTAATAGTTTGCAGTAGGTACACAAGAAATGTAATCATTCTCTACAAACACGCACACATCCTGAGTGTATGTAAAGATTTTTCTCATAATTAAAGAAAAATATAACTTATTGTATCAATTCTATTTAGAGAAACCAAGTCATCCCTAAGCTGTAATGGGCAAATATATGTATGACTTACAAGTTTGCATTCGAATACCTTACTAAATGTCTTGAGGCGCAGTTAGATTAAATCGATTAAACATTAACAACAGGTAAAACATGAAAGTGGTCGCTTTGCTAGAACTTTCAGTGAAGTGTTTCGGGGTTTTCTTCGAGTTCGTTTTTGAAACTGCGGAACGATAAAGCAGTTCATTAAGCGTTCTTTGTCTGTCGTGTAATTTTATTTGACATTGTCGCCTATAAAAAGAGTTTAGTTGGAGCCTTGTTCTCCTTTTTACGCCGCTTACAAGTGAGCAAACGAGGGCTGGATCATTAAATGTCTACCCATGGAAATGACAGGTGTGCAGGTCTTTGGCTTAGTGCCGCTAATGAGTGTGAAGGACGTCAGATTAAGGAACAATAAATCGTAAGAAAACAATTTTTCACTCCAAGAAAAACGTAGCCGTTATTTTTTTCCTTGCAGGTACCCCGTACCAATTTCAAAACCTAAGTAGAAATCCGTTATACCGCACTTGTTCAGATTTCACTGAACTATTTGCGAAGGCAAATTAATTTACAAAATATTTTCTTGTAGTGAAACTGCTATTCAACGTATGAATGAGACAATTAATTGAATTCTAAACCTTTTCTGTGAACACTTCGCGAACCTGATGACAGTAACCGAATCCACTGTAACTCATGACTGTGCTTATCATTTTTGCCCGAAAGGGTTAAATTATGAAGAGTTTTCATTTCGTATTAAAAGGTCCTATGCGTTGTCTTTCGAAATGGGCAAATTTACACTCCCAAGCGAATAGAAAAATGCATGAACAGCAGTAGAATACCAAATTTGTACATTATGAAACGTAAGGTGTGTTTGTGCGTAAAGAGTGCCCGAATCGCTAAAACTGCTGATTCCAGCGGAAAATAAAAAAAAAATTTGCAATATTTGTGTTTTTAATACCGAAAGGGTAAACTCTTAGAATGCTTGGTTTGACGCTGTGTAGAATTCACTTTACGACTGAAGAAGTTGTCTCTGGTGATTATTACCCAATGGCTTTCTTAAAAACGGTTGAGACAGAGAAGCCAATTTACTAGTTGTTGACTACGGGCGTAGCGAATGCTCAATTCTCTGCTGGCGGTGGTAGGCACAACAGGGGGTTGCTTCATGGTCTAATTTATACACGAAAAAGACAAAGAAGCCCACTAGCCTTCTCAAACCACCAATGACTTCATTTATTCCGTAGAAACAACAAGCAGTTAATTTTTTTGAATTCATTATTGATTAGTCTTAATTTTTCCTCATTTACAATGCCTTTGTTGATGTTTAGTTTATGTTTAGTTTAATTTAAGGTAGAAGGCATGTTAAAACAGTTACAGTTAATGAGCACTTAGCTTTAGTATTTTTTTGTGTTTCAAGCATTAGGGAGTAATCTTTCTACTCATTAATTAGCATTATACAATTCGAAATTAAGCATTTACTTCAAGGTTCAATGGCCATTGCAATTTGTTTCATAATATTGCAATTGCAAAATTTTGTACTAGAAATCGTAAAAGAATCTTAAGTTGTTCAGATCATTTTTTGTCTACCGAATAATTAAGTAAAGTCTGTCAAACTCTGATATGTATCGAAAGCACAAAACCAATCGGTGTGGATAACTTTGCTTTTAAGGAGTTTTATCGTGCAGACTGAAATTTAGTTACACGTGTTATTGCGGTGAGGGTCGATTTTATTTGAAGAGATGAACCGATGACAGTTTCGTGGTTAGGATCTCAAATTTTCTAACTCGTAACGCCCGTTTAGCTCATTGTAAAGTTTACGCCCTTAACGCTCAAAGATCTCATTTTACACTAATCCAAATAAAGCGCAAACAAAGGAGGTTTCATTCTTGAGGTTTCACAGTTTAAGTGTTTGTTGCATTTTGAGAGTCGTTCAACGAGGACTCTAAGCCTGAAGTTTTCATTGTAGAACTTGAAAGATTCTTTCATTGTAGATTCTTCGTACTCTCGCCCATACAACGTGTTTATATCCATGTTGAGGGACAGATCTAAATATTTGGTGTCTTAAAAATTTGCAGAAGCTTAAGTGTTGCAAGTTAAGATATTAAACTTTCTTGTTTCAGTCACAGCTTGAAGTAAATCGTTCGAAATACGTTTTGTTGTCGACCTCCCAGATGAATACAGAAGACCTAGTGTGAGCATCTCGTATAGTGTGAAGGAAAGCCTCCATAGATTTGAAATTTTTGTCATGCAGTAACTTTTGTATGGAAATTTGGTTTCGAAATGCGTCAATTTTCTGTCCGTGAAGCTCGCGGCTTGCTTTAACAAAATCCTTGAATCAGATATGAACAAGTCGGTTTAGAGCCAACACGCAAAAAATTGAGCAGGACGAAGCATGGACGCAAGAATTGTTCCAAGACGTAATTTATTTTTATTTTATCTCTGACTTTCTATTTCTTCTTTTGCGCGTTCTGTCCCATTCGTAGTCATTTACGTCGTTTCTCAGCAGGGGATTGGCCACGGCGGGTGTCACGCCGCGAAATATATAGTCTTTCCTTTTATTTTTCATAAAAAATGTGTCTCTTCATTCTTTTACTTAATTTCGCTTGTTCCCCTTTTTTCTATGAAACAACACAATAACGCAAGGAGTGCTGTTCACAAAAGGTGGACCAGATACTGGGAAGGCTTTAATTGGAAGGGAGATCTCGTTCTTCAGCGCCAGTTGTTTCATTCTAGAATGAAGATTTTATCGGAGACAATTAATGTTATTCGTGAAAATTTTCTGCAAGCTGTATACCTGCCGGGGAAGAACAGAAGTCCGTCGTACAGGCCGAGTCCACAAGATCCAGTTTTTGGGTTTTCTTTTTTCTTAGCTGTGTAACTTGTAGACAGAGTGGCTTTCGAAGCAGCGGCAAAAAGTCGTGAAATCCAGGAAATGCTGCACATTAGTCAAAATTAACTTATTAGAGGAAAAACTTCCTTTTCCTCCTGCGTTCCCGACAAAAGTCAAATTCCTTTTTTGTGCAATTTTCCATGACCCCCCATAGTGCACACATATGCAAACTTGAAATTCTCCGCTTCCTTTCGAAAGACAAAAAAATCTTATTTTTCCCCTCTTTTAGATTCTTTTTGCTCTTGTGATCAGCCAGAAAAAAATATCATACAGGAAAAAAGAGGTACGAAAGGCCATTGAAAAGCAAGTTAAGCGTCGTAAAAACTTTTATTTCGCTTTCGAGGTTAGGAAACTCGCCATAGAAGCTTTTAAGACCCTGAAATTTGGGGTTAAACCGTTTAAGTTATCATGAAAATCCCGAAAGAGGCTTGAAACTTATGAAAATTGTACTGGAAATATTGCTAGCAAAGCAGCATATTTTGCAAAATAGTGGACAAAGTGCAGTAAATAAACATTTAATTATAATAAAGTGCAAGGTTAATTATAATAAAGTGTAGTCAAGTTGAAGCATACGAAAAAATGGAATTGTTATCTTAACTTGCTAAGTTGAACACGGAATGATTACTCTTCATTCTCTTCGAAAGTGATATCGTTTTGAACATAGTAGATGAGCTTTACTGCAGAAAAAAAGGTTCCATTTTAAAACGGAAATGGAGTTGCAGTAAGATTCCCAAGCCTACGTTCGTTTTTTAGTAAAGAGAAAAAGATAATTGTAGGCTTCCAAGAGCGTCTTTAATGACACCTGTGTAAGTAGGGAAAGGGTTACACACTCATGTCGAACCTTTTTGAAGAAATAGAGGAAGAAAGAGGAAAAAAAATGTAAAAAAGGAAACACAAGTTTGTGTTCTGAAAATCAAGGGGAGTTTTGTTTTGTTGAAGAAAAGAGATCGAGCATACTTTCTAGCATACGAACTTAGACTCATTTACATAAGTATGGGTAATTGCAGCTTTGGGAAGTTTAACTATGCTTACCTTCGGGCGAGAAACGATCCCTTTTCTAAGCATAGTACCAAAGATAGTTGTTCTTTGTAAAAGGCATAAGTAACCTCCGACTTACGTAACGCTTATTTTTGTGATTGTAAAGCTATAGCGTGATATTTTTTTTCTATTAAAGAAGCATAGAATATTTTCAAGATACAGAATGCATATTTTTAAACATTAAGGTTTTGACAGAAAAAGGACGCAGGTTTGAGTTTTTAAGGTCCCGTCTTTGGAAATTGGCGAAACGGAAGTTGTCATTCTTTGCCCGCGTAGCAGTTAAGAATAAGTTGCTTACTTAGAGCCGATAACAGAGTTGCAAGCTGCTGACTAGCTGAAGTGAAATCATAGTGATTTCTGTAACATTTTGTTCGGTCATATTTTGTACGTGAATTTCATATAGACCAGTATCTGTTTACTGGAGACAGATTCATTTATCCACTTTACCTTATTGCGACATTTTAACTACGAAAATGACCCTCCGTAAGTTGCTCCCTTCGTTAAAACTCGTGAAAACTATAAACTGACATGAATCTCGAATATTTGGCATTTTTTAAATTAGGCTGTTCTTTAAATTAGCTGGATCTAAACTAAAAACTGACCATGAAAGGGAGCTGATTAATTAT
Organism: Triops longicaudatus; assembly: GCA_022885665.1. NCBI lineage: Eukaryota > Metazoa > Arthropoda > Branchiopoda > Notostraca > Triopsidae > Triops > Triops longicaudatus. Next base: position 350,903 of record JAGQDJ010000031.1, on the reverse strand, counting down.
AAAAAATTTAAATCCCAGTTGCCGACTATTACGCCCCAAACGTAATAGTTCTTCAAAATTTCTAGGCAGAAAAAATATAAGCTTCTAATTGCTATAGCGTGACAATCTTAGAAAAACCGGGAGGTGGGACTCAAAAAGGAAACCGGCAAGTTACACGCAAACCCTTTTGCCCCTTTCCAAAAATTTCTACTGGAACAAGAAACATAACTTATTACGTGAGCTAAATGTACAAAAATGGTGTTTTCAACCCAAAACATATTTTTTTTTATTTCTAAACAAAAAATTGACACTTAAAAGGCAGAATCTTTACTTTTCATGTTCATTCTATTTGTAATTTTTTAATATAAAAGTTTTCCCCCTATTTTCGCCGCGCACGCGTTTCGGACCGGAAATGTGCTTGAACATGATGGCGAGGGGGAAGTTTGAAACGAAGTAAGTTTTGATACGATGGGGGAAGTTTTTGCCTGTTCGATCAAGATTTCTAAGAAACATCGTTCCGTTTGTGGAAAAATAGAGGAAATAATTAAATTTTAGGTAGAAATTATACAGACAGGAATTACAATCTGTTGTTTTTCACTAGAAATCCGGAAGGAAGGAAGGAAGAGATTTGTACCTCTGTTTCGGCAAATGTTTGACAAGGAGGTATATGGCTAAAAGGGGCGTATAGGATGACTGGGAATGGATAAAAACAACATAATATGCGGTCATTATACTTAATACTTCCATGGACACTATAACCCCGTTTACTAAGGGCGTTTCGTTATGGTATTTGAATGGTAATGTTGTTGAGCATCATAAGTAATGTTGTTGAGCAGCAAATATCTTTCAATGTTTTAAAATCACTGTAATAATAAAAAACTTAGATTCGAGGCCTTTGGTATGCAAGCACCCAGGGGGGGTATAGTGCCCCCCCCCCCCCGAAATGTTAACTGTATAATTAACAAAGTGTAAAAAAATTGCATACAAACCCCCACCCACCCACCCACTTTGGAACTAAAAATCCTATGTATGACCCTGTGTGCGACGGTTCAATGCCCAACAATGAAAAAAAAAGAACCTAGGAAGTGTTAAAATTGGTTGGTGTAGCGATAGGTAATTTGTACCCATCTAAGTACAATCAACTTCATTTTTTTATTCTTTTCATACGTTTCCCTCTTTCATTATTTTGAGTGAAGAAGATTTTTTTCTAATTGGTCTCGGCGTGAGCTGAGCTCATTGCCGCCTCTGTATTGAATGGAATATCTTCATGTCAAAACAGTCTTAATAAACAAAGGTGAAGAAGATTTGTTCCCCACATTTGTGAAGAAAAGTACAGATTATACGTAAAAACTTTTCCCAATGCATAATGTAGAAAATGCTTGGCATAACTTGTTTCGAAGCTGTTAAGTATTTGATAAGACAGTTGGTATAGTAAACTGTCAACTACGTGTCTTCGTCCTCGAAATAAAGAACCTAAAAGGTAGACATAACTAGCGGATACTTAAGGACAGAATAAGCCAGGAAAACCTGAAACGAGAAGCTAGCAAAGAAAGCTAGTAAACTGAGTGAGGAACCTAGGTTTCTAGAGTGATTAGTGAAGTTCTCGAACACAGCTTCTCCTGAGAATTATCAGGTAGTTTAAAAAATTTGGGATTCCTTTCTCCACCTTATTTGCATAAAAGTTCCATGAGAAGTGATTTAGTAGATGTTCTCGTCTTCTGCACATCCTAGTATTCTCGGGGAAGTTTTGCGTGTAACCGTTTCAAAAAAGTGAGCCAATTAATTGGCTCTTTTCAGTACACGGCACGGTCAGAGCCGTGAAACTGATTTCGTTACTGAATTCGTTACTGTTGAGTAGTTAACGAAGCCCTGAAACTGGACTCAAATAAGAATATAAGTGATACCGATAACATTCGACCAGGGCGCGTGTAATATATCGTAACGAGACTTGTGGAGGCCAGATTTCGAGGACTTTCTTTGATGACAGTTACGTTCGAACGGACTCGCTCATGCAGCGAACAGCACAAGGGCACTAACGGACGAAAAGTAACGTTTTAACGCCACATCAATCATTCTTCCAATATAGAGCTTCAAAGATCTTTCCCAATGTTGTAGTTAAAACTGAGCTCGGAATTTTGTGGCCAATAAAAATATAAGTATTTTCGGGTCATTTTCCAGTGAGTTTTTAGAGTGAATTTCATCTCATAACTTACATGCTCACTTTAATCGGCGCATTTTTAAGTGTTGATCATATATAAATGCAGAAGACGTCTTCACAGCTTATTGTGGCATAAGTCTTTTTCGCAAAACAACACATGACAGAGGCGGCAAAGTATTAATTGCTATTATTGTTAAATTGGGTCCCTTGCATTAAGACTTGTGTGTAAACCAAGGTCATAAGTCTTCACAACAAACCTGAAGTCGCAAGTCTAAACAACACATCAAAACTAAGCTGCTGCACTAGAAATGGAAAGAAAGAAAACTACTTAAACAGGCTTGAAGGGAAAACATTTTCTTCTGATTTTTCGAATGTTTCTCAGGCTTCTCGCTTTGAAGTTATGGAAAAGAGCAGTTAATGAGGTGCAATTTGGAGCTGAACGAAAGAGAAATAGCGAGACCGAAAAATGATCGGGGATTAGAAGTAAAACGATTTGGATAACGGCGTGGGAATTCCCTCTTGTGAACTAGCACAAAGTGCACTAGAATAGTATTCAGAGCTTTTAATGTCGTTCCCTTGAAATTTCGCATTAAAATTGACTTACAGTGCTTTTATTCTTAACAGAGCTCATTACAAGTAAGACACCTTGTAATAGAGAGCGGTCACAATTAACGCAAGAAATGCTACCTAGAAGAGCTCGGATAAAAGTCTAATGAAGTGTTACCAAGCCTGACGTGCATTGTAAACGTCAGGGTGCGACAAGCCTTGGAAGAGACAATGCAGAGACAAGTACCCTTTTAATTTGAAATCTGCCCGTCTTGTTGCAATTAAACATAGCATGATCACATCTTGGAGGATTTTAGCTAGAAAAGATTCTACAGTTTGTGTAGAAAAGTATCAAGGATAGTTTGGGACTGTTACTCTTTTTATTTCCACAGACCTTTGCTAACCAACAGAATTCCAGTGTAACGCGTTCTACTGTTTCGTTATCAGTGATCGAAATTTTCCGTCACAGTGTTTTGTACAAAATGTACGGCGACCTCAGAGGGCTGGAAATGTTCATCCAAGTGGCGACTACTTCGATAGGTTAAGTTTATATGCATATTTGCAAAAGTTACCTTTTCAGTAAACAGTGTAATTTTACGAAGTTACAAATATAATAATCGCTACGAAATATCATTCAGATTGGATAGACATTTTTTAAAACCCATTTTTTCTTGTTTGTTGTTATTGTTGAAAATGAGGACAGGCGTTTACTTGGATAGAGAAAATTTTCTTATCAAGCACCAGAAAAGCGACATTTTCCGTTTCCGTTACCAGCATTGATAGTTTTCATCTCGCTGGGGACATTTTTATCGCCAAGCCTCAACATCCTCTTTTCTTGGAGAAAAGTATTAAGAGCAGACGAGAGGGAGGCCCATTCCGTTTTCCGTCAATGTCTCTATCAGTAAAAGTGCAACTTGTGCATAGCGGAGCTTATGAAGGTCAATTTCAATTCCTTCTGAAAAAGGAGACTTTTAGTTAGTCTTGCCCATCTTATCTGCGTTATACAGAAGTTCATGGGGAAATCCAGAATTCGATTCCGTATGATCCCGAACCTTCTCGAGGGTGCTTGTCGTAGGAAATATAGCCTGGGAGTATATTAAAACTCTAGTATGGGAAAGGCATGGACTATTTGTAAGTAAACTACACAGTAAAAAACATTCCTATGTAAGGAAATCATTAAGAAATAATTCAAATTTAGGCCATTGAAACAAAAGTGCAGTCTTGTCGGATTTTTCGTCTAAACCTATATTCGCTTAATGTAACGTAATAAAAATATAGCGTAATAATAATCATAATTAACAGAAAGATAATTTAGAAGTATAGCGATGTTTTATGACATTTTATGAACATCTGATACGATAACTGTCAACTTTTTCCTCGTAGACAAATTGTCTGGCACTACAACCGGAAACGTTTGGCAAAGAAGGTGGAAAGTTGTAACATGCGGAAAAATTCAAGTTGGGAAGTCGGCATATTGGAATTGAAATTTAATTGGTTCTCTTGCCCTAACGGGGTTTTCCAAGGCAGGGTTGAAACGCATCAGTATTGATACTTTTTCGACGTTTCGATGACGGATTGTTTCCGGTACTATGCTATATTACAGCGCAGTAAGCGATTTGAAAAGTTTTGCCTTCTATGCTGTTTGATTTTCAGAACTCTTTCAGGACACTTGCGGAAGTTATGTCTATCCTAATTAGTTCTAGTAGTATCGCCGTCTGATTCTAGACTTTGCATAGATAAACGTTTGCAGACTATATTTTCCACGATTTTTTTCTTCCACAAAATTGGAATTTTGTTCGAGTTGAAATCTTAACGAAAGGTAACATATACTGTAAAAAAATGTAATACATTTATTTTCAGGGAAACTTTCTAGTGCGTTCCTTGTGAATAAATTAAAGTCAAAGGACATAAAAAAATAGCCTTTATAATTATATTGTGTAGCGGTATTGGACACGGCATATACACTTACTGCAGCCTTGCCGCTCCAAACTTTTGAAGGATATCCTACTTCACTACGAACTTTAGATAAGTGGGTAGCCTCAAACTTTATAAAAACTCTTGTAACTCATTATGTGTAATGTTTTTAGTTATATGAGACACCCAAGAATGGTAAAAAAACCTCGAAGATGTGAAGACGTGTCTTTGCTATGTACAGTGGTAAATATAACTGACAGGTTTAAATTTAATCTTTCGCGCAACGAAAACTGTACAATGTATTTTATATTTAAATTAGGTTTAGTAATACTTTGTATGTTATGGAAAGGTTAATTCACTATATAGCGCAAGGTTTGGTTCCTCGCTTCTCACATGTATTGGCTCGTTTATATTTTAAACGAATGGAATGTGATCGAGAATCAGAATTAAAAAAGAATTCGGGAACGGATCCAGGGCAAAACTTTCTGCCATATTTCAACGCAAACGATGAAAGAAAGTGTTAATTTCTATTCATTGAACCATAATCGAAGTGACAGAGGGGAAAAAAAAGTTTACAAAAAAACGATAATGTGGGAATATTTCCACACAATTTTTTGTTGTCTTTCTGCTGTGCATTCTTTCTTAAAAAGTTTCCTGTATTACTATACACGAAGCTTTTTATTCTTCCTAAAACGACAGGAGCAAAAAACTGAATTACCATGCCTGATAGCGTGAAATGAGCAAAGCTACCTTGCATGATCATTTGCCCAAACCTTTTTTTACGTTTTATTTCAGTTTTACGAGCTGGAAAGATCTTAGGAAGAAGAAACGTGAACTGAACTTGGCTTCAAAAGCAACAGTAGGTGAAGAAAAGAAAAAGGTTTATAGGTTGTGACGTCACACGGAGAGGAAAAATCGTTTCATAACTTGTTCTTTCTTAACGATATTTCCGTTTGTTGCATTTATAAGTCGTGAAATTCTGCGGATCTCCGTTTTACGAGTTTCTGTAATTTTTACACTCTTTTTCCTTTCATATTAGTGCTTACCTGTTCACTATCATTTGGTGTATACAAATTGGAAAGGAGGGATGTTGTTGTACTTGAAAGCTCCTCCTTCCTCATTTTGGTAGGTTATATACAACTGTGTATTATGATTATTCTTGCTTAAGATTTGTGTCCCCGCCTCCAGCTGGAGCGCACTGAACGGTGTAGTAAAAGTAATAGCAGCCTCAATTATACTAATTGGGTTTTTCGGGGAGGTCCTTTTCTTTTGTTACTATTTTCGCTTTTCACCGTTCCTTTTCTTTAACTTCTTCTCATTCTTCTTTATAGTATACAATAGTTTATAAATGGATATTTTGGCTTTGTACTTTTTTCGCGCGTTCTTTTATATTAGAATTAATTTTACCAAATTAATTGTTATTTCATTTTCTCATCCGTAGGTCAACAACAGCACAATTTTCGGATGATGATCAATATGGGTTCCCAGCGCCCATTTCTTAATGAAGTTGACCACTTGAGACGTAAAACGGGAGAATTAACTACTCCAACCTTACCCAGTCCATTGGCTTTTAGAGTCACACCTCCAAGTGGTAATTATTAATATGTTTACTTTTTTATTTGAATAAATAAGATTTTCAATGTTTTTGAAAGAAGCGTTTGGAGCATTTTATGGTGAATTGTTTGGTAAGACTGTACTAGAATAAATATGTGCAGCTATATAATATAACTGTTCTCAAACTGTGCGCCGTGATTGCCTTGTAGGGTTGCCATGAAATGGTCCAAAATTTCGAATAAGCTTAAATTAAGAACAAGCGACTTTGGAAAGGGCCGTCGCAAGATGAAAAATGTAGGAACCACTGAAATAATAACTGATATTATGGGATTTATTTCAGTTGCTGTTATGGCTAAATTAGTGCAAAGCGAAAACGTAGTGCATTACGTTTATAAACGCCGTTTGGAAAAGCTCCGTTTTTGCTATTCGGACATCTGCTGAGTCACTATCAGATCGGCGCTGTAACAGATATCAGCGCCGCCCAAACAAAAATTGCGGGTTAATTAAGAGATTAGGTGCCTGTTTTGAGATATCATGTTATCTCGTAAAATTTGGCTCGTAAATTAGTCACATCGATTTTTGGCAAATGGCAATGGAAATGTGATCTTAAAACTAAGCCAAATAATTTCTTCTAAAACAAAATTTGTCATGCTTTTTGTTTAAAATCACAGCAACATTAATAATCCTTGTTTTACTTCTGACTTAACGTTCAATTGTGTAACTTACGTAGCCGTAACAAGAACTTTGATTCCTAGAACCGATTAGAAAAGAAAATTTGTGGTTGTGGTTAAATGCTTTACTCCGCCTTCTTTCCAGAACTCAAAAGTTTCGTGACCGCAGCAACTATGTCCGAAATTAATTTACTGCACCGTATTCTACAAGCTACTAAGTTTAAGGAGGCTCTACTTTCAGTTTTCACTTAATATTCCAGCATTATATTTAATCATGTTTTCATGCTCCAAGCCAATCTGATACATTATTTGCGTAGTATCCGCATGAAGTTTTTAAAACCTTTTCCCTGATTATATTCATGGCTGTGAAGTGTAGAACAGTCTTGTAGCATATGCAAAACTTAACCGTTATTACTGAGGAAAGTTTTTGAGCTTTTTACTTAGTGTTGTCATTTGTGTTCTAACTAACGCATTCTTCATCTGTCATCGATGTAAGATTTTTCCTAATTCTTTTTTTGCCGTATGTCCTAATATGAATGTCGCTTCACGACAAATTATCGGCAACCGCTTTCTTTACGTACTTTAAATCCATTTTACCTTTTACGGCTGTGTATGTAAAATTCCTTCATATCAAAACATACTAATTGACAATGTTAATAAAGTAGCCTAATTACCGCAATAGGCGTGAGCTTACGCGGGGAGTCAATAAAAATATGTAGTCTAAATTTTTGCCTTTATACATTTTTTTCTTCGAAATCCCAGATTCAGGGCATGGACACGGTCAAACGGGTCCAAACGACTGGAGCAGTTACTCGGCGACCGGTTACTCGTACATCAGTCAGGCGTCATCAGCGTCCATTAGTCCAGTGTATACGCCAGCTTTGCCTTACGAGCTTCCTCCTACGAACAATAACAACCCTACCGCTCATCAGCAGCAAAACGTTGTGGGTAAGCAGCTCAGCCTTCTTTTTCCCGAGCGTTATTTTTTTATGACGTGGCCTTTTTTATGACGGAAAAAGTCCGCTGGAGTCAAAGTTGCCTCTTTAACGTGCGGAACTCTTCTTCTTTTCTTTTCTTTTTTGGTTAATGATTCTGACAGTATACGTGTACAACAGTTGTACCGGAAACTTTGTTCTTACACGGTTTCGGAGAAGCTATCAAGGAAACCAAATGAAAAACGGAGATTAGTGTAATAAATCCTTCGTAAGATGCGGGACCTATTCTTTTGGATCGCAGTTGCTTCTAACTTAGTCAACAGTTCCATTGAAAATAGTATATTTTTTTCATATTTCCTTTTCTGTGTCCTTGTATCGGTCCTTTACTGCTATACCAACGTTTTTTGAAACTGGGATAGTTAGCACAAGCGCAAACAGGGACAACTACTGTGATTTAACAGTAAATGCTAATTGGTGTTCATCAGTGTCGCTGATTGAGTTAATGATACGTAATCATCTTCCCAGAAATCCTCTTGCAAACTTGAATTTGAAATAAGTCAATGACAATTTAATTAAAAGGGATTTTTTACGGGATTTCCGATCGTGAGTTCGTGAGAGCATTTGCTTCCCCACTCTTTCACCCTTTTTACCCCATATTACCCTCCAGGGGTTCGTAAAACATGCGTGAATATTGCCATTATCCTTTTTAAATTCCGTTCCGGTTGTCTGTTTCTCATTCAAACAATTTTGGAGGAAAAGAAAAAAAAAACTCTTTTATTGGAAAGCTTTCACAGGTAAATGAAAGAAACGCAGGCGAAAAAAAGATAAGGGGAAATTAACAGGTGCAAATTGTAAGCACGCGAGCTTACAGAAATCCTTTCTGTTGTTTCCCGCCTTGTCTTTAACCGTCTTGTCTGGTTTTCAGAGGGTCTGTTCTTCCTCTTCGCAATGCCACCGTAGAGGTCTTCTGCTTCTTATCACAGTGTTGGTGTCGTCATACACACCTGTTGTTTTTCCCTTAGGCCTCTTTCACACGCTTTTTAATTAGCAAAAGCAGCTTTCTGACTTCCAGGCCATTTTCAAATTTGACAGATCGTAAGTAGAAGAAAGAGATGGAAAAATTTTTGGTAGACATCTCATAGAACTCCCATAAAACGTGTCGTTTTCTATGACTTCAACTCTTTTTTGTCGAAAAAAATAAATAAATAAACAACACATTGCACCATTTAAAGAAATGGGTTGCGGCTAACTGATAGATTTTGAAAGGAGCTTTTGCGCTTTTCGATTAGGTAGCGAAATAACAAACTTTCACATCCGTCCGCCTCGTTTGAAATCGCTTTCTAGTTTAGCTGGCAAGTTTACTCATGTGAGATATAACACTAATTCAGAAATTGCAGTAATTTGTGTCCTCACCTTGTGGGGTGTCATCAAACAATTTTTTCCGTCTTCGTTTTATAGCGTGCAGTAGTACACGTGTGACTCACTGTCCTTTTTGACGCAACGAAGCTTCCTTCCAATTCTTCCAGTCAGTTGTATGTGAATCTTGACTTACTATTCAAATTTGCTCCATATAACATAACGAGAATCTAGGCCGCTTAAAGTTGAAGTTTGATGACATTTATTTGTTCCGGAGCAGTTACACCTACTTACCTGCCGTGCTTTCCGTAGCAATTTTCCGTTGTAAGTTAAATACTGATTTCCGGCCTAAATTCAGCGGCGTATTGAAGACTAACGTAAATCAAGGCTTTCGCCAGTCAATGATCGGTTACGCAACAAATATAGTTGCATGGCGGGGATGTTTACCCAGATCTCCCGTGACGTCTTTAGCAGCCTATTACTAAAAGAGGAACACAATTTATGGCTGCGTAGATTATGTACATGTGTTTCACCTATGCTTCACATAAGTCGCAGGATATAAGAAAAAATACGCTAAAGGTATTTTACATTAAGTCTTTCAGTTTGTTCTCGCACTCTATAGAACTGTTCGAATCAAAATTAGACCATAGGAAAACAAACAGTACGCCAAGGCGAATTACGATATTTTATTCAAAAAGGAAGTTACCTATTGATTTCTCATATTTTCTTCCCAAATGAACACTTTTAGCTTCAAGCGAGGAAAGTTTTCGTTTCTTCCGTCGAAAAGGTGCCAAGATTTTCAGTGTACGTGTGTAATTTATTTCTCAAACGCCAAGGCTCAAAACTGGAAGCGAGAATTAGGAAGGTGACTAGAAACATGTATACATGATCTAGATTTGGGATAGGGAGCTAAATTAGAAGTTCTCGGAGGAGGGAGGAGTAATCGAGTTCCTTAACGCGATCGAAATTTCAGTTTGATTAGGGACAGGGAAGAAAATGATAATATTTAAACCTAGAAGCCTGCGAAAACGAAGGTACAAAACTTCCGGTGTTTTCCAGCATTTTTCTAGTCCACCATTTACACACTCATTCACCTGCCCGCACCAAGTTTGTTGGTAAAAAGGGACCCGGCTAATCGCCTCCCGGCACTTTCATCCTTTCTAAAATAGAAAAAAAAACGTGGAAGTTTTTATGTCGAGGTTGCTAACCTTTTTTCTCTCCTCTTTCTTTCGTTAATTTACTATCTTCATTGTGAATACTTTCTCACATTTTCATTTTTTTATTTTATGTGCTTTTACTACTTTTCGCTCTTTAACTAATCAATATTGTTCTAGTCTTTTCCTCAACCTTCTATCTTTTTATGCGGTGGTATAATGCCAACGTTTTCTGAGTTTTTGGGACGTATTTGCAATGGTCTTAATGAAATATTTTGTCTAAAAAAAACTGTTCGAATTTTGTATCCCGATTTGTGGTTTAATTCTCTACTTTTCATTTGCAGATTGTTCAGATTACGGTTCTGACGTCATCAAAAGTGAAGTGTCACTCAGCGATACACATTGCACCCCATCTTACCACATAATCCACCACCGAGGCTCTTCCGCGCCTAGTCCCTCGCGTCAGTTAACTGAGTTCCCGAACGCCGTCGCCCTTCGCTACAACAGCAACGTTCACCAACTGAGCCATCCACATCACCAAGATCACCACCTCAACAGTCCGGAAATTCCTGCCTCCGGCGATGAAGCGCTAGGTCTCCACCATCAAGCCAATCTTAATCATCACCACAGCAACAATTCCAACCCTTTGCAACAAAACGTTTACAACTCGAGTCTTTACCACCACCCGAACAGCCACCAAAGCGTGTCTTACTTAGTCTCCGGTCCTTCCACCTATACTGTCCTGAATCCGAACCCGACTTCCTATTATGCCGGTACCGGCACCAACAGTCACTCCCATCATAGCATGACCGCCGCAAGTGGTGCCGTCGCCAATACCGCGACAGCTTACCTAGGCCTCCAGCCGTCGCTTACTTATGCAAACTCCAACCTGCCGAACTCGCAATATGCCTTACAGATGTCGGGAATTATGTCGTCAAACAATGAGCTATTGAGAAGCAGTTCATCCGGCGGGGGTGGTCACCATGAGTATAACCACCAGCGAGCATCTGGAGGAGGAGTCACTTCATCACCGTTGTCAGTGTCACTGAACGCAGCGGAGTTGCATTTACCGTTGGACGGAACGCATTCCACTTCTGGTACGCAAGCCCACTCGCCAGATAGTCAAGATCCCAGTCAACGATCAGGCGTCTTGGTGAACGTCAATCACCATGTGGAAGCTCCAGTTTGGCGGCCTTACTGAGACACTTCTTTCCACTCAAAAGAAATAAATCATTTATTTTTGCGTTAGAGAAAAAGTTCCCTAAAATCAAAAGTTTCATCGCCTTTAAATAAGTTACGTATAATGCAAGACAATATGCGTTACATATTCTTTACGAAATGTGCATTAAATGTCGCACCACATCTCGTAAATTCCACCGCGACCAGTTTTGTCGTGTAAAATATTGTAATAGCCTAGTGGCCACGCTCCTTTGTAGGCCTTAGAGCTGGACTACGAAGATCAAGATTTGGGATTGTAGTCCCATTTTTTAACTTTCCCTAAGTACTTAAATAGCTCAGTAAAATTTTAAGGTCAGTTCTGATACTTACGGTCAGTTCCCATATTCTGAGATGCAATGACATTATGCTCACTATGGGCACACTATGCCTTCTGTAGCGTATTATTTGGGACCAAAGTTCGTGATACGGTTTCGACCGTGTTTTTTTTTTTTCTTTTTTCAATAAATAAAATGACAATCTTTCATTTTGTCTATGAGACAGAGTTTATTCATGTTTGTAAATGTAAAAAATATGTGTGAATATTTCGATCGTAAAGGTATTGGTAACGCATTGGCTCATGCATTCAAAGGCCAGTTTTGTTTTATTTTCGTTTTCTTAATTGACAAGAGATTTGGGGGCATTAATATTAGCGAACATTTGCAAGGTATGGAAGCAATAGGTATTTAATGTGAAAAGACAGTGATTCTTTAAAAAAAATCGTTTCCTTATTATGTACGTAAAAAACGAAACAACCGGAATCAATTCCAGTTACGGATACCAAAGTGATGAATAAAAGTAGCTTTAAATGCAAGAAGTAGCTAGCAAAGCAGGAAATGTCTTGATCCCGGTGATCTCTTCTTAAAAAACGTAGATTTTGCTCCAAAAATACGCCTATGAGGAATGAGTTTTTGGATCAGTTGCGATTTTTTCTTTGACATGTATTTGTATACCGCCTTTCACTTTTCTATTGTCCTGTTACAACGACAGTGCATTTTGTATGTAAGATGGATGATGAATAATGGACTTTCACACATGAATGATCATTTACTTCTGTATTTCATGAATAAAATTGTCTGTTAAAAACTCTCCTGTATAATAACTTAACAAGTCTATACAATTTTCCAGCCACTGTACATATACAGCAAGTAGTAATCTCGTATGATACAGGAAACGATGTCCACTCTTTCCAGATCTCTATTCAATATTCTACCATTTTTACATAAGTTGTTCCAAAACTCGTTTCAATAAAAATTAAACAAATAAATTATGCTCCTGGAGTAGGCAAGCAGTTACTATCGGCTGATGTTTGCACCAATATGGTTTTCCCATCATCTTCCTTCGCCAAGGCCGGTACCGGCAATCCGTGATCCGAGGTGGCCCACAAGTAAACGTCCACTGTCTGTTCGGCACACCGCGCAATGAAACGTATAAACGGTCTAACGTCGCCTTGGTTCGCTAATTCGAGCGCTTCGTAATACTCTTGCCGGTCCTGTTTACGTATGATGACTGGCGGGTACCCGGCTTGCATAAGAATCAAGTTCATTAAAAGTCGGGACGTGCGTCCATTGCCGTCGCTAAAGGGATGAATGAAAACGAGCTTATAATGCGCTAACGCTGCATAACGAATCGGGTGTAACTCAAACGATTCCGGTGCATTTAGCCAATTAATAAATTCCTCCATCAAAGGCTGGAGCTGTAACGGCCCGGGAGGCACGTGACTACCCACATACACTTGCGTGGATCGTAACTGGCCGCTTTCGAAAGGGTTTACAAAGCCGAGTACACGCCGATGGATTTCCAGTAGATCATCAAAGCTGATAGCGCCGATCCGTGAGACTAAAGTGTTGTTTATGTACTTCAAAGCTGCGTCCAAACCTAAGATTTCGTTATGCTCTATCAAACTCTTCCCTCCGACGGCCATTCGTGTTTCGACTACCAAACGTGTTTGAGCTAAGGACATGGTGTTGCCTTCGATGCCTAACGTATGGTATATATGCTGGAAGTAAGCCTCTTTCTTGATGCGCCGGAAGGCGGAGCTTGAATCCGGGACTTTGAGTAACTCGTCCCGTTTAACGTCAATGCGATTTAACAACGCTTCGTCCAATTCTTCCACCAGAGGTGACGTCCGCTGGCGGTTTAACAGAGCACGGTAATGATTTGGCGAGTAGATCAACGCTTTAGTGTAAAGGTGATCTGCCTCTAGAAGATCTTTGGCTGTTGCTTCTAAAAATTCCCCATAAGGAATGAGCACGTCTGGATGGGCAGGACATAATGCTAAGGCGTGTCTAAAAAGTTTCAGCGCCTTTTCCGTTTTTCCCAACCGGTTCATTTCCACCGCAGCGTAGACATTCGCTAAAGCTTCCACGGACTCTCCTAATTGATCAGAGAATGAAGACAATTTTTAGTTACAGTGAATACACCTCATGCGTATAGTAAATTCTCTATCCATCTCCATGGAAAAATGCACTTTTTTCCTGATAAAGATAAAAATTAAAAATAAATTCCTTTGAGTTAAAGGACACAACGATTTGCAAAAACGTGAAAGCATTTTTCTAAAATTAGTACGAAAAATCCATAAATTAAGAGCTGACGCAAAAGCTCAGTTACTTACCATTTGAAGAACACGAACCAGGTTTTGCTTTCTTCTGAACGAAATTCTGTTTTAAGGTGTTAACCAAAACTAAATCTTCATCAACCACTGAAAGAGACGCCGAGTCTGGGATGTGACTTAAGGCATTAGGACGAGGAATTCTGATTTCAGTTCGGTTGGGTAATGGAGTCTCATTTTTAGGCACTAACAAAGGTACAAAGAAAGATAAAGCAGCTCCTAATAAAACTAGGGCTGTGAATTTAAGGTAATTCATTATTGTTGGTGAAAGCGAATGTATGGCGCAACTACGTAAAATCATCGAACATGACAACGACGTTGACCGAGATAAGCGACGGACGTCGCATCTGTTATTGGTCATAGCTCGATGCACGAATATGACACTGTTCGGGCAGGACTAGACAGGGAAAAAACAGGAGTGAAGATATTTTTCTTCCACTAGAAACAATGTTTTGTTTACGTGCTGACGTCGTCATTACCACGAATGAATACAACTTCACAGCTTTCTTCCTACAGCAGCAGTTCGCGGATGACTATTCTTGCAGACGAATTCTGTTATTAAGCGCGCGAGTAAGGATTATCACACGTGACGAGTTACAAATTCTTATTTAAATTAGAAAAACTGTGACTTGGGTATGCAGATTAAGTACAATCAAGATATGTCACCTATGAGTACTGATAATCAAGCTTTAAGATCGAATCATTATGCTACCAATAGCGCTTTTTCGAGGCAAAATATACAGCAACAGCAGGAAGCGTTGCCCATTTTTCCAGCGAAGCAACAAATCGTAGACCACATACGGAAAAATGCCTGTATAATATTAATGGGAGAAACTGGCAGTGGAAAAACGACACAGCTCCCCCAGTTCATCCTTGATAGCGGAATAGCCCGGGATAAAACTATAGCAGTCACTCAAGTACTTTCTGAAGTTATGACGTTACTTTCCGGCGTTCACTGCTATAGCTTTGACAGCCTAGACGAGTTGCTGCGATGACTGTGGCAAACAGAGTAGCGGAAGAAATGGGTACCGAAGTGGGCCAGAAAGTAGGATACACAGTCCGTTTCGAAGACGTGACCAGTCCGTCTACTCGCATCAAATTTCTCACTGATGGCATGCTTCTCCGTGAAGCAATGTTAGGTAACTTGAAAATGTCTTCCGTGATGTTTTACCGCACAATTTTAAATCTTAAAAAATTCTATGTTTATTTGTTCAGATCCAAAACTGATGAAATATAGCGTAGTCATTTTAGACGAAGCTCATGAACGGACGGTTCACACAGATGTGCTGTTTGGTGTAGTCAAAGCTTGTCAAAAACAGCGTAAAGAGCAGTTTCTACCGCATTTAAAAGTAAATGTCGAATTTAATTGGTAGTCAGCTTTCGCAAAACAGGCAAAAAAAATATAAAGGAAATTCGACAAAAAACGAAAACAAGTGAAGACTATATTTAATTATCTTTCTCGTTCTTTCCAGGTCATTGTCATGTCAGCAACCATGGATGTAGATCATTTTAGTAATTATTTTAACAAAGCGCCCGTACTTTATCTGGAAGGAAGGCAGTTTCCTATTGATGTATTCCACGCCAAGCAAGCTCAAGAGGATTATCTATTTGCTAGCATGGTTACTCTTTTCCAAATTCATCGCGAAGCTCCAGCGGAGTAAGTACCCCCGAAATTTTTTTTTTTATTTGTCAGTTTAAAAGACGACCGACAAAAGAAGACGATGTATTGTCGACTTCGACTGTCTTCGACCCGAAAAAAAAAATTGCCAGTCTAAATATGGATGTGTTTTCTTTAACATATTTTCCTAGTCAAATCCACAAGTCGTTCGTCTGACTTCTTACGAATGCTATCGCAAAACTAGAACTTTGCATTTCATGCAGGGTGATATAAAACAGGGAAGCATCTAGCAAAATCTTTGAGAATATTTTTGCGCGTTTTATTAGGAAGTTTTATCTATGACTGGATAGTCCTCGTGAAAATTTGAGACTATTTTTTTATAGTCAGCATGTATTGGTATTCCTGACTGGACAAGAGGAAATAGAATCTTTCGTGCGGCACACAAGGAAACTTGTCAAAGTATGACCCTTAGTCAACGTTTTATTCTTTTATTGTCGTTACGTTTTAACCCTTGACCAGGAATTGGATAAAAAATTTCCGCCTATGAAAGTCTGTCCTTTATTCGCGTCATTGCCGCCTCATCAACAAATGGAAGCGTTTAAAGCTACAATGGCTGGAATGCGCAAAGTTGTTGTGAGTACGAATATTGCTGAAACATCTGTAACTATCGACGGTATTCATTTCGTTATTGATTCTGGACGGGTCAAGGCGCGGTACGTTTTATTTCACTTTCTTACAGCTTATTTTGATTTTTTTATTTATTTATTTATTTTAATCCAGGAATCATGTGCCCGCAACTGGATTGGACGTTTTAAGTGTTCAGAGAATTTCTCAAGCGCAAGCATGGCAGCGAGCAGGGCGAGCGGGCCGACAGGCCGCTGGTACTTGCTACAGATGCTTAACAAAACCAGTAAAATGTTTTTGTCTACTTTAACGACGACGTTCATTGTGATGCGTCGTGCTTTTGCCTAAATCAGTATCCACCGTTGCAGGGGTCGGCAACCTTTTCTCCTTCGCGGGCCGTTAAAAGCCTTGCGAGGTGGCTGCGGGCCAGATTAGCCATTAAAAAATACCTAATCGGTATAACTTAAGCACAAAATAACGACGGATTCTTTATAAAGATCCCCTTTTCAATTAAAGTTGCACTTGACTTTTAAAGAAATGATACTTTGTATGCTCTTTTCAACCCCAAACTTGCTACTTTCTTTTAAGTGTAATTTTCTGTCCGAGCACCGCGGCCGGATAAATTGGGTACGTGGGTCGGTTCCAGCACGCGGTGCGTAGGTTGCCGACCACTGCACTATTGATTACTGTTCTCGTATCTGTGCATTTATTTTCGTTTTAGGAATTTGATTCCTTGCGTACAAATAGTGTTCCAGAGATTCAGCGGTGTAGTTTAACCACAGTCATGCTGCAGTTACTAGCTTTGGGTATCAAGGATCCTGCTAATTTTGATTTCATGGACAAACCAGACAAAAAAGTAAAACAGTTTAACACTGGTGTTTGATTTTCACAAGAATTTTATCCTGCAGTTAATACAAGGCGCAATGGTAGAGCTTTACCTATTAGGAGCACTCAAGTCTTTAGAGGAAAAGCAATTAAGTGAGATTGGACATCAGATGGCCGCGTTTCCCCTTGATCCGCGTTTTACCAAAATTCTTTTATCAGCGAAAGATCTTAACTGTCTGTAAGTAAATTAAATGTTGAAGAGCTTTTTACTGTTTCGTACCGTTTTTAACGCTTATTTGCATTTTTGCAAATCTATTGTTGATTCAGCATGTTTAATTTGAACGCAGGGAAGAAGTGTTGAGTATCGTTGCGCTCTTATCCTCGGATGCCATATTCGTAAACGCCATGAACGAACGGGAGAGGGCACTGTCAGCTCGTCAGAAATTCCATTCCACTGAAGGCGATCACATTACTTTGTTAAATATCTTTCGAGCTTTTAACAGCAACAAGCAAAGCAAAGTACGTTCGAATCAAACCTTAGTAAGGTCTGCAAGGATTTTGATTTTACGTGCTTTTGTCCAGGCATGGTGTCGGGATAACTTCGTTAACTATCGAAGCTTGATGTACGCTGTAGAAGTGAAGAAACAATTGAAAGAGATTTGCCAGCGCAATCATCTTCCAGTTCAATCCTGTCTCCCAGCTACAGAACCTATTCGACGTTGTCTTTTGCAGGGTTTGTTTCTATCCGTAGCGGAATTGCAGCGTGAAGGTGGTTATGTTACGGTAGGTTCTACGAAAAAGTTTTGAACAGATACTACACAAGAATTTCCGTCAGGCCTTTCTTAATCATGTCTTACAATTAAAAATTAAACGAGATAGAACTTTTAAAAAAAAAAAAATCTTTAAATCTGAAAAAAATCTTTTACTTTTCACCTTTTGTCTTATGCAGGGTAACAATTAATCTTTCTATTATTTTACGTTTTGTTGTAGTTGGGTTCCAAGCAAAAAGTTTTGATTCACCCGTCGTCAGTTCTGTTTGGCTGCAAACCAGAGTGTGTAGTTTTCACGGAATTGGTCCAAACTGGCAATCGTTACGTGAAAAATGTTTCGGTTATTCAACCGGAATGGGTACAAGAAGTAATTTCCGTAGAAACGATGCAACTGATAAAATGCGTAAGAAGAGCTGAACAGCAATAGATCGTTTTTTTCCACAACGGCTCATATTGTTAATTTTTTGCGTTTCAGTCTGATGTTTTAATTTAATTTACTGACTATACACTACAATATTTACGACAGGATACGCTATTTGAATACGCAAAAGTATTATAGCTGACGATAATTTTGCGAGAAGCAAAAAAAAAAAAAAAACGAAAAAAAAGAACTAGAGTAGAAGAAAAGAGGGAAAGAAACAAAGCTATATGACATGCTGTGAAAATTAAAAAGTTGCAGTTTGATTAGCCGTCTTACATGACGTTCAAATGTTTTTATTTTGAAGCCATCTGTTGGTATTTATATAAACGAAGACTGCATAATTCACGAAATATTTTACCGAAGTTCTGCCGATGACTGAAAAACTGTGGCGATCATAAATCTGCCAGGAAGCTTGCACAATGGAATATATTTATTTTGTCGCCAGATCTCGGAAATTGCTGCTCGAATTGCTAGAAAATAATCGTCAAGGAATCCGGCATTAAAAATCAGCTATCGCCGAGTTACGTAGTTCGTTACAAATACAATTAATGGAAGTGTATTTGAATGTAATTTTAAAACGCTTTAAACTTCTGAAGTTTTTTATTGATTTTTTTTCCATTTGTAAGAAAAAACGAATGGCAGTGACGTGAGGACAGGAATCTCAAACGTTGGGCGGGGCTTTAGGTCGCCTTTGCCTAGAGGTGGAGGCGTGACTTATGGAGTGGTGCCGTGGAGCAAGCAGATGGAATAAGGCAAAACACGTTCTCTCCTTGTGTGGATAACCGTTTGCAGACCCGACATTGGTTCATAAAACGTCGATCATAGTGTGTCAACATTTGTGACAACGCTTTCTTTTACCAATTGTTCTGTTGCTTTGCTTCCATCAACAATGGACAGAGGTACACAAAAATCTAACCCTTGTATTCCGTAATCCCACTGCTCGAAATTCCCAACCCTTTTATTTACTTTTAGTTTCTCAACTTGCCTTGATTAACGAAAACGTCTGCATATTTTTGTGTATCACTTTTTTCCGAAATGTCAAAATGCAGCTCTTTATTGTAGGAGACCAAAGTAGCGCGCTTACATAGTTCAGGAAAAACGGTCGTAGCGTTTTGCTGCGTACACACTCATGTGCTTTTTAACTGCAACGTCTCCCAAAATAACTTTTAGTTATTTCCGGCAGCTAACCCCAGAGGAGTGTAGTGGTACAGTTGTTCGCCTGGCCTGAATTTTTACCCCACTTGTACCACGACTTTGTTGTCCATTTTTGGAAATCCCTACATTACCGGTTTTCTTGCTTACGTTCTGATGCCATTACAATTTCATCCATAGTAACCAACGAAGCGTGGGTTACTCTCTGCACTAATGATGTCTACGCTGTCGGAGCTTTGGTTTTGGCCTCGTCGCTTCAGAGAGTCGGTTCGTTGCGACAAAAAGCAGTTTTGGTTGGCCCCAACGTGTCTCCTGCGATGAGGTACAA
This sequence comes from Triops longicaudatus, assembly GCA_022885665.1. Classification (NCBI taxonomy): domain Eukaryota; kingdom Metazoa; phylum Arthropoda; class Branchiopoda; order Notostraca; family Triopsidae; genus Triops; species Triops longicaudatus. Next base: position 331,072 of record JAGQDJ010000031.1, on the reverse strand, counting down.
GAAAAAAAAAAGAGTTGTCGGGTAGTTGAGAATCTCGCGGGTATTGTATTGCCTTTGCGGACCAATTCATATTTTTCGTTCTTCCGAGAAAATGTTGCTTCTTCATCATATTTTTACTGTGTCTGGTTTTTCTCAGGGATCGTCTCTCTGAAGTTTTCGATTGGGTCGAAGAAGTTAACGTTCTGGATTCCCACGATACGACCCACTTGGCTTTAATGGCTCGTCCGGAATTAGGCATCACTTTCACGAAAATTCATTGCTGGAAGCTAGTTCAATACGAGAAAGCTGTCTTCCTTGACGCAGATACCTTGGTACTGGCTTTGAATATTTTATCGTTATTATTTTTAGTAACTTTTATTTCCGGCAGATATAATAGCAGATTCTGTCCATTCTATAGGTTGTGAGAAATTGTGATGATTTGTTTGATCGCGAAGAGTTATCAGCCGCTCCTGACGCGGGCTGGCCAGATTGTTTCAATTCGGGCGTGTTTGTCTTCAAACCGTCACTAGAAACGTATCATAATTTGCTGCAATTCGCTGTCGACCATGGAAGCTTTGATGGTAATATATTTTTGTCGTTTAGCTGTTGAGGGAACTTGAATCAGAAAAGTTATTTGATCTCTTGTGAATTTGTACACGCTTGGCTCTCATGTTTTTATGTTGGGAACCAAGAAGGTAAGACCGTCCAATTTTTTTTTCAGGGTTTCATTTAATTTGGCACATTCCGTAGCTGCTAGTGCTTATCACATGTTGTCTTGTCACTGCCAAGAAGTAATTTAAACCGTCTGTTAGCGATGACCGTGGAAAAGAAATTAAATAGGGGGAAAAAAGAAAACATTTCGAAATACGTTTTGTTTTCGCCCTTTTCATGGATACACAATTTACTTTTGTATATCCTCTACTTTTGTTAGTTTTCGTGTATACTTTTTCAGTTTGTTAAGCAAAAAGAGTTGTTCGTAATGATTTTGAATTGTTTGCAGGTGGCGACCAAGGACTTCTAAATCTGTACTTCTCCGGCTGGGCCACTGGGGATATTTCACGGCGTTTACCGTTCGTCTACAATATGTCGGGCACATCCGTGTACACCTACTTGCCAGCTTATCGACAGTAATTACGTTTATAAGATAATTAATTGTCATTTTCTTATTTTGTTTTGTATCCTTATTCTGTAACATGTATTAGGAATTCGTGACCATATCTAACGTTAAAACACTGAGAACTCTGATAGACTCCGTTCTGAGCTCTACAGTTCGTACAGTTGCAACAGGAAGTTGATTTGATTTTAAAATGAAGAACAATTTCTTAAATTTAATACCGCTGTTCTCATCAATGTCGCTTTATTATTTTCAGTAGATGGCGCACGCTATTAACTTTCGAGCAGCAATATTAATTAGTCGATTAATGTAATCGGTGGATTTTTGCAAAAAATAAGTGTTTTTTGACGAAAAAGTTTTTCTTTAGTAAAGCTATTAATTAATTTCCACCTGACAACTTAAAAGAATTTTCAGTTTGCTATGCCATTTTTGAAAAGTATCCACGCCGCGTGTAATTTTGTCAGGCAGGGGGATAATTTCGAAGAGAAAGGAAATTGCTATATTTCTGAGCAACGAAAAAAAGATTTTAAATCTTTTTTTTTTTCAGGTTTGGACAGGACGTTCGTATCGTTCACTTTTTGGGTACCAAGAAGCCCTGGCACTGCACTGACGCTGCATCGCAAGCGGTTTATTACAGCCAAGAGCACTTGAATTCGTGGTGGCACATTTTCCGAGAAGACGTTCAACACCTTCTCTCTCTTGAAATGGTAAGTAGATCCTAACCCGCCGTTAACAACTTTTCAAGGTTATTTTAATTTTTAAATAAAAAGCAAAATGGCACGTTTTTCATAATAAAAATTCAGATTTTTAACTTCCGCATGATATTTTTCTCTTGGATTACCATGTTTTCTTTTTGTTAACTGTTGGCGATTTCTTTCGTTTTTCATCTTCTTTCGTTCTTTCGTTGCTTTTGTCCGTTTGTTGTGGGTTTCGTATTGAAAAACAAAACCTGTGATCCCGTCTCTTCGTTTCTGCGGCCTGATATTTTACACAAAAAAGTCGCGAGACGCTCAAATTCCCTTGCTTCGAACATCTTCCTTAGCGCAATATGTAGAAGTTAAGGCGGTTGGTCAGGCCAGGGAAAATCCGCCCACTGTTCTAACAACTTCCAATACGTATAACCACACCCCTCGCCCGTCCTCCCCGCACCCTACTTCACTTGAAACGTTGCGCAGCTCGGACGATGGGAACGTGAATGCTAGTCCAAGCCCCGCCCCCTTAACTCCTCCCCGCTCCTCTTCTCCACTTCTACCTTCCACGGGAATCGAATTGCATGAGCAAGAGCTAGTTGAGCCTTCAGGTTTCGACTGGTTTGCACCTGAAACTGAGTCGGACAATGTCCCAGAAGTAAAGCGAGATCAACAACCAGAACAACAACAGCAAGAAGAGCAGATGGTCCGTGAACCCCTGTCGGTGGAATCGGAAACCCAAGCTTCTTCTGTAAGTTTTTTTAGACAGTTTTGATAGGCCTTTGTTACCTTTATTGCTGCCCTGCTCTCCTTTATGCTATGACCGCGGCGCATCAGCAATGGAAAAGAAGCACTGAGAGATAAAGTTTGTTGTAGAAGTAGGGAGTTTTTATCGTCCTGTGCTTGCTGTTCGTGGGGGGGAGCGTTTGTTTGTCCTAATATCGTCTCAAGACGTGGATTTTTTTAGTTAAAGGGATGGCGCAAAATGTTTGGGCCACATGCAATTGGAGGCTACAGCGTCGATTTTGCACGAAGTGGGCGTGATAAGGAGGCGGGGCTTAGGATTAGCAGTTTGTCTCTATAGACCCTACATCTCTTTCCCCTTTTTTTGTCCTGGTAATCTTCTTTTCGGGCGGAAAACCTGTTAATGAATAATGTGGCGCGCTGGGTGAAGCCATTTAACAAAGTGTTGTCTGCGTTTTTGTGACGTTCCTAATATTTGACCGACACAACAGATCAGTTGTTGGTTTTGTTGAATAGCTATTTTCCCAAGTCTTTTTCCCGTAGCTGTATGGCTGTTTACAGCCCAGTTTATCCTTAAATACTCTACTCTATACTTCAGACAACCCAAAGCTCGATAAAAACTCGAAAGCTTGTTATTTGTGTAGTACAGTAGTACTAAAATTTTGTCTCCATAGTTGTGGAAAATTTTCTGTTGGAACAGTTGCTGTTGCACAACTGTTATGCACGACTGGTGTATTTTCGCATTATTTTCAAAGAAATTTACCTTTAATTAATTAGTGTTACGAGTTCTTCTCATTTTCGTGTGCAACTCTCGCCACTACCAAATGAATCTAACGTTGCAGCAAAGTTGCGTCCTATGTGCTTTTTTCCTATACGCTTAATAAGCATTATAATCTTAATATGCCTGGCCAAAGATAAGTTTTTCACATTTGAAAAGACGAATAAAGTAAAGCAATTAAATACACTAGGGTAGGCTAGCTTGCAAAGAATGGGACAAACCCGTTTTATGGTCTCGAGTTGCTGTTTATGCAGCATTATTATTGCTCGAAAGAAAATTGATCTTCCATTTGTCAATCCGTCAACTGCAAGACAATGTTGTGGATAATTATGTTCATTGTTTTGCCCGAGGTAAAATGAAAAGAGGCTTAGTATTTTAAATTGTGTTTGTGGCATCATAGCGATATGTAGAAAGGCTTATTTGAGTTGTTGGTAAGAATTAATAATTAAACAACAGGCTTAATAATTAAACAGACATTGAGTCTGTTCATTATAGAAAATTACGGAGTAAAGACTTCTTTTTAGTGCTGTGTATGCAATGTTATATGTTTGACGTTTAGTAGTATTGAATCCAGTTGGAGTCAAGTGCGAGTTGCAAGTTCAGACGTTTGGAATTAGAATTCTCTTTGGAACTTGGAATTATTACTAATATTTCGTACATTAACCATCCGTGTTCAATTTGTTCTACTGACATATAGCCAGCTCGGGTGACCTCAGTTCCTAACCCTTCGACACACGTGTCGGATGAACATGTAAGTCACGGAATTCGTTGGGAATTGCATGCGTTGGGGGCTAGCGTGGGAGCTTTCATCCATGCTTGAATTAACGCTAATCCCTAAAGAGCCAGAAACCTATATTCATTGAACCGTATTAGATCATCGTTATATTTTTGCAAAATAACCTAATGTATTGCCTTTTTCCTCATTCCACATTTATCACGGGGAATGGAACACTATGCGGTCACAAATCAGTACGGATTGGTAGCTTCCATGGATAGTTTGAATTTGAACAATGGTGGAAGTTCTGTGCCAACTGCGTCACCGCATCTTCTCAATACTGAAGAATGGAAGGCACTCCAGAAACGCTCCCACCAGGAAGCATGGGAACGTGGAGACATTGATTACCGGGGCCGGGATTCTTTCGATTCGATCATGTCTAAAATCAACGAAACGCTTCGCCGTTCAGCGTCCAAAGAAAAAGACTTTGTACCGCTTCTCGCTGAGTGAAAGTTTGGCTCTTCCTTTCTGACCGGGGGTATAAAAGAAAGTCAGAATCTCCGCCTCCCTCTTGCTATGTTCAGATGATGCACAATTTACAAGCGTGTTCGTTTAGTTTCTTTCTTAGTGAAAGGCTCAGTAACAGGTTAAAAGGAGATTAAGGGAATGTTCCATAGGCCTTGGTTGTGTATCTTATTAGGCCTTCAAAGAACATTTTTGTCTTCGTCTAATTTTTGCGCTTTCAGTGGGTATATATCTGCAAGCGTACCCAGTTAACTCATTTCAAATTATTTGCGCTAGTCTTCATTAGTTCTTTAAGAAGCTCCAGTTTATCTGCTCTTGTTTTTGTTTCTTGAAACAGGAAAGTCAGTTAAAATAAGGGCAGAGCCCAGCCAAAGGTCTTTCCTGTTTCTGTGCGATGTGTAAGCTAAAGTTTTTGTTTTGTGGTGGTGGTGGTGGAGATTCATTGTTGCCATATTTGTTTCTTTGGCAAGAAACGAAACCTAATCTAACAGAAGAAAAAGTGGAACAAATGAAAAACAAAGTGAATTGAATAAACAATAAGCGCTTGGTTATAGAAAAGTAAAGAACACAAATTGTTCGGTATTTAATGGATTACGGTTTATTGATGAATTGATTTACAATTTTGTTCGTCACTTAAAAAGTTACGTCAACGGAAAATCATAAAACGACATTATTGCGATAGTCTTTTTTTAAAATCCCATGCTTAAAAGGACGGCGTCATTTTCATAAAATGGAAGATTTTTTCGCTTTGTGGAAGCCACGACACTTCAGTAATACAGCAAATTCACAAATTAAGAGTAAATTCTTCACAGAATTGGGAAGCAACACTGGCAGTCATCCGCTGAGAATCCCGAACCGAAGGGGGCGTGGCGACGTCTGACCCTGTAGAAGAATTGGAGCCAAGGTCTTTTTCTTCTGAATAGCCACTCTCGTCACTGATATTGTCCTGATCTTCTTGATCTTGGAGTCGCTTGGAACGATTGCACCGCAAGAAGGCGATGGGGCTGTGGCCCGCAGAGGAGGGTGGGGAATCACTGAGTGAATCCGGCTCTTCGGGGTCCAAATCAAGGGCCGAATCGATCCGGAAGTGTTGCATCTCTTCTTCTAAACTGTTCATCAATCCACACTGCAATGCCGGTACGTCAGTCGCTGGGGGCGTTACATGAGGTGCGTGACTCAGTCGCGCTGTGGCGCTATTGCGTCTTTTCCGAGGAAAGGGAATTGGCTCTGTCCATACCGTCTTTCCTCCGGGTTGACTAGCCCGCCTTATAATAGGGCGAGTAGGTGCCGATACTTCCCAAGCCGCAACTTTGGAAGCACTGTCTGGGAGTACTGGCAGAGCGTCCAAGGCCACTGAGGGCGGAGTCAAAGGTCTTGAAGGCTTAGAAGGAGGCAAAGGAGACATTTGAGTAGGAGCTTCGAAATGAGTACTCGAGTCACTTGGGGTACTGGCAGGGCTAACGTCGTCCACGAGTGGGCGTCCAATGTCTTCGGGAATAGGTGCTAAAGGGAAAGATCTGCTGTGAGGAATGCAGCCACTGCCTTTTGCGATTGCACCGACATTACTACGGAACTGCAAGGCGCTTAGGAAACTGGGCTGAAAAGCAGAGGTACCGGCATTGGCCAGTTCTTCAAATTGCTCTTCGTCCGGTGATTCTTCAATAGCACCAAGTCGGGGAGCCGATTTGCAGCGCTCTAAGGGAGGACGGTAGTTGTTCCCGGAGGCGAGGAGCACGCGCCGCCGTGGAATGGCTGCATGGGGGTCGTCGTAATCGCAGTTGACTAAGCTGAGTCGAGCGGCTTGTTTGCAAAGTTTCTCGCGCCGGAAGTCGTACAGTGCCTCCTTGAGACGCTCAGCTAGACGATTGGCGAGTTGACGAGCTTGACGGCTGCTGGTGCAAAGCACAGCGTGGCAACGGAGCTCTTGCTTCAGACGTCGGCCTTCGTGCCGGTATACCCAAGCAAAGAGACGAGGGTAAGCCTGAGGGGCGGAGGACCAGGTAATGCGATGAGCCCAGTACTCGGTTAGACCGTGTTCTTCCGTGGTTGCTTTCAAACCCGAGGCGCACACAGTGACCCGCATGTGCACATCAGTTCGATTACTGCCGCAGTAATTCCTCCATAAAGTGGACAACGGCTTTTCTAGGCATCCATCACCTTTGAATCAAAAGAAATATGAATTTGAATATAGGGTACTACAAGAGTAATATCGTTAACTTTTTCGTCAGATAAAACCAGTATCCGTTTAAAAAAAAAAGTTTGTAACATGAGCTTTCCTAAATGACTACTAGCGCTGAACGTTCCATTGCTTAAATTTTGGAGTTCTCTGGCTGCGTTCCATTTCTAGTCTAACTTCCAGTATTGGTTAACAACCCAGGATTAAGTGCATCAACGTGCCAATTGTCACGTATGGCGATAATTGAGTTAAGACGGGAATAGATCCTACTTGATGATAATGACTTGAAGCCCAAGGCCTGCATACACTAAGCTTGACCCGGTTTGCCAAACCTATCCCAAGTATTGGACGCTTGGTGGCTGTCATGACTTTCGGTTTACAATTTAAACATTCCATTCTCGCTCCTCAACGTAAAATTAAGAAATCAGTCATAGTCAATAATCGGACATTGTCTACCTTTGCTTTTAGTCTGAATATGTTACTTCGGCCATTAGTAATCGAAAAATATCGAAAGATATTCTTGGATCATTGAGTGACTTGCCAAATGAGTTAGTCGCAAAGTAGTATATAATGCGAAGTGGCACTCAACGGTATGTGGCGAAAACGGGAAAAAAATCAGGATGTGATTTTCCTTTTTTACGTGAAATACTTAGCGATTTCAGGTGTATTATACTGTAGCACAATTAATGCTGGAAGGTATTTTTTATGGCTTCTGTTTCTTCCCTAGATATTTAGTGGTAAATTCGCTATCTACTTATTTTAGTAATACAATAGCAATGGGATGCGTCCTTGCACTGTTGAATTCCGTCTAACTCCTTGACACAATGTCTACCGCTCAATGTCGACCAAAGCTAGTTAGATGCCGGGTGTTCAAATAAAAAAAAACTTCGCTGTTTGACGGATAAATAATTGATAATTGTGCTTGAAGGACGGGACACCTTATTATGCGTTCATTCTTGACTGGCGAAAATGAGCCAAAAAGAGTGACAAAAGAGAGAGGTAAACCGGGTAGGAACAACATGTCGTCGTTTGGTCAAACTGTCCCTGACCTGAAGTACCTTATAAGGTGCCTCGAAAAACTGTACAGTGCTTACAGATCTGCGTTTGAAGCGAGAAACAAGTTTTTACGCTTCTCCTTGTCCTTCAAATCCTGCATCCTCCTGTCTTTCATGTCTTGTGTTCAGCAATATGATAAGTTACCGTTATTTTTGGGGTTTTAAAAAAGTTTCGTGCAGGTACCCTATCAAGAGCATAGAGCAATGGCACTTCATAGATGACTTCCAATCCTAATTCTGAAATTTGTTGTTTCCACCCATCTGAAACCCATGAATAACAACTTACACAACGTCACGGTGAAAAAAACTCATATGTAATAAATTAAAATAGTAACAGAACAAACATTCCCTTTCACTCTCTGTGTAACACAACATCACATTCCACCTTGCGGGAAAATGTTTAGCTTCAAAGGCTTCTAGCGTCACTTTCTAATCCGCGTTTCGAAAAGATTATAAAATAAAAAACGAAGACCTAACTTTCACTAACTGACTGGAATTTTTCCAAATAAAGAATTCGGCCGTGCCTTAAATGTGTTCTACTCCTGTTTCGTTTTTGCATAATTCTTTTAGTGAAATTCTTCAGGAATAGTTTTTAAAATTTTTCAACTTCAGATTTCATTTAAGACAAATATATTTGAATCTGTCCTATTTGACCTCTATGTCGTCGGTACATTATCTAAACAATCCTTATGATTAAAAAAAAAAAGAGAATAGCATGGCTTTGGGAATCCGTATGTAGACTTCTGAGGAACAATATGTAACTAAAACACTATGCACGGGAAAAAATACAACCTGAACTCAAAACGGCGCAGTAAAAACTAAATGCTATGGTGTATTAAACTGCAGACGCTTTTGAAAATATCTCTGGGGAAAACCCGCAAGTAAACGGAGGAAATCTGTGTCTCGACTTGTAGAGCCCTGGAGTTATGACGGTTTATATGGTACAAGTTTCCAACCGTAAGAGTTAAGGTTCTTTTGTACTGTAGAGCTTTAGCAGTTGTAAGAAAAGAATATAAATAGCAGAACTAGAATTTTAAATTAATGCTTAATTGAAAAATTTTCAGTTAATTTGTAATTTTGTTTTATTGTATAAGTACGAATGAAAGGATTACTTTGGAATAAAGGAAAATATTCCGAAAGAGAGAAAAAAATCACCTTTTGCCCAGCCAGTGAGGACATTGCCCAGATAGACTACTTTTGCGCTGGGGTCGTATTCGGTAATGTTGGCTGAGTGCTTTTTCCATAGCTTCTTCCATTCCAAGCCCATTCTTTTCCACCTGGATGGGTTTTTGGTCGTTGAAGAGCCACCACAATTTGTTCCCGCTGTCGCTGCGTCTTCCAGCTCCATCATGGTCTACTTCAGCTTCAGGTACTGCAGATCTTTCTTCCTTCCTGTTTCTTTTGGGCGCGTAGAAAGAAGATACCTCGCATGCAGCTGATTAAAAAAAGGACTTCGTTTCCTTCTTTAAAATCAAAGTCACTTTGCCATCACGTTTGTCAAAGAATCTTTCTCTCGCTTCCAAAAGACACTGCTTTGACACCTGCAAAAAGCAAAAAGACATGGTTAGTTATGGGAAAGTTTTTAGAAAAGCGTACATTGTAATATGTGCTTGTACTAGAGAAAAAAAATACGCTTTCACGATTTAGTGCGATACACCATTCAACGTAGCTAAAAGCAAAATATTGCGCCCTCCCTGCTACTGAGATCGTGGTTTTTATCCCTTCCGGTTTCCGGCCTCATTATACGCAACAAGAAAATGGGGATACGCAATAAATCGTCAATCGAGTTACAAAATTTCTCATGCGTAAGGTCTTTACCAAGCTTACTTTGAATATCTAAGTAACAAATTATAGCAATTTTTAATTTGTTGTAGTAAAATATAATAAATATTTCACAGGGCAAAATGCGGTAAAGAGCAAAACCTTGTAACATTTTGCACCATACAAATGGATATATAAATAAATGTACACAAATTTGCTTTTTCGCGCATTAATCCCTTTAAAAATGCCACCATCTGTAGCTTTTCAGTACAACGTGCATGTCCGTGCTGGCGTTGTATTCACGCTAGCTTTTACTAGCATTCATTCTTGTCTTAGACTGGACTTGCTTACATGATTATGCAGAATAAATGATAAGTTTCCCTTAGTGCGACGACACGCTTGCATAAATTCCGTTTGGCACGGGCGTTTGGCAGTGTTACGCGTGTCTCTCATTAGGAAAACAATGTAAAGAAGGTCATTGCAAAGACTTAGCTTTTTACACTCTTTATAGCAAAAACACTTTTGTTACCGTTAATCTTTAGTAAAATGTTACCGTACGATTGCAGTCTTAGGTCATAGAAACTATTCAGCTAAATTTATACAAAATTTAAGAGTAAGGAAAATACTCAGTTGTGGTTAAATCTATTGCAACTTTTTTGTCACTCGGAGCTTAATCCCTTGAACCATGCTATGTTTGTATACGAGATCCACTGTACGAGATTGTACGCATAACGAGATCACCTATAATTATCGTATACCTTTTTATAACATAATGATTATTGCTTCAATTACCTGAATTCAGAGGGTATATGTTAATATAATTTACCAGTCCTTGTAGACTTGCTGTACACCGTGCTCAAAAAGTGACCTCAAACACCGGGTTAAAGTAGTAAAAAAAAAACAAGTGCTCTTATTAGTATTCCCTTCAGTGAATTAAAAGATTCGAACAATTCTTTCACAATGGAACTAAAATATGGTAAATCGGATCGGCCGCAGTGTTCAAACAACGTTGATTAGGCTTCACTTTAAACGTGACGAACGAAAAATAGAGTGAAATACTCTGAACACAGCACTGAAATCACCAGTTCTTAATATTCCGTTATGAAAGTGAGGACACCGCTGCACTGTTAACGAGTTATACACGTGGATGTAGGTATTCACTGCGAGAATTGTGAAACTGTGGACACGATTGTAAAGTAGCCAAAGAATGCTGCAATAATACCGAATGGAAACCTTAGTCTGTAGTCGAAATTGTGGAATTACACAACAGATGTGTGGTAAGATTTGAGGTTAGGTGTTGTTTGTATACAGGGAACGACTACAGAACAAGGGCGACAGGGGAGAGGGATGAGCCAAAGGCCTTTTTGTGGCCACAGCAAAGTTCCGCATTTTCGACCTTATGATAAGTGTCAGTACAGCGTGGCCTCTCTAGACCAGTAGCCAACCTTGATTCAGTTTTTCGTATATCAGCTCACAGCGAGGAAAACTGAACACATATTACTTTTATGGACAGCTATTTTGGTTATCTTAGCTAGCGGACACGGAAGTTGGTAACACATAAGTTTTCTATTCCTTTTTTTGAAGAAAAAAATGAACGGTCTGAGGCTTCACGCACGCGTTCACCTACACGCCTCAGCTACTTTTCCTGGTTAAAATTGTTTCAGAGATCGATATGAAACAGACTTTGTGGCGAGTGAGTGATACCACGTCAATGACCGCAATTGAAACAATTTTAAGGAGAAAGCTAGAAATTGTTAAATTTGTTGTCTTCCTCGGCTCATTATTACGGATGATCGGCTACGGATGGTTTTTAAAGAATCCAAGGCTTTTTTGTGTAGAAGGCAACATTTAGAAGGGAGAAAATGATTGCAAAATATCTGGTTTCTATATTTTGGCAGATAATAACTTGAGGGAATCTTGGCTAACCTGACTTGAATGCTGATGAGATCGCGTTACGCCAATGAGCGGGAGAGTAGAAAGGCTGGACATGTATAAGGCTAAGGCGTTATTGGAGGCTAATGCATGCGCATATGTGCACCTGCACATGGATACCATATGTTTCTGAGCAAGCAAGATTTGGGTGGTTGTTTCTAAGCGCTGTAAAAAAGGGTTACTCTAACCGCATAGTTTTTATTATTCTTTGTTGTCAAACTTTTAAATGTCAGCTGCAGTGATACGAAAACAAGCAGAAAACTTCGGTTCAATTTTAAACCTTGTTAATTTTATCACTGTTTTTTCTGTACATTTATAGTTTATCTGAATTGCAGTTTTATTCGTATACCAAAACCTATGACAGTAATTCAATCTTTTGATTTTTCATTCTTGTGCGTGACTTTTTGCTGCGCTGTGCGTGTGCCTTGTAGCCTTTAGCGCTGAACACCGAAAGAGCACAAGAGAAAAGGAGATAATAAGATGAATGCCCTAAAGGCTGCCTGCTTCCTTAAAAGTTCTGGTAAGCTGAGGAGTTTGAGAGTCGGGTTTTGAAACTTTTAAAAAAATCCTGTTCTAAAGAGCTAGAAGCAAGAAAAAGAAATAAAAAAACGAAGCTGGGAGACCACACGACCGAAATTGCAAGGACGAAATTACCAACGACTAACGTACTCCGAAGGTCGACGGTATCCTAAAGTAGTTCAATAAATGATCGAATACTTTGTTCCAATTCTTGTTTCTTTTATCGTGTGTTGTTCTGGAGAAAAAAAAACTATATAGAAACTTTTACTGAGCTACGGATTTAATAAAATACTTTAAAGCTGCGTGCTTTAAGCAAAGTTCACCATGGTTGAAATTCTCGCGTTAGTCATTTCCCCCCTACCTTTACACAGTTTTAACAAAGCTTGGGCATTCTTTCAATAAAATACTGAAGACGGAACAAATTATTAGCAATTTTTTTTACATAAAACGAGTACTTGCATAATTTGTTAGTTTTATACGTGTTTTTTAATTAGTTATTTTTACATTTTTATATTTTCTAAGATTTTTGTAGGAATTAATTTACAGATGGTTGTTGCGGTGTGGTTAGACTATGGCTAACTAATAATCCTTCCGTAAGAATTTATCTGTATTGAGCAATCTATAGTCTATTTGCTTTATAATAAAGTGATCACTATTAAATTTAACATGGTTTCATATAGTAGTGTCAAGTTAAATTCAGAATATGATGCAAAATATGAAAATTAACAAGGAGAACTGCGTATACTTTTCCAAAATTTTTGTCTCACTTTATTTTCTGCGTGTGAACTTTTTTGCAAAGCAATAGTTTTCTAATTTGTGGACAGAGCATTGCCATTGCCGTATGTAAATTTATGTTGAGAAACTATAATGTATAAATTGGTCCTGAGACAATTAACCAAGCAAACCGTGGCTTAAGGTGAAGTTAAGGGCTAGGGAAATTCAGAAATGGAGCCAAATAACAGGAAACGAAGACTTAATTACGGTTCGATCACCTGACAGGTATTTAAGCTCTCCAGTTTAGGGCAAAGTGTAGTATACACACTACGAAAACTTTGAAACAGAGATCGAGAACAGCCCAATCACTGAAACAAAGCTTGCAGGGCTCGTCAAATCCACAGGGCATACTTTCAACGAAAACGACTTGTTACCAGAGTATAAATATTGAATTGTTTACCTGGTTTAAAGTGAACGCGAGCTTAGAGTGTCTAAAAGAGTAATCCGAAGAGCTGCTGGGAGTTTAATTACACTTGGAATGGTGATGACGAATCGATGTGCCATGATTCATTCCCACATTAGGCACTTGCATAAACATGAACACAGTTTCGTTCTGCAGAGTGCCTTAAAAGAAGCAAAGATGTAAAACGGTGTGTACCTTTCTTCTTAACACGTTCTAATAATTTCTTTTGTAGTTGAGAGAAACTTTGAGAAGAATTCCGGGCGTGGGATTAAGGCAATACTTGTAACTTTATTTTTTCCGAAAAGCTCGTCGGTGAAAAACTTGCGAAAGGTTAAAACTTAACAACACATCGTTCACGTAAAACCCAGCAACACACACTGAAAAGTCCAAGGCCCACAAAATGGCTGATCAACAATCCATGGCGTCTCTCCTCAACAACACACAACCTGTTCTGTCAACCCGAAAGAGCCAAGTCAAGTCCCTTGAAACTCTCCATAAAGCCGAGAGAGCCAAGAGCTATACCAACCCAACCAGGATAACCGACCTACCTGGCGGAAATCAGACAACCTACATGAAACCGCCAGTCCTCCCCTTCGCCTTAGGGCATTTACCTGTAGGAAAAAAGCGCCGTTGCTCGAGCTCCGGCTGCGGCCCTTCTGACAGGTCGTTCTTCCAACCTGGATAATCGATACCGTTTCCCTTCACTAGCGCTTTTCCTGTTTTTACTGATTATTCGAATCGTGGTTTCACCCCAAACTCGCACAAGTTTGCATTGTAACTGGAGTGTAGTTTGAAATTGAAAATGTAATTGCCTCAAAGATTTGCTTGGCATTGAAGGGAAAATAATTTTTTTAAAAATCTGTACAAGTGACGCGCAGATCGCGAATATTATTTTGGAAGAAAATTGAGAAAATGGGAGAGAGAAACATCTCTAGTTGACTTGGAATGATAATGAGCATGCCCTTCGGTGGCTAGTTTTGAGGGCGCATGAACGAGGATTGCGGAACTGAGGACTCCTTTTTAAAAGTGGAGAATGAGCGCAGGTAGAAGCGCCTCAGGAAAAGTGTAACTGTGTTAGTGTATAAGTAGAATACTAGGTGGCAGGATAGCTGCAGTTTCTTCAGATTTTCTTTCTAAATTCCCTGGTTTTGGCTCGACTTTTGTTGAACTTAAAAGTAACGAACGAGCAACCATGTGTTCGTTGTGAGCTTTCTCGTATGCAGGAAATATTGTGATTATCTTTACATTATACACAATTGATTTTACATAGAGTATAATTAATTTAAATTTCGAAACCGCCGTACGGTTAAATTATATAAAATTATTTGCGTTTACATTATCACGTTAGTAAAATCAATTTAGAATTAATTCGAAATTAGGTTGTTGTTCTGTTTATGTTGAGTAGCAAGTATTTAGACCTATCGTTTAAATACATGCTGTTGTTTATAAATACACTATATTGTACGTATTTTGTTGTAGTACGTACAATATATAGTAATTTACAGCGACATATCTAATCATAAAATACCTAATGTGCGAAAGAAAGGAAAATAAGAGTACGTAATGAAACCAGATACTCTTCATTTGTTGAACTTGCTGTAGTTTTCTAACAGAGATTAATTAGAAAAGAAAACCTTTGGAGCTCAATAATGTTTCTTGATTTCACAGTAAGGTAACAAGTCGGTCAAGTTTTGTTGTTAATACAAAACGTGATAATTATTGCATGTGTTCAAAAAGCTTACAACCTTCCATTTTCTCGACCATCCAAACTGTCAGCACACAGTAGATCGAGTTCGGTATTTCTGAGAGTACTTGAAATAACTTAGTATATTACTCGATTGTATCAAGTATCCGACTTATTAACCTCCAAACCGCCGAATTGCATTATATGTGGAGGCTCAATAAGTAAGCTTCTACTGAAGTATTGATGGTGTATAATATTGCCGTCAAATCAGTTGAAAGGGACGGGAAATTGGTCCGTTATAGCCGATTATACGTAATAACCAGTATTGAAATAATTTGTGTGATTGACTTGAATTATGTTCCTTGTTTATCAGCTGAAGATATAAGCTCAGTCATCATTCAAGATCATGTTTGTTTCATTTTCCGTACAAATACTCACTTTCTTATCTTTTAAAAATCATTTTATTATATTTTTGTATGCCTAATAATCGCTTTTGGTTTTCAGCCCTAGGGGAAATCATTTCCAAGAAATTGCTGTTAAACTCTGAATATATGCTCTATGACTAAATTATTATTAAACATAATCATTAAAAATGTATTTTTCGCATAAGCAAACTAGTAGAATTAGTTTTCTATTTTTCTGTCTTCTAATTTCTATTCATTTCCCATAACAAATTTTCACCGGTTGTGCTGGCATATTACTTGTTTGATTTGGCTTGTTTAAAATTATTTATTTCAAGATGAATCATGGCGACATTTCGGCGTATTGTTGTCTTCGACTTTCTTAGTATTTGCTGCATTGAATAAATTTTATCCGTCTCCACCTTATTTTTTATGAGTTCAGCTATTCTTGTGTCTTGTAAAGACTTGCGAAAAGCTGTTCATGGCTAGTTCTTCTTCCAAACTTCAGAGTCTCATCCAAAGTTAACATATATAACTTACCGGGCCTTTAGGTCCCAGAAATTCTTTATTGATACAACCTAAAAAAAAAAATAAAACGGATGAGTCATCTTATCTAATTGATCCTACACTCCGCAATTCTCGGAGTCCCCATCGATTCGACCTAAACCTTTAACTTTACGATTAAAATTTCGATGAAATGCTATCCACCTAGCCTATATTGTTTCATCTCATACAGCAGGTATTACGTATTTGTAACGCACATTTATGCTGTAATATACGAGCGTGTACTGCGCTTAGAAGGGGCTTCCTCTTAAGAAACGGTTCCTTTTAACCGTCATATTCTGACCTTTTACAATTTGATTTCCTACACTGAGGCATACGGTACCTGGGAAAACTTCTTACAAGCCATCATATGCGGGTACCTGAATTCAGGTTAGTCTGTATAGTTTGGAAATGTAGATAATGTCCTCGGCCTTGAATCCTATTTAACCTCACGCACGTAAATACGTAGATGTACGAGATAGATTTTCTTTCGAAGCTGAAGCTTTAGTGCAGAGTATGTTAAAGTATATGGGACATCTGTCCACAGATTCAACTTACTTTGTGCTGTGTGAAACTGGTAATCTGTAGCATATGGAAGTTTCCAAGTTTTCTCTGCATACAGTATTTTAGTGTCATGTTCCTCTATGGCAAATTTTGCGCTTGAAGTGCAATGGATCATTTTGGTTGTTAGCTAACCTCATATTCGTATCCAGTGGTAAATTAGTTAACAGTTCAGTCGACAGGTAGTTGTTTCAGAAGGTGGTTAGTGCACATTGTTTTCACTCACCGCAGAATAATGTATAATACTGTGGTTATTTGGTCTTGTTATCTGGCTTGCGTTAAGTACTGTACCTCATTAGTAGTGTGCTAATTAAGCAGTCAGTTCGTCCCCGCCGTTAGTTAACTCTCTTTGGAAACTAATTTCTTAAATCACGCAAGGCGCTCAACTTAGGAATATCGTGACTGGATGAGCAACTGCAAGCTTTATTTGCTTCATTTTCTACTCATTTTCACTAATAATTGCATAATATATCTCATCTAACTGATTAACAAGTATAATCTCTTTAATTCTTCTATTTTGTCAGCGTGTGATTATTAGCAGTTCGGGCGTTGAAGTCCTCATTCACAACGAGAACAAATACACCGTAATTTGATTTCGGAGCAAGTGAGAAAAGAGGCTGGTGTAATTAATTGAGGTTAAGAAGATTCTAAGAATTTGTCAGCAAGTTCACAACTTCCGTTTATGATGGATTGCACTATATTTCGCTTTTCAGGTGCAAGACGTCTTGTCCACTTTTTTTAACTCAACCTTAATTCCTCGTTTTTCCGGGTGGCTACGTCTTCTTTGAGTGTGTCCCTTTTATCTTTCAATTCTGCCTTTTTGGTCTTCGTAATTGCTCAATGTTTAGCTTCTCGGTTGATTTTTGGTATTTTTCTCTGACCTTTTGTGTATATTTTTATTTATTTAGCATTGTTTAAATTTATTCAAAGTCCTTCCTTGATTAATGGGTTTTTATGTTATTTTTTTCAATTCCTGATTGTCGTGCCGTAGATAGCACAAGATTTTTTTTCTCTTTGACTTGAAACTCGCTACCAGGGCAGAAAACATCTTCGCCTTCCTCTTCTTCATCTTCTTGTCTTTCATGCTTTTATAAGGAAGAAGGCAAAGCCCACAAAAGAATCCAGCCAGCGGTTTTTGTTGAGCACGGATGACTGCAATTGAGGTTAACTCTAGCGTGGATTTGGGGTCAGCGGTGCTACCTAGTCCGAAGGCAGCTAAGCATGGAGCATGACGTCACGGGGATGCTCATTTAGATTAAATAAATTTGGTAATAGTGGAAATCCACGTATAGTTACACACACTACCGAAATCCTCGAAAAATATTCAGACAATTCTTACAATAGTATTTAAAGTGCCATTCCATGACAATTATTTTCTTTTTATTCGCAAGCGTGAACATGGCTACAACTCTTTAATCTGTAGATTTGCTAGAATTCTCGCTCTGAAATTTTTTAAAAGTTTTTACAGGCGTATGGGCCAATAAACTATTAGAAAAAAAAATACTCGTCAAAACTTGGAAATCGAGCCTTTTTTCTTAATTTTGTGTAAACATTTTCGGAAGACTATGAAATATACCTTGGTGATTTACTTAGGGTAGAATACTAACTCAATGAAACCCAGGCTACCTGGAAAAGACACGATAAAAATGTGCTCTTATAAAACGACGGCGTACAACAAACAATGAATAAAAGTTCAGAAGAAGCAGTGAAATAAACGCAAGGCAGAAACGGGAGGAACAAGTCTTCTTCCAAATAGGTCAGTGCCGGAAGCCAGGGCCCGGCCCCATTGCTTTGGCATACTTCCATTGCTGCAAAATCCCTTGCCTGGAACAGCGTTGTTGTTAAGCAAATTCAAATTTGTACTCAGGAATATATTTTGAGATATTCCTGTGTATTTCCTTGGGATATTATATCTGTAAGTTAGTGGATAGGACAATTGTGGGTAAATAATGCCAAGACAAAGCGCAAGTCTGTAGGCGAAGAGATTTCATGCAGCGAACTTTGAATATACAAATCCATCACAAAAAGGAATTGTTGAAGAGCGAAATCGCTGCGCGCTACAGGTGTTGTAAGAAACGGAAGTTTGCAACGCAAGTTCGTTCCCGCCAGCCGGACGAACATACAATGTACCAACCTTGCGTTGCATAGGATGGCTTGCGGCAAGGCAGCTTTTCTTACCTAGAACTTAATTGAGACCAGTGGCACGTCAACTTTTTAAAAAGAGGTTTTATTTTTTGACAACGTTTATATTTTCCTTTGCATGATTCTTGTTTTAGAACAAGGCGAAACAAGAAATTAAGATGCTTTAAAAAAAAGTGTCGGGATCCGGGGAGTTAGAGGAAATGTGAAGGATTGTGGGATTGTTATCTCGATGGACTACTTCGGAAGAACTTTTTCAAGTTTTGTTTAAACGGCTAATCGACCTGAGCGATGGATTGAAACTGTACTCTTTTTCTGACGCAAAAACAAAAAGCCAGGGTTCCGTTTGAGAAAAAAGATTTTGTTAAAAAGTTAACCGTTATGCTTAAGCGAACAAGAAGGTATTGTGTTTGTATTTTGTGTTTTAAACAAGTAACAATGCAGCTTTGTTTGTAAAGCAACAAGGAGTGATTTTAAGGCTAAGGTTAAGAGGAGAACGGGGTTACGGGAGCAAAAATGTCTGAAGCGAAAAGAGCTGTCTGAGTCAGTGGATGATTCTGATCACTTACTCCTTGTTTGGACTCGTTAGATCGAAACAATTTAAATCTAGTGGTAAATTTGTATTGGCAAAGGGGGGTTTCTAATGTCTTGCCTGCAAGGGTCAAATTCGGCCTTGACCCTACTTTTTAGCTGCTTGGAATAGGGAGACGGAACTTGCAGTAGACTCGTTTTTCGTCGGAAACTGTAGTCAAGGTTGGGATTCCATTTTTCCCGGTAAAGCTCTGTGTTTACCTTGTGTTTTCGCACGTTGCGAATTTAGGATGTCCTCTTTCTCAGTTGTCTACCACACGATGTCTCAAATGTATAGTGTATCATCTAACACTTTTAGACACCTTTGCTTTACGAAGGTTTTTAAAAAATATTTTTACATTGCGAAATTTAGAATCACATTAGCCTCATCCACAAGGAAAATTTGAAAATTCAGTATAAATTTAAATTTATTCGAAGCAACAAAGTTAAACAAAATTAAATCGACACATATTAATAACTGCCTAGTAAAGCGATACACGCGATTTTCTGAAACTTGTATTGAGTCAGTAAATAGGTGCAAAACAAGTACATTTAATTTGTAAGAATGGCGTACGACAAAAAATGTGAAACGTGAAAGAAATGACAACGAGCTCAAGCTCAAGTCTAGGCTCTCAATAAAAATAAATTATAATAAAAAAAAGCTCTCGAGTATACATAGGACATTTTCACACGAAATAATACACGATTAGTCTGAAATAAAACAACACAGGTATTTGAGTAAAATCGGCATGGGACTCCGCATTAACACTGTGTAAGAGAAAATTCGAGCCAGCTGTTAGTCAACATTTTTAAATGTAGTATTTCCGTGGTTTTGTAAACATGCGTCCCTGCACGTGAACTCTAATGCTTGACTGACATGTAATTGCTGAGTGCCTGAAACGCTTCGTCGTTCTGCAAGAAGCGAATTTCAAGCTTCCTCGAATCGTTACCACGCCAATACAGGAAATCAATCCTATCTTTTGAACGGAAGAACTCGAGCTGACCCAGCCATTGGGGTTTCACACCTAATAAGCTTAAACTCATTTTAGGCGCAGACAGCTTAAGGGCATATGTGGCAGGGGACGCAATTTTATCCGTCATTATGGAAGGCCGTGTTGTTGTAACATTGCGTTACACCTTGCAATCCGAATTCTTTTCCGTGTGTAACGTGCATGGGAGCCTTTCTTGTCCATTAGGCAGTTGGTATGGGCTGACGTTGATTGTACAGAAGTTTTGGTGGCCCAATTTTCCCAATTCCCAGGTTGTAAATTTTCTGGTCGGCCGGTCCTGTTGAGAAGGCAAAGAGGAGCGAGGCTCCTACAGGTATATGGGTTTGCGTACTGGTCTCGGGGTTTGTCTGTGGCTATGGACGGCGAATCGGAAATCGAGGGCGTTCCCTCGTGGCTGCGAACCGTTAGTTGGCATACTGACAGACTGAGACTAAACTTGTCTTCCTTGCTTGCTTCGAACAGTATCCGGCTCCGTACTACAAAATCTCCCCTAAAGGCTACCTTGGGGGGTTCTTTTTGGCTTACCCAGCTTCCACCAAAACGAGTCCGAAATGCGTTCAAGTCACGTGCAACAACATCTTTCTAACACGGTCTATTTTTACGAAAAGTGGATGTTTTTTTAAAAAAAAACTTATGACATTTTGTAGTTTATTTAAAGATTATTTTAATTATGACCAATCTTTACGTATTCCATATTTTAATTGCTGAACAACCGTTGCCCTCTTTTTCCGAAACAATAAATGTGTTTCAAAGATTCCAAAGAACTGAGTATTCAAATCTACTACAATTTAAATTTAAAACAAGGCGAGCGCATTCTTTGATATTTTTTTTTGTTGCTGGGCAAATTGGGATTAATGGGACGTTTTGTTAATTAGCGCGAGTAACTACCTGTACGGAGAGAAACAGCCTACGCGCTGGATATTGGCACTTTCTGTCGTTTCAGATTGCCTGAATATTATATATTTAAACCAAAGTAGTGAATTCTCATATTAATACCATAACAAGTGAAAGTAGGCTAAGTTTTGCAAATTTGTTGCACAAATAAAATACATGAAAATGTAAAGCTTGAAAAGACGACAGGGCTGGAGCATATGACTCATGCTATTGTAGCTCAATTCGTAGTAGCAAGTACATTTGGCTTCCCTTAGTGAAGAAACGGAATAAATCCATAGAACACTTTAGTATTGCCACTTAAAAAATAAACCTCTTATAGGCTATTTGTCTTTAAGTACAACGCATCTAATAACTGTAATACTGTACATACTTTTAGCTGAATAAGGAAACTATCAATTGTAGTGTCATGTCTTTGAAATTTGAAGGAATGAAAAGGTGAACTAAAGCGTTTAATTAATTAATAAAAATTTCGACACATTATCGCTAATTAGTTTCACGTTAATTTTTACTGCGAGGAGACTTTTTTCAGCATTAAATATTTTCACGAAAACATCTGCATACCAGGTTGAACGAAGATTGAGGTATTTTCGCATGGTAACGATATAACGGTACATTAGCTTTTAGGCCTACGATCCTTATCTGCCGCTTAAAAACCGTTACCGTTTCAGTTTTTACGATCCAACAACGTCGCAGCAAACTAGGAAAGATTTGCAACAAATTTCGTACACAAGATAGAGCCAAGAAGTGCTTGGAGAAAAGCAAAGCTCCTCCTACTTGTGGGGTTCGTAAGCTTTCTTTCCTTCTTTTACCTACGTTGTTTTTCTTCTGTTGAGAAGTTGGGAGTCTCTTCCTCCTCCTTTTCGTCGCTGTAACGTTTATGGCTCACTACGCCAAAGCCGCAATTCCACCTGTATACAGGTATATGCCAGTGGAGCAGACAGGGAAAAAGAATACAGCACTTGGGTACCCGGTACCATAGACCTTCTTCGGGGTTCCCTTCCTTCCTCCCAAAGTTGGTCACTGGCAGAGCCCCAGTTCGTGGACCACGAGCCTTCGAAGCGGACGGTGGTGAGCTCCAGCTCAGCCGTTTCGAGTTTTGACGTTTTCGCTGAACCCATTTCGTCAAGAGTTTATGTTTGTATCGCAGTCAAAATAGGACGGAGTGTTTCTGTATTTGGTGGGTGATTGAAATTTAAAAGCTACATTCCAACGAAATTTATCCGATGCAACAGAAATTTTGCCGCCTTACCAACGAATTGCAAAAGTGATCACAGATTTTAGTGTGAAGTACCGGCAGAAAATTATTTTCCGCAAGAAAAAAGAAACCAAACAGCTAGCGTGGTATCAGGAAGGAAATTCCTGTGCGAAAACCCGGCAGAGTTCCGTGACCTACATCTTTGATTCGAACGCGCCAAGTTTGTCAAGAAAACACCAGACCATGTACGTTGGATTTAGTGAGCCAAGTTCCCAACCTCAAAGGATTATCTGTGTGACAAGGATCCAACATATTGGGATTAATTATTGACGACCAAGTTTTAATTGGTTAACATCCTTTCTTCGGAGTAACGCTCCCATTTTTTCGGTAAATAAAACTTACACCTTCTTCTTAGCGACAATTTACTATTTATTGTTATTTGATTTCACCAGACGGAGCTTGCGACAACATTGTAATAACTATTTTAGCGCCCTTTGGTGTGTTGGGTTTTCTTGTTTTGTGTGGGGCAGTTTACAGGATAACTTATTCACGCGATATTAAAGACAACGGAAATTTATATTATACATATCACAGCAAATGCATGTAACATAAACAAAACTTGTCGCATCATTTCGATAAGTTTTCACTTCCTATTCCTGGAATGGCAAATCACGAACCAGTCACAAAGCAATTTAAGAGGTAACACTTGTGCATGATCTGTTCAAGTGAGGAAAATTAGCTTCACCATGCCTGTTGGAAGACAGTTTTCTCTTTAAAAGGCCATAAAACGAGCTTTTTTTGTTTCTGGCTAGTATTTAAAAACGAAAAAAAAAAGACGTAACCAGAAGAAGTATTCCCTTTGGTTGTGCTCCATTTCGTAAGTAAACCAGCGGAGTTACGTCGTTACCCATCCGCCCACTCTTTGTCGCCTTTCTCTTGCTCAAAGAGGCGGGGCTAATGAGTACATTGTTGTACCAACAGTCTTTATTAAATTATTACTTACTATTTTTTCTTTATTAAAAACTAGTGAACATTTACTTGGCGAAACCATTGCTTTTTTACGGATATGTTTGTGGGAAAGCTAATTAGGGATCTATACTACCGTAATTAAGGATGCACACTACCATATTCGCAAAAATGAATATTTTAGTTATGGAAATTATTGCCAGCTTTCTGCTTCGGGAAGAATGAAAACAAGGAAGTTCACCTAAGGTAGCTAGTTATGATGATAAGAACTCGTATAAGACTAAGTAGAACTCGTTCTACGAGTTTTCTCGTTCTATTTTTGCCTTTTTTAATTCTGTTGGAAACGAGTTTGGAAGCGTTGGCTAGTCTAAAGGTGTCATCAACTACTGGTCAGAAAGTATGCGTTTTTGTGTATTGACAAGAGACTTCTGCAGTGTCCACTATGTAATGGATTACCGAAGTATTTCCTGTAACTTCATAGTACGCTCATGAGCGGTGGCAAACCGTGAGAATTTTTAGTTTTCTACACAAATATTCAGCTTTCACTCTTTTTTATCTTTTTTTGTGGTTAAAAACTCAAAGATATCGGGATAAAGTACTTGCAAAGTACATTACGTGGTACTGTCAGCTCGTAAAAAGGAAGAAAATAGGCATAGCGTGTTATAGGCTGTTGTTTCACGATTTCTGACCTCTTTTAGTAAGGAGGATCAGCGCTGCCTTTAGACCCTCCTCACCATCTTGCCCTTTAAAACTCGCCTGCTTCGTTCTACACTAGAGCACCAAGTTTTCGACCTACTTTGAAGAACCATTCGTCCTACGCAATGCTGGAGCTCCGTGTCTGCTTTTGGTTTTAGGGTTTTCTATTGCGCCATTGGAAGTCTTCTATAGGGTCGCTTATTGAAATTAACAGTTAGAATTATGCAACTGACGTCCCCAAACCCTATCAGACTCACGTCTCTGTAAGGAAAGCACAAGTTTGCACTACAATGCAATTACCAACGTAGGAAATGTGGTCACAAAGTAGGTAAAACTAATAAGTTAACATTTGTTGACCGAAAAAAGTTCCTTGAGAGTGAAAATTTACCTTTTTTTATGACCAAGGAAATGCTTCGCTTAAATTTCTTGTCCAAACTTCCTTTTTAAGTTTGTTGGATTAAGACAAACGAGAAAACGGTTATTTTCTCGTCTATTTTTTCTACAATTTTTTTAAAAAAATGGAGCGACAGATGCTAAAACATGACAGGTGCTTGAGAAGTTATGGAACAGAAATTTCTTCCGAATTGAAAATCTCAGCAGATGCTCACTTAACCCATTTCTTCACAAAAGAAGCGAAACTTCTTATTGTTGGCAAAAACGAAAGCTATCTTTTATTTTAATCACGTCTAAGACATGTCTTCCTTTGTCTTTTGTTTTAGTAGGGAGAATTTCGTTCATAGATTGGAATATTGTAGAAAAAAAATTGGAAAAAGGCGGAAAAGGGGTGGGAAATTTACTTGCGCCCCACTTCAAAAAGGGAAGAAGGAATTACTTTGTTATCTCTATTTTGTCTTGGTAGAGTTTTCCTCCAGGGCCTCACGTTTTGGTTTTGAGACACCAATGTTCGGTGGGTGACCCACTTCCTAGGGTGATGACCTCCTTTTCTCCACCTCATACTACTTTTCTCCATCACACTCCACCCATCCCTCCCCTCCAAACCATTTTTACCCACTTTTCTTAAGGTTTTAGGTCTAGTGCAATAAAACATCGCGATTCTAATTTACTGGCTTAAAGCTTACAATGTTGTAAGAAATCTTACAGTAATAATTAATCTCGTTGATAATTTTGAATTGATTTTTTTATTATTATTTGTGTGGATACAGGTAGACGACCTAATTAACGGGACCTTTGACAAGAAGAAGGATCGGACTGCATCCTATGGAAAACTACTCCTAAACTACTGAAGCGTATAAAAAGCTACCGTATTGGGGTTATTTTTCTACAAAACAAAAGCACATCTTCTCCTTCCCGAGTGATCAAACAAGAGAAGAATTAAAAAACGTATCAGAACTGGAAATACGGAATTTTGGGACCAGTAAGCGCGGAATCTAGGACACATGCATTTTGATTTCACGCACTGTCCCTTCTGCTTTGCCTAATTTGGAGATTTCAACGTAAAATTCGAACCAAGCAACGTCCTTGCCTTCGACCACGAGAAGCCGAAGATTAAAGTTTTTTGCTGAGAAAGCCTTGTTTGAAACTCAACTTCGATCTCCTATTTGTAAAAGAAAATAATTATATGAAAGAGAAACAATGAACTGAGTTCCAGTCACTATTTTGCTGACAAAAAAGAATACGAGCTTTTCCAATTCCCCGTGATTACACGTTTTAAGCTACGAACGCACCCCAGGCAGAAGAAACTAGAACGTACGAACGTTTGAAGTTGGTTCCAATTTTTACTTTGCGACCTGGAGGCAATAGGAAATCCAGGGGCGTGGCGTGACGTGGAGATACTATTCCAACCTGCCAGTAGTAGTACTATGAAGTTTGATAACCCGGTTTCGGTCCCGGTGGACTCGATCCTAGCCTGGGGCGGCTGCGACACAGAAGATTTGCTGGACGCAAAATTCCATGCATGTGATCTGGCTGATTCGACCACCGGCAAAGAGATGGCCTTGGGTGGGATTGGCTCGTCGTGTGGGCAAGCGAATTTGTTGACAATCGACAACCTCGATAGTTTACTTCTCCACGGACCTGCCCATCCCCACGCCACCTCCTCCTTAACGCCCCACCCTGGCACGCCCCATTCCAACGGTCACAGCTTTGCCGAATTAAAACCTCTGCCACCTTTCGACTACGGTCCCCTGCCACCACTAACTACTGACCTGGGTACGGGCAATGATGTGGAGGCAGTAACTGGGTCCTCTTCTTCCTGTTCCTCGAATCTCAACGACGGAGGACCCCGCGCCATTTTGGACATCAATTTGAACTTGTACAAAGCCAGCGCACCACCGTCCTCTAGTGGCGGTGGGGTGTACTTCAGTTCCGAACCGGTCTCCACCACAAGTACGTTAGTCAACGGGCTGGTGAGCGTCGTTTCCGGCCTCCAGAAAGAAGTCGGCGTTGCGGAATATCTGCTGAACCCGGAAATCGATGACATCGCAGCCATTATCGGAAACGCTATCGCAGACAGTACAGTTAACCACGTGGCAGTTGACCCACATCAGATCCAAACGGGAGCCAGCATTGGCATGAGTATGGTCGGTGCCCCTGGTCCTGATCTCCGCGATCCATGGGCGGATATTGACGCCTGGATCGAAAGTGCTTGCGCCACCGCATACAAAAACGAACCTATGTTAGAAAGTCCAGGTTCGTCCATAACATCGGGTTCTTCACTAGGTTCCACGGCGGGTACTACCGTCTTTGGTCACCCAAATACTCACCGGCTTCCGCCCTCCAGTGGGGGTGGAGGGGGCGGGGCCAACAGTGGTACCAGCCCTAACGGACAGTTGACATCGTCTTGTAGCGTCACTTCGACCTTGCAGAGTTTGCTTACCAGCGGACTCAATCCCGGTGCTCCCAGCAGCGGCGGATCCGGATCTGTGGATCACGCCATAACTGCTGTCAAATCCGAACCTTCGTTAGACATGCCGCTCTTACAACGAAGATTAACAGCCGGCAGAGGGCCAGAATCCTCCAACACTCCCAGCAGTCATTACGTGTCCTGTTCGTTGGCGGGAAAAGACAGCGTGCCCCACACGACCTCTTACAGTTCCAACGCACCTAGCGGCGGACCTCCTAACCTCAACCAAGTGACCACTACCATTCCTCACATTTCCAACGATACCGTCCATTCATCAACGTTTCCCCGGCGGTCGGCCTCCAAGACATCGAAAATGGAATTGGATTTAGCAGAAGATTTACTCGGCCCGAGTTTAGGCGTGGGCGTGGTTGGCAGTGGCTCCAGTGCGAGTAAGAAGAACAAGAGTCGGATCGGCAAAAGCAAAATGACAACGATTATGACAACAGAAGGCGGAAAGGAAAAACCGGTTCATCGTTGTAACATCTGTAACCGCGGCTTCCTCAACAAATCCAACATCAAAGTTCACTTGAGAACTCATACGGGAGAAAAGCCCTTCAAATGCGACGCGTGTGCGAAAGCCTTCCGCCAAAAAGCTCATCTCCTAAAGCACATGCAAATCCATAAGAGGGTTACACGAGATTGAGGATCTTAAACCAAAATTACACTTAGTTTATTTTATTTAAAAATGTTGGAAGAGTGATTGCACTCTTTCTATGTTGGCGGAAATTTCGCTTTAACGAAGAACGAAACTGTAGTGATAAAAGAAAACTCCTCTTCCGTCCGTCAACATTCTTTTACAATAAAATATTTGGGATAAGAAAACAAAAGAAAACTGCCCCGATATATTTGACGCAATAATTCCTCGAATTGTTTTGATGGTGTACAAAGTGAAATGTAATTATTGTAATGTTCACGAAAGTGTGAAAATCCCGGCTTGAGTGTAATCTTGACCGTAACTTTGTTTGTTTGTTGTTTCTCCACAAAGGATGAAAGTTTTAGTGGTGCGTAGAGGACAAATGTTATGGGATAATTTATTTTAGAGCATTATATTAAATCCGTTGCACATTTCATTAGTATGAATGCGAATACTTGTACTTAAATGTTGTTGTGAGTTTTGTTTATGTATGCTGTGGTAAAAGAACGTACTTGGTTGTGTTTGCGGAATTTATTGGAAAATCCGTCGAAGGAAAAAATATGGTGATGGAAATGGTCTAAGTAACTTTTTGTTGTTGCAAAAAAATGCAGCCTTCCAATACTGTCTTTTTCCTACAAAGAAGATATAGAAACTGCTATATATAATAATAATAATAATAATCCATATCCTTATCATTGACTATGGTGAGTTTGTGTAGCTCTGTCTAGAGGACATGACTTCGATTTTTACCTGACTTCTTTGATGCGTAAGAGTCTTTCACAAACTCAGGAGGGGCGCCCTTTGTAATTACAACAGAACGAAAGCATGATAAACCCAGACAACCCTCAGATTTCGATCATTATACAAACCCACCATATCCTACAGTTTCTTAAACTTTGCATACAAGTTTGTACACTAATTGTGCTTCATGAAGGATAAATTACTGAACAACAACAGCAGCAATGTTTTGACCGTATATTTTTCCACCCTTTCCCTAAAAAAATCACGAAAAAATTTACATTCCTCTGTCTAGGCCATTATTTAGTTTTTGGTCCAATGTGTTTGGGATACCAAATTTCATCTTAATAGGGACCTTCCCTTTTCTGTGTTTCTTCATCCAGATACCTTTCCGTGTCTGTGTCGTCCGCTATAATTCAATCAACCATATGAGTACAGAACAGTACTGAATTTCCTTAACGTGCTAAGTCTTAGGGCAATTGGGCTTCCACATTACAAACCTCTCCTCTTCCTCCCCTCGATAAACTTTGGTAATCTTTTCTTATACTGTTGTATTTTTTTCTTATGAATTGGAATTGTATACCTAAGAATGTGTACGGATGTCTCAACGGTCTTTTAAATTGGGAGGCTGGCCTTCCGTTTTAATTGAAACAAAAGAAAGAATTTGAAAAGACCACTCTGTATACATGGGTCACACACCGTCCACAGTCAATACACGAGATTCTAATTTCATATAACATTCAGTTATGTCCTCCTTGAATCGAAGGTAATGTGAACGAATATATTTCGCCTTCATAACTTACTTCATGAAAACGCATTTAGAGTGTAAACGTATCGTCCAGAAGAAATTGATTAGGAATGTGCATCATAAACTGAAAGTGCGTAAGTTTCAACTTAGGCAAAGTTTTAAGGTACAGTGAACCCTATTTTTTCTCCTGGATTTCGTATAAGCAAAGCTTATTGCCACCCTATAGTTACATTAATGCAGTGCTTCTCATTTTTCGCCCGTAACCCAAAATCGCCTATCAAAAAGCCTTTATTGCCCAACGAATTTCTTTTCTTTAAAAAAAAAATAATAAATGAAAACTTCGCAATAGGACTGTGACATACCTAGCTGAAGAATAGAGGAATCTCCCGTTTCAAACGGTTTGAAAAAAATCAACATTTGCTCTTGAGGTTTCAATTGCGACATTTAACACTGATCATAGAGGGTTTTCAATCAAATGTATTTACTAAAATTGTTAGAAAAACCTCACGTTTAATTTAACACTGATCACTGATCACTGATTTAACACTGACATTTAACACTGATCATAGAGGATTTTCAATCAAATGTATTTACTAAAATTGTTAGAAAAACCTCACGTTTAAGCTTTCTTGTAAACAAAATCGTAAAATTTGATCTGGAAATTCACTTGATTCTTTTCATTTATTTATTTATTTTTTAGAGAACGAAGCTAAAATTCTTCAATCAGTGATGAATTTTCATGTGGAAATTTTCTAAGCTTCTCATCATTCCAAAACTAGGTAGCGGATTTGAATTCCATTTTCGCCAAGACGTTAATTAAAAGGTTCAGGGTCCATTTCGGTGCGTGAAGGTAAGAGCAAGTATTATGTATAATCTTTTAAAGTAATTGTTACCTTAAATTAATTCAACGGGACTATTTTATGCTTATGTGAATTCTGTTCTTAATTAAGTGCTCTGGTAAAAAAAAGCGAGAAAAAAAAACTTTTTTAAAGTTTTAAAAACTTAATAATTTCTTAAAAATATTAAAAAAGTTAATCAAAGTAAGAAAAATACTAATATGTAAGAAGCAAAATCTAAAATTAAATCTCGAAATTAGAATAAAATCCAAACCGTAATGAATCGCACGATATAGAAAAGAAAAGTCATGAAGGGTATAAAAGGCTTGAGAATGATCCTTGGGTATACTTTCAAATATTGTCCCATTACTTATGCTTTACTTCTAAGCTGTTTTAAAAATCTTTAAAATCCATTCAACATTGTACGTAATCTACGAAAACGCATCGATCAATAGAATAATACCTATTTCTTGGAGGCAGCGAAATAAGGTTTCTGGATTATTTTAATTTCCATTTCTCATTTTCTCATTTTTTTTCACTTGTCTCTTACGAAAACTTTTTCTATAGGTTTTCTACGTTACAAATCGAGCTTTTTATTTTATGGTATTTTTTACGTTTCTTCAAATATCTGCAGTCTATAAGTTGTCTTTTGTAATTGCCCTTGTCTTTAGTTGTGCCAGGACCTCTCTTTGCTTAACAGTGTCACACGCCAAATTACCGAAAGTTGAACATATGGGCAAGTGGAAAGCAAACTCACATCAAATGCATTACAGGGATAAAGTTCGCAATGTTGTAAAAGGGAGATTTCGCGCCCCAGTTGATAGTCGCGTCATGTGAATTCGAACCCTGTCCCACAGTTAGAACGCCCCTCTTATTTGTAAACTAGAGGACAGTGTTATTTGCTTGCTTCTGTGTCTCTTATCAATGACACGTCCTTTTCGTGTCCGGATGTAACCTCAAATTTCTTAACCCTAGAGTTGAACCCTACGCCAGGGTTCGACCCTGAGGTTACCCATCATCGTTTCCCACCGGATTAGAGCTCCTCAAGTGCGCCCGCACTCGTGGAATTGCAACTGGGAATATGGATCAACCAAAGACAAGCAACCTCGTTTATTTCCACGTTCGTATTTAGCGCTTTCTCGTAGATGGCGTCTATCTACACTCGCCATGCCTTTTGCCGCACCCATGCTACTGTTTCGCCTTGCCTCAAGGGGGCTTGCTTGATTCATATGTCATTGGAAAGGCTGTTAGTAAAGGTTTAAGGGGGAAGCAAAAGGATCTCTGAAGTTTGGGGAACCAAGTGTGGTGTGTGTTAGTGTGCTAAAATTTAGACCTCAAATTCGCCCTTTTAAGTGAGGAATCCACACTCCCAAACTTTCCTTTGTTACAAATCCCTGTTTGGTTCTCAACAATTCCTTCTTACCATTAGTGTCTACCAACAACCATAACAAGACAGCGATACACAAAGGGCGTTGTGATCCCTAAGCAAAAACGCTCGATTTTGAAAAACGTGGGAGTTGTCTCTTGCGGTGCATCCTCATTTTATTCCCTTTTATCTTTGCTCTTCAAAAATTCCCTTGCCTCAGCGACAAGAAAATTTTTTCAGTTCGCATTCTGTGAATTAAGTGATGCATAAAGTTGGGACCCGTTTTACCCCATAAGGTAAACTTTCAATGGAATATCATTAACTGGAAATCAGAGCACCAAAACACCAAATTCTTTAATTAGAAACGTTTGTTGCCCATGTGTGGATTCGCGTCTAAACTACATTGTTCAAGCGCCTAGGGAAAATTCACATCTGTAAACCCACCGTTCCAACATGCGTGAGTTCAAAGTTGTAGTGCTGGGCTCGGGGGGAGTGGGCAAATCTGCCTTAACTGTTCAATTTGTCACGGGATGTTTTATGGAAAAATACGACCCGACCATAGAAGATTTTTACAGAAAGGAAATCGAGGTCGATAATTCGCCCTCAGTGCTCGAAATTTTGGACACAGCTGGTACCGAGCAGTTTGCCTCGATGCGAGATTTGTATATCCGAAATGGTCAAGGATTTGTCATCGTTTACAGCATCACCAACCACCAAACTTTCCAAGATATCAAAACTATGCGAGAGCAGGTAATTCCTTTTCATTGGTCTGTGTATTGCTTCCCTTAAGTCCTTTTGAGTTTTAGCCAGCCAAAGGCGATTGGCAAAGAGACGGTAGTAGCGGGAGAAATTTTAAGAAGATTAATTAGGATGAGTCATAAACTTCAGAGAACGCCGAGTTACAGCTTTGGCGTTTTGGCATAGGCGGCGTTTTCAAGTAATAAGCGCTATTTCAGAATACAATGGCGTCTCGAGTTAGTGCCTGCGATCTAATGAAATTTGATGGGAGACGATCTTGACGTTTTTGCTGCCGTTCACGGGGTAGACGAGAGAAGACACAAAAGCTCTTTCATCGCCAATATAGACGCTAATGTAACTGTAAGCTGCTCCCAAGAAAATTTGCTCGGATTTATTAGTCATAGCTGGTAAATGAGGAAGTTGATCTCTGAAGTCATTTAAGAATTAAAGACAGCACACGAGAAATTGAAATCGTAACTTGGGAGTCATGATTTAAATGTAAGCAAATCCCAAAGCGGTGTAGCAAACTTCCCTATTTGCGGAAGCTGTTGTAGCTAGCAACTTTTAGAGTTTAATTGGTCTTTGCTTTATTTCTGGAGATCAGGCGTTGTAGATTGCTCTTTGTATTGGATTTCACACTATGAAGAGTAACTCGAAGGTTGTGACCAAGTAGCACTTTAAATACGCTTTCTTCGGGAATGTTTTAGAGTCCTAAAGAGTCTTGGTACTCTTTGGTCGAAAAGTACAGTTATGGGCGAATGCTCTGGTCAGAGATCGAGGAATGTGTGTTCAGATGCGTTTAAATAAGACCGACTCGTAATACTTTCGACTTAAAGATGGCCCTTGGGAACGAACCTTTATTGAAAATTGAGGGTTCACTGTATTAGAATGGAATTTAAAGGAAGAGGAACTGAAGAGAAGTGAAGCGTCCAGGAAATCCTTTTGATCAACACGGAAATATGTGTGGCAATCCTGAATTTGAAGGTTTAGAGCGCTTCGCGTTTTATTTGGAAATTGTATGAAAACTGTGTTTGGGTTACTGTAAGTACTCTTTTTTCTACGACATTTTGCGGTGGAAAGTTGGAGTGATTCATCTCGAGAGCATGTGGAAAATGTTTGAAGGGGAGTGCTAAGGGCTTCAGTGAGTACATATTGCGTTTACATTGCGCGTTACGAATGCTAAAGATGAAGAAATATTTGAAAACACAAATGTTTCAAGTTATTGGCAAGGTTTTTGGCTGTTTACGCAAGAACGAAAAGCATTAGGGGGGAATAGTGTCTCAAACATGTCTCCAAGGTGGCAGATAACGCTCTAGTTTCCTTTTTTTATCTATTTTGTTTGCTGTTGCCAACCGGAAGATTTGGACAAGTCTGTATGATTTGAATTCTGTTTCACGAATACCGTGATAACTGAAATTTGTTTCCATTATTATATTAGTTTTTATTGGCCAAGTAATAAAATATATATTAAAAAATATTACAAAACATAAATATTTAAAACATTACATATTTTATCTGGTTTTAAAATGTACAGTTATGCAGTTGTGTTTAGCTATTTGGTTGTTTTTCGTTTTAATTGTTTTCATTACAGGTATTATCATGAGCTTTTTACTAGCATCTTTTGTGTCCTTGTTTTCTTTGTTAATTTCAGCCTTTTTTTATTATGTCCAATTTACTTGTCTTTTCCAGTTAGCCACTCGCTCATTTATTTACAGCGCTTTTGTGCGTTTTCAGAAGCTTCAATTTCTCTTTCATTCGATTTACATTTTTCATTAGAAAGTTTGGGGAGCACTAGCGACCTTTGTTGGTGTGTTTAACGAGTAATATGGTATTGTGGTTATCCAACAGTGGCAAAGACTGGCAAGGGAAAGTTTCAATACGTCCTTGTGACTGATCGTCCATATATTTGATCTTAACAATGAAAAGGTCGAATTTTTATTGCACTTGTAACAAAAATTCTTAAGAAAACTTCCGAACTATAGTAACGCAAACAAGCAATGCGTGACGTTTTCGTTGTTTTCATAAAACTTTCATACAATTGTTTCCAATTCCAACAATGGAAGTATCTTTGCGAGAGAAATTCTGCACTTTTGGAAGAACGCAGACAGAAATGCAAGCAGACTAGCTTTTCTTGTCACGACAACCATGAAAAAAGGCTTTTGACGTGCTTTATGTGAACAATAAACTCGTGTTATTGTTTTGCCTACAAATACTAAAGTTTAGCCCGTAATCATGGTACTGCGCGTTTCGTTACATTGTGTGCTTGGATTCAAATGACATCTATTTTCGGCATAGTTTTCAATAGTAAACGTTTAAAGAGACTTCCGTGTAGCTTTAACAAAGGTAACAGCCAAATCAACCATCTCACAATTTAAGTAAGTTATTATTATGAGACAAGCAAACTGAAGATCGTTGCACTAAGACAAGACTATTTACTTAGTACCGGCTGTATACATCCCTCAGTTAACAATAGGACTACTCCCCAAGTTCTAAGGAGTGTTTTATCCTTCCTACGTTAAATATCTCCGTGTACAGGAGAGAACGTGAAATGAAGTGAGGTTTCAGTCAAATCCGATTTTTCTCACTATTGTGAAATGTGCGTTTCAAGGTAATTTCAAATCTTTCATCTGTGCGTACTTAAAATTCAAAAGTGTTCGTTTTTTGAATAAGTAATAATTCCGCGTTTCCCTCCTTCGGGAACCTTTTCTTACACCCTTGTTTAAAATGACTTGTCGTGATCCATACCGCGATTAAGTTTGGAAGGTTTTTGTATTATTCAGGGTTTTCTCGGCATTGAAATGTCTTTTTCTGTGTGTTACCTTATTGATTTATGGAATGGCAGTATGAAGAAAATTGGCTGGGTGCTGTTCATTCTTTTCGGGTTAGGGTGAAATCTTCCAGAAAAGGTAGAGGGGGGCTGGAAGTGTGGGGAGTGATTAGCATTTTCTGTAATTTAGAAAAAGGGGGTCGAAATGGAGTTCGCTTAAGGGTACTAAAGGGTTGTCCTGCTTTGCCAAACGGCGTGAACAGAGCTGATTAACGTGTATTGCAATGGTTTTGCTCCCTATCACCTTCCTTTTAGTATTTGCTTCTTCCTTCTTTCCTCATTCTTTTTTAATCGACTTCCAGTTTAATTTCTCTGTGAAATATTTGTTGCACCATTTTTAAGCATTATTTTTCTCATTTACAGATTACGCGAGTCAAAGGCACAGAACGGGTACCGCTACTTTTGGTCGGTAACAAAGTAGACCTCGAACATCAGCGCGAAGTGGCCACGTTAGAAGGCTTGGCGTTAGCACAGGCGTGGGCGTGTCCTTTTATTGAAGCCTCAGCCCGGAATCGAATGAACGTCAATGAAGTTTTTGCCGAAATCGTACGCGAGATGAATTGTAATCCGGCCAAAGAAAAACGGAAATACGCCTGTTGTACAATTCTCTAAAAGAAAAAACAATGAAATGTGCTACCCAACCCATTTTGTAAAAAAAAAAATCTTAAAGCGGAAAAAATGTCCTCCTAACTCTTTAAATTTTTCATTATCACTTGTTTATTACGTTGTCCGAAAATTTCCACCACATTAAAACCAACCATTTGAGTCATTTAAGTCCCCCCTGCTTGGATTTTTTTATAATACCAGCATTCTTTTGTTCATCCCGTAGAAACCGAACATAACGCGCTCCGTAATGAATTCATAGCCAAGTTTGTGTAAAACCCCCTGGATTGCATTCTAGTGACTTTTTATGAAGAAAGATGAGTTATGTAGAGGACCTATGGGAAGTTGTTTATTGAGGCTTTATAACTCATATCAAAGGAACAAAGAAACCGATGGAAGAGGGACGGGATAATCAGTCTTTAAAAGTAAATTCCCTTTGTGGGGAAAAGTGGATGATAGTGAGCTTTTTTCGTGGGTGCTTATTTTCTGG
This sequence comes from Triops longicaudatus, assembly GCA_022885665.1. Taxonomy (NCBI): domain Eukaryota; kingdom Metazoa; phylum Arthropoda; class Branchiopoda; order Notostraca; family Triopsidae; genus Triops; species Triops longicaudatus. The sequence continues at coordinate 295,406 of JAGQDJ010000031.1, read as the reverse complement.
GAATTGGCATACTTTCTGGAGAAAGGAAGCGATTAAAGGTAAGTTTTATTTTTTGTTTTATTTTTTATCACGTTTAATTTTTTGATATTCTTAAAATACCTTTGTGGATTAGATTGGGCTTGGTAAGCGGTACTAGAGCTCTAGCTTTGTATAGTGATACTAATTTTAGGTTAGGTGATTAGTCAAGTGTTACAGCGGTGGCATTAGGAAGAATGGAGGCTAGAAAAAAGGTAATTCGTTTCCTGGTTAGGAATTCGGTCGAGGAGAAGAAACTGTTCTATTGATTTTTATGAACAATGAAGCGTCAGAACTGTGGCGTTCTTTTGCGTCTATAATGGTGAAAAAGGGCACTGTTGATTAAAGCTTTGTAATTGATTGCTGTCGAGATGGTAAGGCCAGAGGAGAAGCTATAGTAGGTAAAAACGCTAGTGAATGAAGACTTTCAGCAATTAAGCACAGAGAGTGTGAAATGACTAAAAAGAGACAAGACATGCGTGAACTTGAGAGACTTCACTTTCCAATTGGATAAGGTTCTAATTTCCAATTAGACAATAAGGGTCGTTTTGGGAACTTTTGAAACGTTAATTAGACAGCGTGAATTTATTAAACATTTATTGAAACGATATCTGGCAACTGTTGGCTGTATTTTCCCCGAAAGTTATGATTTAATTGATTGCCCTTTGGAGCCACGTTCCTGTTTAGAAACGGAAGGGAGGATGGGAAGGCTAAAGAAGAACAATTTGAGTCCTGTGTGGAAATCGGGGAAATGTGTGAGAGCGAAGAGGACGTATGCAGGAGCACAACGCATTTTTAGTAGAACAAGGGCCAAGGTCAGTTTTAAGTATGAGCCAAACGTGCAGGATACAAAAGTAGTTCGCTGGGATTTAGTTTTGAAAAATAATAACAATAAATCTGTTACAGAGTATCCCGATAGCCAGACATGTAGTAAATCCTACTTTTTCTGCGGGATTAATTTCTTACCGATTAAGTGCTTTAATGTATTAAATGAGTTAATTGCAGTAGTGAATAATATTAAGCTTCAATAGTTCACTGCAGTGAATGAGGTCGCCTAGAAGATTATTATACCTTCACCCAGTCGAAGTATAAATAAATAAAAAAAAATCAAAGCGTCAAAAGGAGCTACAATACGCAAGCATTAGTTTTTCCTTTATGTTTTTCTTTATATGTGTTTTTCTTAATTACGTTTTCGTGAAGCGAGGCCGTGTAGTACGATATAAGCAAGCACCATTTAGCATAGTCCAGCGCACAACCAGGACGTAATCCGACAATACTCAGCAGCAATGAATTCATACATGACAAGTGCGAAATAGATTTTAGAACGTTAAATATGGCCCTAATGACCAAAGTGACCTTATTCTTTGTGTGACTGAAGGCTTTGCAGCTACATTCTATTTGTAGAAGAGTGATTGAGTGAAAGAGCGCACGATTTCTATCAGTCTGTAACCGTCAAAGTTTTGGGTAGTGTGCCTTATTATTCAGGGAAAATTTATGCGAACAATTTTTGTCATTTGTAGGGAATGGGAGAACATAGGCCGAAAAAGGCGAGAATTGTCAAATTGACATTCTAAACGTTTTACGTACCGTCATAAAAAAATATAAGGCATGCTAATTGTCAACCGCAAGCCAACTTGTCGATGTCATGTGATTTCCAGAACAGGCTGCACCAGGGGCAATTTTTTGGATTTTTTAACCTGTCTCCAGGGCCATAGCCAGGATTTCGGTTTGAGAGGAAATCAATATGTAATTTTATTGGGCATTTTGGTTTTCATCTGTGTTCACCATTATAAAATAAAATTTTCGAGGCAGGACGCAGTAACTGGATTATTTAGAGGGATGTTATTGTTTGGGCGTATTAACTGCAACTGAATTTGAAGCTAATGGATATCGAACCTCAGATGAAATATTCGGAAATAAATATTCTCTAATTGACAAAACTTAACAACGAATTTGTGTAGTTGACAGTGAAATAGTGTAGAAACAGTTTTTAACATGGCTGCAAGAGTATCCCATAAGTTCGAAAGACATTCCAAATATTTTCGGGAGATCGTTTGGGTTCTCGTTTATGATCTGAGTTTTGGCAAGGGCAAGCGTGAAGTTAAGTATCTTTTCCAAGTTTTGTTCGCCAAGTTATTTGTAAGAGTCTCGGATTTTATTTTTAGAAATTTTTATCTCCCAAGCTATGAAAAAGCTCTTTCTGGCAAGTTTTTATGACATATTCGACTTCTGTATAGTCTTGTAATGTTCTTTTGCCGGGTAGTTTCCTGGATTCTGATAAAAGTGGGAAATCAGATTGGCGTTCTCGGTGGGGCTATAGGGAAGTTGCGTTAGGAAACGGTTTGCATCTCTGGAGTATCGAGCTTACGCGTTGTGTAATACTTGGCAACTTGGCTGGTGTGGGGAACTTAGGATAGTGAAAGAAAACAAAAAATGTGTATCTACCAGTGAAAAGGATATGTAAAAGATTACGTTATCCGTTGGCATGTCACTCGTTTTATCACACATTCCTTCTTACCGCGTACTGTAATTCACTGTACTGTAGAAACAGTGCTGTACTTGTACTTGCCAAAGTCCAAGGAAATATTCTGGATGTTTTCAACTTGTTGTTTTTCTTACTTTTCACAGAAATATGTCTCTGGCGGGATGGATGATTATTGTTGAAAACATTAGAGTGCCAAATGCACGTCAAACTTTCTGACCCAGCTTTGACAAAGTTGCTGTTCCCCACAATGGAACAAAAAATGACGTGGATCAGGAAGGAAACAATAGTCGTCGGATGTGCAATTGAAGATTTTTTCTGCGACAAAAAGAAGAAAATGCAAGAAGAACAATCTTCTGGAGAAGATTGCGTACCAAAAATAATCTATTTCCCTTTTTTTACGATTTTTTTCCCTGTGTATTTTTTGCTCGTTCGTTATAATGGAATGTAGCCAATTTCTTTTTCTTTCGGGTTCGCGTTAGGTTCAAAAGAAGTATGAAACAGTTTGGGGATTTTAGGCTCCGAGCCAGAGAATCTATTAAAGAGAGTAAAGAGAAGAGAAGCCTTCTTGTGATAAGGTTTTTTTTTTTTCAGTGAAAGTATACTCGTAATCCTAAGGATTTAAGTTTTTCTTGCCGGAAACAGAGGGTAAAAGTAAAAATAAAAACAACAAAGGATTTGGAAACAAACAACGTATACAGAACGGGAGAACTATCATTTTGAACTTGTGCGATGAAAACGAGCATATGCCCTGCCTTTTTCCTGACATTAATAGGAAACTTTGTACAAAGAGTTGGCTGAGGAAGTGTTCGCTGCTAAAATTCAAAATAGGTTTCTTCCGTATTTCCAGAAACCCGCAAAATTTGTTCTCTCCTGTCATTTCGTATTTTATTTGTTTATGTACAGCTCGTTTGTTTTGTCAAGGTGTTTTCCCCTTTTTATGATTTCCAGCCTCCTAGTAGTTTTGTATAAAAAGAGCAAGAAAAACTATTTTCTTATTGTGGCTCCCCTCTTATAGTGATGAAAACGCGACGGAGAGAAAGTATTTGGAGTATCACCCCTTTTTGATGTTTAATGCCTATGTTTGTGCAACAATGTGGGGTTAAACGAACGAAGAAAGACATTGTAGATTGAAAATACGCCTTTTATTCGAACAGTTTTGAGTTCTTAATTTGAGTGTTCTTATTATCTTCAGAGCTGTTGTCTTCTGGTAGAAAGGTTTCGAGGAGAAACGGAAGCGCTCAAGCCGGATGCCAAAGACGAAGAAATACGTATTAAAACTGGTTAAGGAAACGCCAGCCACGAGGTGCGTATGCACGTGGCAGGACAACAAAGAGTTGTGCGCAAACTCACAGGTGGGCACGTGTACCATTTTCTCTTTTTGGCTCGGAAGTAAATCTAGTCTGGACTCTCAAGTTTGATTGTTGGGTGTGCAACTTGTTGGAGTCTTTTTACAAGGGTCTAGATTCGTATTTAGACAAGACATATGTGATTGTTTATAAGGAATTTGTATTATAAGCGGCTTTCAAGAGAATATAGAAACCGCTAGATTTTTTCTCCTTAGTGGCATTAAAAAGTGACCTTTGACCAGACCTTCAGAACGGGCAAGATTTTGATAGTTCGATAAACATGGTTCATTATTCGTCAGTCCTCTGATTGTAGAAAATGGGTTTGAAATTGCTTTTCGTCTGCAAAATTTTGGATGGACATATAAACTTTTGGTAATGGCGGTTGGAAATAAGAATTAACGGATTAATCGAGATTCAGAGATTGCGACATCCTTCTAGAGAAACATGGGAGGAGCTTGAGCTGACTTCGACCTCTGTAAAACCTTGCACTTACGTAAAAGTACACCTCTTCTAGTGTAGCCCAGCTTAATTAGAAGAAATACCCGGTTAGTTTCATTTCATGCTTCGAGAAGTTCGGACTTACTTTGAAGCCCTCTCCATGAATAATTTTATAAACTGTATTATTTAGATGAAATACTCTTGGTCGTTGTTTGTTAGTAAAGGTTAAGCATTTTATTTGGTAGAAGGTGCATATATCTACCTAGGCACATAATTTTCAGCCTTTATATTACAAATTTCCTTGCATGCAACGGATTAGGCCCGTCATTCCAGGCGCCATGCATGAATTGTGAACCAAAAGCGAGCCGAACGGAACCGCGGTTTGCGTTACTGCTATTTTGTGTTGCCTGAGTACGTGTTGGGTTGCATGGTTGTTTTATCCTCACATTTAAATTTAATAACGGGAGTTAGGTACTGAAAGTGGACAGTTTAACTTGGTGAATAAGTGGAAAGCGATCTCTCAGTGATTTGGTTTCAAATATTACTCATTGAAGCACGTTTCACAAACAAAGTTTTGTGTAAGAACAGCTCCTATCTAATTTTTGTTCCTGGCCGCCATTAAGTGTCTCAAAACAACAACATTCCCTGTACCAGTTTGTACGTAAGTCAACAAACTAAAAGTGTGTCACGGAGTTAAACTCCTTTTTTCATTTTTATAGATTCTTCTTCGTATTTGAAGTATATTTCAATTTGTAAGTGAGTTATAAAATGGATTGGATGATGTTGAGTGGAAATGTGCCATCCCATGCGCTGTTATCGTTGGGAGTCATGTGTGGTGACCAGTATTACCTTGATGACTACTGTTTGCGTAAGAAAACTTCCTTTAATCTTTCATCTAACTTTTATGTGCAATTTTTTTTATTGAACCTGAGCCATTCCTGGAAGTTGGCTAGGTTAGAGAACCGTGACAATCCCTCTGACTTCGAAAGATCAAAACCTTTAAAAGTCAAATGTAGAATGCCGATAAAATGTTCTAGGAAACAGACGTAGATTTGTTAAGGAAATTAAACTTCCTCAGCGATTTTCAGCCATCTCGGAACTGTAGATGTGTCCAAAGCCTGTTGCCATGGTTCCTACTACCAAATTCGTTGTGTAACGCAACGGCCTCGTGTATTAAATTCCCTTTTTTTTTTTCAAAATACCCTTGTGGTCCTTTTCCACGTAAACAAAGTTTTCAAGTTGTACATTTCTCTTCTTTTTCATTTTGCGGATTCTTCCATTTTTGGCGCAAGACCAGTAAGGACGTTAGCTTTTCCAAACGTGAGGAAAAAGTGGGGTAGCTTAGTAACGCCACTTTAGTTTCTGCGTAGCATTTGTTAGGAGAGCACTGATGGGCTCTAGCGGGGATTTAAATATGAGTACTGAATGCACCGAGGAAACCTGCGTCATAATTTTTGAAAATCCTTCGTTTGTTGTAGAATATTTGGAAGAGATGCTGGATAAACTGGCCGGCGAAGACAAAAGCACTCGGAGCTTTAGAAGAGCATTCTCTTTTATGAATGTAGTGAAAAAGGACTTGGTCCCGATTCTCATATATGCTCGGGAAGAACCGGACATTTTCCACACAGCAGTAAAGTAAGTATCGAAGCATAAATGGTTAATCGAATCTAAATCAAGATAATACATAAGTCAGCTGTGAATGATTATGTTTTAATAGGGTTTTGGTGGAACTTACTATCCCTGTGGAATGCCTCGTACCAGTGGAAGCCGTTTCGATTACGGGATCAGGACTTCATATGCTTCACGAACTCCAGTATTTACTTTTCAATGCCAAAGAAGCGTTCTTGGACCCAAGAGCCACCAAAGCCCTCATAGAAGAAATATCCTCACTGACCCAAATAGTAAGGGGTATATGGTTATACTAGATTATCCGTAACGTCTTACATAATGCTTGTAGCGCACAAACCTCGTCGATATATTAGCAACTACACTAATTTTAAATTATATCATTTTGGAAATTAAGTGGCAATGCCTATGTATGGATTCTTGATAGGACCGAGGAGAGCTGTCCGACGCGGAATGTGAACAGAAGCACAACATTTTAATGCTGCTTAGGAATATTTTACATACGTCTGATAAGTCCCCATCACATTCGCAAGCTGCTGCTTCTGTCCATCCACAACAACAAAATCGGCTGTTGTGGAATCTCTTTGCGCAAGGATTGGATCAGTGCATCTTGCAAATGCTTCAATCGTCCTATTCAGTAAGGAATTTTACAATAAGAACACTGCCTTCATTCTTTCGTCGTCACAGTCGTTAATAGGGGTTTTTTCTTGAGAAATTCTTTTGCGCTTTATCGATGTTTCATCCTTTTTTCCATTGTGCTATATTAGGATCGGTGGGCGGTGACCATTGTGCAATTGATTGCTTTATTCTATAAAGACCAGCACGTGGAAACTCTGCAACGTTTACTCTCTAATTGGATGGATAGCAACGACTCCGATTCGTCCGAAGACAACGAAAGCAATACGTCACCTCCCGTAAGTGTGTTTATGTGTCAAAATAGGCATTGTTAGTAATTTAATTAAAAGAAAAAAATTTTCTTGATTGATTTCGTGTAATTTTCGCGTTCCTTCAATATCGTCCACGCAGATGCCGGGGTCCAGTCATTCAACTCCAATGCTAACCTCTGACCCGACGTCAGACGCGTCTTCGTCCTCGGACGGTGCAGCAGCAGCCCAACAAACGCGAGATAAAGCCAAGCCTCTTTCAAGTGAACATACGATAGAAAAACAGGTGACATCACCGTCGTCTGGATTTGGAAGTGAACCTTCCATCGACTCTTCATCAGGGAAAGCTGCATCAGAGGAAGAGCCAGCGAAAATTACCCTCACGCGTCCAGCCCCAGACGTGACGTCAGCAACGACATCCAGTGAAGACACCTCTCACTCACGACCTAAAAGGTAACTTTAAAGGCACTTCTTCCATTTTTATTTGTTAGTACTTCGTTGCATTCTGTTTGCTTTGACGCAATTATTTTGGCATGGAAACCCCTTTGGCATATAAAGCATATTTTCGTTCTCTGCTTATTTTGCTTTTCGCTTTCCATTTGTTATAGTCTTGTTATGATTAGAGCTTTCTAAAAAGAGAAAGAATAAATAAATTAAAAATTGCTAATTCGCTACTATGGTTATACAGAGTGGCCAAAGGGTGCCAAGCCAAAACAGTGCATACATCGGTGCAAAGCATTCATCAACATATATTGGCCGTCCCTGATAAAGGCACACGAAGAAAGAAGAAATTATACAAACGTTCTCGCTCTTATAAGTAAACTAACAAAACAGAAATCTATGATTGTATGCTAAGTGTTCTTATAGTTAAGGGTTATATTTTTTCTAACGTTCTTTTTTTTTTGGTTTTATCTATTACAGCCAACATATCAAGATTACAGCCAAGCTAAGCCACACGCCAACTGAGGACGAAATCGCGGAAATGTTACGCGAATTTACGGTTGATTTGCTCCTACAGGGTTATGACCAACTCGTAGGACAGATCCATAAACAATTACTGAAAGACCCCACTTTGCCGATGGACAAGTCTCATTTCTTGTGGCTCATCACCTATTTCTTACGATTTGCCTCTCAATTAGAATTGGACCTCAAACATATTGGGTAACACATTTTCCCATTTTGTGTGCGTAAAATAAAGAGTCGAAAAGTAGCTATACTCTAAGTTTTGAGTGTTCCCGGAATTCTTGCACTACCGTTATTTTTCTTTATTTTATTTAATTTGTTTAAATGGAGAAACTCTAGGTTATGTGAATGTTTCCTAACGGTAATTGCATCTTGTCGACTGTAATGGCTTTTAAAGTTAATTTCCAGACGTGCAGAGCGAAAAGTCTATAAAATATTTTTTTCTTTACTAGGCGCGTTTTATCCTTGGATTTGGTGTCATATTTATGTCTGGAAGGTTTATTGATGTCCGAACAGGTGGAATTGACGTATCAGCAAGGTTGTTCAGGAGAGGTATTGAAACCACATTTGCGACGCCTTCATTTGGCGGTAACGGCTTTGAGAGAAGTGTTCCAAGCTTTGGAAACTTACAGTCGGCTCATGTTAAGTGATGAAGACATGGAGAACTTGAAAAAATTGCGACGTAATAATAAAAAACACTTCACGTTGCTAGGAAACTAATTTTTTTCTAAAATTTCAGTTGGTCTGGCAGATATGGTGGACTTGCGCCAGCTGTTCCTGCTCCTTATTCGACATTACAATCCAATATTGCAGAGCAGACGCTACCTACGAGATGCCATCACTACAAATCACGTACTTTTGGTGACCTTAGAACGTGCAACCCAGCTACCGACATATAACGGAAAGTTCAGTCTTGTTGGACATCTGAAGCAGTACAGAATAACAGAATTTCTATAACTGGTACTTTATTTCTTATACTTTTATTTTTAACAAAAGGTTTTGCACAGCTTCACTCGTTAGACAGTACGGATTAGCACTAGAAGATTTTCAAACGAATGGACCTTTTGTGAACGATTGTATTTTAACCCTCTTACATCACGTGGGAGGAGACCTGGGGCAACCCGAACTGCTGTGTCAGCCTTTAGTGCTACGAGCGTTTTCTGCCATTTGGGAGGATGAGTTTGAATTATGTGACGTAAGTAACTACTGAATTCCTCTAATATTGGATTAAGGAGACTTCTCTGTCATATTTTTCGGCATTAGTAACACTTATTGTCTACTAGGATTGGGTGGATTTGATTGAATTCACTATGCAAAGATTTTTAAGGTCCGTGGCCGAAAGCTCGTCTTCCGCATTGGTCCACGGCAGGGTTAGTGCTGGAGGATCTGAAGAATGGTCAGCTACTATGCCTGTCTTCGGGGCAAGCGAACGCTATGCGACGGATTCATTATTGCTGCGGCAAGAAAACAGAGAATTGGACTCGATGGTGCGGTTAGAGAACCTTAAGCGTAAGTTTTGTATGCAAGGTTGGACAGATGAAAATACCTAAAACGTTTCTGCTATTATTGCAGGACAAGTTGTTGAGTCAGGCTTTGAATGGGCTTTGCAGTGGATCCAAAGGGTATTGATGGAAGTTTGCACAGCAAGGTTATTAATTTTAGAAGGCCGTGAATTCGCGCACCCCTTGGCCTGTTTAACCCAAAGTAAGTCAATAATATTTACCTCACTAGGTAGACAAAAGCCTTTTAGAAAAAATTGCAAAAGTTGTGAACATGATGAATAGTGAATGTAAATGAAAGGGTGCACGAGAGCGACGTTGAGAACATTTAATTGATTTATTTTTCTTTTAGAAATGGGTATCGGTATGCCATTCGTGGCATGGACAGAAGACCAAGCTCAAGCTTTGCGTTTCGAGCCGTTTGCTTTACTTTTATATCACCTTGGAATCATCCCAGCACTTGGAGGAGGAATTTACCCGCGTATTCCATACCATTGGGATGCCAATACGCTGTACAGCTTGGCCAAATTATTAGGGCCATTGCCTGAAGGTTAGTTGGACTCGAAAGCGTAGCTTTGTTGGTCAGTTATTGCCAATGCGCTTGTTTTAGGTTCGCCCTCTTGTGTTAATGCATTGGTTATGTAATTATATTACTTTACTTATTGTATGCTAATCTTGTGTTTCTTTTAGACGCACTTTTATTCAGCGAAACATTAGTCCAGGAAATCACAATACCAATGCTACCGTTGTCGCCGGCAATGGAAATACCCGATTCTCATATTATGACACCGTTCGCTGGTCCAGGACCGTCTACGTCTATGTCTCTGTAAGTTCTCATTCTGTGTTTACATTTAAAAGGCCATTATGTGTGTTAATTAACTGAGTTATGCTCTTAAAGCGGGCCACATACGTGGTTACACTGGGTGGAAGCTTCGGGGAGTTTAGTCCGCTCAGCAGAACGGACTGCGAGTATGAGCAGTGGTCCTTCACAGCGTGGGACACGACCAGTTGACAGGTAAAAATCAGGATATTTATTTTGTGTATGCTAAGTTCTGTTTGCGTTTCGAGTCGTACAAAACTGATAAGTTGATATAATGCGATTAATTTAATTTTACTGTATGGTCTGATTGAATGATGGTATGCTTATTTAGTGTGAGTACAACGAGTTCGCTAGAAGTCCATAAAACGGAATCGCGTGTTTCAAGTGACAGCGATATGGCAGAAGAAGATGAAGAAGAGGAGCTAAGTAAGCAGTTAGATAGAGACGGGGACATATGAAAACGGTGGAATCCAGAATTTTTACCTGACGTCCAAACTCTTGGAAACGTAAAGTAATATTATAACGAGGCTACTGTTTTAGCCAGATGTGCCGAGTGCTTGGAGACCATTGTTGTGACGCGTACGGTGTACAAAATTATTACAGTGTATCCTTGTTTCAGTGATAGGAATCCACGTGTAATTTCTTTATACTATATCTACTTGTTTAACCCTCATATTTAATGTAAAGGGGTATTTTAGAAGTGTGAAAATGTATCGGTCTGTCTAGTATATAAGCAAATACAACATGTACTGTCAAGTGGGACCTTAGTACAATTTATTTGTGTGACAAGTCTACGAAATAAGTTCAACAAGGTCTTCAAAAAAAAAAAAAAACGAAAATATTAAGCTAAAAGTATTAAAGAACAGTACTTTAAAAATTTACCCAAACGAACTGTTGACTCTATAATATTTATGGCAAGACATTGTGCTTCGATCCAAGTTTATAGATACTATGTTCCATGAACTACCCGATTTATCAAAGATATAGACACGTTCGGTGTACATTTAATATCTGAAAGTGGCCGATTGGTATAAGGCGTGCGCTTGTAAATGTGAGGTGTTGGTTGTAGCCCCCCTCGATACGAATTTTATTCAATATTATTCCAGTGTGCTGGAAGGCACCATTCCTTACAATAACTGAGTTTCTGACTGATTCCACCCGTGTCCCGTGTATCTGTCAAACCTTGCGTACCAAGCGGTTCGGGAAACCCAGCAAGCCTGATGCGATAAGATTCTGATAATTCCAAGTTCATAAATTGGAAATCCTTAAAGTGTTCTGTAGGTCATACTGTATTGCAATTTGCCTAAACCGAATTGTTGACTTAAAGATATTCACGGCAAGATATTCTGGAAGCTACACCTCTGATTCGCCCATAGTTAATGTTCTATGTACCATACCATTTCTCTCTACCAAAAATGTATTTATAAATATGTACAAACTACTTAATGCACGGATGGCCGAGCGGTCTAAGGCACAGGCTGGAGATCGTAAGGATGTGGGTTCGAGTCCCACATGAGCAGGAATTTTATTTAACGCTCCTATATTGGGACATAGCACCAATCCCTCCCTTGACCAAACTTCCACTTGCCTTGGCTCTCATCCCCCTATACTCGCATATGTCAATCCTGGAACACCAGGCTGTTCGGGAAACCGAGCAAGCCTGGGAAGCCAGGTAAGGCAGTAGCGAGTACTGGGGATAAGAGCCAAGTCAGGGAGGAGCCGGCAAGAGAGGTAGGGTGGAGCTCTCATTTTTCTCGATTTTCGAAGGGGGGTCCCCTTTGTTCACCATTGAATCGAATGGAAAATAACCCGGAAAACGGCTTTCTAGAGCCCGGAATAGGCCACACCCATTTTTTCCGATTTCCACCAATGAAAAGCCAGGGAATTCGAGGGGAAGTCACAGATTTTAGCGGTAAATTCAAAAACAGGGATCGTTTTTCGAAAAAGACCCTTTTCCAGACAAAATTCGTTTTGAATAAAAAAATTCTCGTATTTCGTAAACAGGATCATTCAATTTTGTAGAAAAAAATCTGTTTTCACAGACAAGAAAATGAAGAAAAACCCTTTTTCTACATACTAGAAAATTTATTGATACATTTCACAACCAATACATACAGGGATATCAGCAAATAAAACAAATCTATAGAGCAATTTTGTGCTAAAGAGTCCATTTTTAGTTAGAATTGAACGACCATTACGGTAAATACTAAGGTTGAAATATTAAGGGACATCCAATGTCGAATTTTTTTAGTTCTCGGACTGTGAATACCATATTAAACAATATGGAAAAAAATCTGTTATTGATCCACAAATTGTACGAAAACACAATACTTACAAAACAAAAATCTGAAAGAAAATACGAAACTGTATTTCAAATACACACTCATCATATCATCACAACTCATCTCTAAATACCCAAATGATTGTCTAAATATGCCAAAACAATCCATTAGCAGGCAAGCAATGGCTTCGCTAGCCAAAAACTCCTAGTCACACGATTTCGATCCTTCCATCTCCTTGATTCAACTTCTGAAATGGAAGTATCCAAATTCCCACGTGACACGCACCCACTCTTATGGGGAACACTAAAAAAAATTAATGAAATAAGCATATCTAAAAATACAATGATATTACTCTGTTTCTGAAAGCACACTCAGTAGCTTTCAAAATGCTTGTTCGATTGCAAAAGCCACTGACATAGGTTTGAAAGTAAACTGTCAATGTTGATGTGTCACGGGTGTTGTCCTTCATTGAAAACAAACAGCCCCTCCGCCAGCCCCAAACCTGCCAATACTCAGAATGAAGTTTGTAAGATTGCATCACAAAGCTACATGCATTGACATTAATTTCTTCACTTTAACGTTTTAACAGAAATTATTACTTGAACTTTGACTCCGAATGCACGTCACTAAATCCCCATGTCATGACCTGCCAAGGGGAAAGGTCAAATATCCCACACGTGTCTACCGTTCATCATTGCTTCGGTCAGGGTTTGCCATAAATCAGCTTTTACATAACATCGGCTAAATGCAATGCCAAATGAAAAATGACACAAAAATGAAGTACTCGAGCTAAATTCACTTAGCTTCCCATAAAAATTATGAGTTTCTTTCAGAAAGAAGTTCGAAAATAATTACATCAAAACAAACAATAGTTAGCTGTTTACTTTAAAATTCAACAGTAGTGTTTTATTGCACGCACAACCGACAATCGAAAACTGGTCGAATACTTCTTCACTATATTTAGGCTTTTTTCCGCACGTGATAAAGGCCCGTGAACGATTGAGCTGGCCAATTACATGTGGCGTGGGGGGTGGAGCATATCCTAGTGTACATTTCCGAAAATCGCGCATAATTCAGACAGATATTTGCGTGTCCTTCTCCAAACACAATCCAGGCTTCTTCTACGATAAAAACGTTACAAATAAGAATAAAGACTAAAACTAAAGCAACTGTCTCTTCATTAACTGTATTTACATACGTCACTATAGGATTAGCTCAGTACAATTGTAACACGAGGCAAAAATAACAAAAATCTTAACTTTTCATATAACAGAAGCCTCAAGACTGTAAAAAGTCACGGGCAAAGTTGATATCGAAGTGTAGAAGAAAGCAACTGTTCTTAAAGTTATGAATGCAGTTAAATTTAACTTGTGCTTTATTATTAATTAAAATTCATGTTTTAATATACACAATTATGTTCTAAATCGAATTATTTTTAAAGGATTTTTGTCGCCTATTTCCGTTTCCCTGCGGGGCTGTACTGTTTGGACTTAGAAGTCCGGTTTCTATTTATCTTGCTTGTTGACGTCCATCAGCTGATTGAATAACCGGCGAACAGGAAGCTTCTGCACTTCAAGGTTCGAAGCTTAGACACGGGCCAAGTTAACTTCCAACTGAACGGTAGGCGCGCCTTTTTCAGCCCATTACAGCTGTTTGGGTTGGGTAAGACGAAGTCTTCGGTGCGGCGCCAAGAAATTTTGATTTTGGATTGTAAGTAAAATATCTTTAATTTTTGTCTTTTAATAATAATTTTTCCTCTTAAGTGCTGCAGGAACCTCCGGCAAAGATGTTTGATCCCGAAGCTTTTCTCGACCTGGCCAACCAGGTCACGAAGCTTAAAATGTGGCCTTATTTCGATATCGCACACTGTGCCATGTGCTGTTTAGCTGTCCGAGAAGACCTCGGAGCAGGTAAACTATCTTAGAATGTTTATACAACATGCCAGCCCATGCTATGAAAATGGTGACTAGGTCCGCATCAAGTTACTTTTCTTTTTTGAGAAACTCGGAGGCTACGAACCTTTTTAAATTCATAGAGTTCAACGAAACCCGTTCCGTTTGGTTACATGCACCTGGACTCTATATTTAAAATATCCCGTAACCCCCAGTAGAAGAAGCCTTGTACCAATCTAAATTTAGATCCCGTGCGACATTACAAGAGCACGGTGCATGCGAGCGTCCCCTGAGGCAACGAATCCTATTCCTTTCCCGATGGAAAGGAGCGGACCCATTCTAAGGTCTTTGTCAAGGTCCCAATTTCTTTTGTAAAATATCCCAATAGTATAATTGAGTAAAAACTGGGAAAACTATATCATGGATCTCTGTGCAAAATCAGAAGTACTTAATCTGGGATCTATGGAGATATGATCTTCAGTAAAAGTGCTGATGGAAACCAACCCAACAATCAGTTTTGAAAAAATTTTTCGCATACTCATATTATTGGATTTTGCGAAGGATTCATTTGGTCTTATGAAAAAGAATGTAGAAACCGGTTAATTATTTTCTCGCTATTTTGTTCAAATAATTTTCCAGAAATAAAGCTATAAAAATACTTACACATGAATTCCTACAATTATTTATTTCCTTTGGTGTTTAAAGGATCGATCCCTTTTTCGAGAAAACATCCTGTGGCTTGTTGGCTTTCGACGATGATCGTTGTCTACGCTGGCGGATTTTTGAGCTCATTATTCCTTGGAGAACCCCTTCTAACGCCTTTTAAGAACACTCAATCCGTTGCCTTGGCGACAGCTGTTTGGTAATTACTCTCTTTTTCTAACGAAATTTGCTTCTTGAGCATTTCAAGATCATCACTAGAAATCCTGTTTATTGTTCAGTCAGTGAGTCAATTCATTAGTAAGATGGGGCAAAAAGAGTCAAAAGTCATTAGTAAGATGGGGCAAAAAAATTGCGTTAATAAAGTTTTGAAATAGACAAAAGCATCACGTAAATCTTATCAAATATTTATTTTATGGTTATCATTTCAGGTACGTGATGTTTTACTTCCCTTTCGATATTGGCTATAAATTAGCAAAATTTCTGCCGGTTAAAGTTACCATTGCCACCATGAAGGAAGTATATCGTTGCAAGAAAATCTACGACGGCGTTTCACATGCTGCGAAACTTTTCCCCAACGCATGGCTCATTATGTTTATCGTCGGCTTGGTTAAAGGCAACGGTGGCGGTTTCGTCAAAATCTTCGAACGACTTATCAGAGGAGTTTGGACTCCGACAGCCTTCGAACTCCTCCAACCTACCTTGTAATTAAAAATTTATTATCTATCTTCGGTTTATACTTAACTTTTACACTGACTCGCAAGTCTGGAACTTGTTCGCTAACGTGAGAAATTGTTTTTTAATTACTTGAAAAAGTGCGACCAAAGCGTGTATCGTCGCTTCGGCTATCTTCGTCCTCGATAAGAAAACGGATTTTATTTCCGCGCCACATGCACTCGTCTACTTTGGAATTGTTATCTTCTTTGTCTACTTCAAAGTAAGCGTTCCTTTGACATTTAACAGTAAATAATTGTTATTCTCCGATTATCCCTTTCGACATCCAGTAACGAACAGCTATTTTTCGTTACATCACTCTTCCGTTGTTTCCTTTTTCTTATAATTCCAATATTTTTGAGGAAAACTTTCAGTTTTCAGCTGGATAAATTAAGTTCTGGCGCCTAATTTCCGTACATATATATTAATTACTGACTTTATATCTAGCTGTCATCCATGTTGTTGGGTATCAATGATCCGTTCCTACCGTTCGAAAACTTGTGCTGTGCTGTCTTTTTTGGCGGCATTTGGGACACTTTAGGCCGGGCAGTGGGCGTCAAGAGTCCGGCTGACGCTTCTGGAACTGCCGCGAAGACCGACGCAGCCAAAAACGGTAACCTAAGAGTTAACGGACAGCCTAGCAGCAAGAAATCCGATTAACTTGCCTTGCGTGATGCCCTTTTGGCATGTGATCTCGGCCGCTGTAGAAACTTATATAATCACCCGGTTAGTAAACTCGTCTAGCACGATTTTTAATATTTAGTCCCTTCATTATATTGTTGAGACATGATTGCTTAGCATTGAGAAGAGAATTGTGAAGGTTTTGCTCACGGAAATGGCTCAAAAGTAAGTAAGAGTGTGATTCCCTTATTGGCTTGCTAATATCCTGCCATTTCTTAAGTTTTTCTTTTCCTTTTTTGTGCGTCAAAATGTCCATTCTTAAGTTTAGCCATAACTAATTAAACTATTTTGATTCTAGTTGCTGCTCATTAAATCGATCCAATACGACTTCGAGTATCTTGTTTCTTCGGTTCCTTCCCCGTCTACGTTATGACGAGGAGAAGGGAGCAAATCCTGCGTTTTCCCTCTGCTCCATTTGGTCCTGATTTTTTGCCCAGTGCCAATTTTTGTCACCTGTGACCTTTACTCTACCTTTACTAGTCGAAAGTTACGTGTCCGTCTTGTGAACTCCCCGAGTTCAGTGCAATACATGATCACAAGTTGTACCAACAAAAGAAAATCTTTCTATTTTTTATAGGTTCAAATTACCGCATGTTTTTTCCTTGATAAATTATTAACAAATTTTGCACAATGTACAGTTTTAGTTTTGGTTTGCAATGATAGATCCTTTGCTTAGGTTGTGATAAGTTATTAGGAAATGGGAGTTATTTAAGTAGTCTCAAGAGGGCTTGAAATTGAATTTTTCTTTATCGTAGGCCATGCCCATTGCTCTTTAGAACGATCAGGGTGAAGAGTAAAGGAAGGCTGCCCTACAAAAAGTTACAGCATTAGACAGCGTAAAAATTAACAATAAAAAAAAAGAATTAGGTTGACACTTACTTCTTTTGAGGTCAACAGGGTTAGGTATAGAAGATTCCATAGATTCTTGTCGAGGGGAGATATGACTTGACAGGCTTGTTCGAGCATTTTGTAGGGCTTTTAGCCATGCTAATTTGTCTGTCAGTGTTCGACAAGTAAATAGGAACCACTTATCTCGGCACAGACAACGGATTTTCCAACCGTTCCGAACTTGACATCCGAACTGGCTATCTACTCAACAAATGCAAAATTACTTGCTAAATAAGACTTCGTTACGACCACTGCATTAGTATAAACACACGCACGGTATTGCTATTCCTAATGCTACTGTTAATGCTACTAGCATGCAACTTATGATCAATAGATTTTAAACGCAATCAATTAACATAAAAAAGCAAAATGAGGGAAATAATCGCGAAATAACAGTTACTTTATCCCGAACCAAAAAAATGTTAGTTATGAACGAAAATAAGAAACCAGAGGTACCTCGTCCATCTGGTACGTCAATAATGTGACATTGGTCGATCTGAATTCGATCTTTATAAATGAAGGCATTCCGACGCACAATGTCCTAAGGAATTCATTATATATTAGGACACAAAATACCAGGAAGTACGAAATACGAATTACCTTCTTGCAAATTACTATCTGAGAATCAAACAAACCCACTAAAACATCTTTAGCCCATCCTCCAGGCGAAATTTTCTGCACTTCACCTTGATGACACAATTTCGTTGAGGTGAGCATCAAATCTTCGCCCTATTTATTTAAAAGAAATCCACTAAATCAATGGCGTGAAAAGTGTAGAGGCACGGCGTACCTGCCAATGGTCAATATTATTTTGCCATTGTTGAACTTGCTGTCTTTGTTCCAAGCGTCTTTGGGCTTCATTCACTTCGGAGGCAACTTCCTTCATTTTGTCTAGTGCTAAACAAATAGCCGAATAATCTGCATGCCCCGCCTGACAAAATGGACGACAATGTTTTTATTAATACAAAATATTTCAGCTAAGGAATAACTGGGTATTACTGGAGTGTGTTTTTTGAGCTCAGTTAACAAGAGTGGATATTTGCAAAGTCGTTGAATGGGCGTTAACAAGAACCCATCCAAAGGCAGTCGTATCATATTCCTCAGGAGTCTACATGTTTCCAGAAACTGAGAAATCTTGTCCTGCTTGTATAAACTCTGCAATAAGGCAACGGCATGGGCGTGGTTTTGGCAATAGTCAGAATACACGGCAAAGCCTTCCACCTGAAAATAGATAAATATATTACTAAGAAAAAAATACGCAGTAAACACACAAAAAAAATAAAAACCTAGACGACTGGTTTAGAATAAGTGCTAAATTGGTGAATTACATGTCGCAAAAACGCTCTGCCAAGTCGACTTTTCTTCAAACACTTCCAATCGACGCACTGCTCCAAAGAGGCGAGAAACTTCTTCTGGAACACGTAGACTTGCTCCAGATTTCCAAAAATGACTTGAATTTGTTCTTGACTGAATAAATCAGGATGCCGTTTGCAGGGTTCTAAGAAACCCTGAGAAAAAAAGAGCAACGGTGTACTCAACATATAAAAAAGACCCACGATTTGGTAGGCTACTGTTCAATAATTTTCATTTTTTGTTTAGTTATTTTTCATTCACTTACTTCGATTAAATCTTGCAACAACTTGACAAAATCTTTCTCGGCGGTGACAAGTTCTTGCACGACAAATCCTCGTACGTCATTGGTATCGGTATTTTCCTCTGACGATGCTTCTAGCATTGACGGAACATGTGGCATTCCTTCATCTACCATCTGAAAAGTATTTATACAACTGAAATTCTGATTTTCTATTTCTTAAATTATTTACCTGGAGATAAGAGGCTGGTACCCAGCCGTATTTTCCTTTACAAGCTCCCCACCACCAATTAATATTACTGGCATCCAAAACTTCTACCTCGTCCCCAACATCTAGCTTCAGCTCGCCTTCTTCTGGCTCGTGTGCCCACAGTGCGTAGCCCAGTATTGGTCTCGAGTTGTAACCCTCGTCAAATTCGTCCTCAGAACTTAACATTTCTGAATAGGAGCCACTTTCGCCCGTACATGTCACTTTCGGCTGAGACGTATTTATTAGCAAATGACTATGAGCTGCGCTCCTCTTCATTCTGCTTTAAATTTTTGTTGCGAAATAAAAAAGAGAGAAAAAAAGTTAAAAC
The DNA here is from genome assembly GCA_022885665.1 of Triops longicaudatus. NCBI lineage: Eukaryota > Metazoa > Arthropoda > Branchiopoda > Notostraca > Triopsidae > Triops > Triops longicaudatus. Next base: position 276,044 of record JAGQDJ010000031.1, on the reverse strand, counting down.
GGAGCAATAAATTACAACTTTAATTACCATACCCTCTTTTGTGACGCTGGTACAAAGATGAGTCGGAACATTCGGGCGACAATTTTTCCTGACTTCCTAGTTCTAAAGGAGTCACCATTTTCTACAATAAACAATAGAACACATAACCTTTGTTAAGACACTGGGCTTTCCAAGAAAAAAAAAATGTGCCTGTCATGTCATTACTTTAATGACATCCGGAGTTCCACCACTCTGGACTTCAATACCGCTGTCACCACTATTGCATTTCGAGCTCCTTGCCGCTTTTTGGACTTCACGCAATCTTCCTGGCACCCTTCCCATGCAACGTGAAAATATGCAAAAATTATTACTATCATCAGGAAAAAAGCTTTTACTTTTGGCCGACTTCGACAGAGCGACTCTCATTTATAGTTTGCAGCGTATCAATGTAATTTAGCTCTGTTTCCGTCTCCATGGATTCCGGACGATTGGGAAAACGTAGCGAAAGTGATTTGCGAAATTTCTTACGCTGACTTTCATCTGAAAGCTGATCACTCTCTTTTTCAGGAGAAGCTTGTAATCTCGACTGTGCTTCGGCTGGGATATCGTCCAAGTCTGTCGTTATATACATGTGCGACCATGGCCTACAGAACAAATTGACTTTTTTATTTAAATTAATATAATTATTAATATAATTAATATATTATTAATATAATTAACTAACATAATCATGGCAAGTAACATAATCAACATGGAGAAACACTTAAAACTTCATACTTCTTTAAAAATCAGACTTCGATAAAAAAAAAACTCTTTTGAAAAATGGCATTAAGTTGCTTACCTTTGAAGATCACAGACGGACAAGCTGCGCACGGGTGTTCCCCGTGGTTTTCGTCCAGGACGATAAGGTATTGTCGTGTTAATAGAGTCATTTCCGCCTTTTTTCGAAGCTGGTAACGGAGGCCGAGGTAAAGGTGGCGTGCTGCAACCTTCATCGTCCTATTTCGTGGCCCAAAAAATTTTAAAAAAGCGTTCGAGCAAAGATAAGATCAAAGATAATTTTTTGAGCTCTTATCAGTAAAGATGTCCGCCGTTTACAGCGACAAAAAGTTTAACAAACGCGAACGAACTTTAAAACATTCACTGCATAAGAAAAAAACATACCTCCGTTTGTGCGCCGGTCTCGGATCCATCTTTCTTGGATTTGCCATTTTTTCTCCATGGAAACCGCACACTATTTAAACAACAGAATATTATAAAATATATTATTAAGCCATGTAATTGAAAATCGCACTTGCTTAATTAGTTTATTTTTACACATTAGTCTTAAAAAAAAACATGAAGATACCACGCAAATTGAAGTCCTTATCCACTGCATCTGCGCACACACACAAACGTCGGAAATGTAATATAAATTTACTTTACTTTATATAAACATAAAAACGAATAAACATAACTATATTCTATCGTCTATTCCTAAAACTAGTTTATTTATCTTTTTACTTAGATGTTTATTTTCAGAAAGTTTAACAAATCCTACAGTTTGGTTAAAGACTGGCTGAACTGCGGACTCATGGTCTCCATCCTTTCTGTCAGTCGCAATTCTTGGAGTTTCAACAAGGGAAACCAACTCTTTTCTTCCTGAATAGCATCAAGGTTGCAAGTGCTCCGGTCAACCGATGGTGAGCGGCTCGTACTCCTACTACTGGCAACCGACAACCGTAATACCGGTGACCAGCTATGTCTCCAACTGGCATTCGCATTCCTCGTTCCTGAATTACTTCGCGCTCTTCGAAAATTGCCACTGACATCATGATGCGCAGCGCCAGCGATGTTAGAGCTATTGCTTTCTTGCGCCGTGTCCTGCTTTGCTTGCTTGTAACTGATTTCCACACTAGATTTCCATAACGGAGAGCTGACTTGAGTCTTTTTCTCAGTACCGGGAGTATTGGCAGCACTATTGGTTAGCCTCCTTGGGGGCGAAAAAGCTGCGAAACCTCCAGACAAACACACTGTTTTCCGTCTTAAGCGTTCTTCATCCTCTGGAATGTTTTCAGACGCCAAGTTCCATTGGCTTTTCGCTTTGATTGCCCCACTTTTGGCCCACATTTTCTTCTTTTTAATTAACCTATTTTCTTAACAGCTCCAGACCAATCTTAAGTGATCGCAAAATTGTGTAAAATTTCATCCACAAGATAGGACCTGGGAAACTATAAAGTGCTTAACACATTCTTGAAAGCTTTGGACACCCGCACTGAACTAGACGACACGGACCAGTTTTGTGTAGTAACCAACTTGCAAGTTAATGAGTCAGGAAAATGCCCCGTCAGGTAAAAACGCGAAAAACGTTGTTCTACACCAGGTAACCCAAGCCTTGAGAAACTGTCTAAGCTATCCAAGCTCTTTCGAACTCCTCAAAGAGAAAAAGCTACACGAAACGTTGGCAAAGATTACTTATCACCTTACAGTTCCTCAAAAACGATGACGACACATGGCGGGACTTTACAAATAATTGATTATGGTCACGTTCGCTTACGACGAAGGCGGAGCTTTTGCACGACCGCAGTAGAAGTTCGGTGATACAAATTAATTCCCTTCAACAGCAGGTTCTGCAATCAAACATTCGTATAAGTGGACGCGATATTGTGTCAAATCAAAATCCCTGTGGTACCATTCGGAGTATAATACAATTATGGCATCGCTTTATAAGACCTTGGATTAAAAGTGCAATTCTCACAAATGGCCAATCCTCAAAAGAAAACCCACATATTTTCACAATTCTTAGTTTAGCGTCTTCCGTCGATTACGTCTATCTACAACCCTACATCGAAGATCAAATTGAATTTGACCATTGCGAATCCAGGCTTTAAATACTTTAATAGCAATAATTTAGCTTTCTTCTCTAAATGTTTTAGTAAAAAATAATTTTGGGCTAATTTACAAGTTTTCGATAGTTACAAAGCTTCAGGAATAGTCAAGTATTACTTAAACTTGTGACGGTATTAACGCAGAGATCCTTACACAACATGGAATAACTAATTGCAAATGTGAGCGTATTAGTAATTTTTTGGGTAAAAACACAAAACTAGGAAATGTCTCGGTGTGACAACACCGTTCGATAAGAAACAGTATTCGCGAGTTCGTGTGTTTGAAATAAATAAATAAAAACGTGACAAAATATTTCCTGATATTATTTTAGCTAAAAAATTCTAAGCATGGCTCAGACGTAGAAGCTATTGCCCTTGATGTCATTAGTCAAATTTGAAACATTCCGACAATCAGGTCTATAGAACTTATTACTTTTTATTTATTTATTCACTTTTACTTGAGAATGCTGTAACGTGACATCGAAACACTTTACAGCATTTGTTTGCGTACAAAATCTAACCTTAAGCCCGGTAAGCAAAATAATATGTAGTAGAATAACGTTAAGCCGACAAAACGAATTGTCCGCTATAGTAGACAGGTCGAAAAAGTCCTGATCTCCGTAAGTTAGAGAAGAAACGTACGATTTAAGAGAATTCAGATTAAACAACGTGCTTTTTCGTTTTCGAACGCGAATCCTTTGTAGCGAAATTCCACTTTATTGTACAGAAGAAAGCCCAAGGACGAAACATTCACTGGTTTAGCTAAAAGTTCACTGTCGTTAAATTTTAGTAAATTATTTAACTGCAATTTGCACAATCGTTCACTCAAATGCTTTGCAATAAAGGCCTTACTTCCAGCGTCACCTTATAACTCATTTCAAAACACGCTTAGCATTACTTGTCTGCATGCGTGTCGCGACACAACACGGTTCGTCTTAATCCAATAAAACCTAACTCACCTTCATGCCTTCGAAGGAAGCAATGTTAATTTGGCACGATTTATCGCTTAATTTTGAGTGGCAGCTTTTCCTTGAAAAGCGTGATGCATGTGATGAAACAGGCTATTTGTAATTTTACTTAATTTTTATTCAAGTTTTAAGTCTCGATTAAGGACTAATAATTATGCGAATTTAGTTCTGATGTACTTGCGTATTCATCTACTTATATACGTATTACTGAATACATCAGTTCTTGTCTGTGAGCTTACACACTAGTGTACATATTATAAGAATTCGAAAAATCAGATTTCACAATCCAACTCCTACGCCACAAGGTAAATCAAGACTCCTCCCTTTTCACCTTAACATTCCAAATCCACTCTTAATCCCTTGATTTCCTTATCAAGGACAAATTTCCACTCTCGTAGTTTTTGACTCTTGCAGTGGTTCATTTACAGCCTTCAATGACATCATAACCATGCTTCCAAAACAATAAAAAAAAAAAAAAAAAAAAAAAAAAACGGCTACGTACCTCGGTAACGCTGCTCGAATCCCTACCAGACCATAACGATTAGATAAGAACGACTTAGGCAAGGACAAAGAGCGTTGTGAAGAGCCTAAATCAGTCCCTGACAATCCTTCCGAAGAAGTCGTATGCGTCTGGGTGGCCAAACTTGTCCCAGAGACAGGCTTCAACGGCGAAGACAATTCGGAACACGGGATGCTGCAGCTCCGGCCACGCGTCGGAGGCGTTAATCTCTGTAGCGCGGTGTCTACCTCATCTTGAATCCAGGTAGGATCGAAATGCGGTACAGGAGGGCAAGGAGCGGGGAGGTTGGTTTCACCCTTCAAGTTACGGTGCTCTCTCTCCATGGTCAACAGCAACTCTTTGCTGAAAGATCTTTGCCCCAGTGTGGTTTGATTCTTATTATTGTTATTATTATTCCCATAAAGCATCGAGGTTAAGGATGTCATTTTGCGTAAGAATTTTCGACGGTGACTAGCACCACTTTTCTTCTTTTTTTCCTCTATAAGAGGGTTGACAATCACCTCCGGCATTTCCTGCAGTGTCTTTGTATCCGTTTTCAACCGTTCAATACCATTTTCTGGATGTAACTTCACTTCATCACTAAGTTGTATTTCAACAGTGGTATTCGCTTCGTTCTCTATAACATCCTTCATTTTGGCGTCTTCCACGGCAAGATTCGCTAAAGCATCCACTAAAGACACAGAAAGGATTTCCGTCATTTCACTGCGATCGGGTTCGTCATCTAAATCCAAATTATCTGAATTAATGGAAGAGTCGCACGATTCCGAACCCATTGTGATTAGTTTTGCTGGCTCTAAAACTGGACTTGATGTCTCACATGGCTTCACTTTCACTAGTTGTACGGACGACACGTTTTCAAAGACTATGTCAGGCGCTTTGTCTGTTTCGGTCGGTTGGATCACCTGGCATTCTTCAAGAGGACTGGAAGACGAATCTAAAGGCGTTTGAAGAAGGGGAGTTGGCGCCGCCGTTACAACTTCCTTTTGCCCATTGGCTGTTACGCTTATCCGAGAGCATTCCTCAGGTGCTTGAGGGCCATTTGCCCTGTGGGATGGAGGAGCAACAGGTAACTGTTGGTGCGAGTTTGAAATTCCCACTGTAAAAGGTTGGCGACAACTGGAAACGGCTGGAGAACGAGCATGCGATCCCTTAAGCTTGACCTTGGTGCTCAAGCTGGTGTTACCTAATTTTTTCCAACAATAGTTATTAAAGTACTTTTCCCAATTGGCGATGGTGATAAGAATACGACGGATTTCCTACTAGAACAGCTTCTTCGTGAAAGATTCGACTTTGGAGCTTAATTAAATTGTCTCTAATTTTGATATTGTATTAAATATAAAATCCCCAGTTTTTAATTAAGAAAAGTATTCTTACACTCGGAAGAATAATTTAAGGTAAATTTATAGGTGGAATGTTAAGAATGTTAGAAAGCCACAAATAAGGGAGTAAGCGCTGTATTCTTAGTGTTGAATAGAAAAACGAGGGAATTTTAAAGATCTTTGTTTCCTGAGAACACACCGAATCAATACAGCAGGGGAAAGTTAGCTTTTTTTATTACTTTAATTGCTTCGCATGTTCATAAAAGTGAAAACATTTTCTTTTTTTTTTACCTCCTAAGTTATTTTTAGGCGCCATGGGTTTGGAATTTATTGTTGCTGCTCCAGCTGGCAACAGTCCATTAACCCGCTGTGAAACCGCTTTAATTTTCAACGTGGACGAGCTCACTTTCTTTGGAGCCCCATCGGAAACTCCGCTCACGTGCCTTTGTAAGGTTTTCTGACTCATGCTGTTTGATTTAGGCAGAGAAAATTCTCCATTCACTCGCTTTGGAACGCGTAAACTTGTTGAACGTTCCACTTTAGGCTGCGGAGTGGTCAAACCGCTGTGGCGGACCGAGGTAACCGAGGCGGATTTCCCTGCAGCGCGCGCCATCGGCTGAGTGAAGCGCTTCGGTAAGGGAATTCGCGATTCGGGCCGTTGCAGGTTGGTGGGTAAACGACCGGCACTTTTCGACCAAGGACTGTTATCGAACGAAGAGCCACTCTGACCACTGAGTGTACTTAAATTCAGGGAAGAATCGATACAGCTTGCTAAAGAAGGCGTCGAATTATTGGACAATGGGCTTCTGGTGCTTAAATTTCCCGTCGCCCGATTTGGACTCGCGACAGGCTCCGATAAGTCTTTCTCCAATTGAGCCGACTCAGTACTTTGATGGCGTGTGACCTTTTGTTTCATGTTGGTAGTAGGGATATTAGTCGTCTTGACTACTGACAGGTCCTTTCTCGCTAAACTGGGTGTCGGTACTGAATTCTTGGCTGGCTGTTGTTGTTGCGGAAAATGTTGACACGCCGTGGCGTGAATTGCCTGACTGGTCGGATCCGCACCTTTGACCCGGTGATTACGACTGTTACGGAAGGGTGTAGTCACTAGTGGTTCCTCTTCGCCGATTTTGATGCCCTCCACCCTACCAGGAAGCCGTTCGGGTACCACCCGGGGTCGCTGGTGGTTTACAGCTAAATGCTCGACGTTCGTACGCGACAGATCGTTCTGCAAAACTTTTGCGGATGCTCCATTGCGGACAGCTGAAAATAAACGCGTAGCTGCCGTCGACCGCGGAAGGTACTTTGAGGTCTTGGATGGGTTGGTATCAGACATCTTTATGTTCTTTGGTTAAGGCTGTTTTCTTATTTCAAGCTTCGTTCGGCCGTAGGGCGAAAGTTGCTCTTTTGCCACGCTTTAAAAGAAACAAATTTTACAAAAGAAAGAGTTAATAAAATAATTGTCAACAGTTTCTTTTCGTTCATTTCATGGCCAGTGGCAAGATAGATGGCTGGTTCATACGGGGATGGTCCAGTCAAGTGTTTTCCCCCAAGGCCCTTACAACGCACCATTTGACCCAGATTTGCAGCTTAAATGTGTGCTATATTGCCCAATTTGATCATCTTTTCTAGCCATACAATTGCCCTAACCCTCCCTACGTATTAGCCCATGTAAGCGCTGTCCTCAATTTGTTATTCTTCTGCCTGGGTATAGGGTCTCTGCTCAATAACTGAACTCCGGTGTGGAAACTTCGCCATTATCGCCACCTTTTCGCACGATGAAATCTTTTATTTGAAGACCTTTAGCAAATGATAATAATGAAACTGCTGAATCATACGCAAAATATAAACTCTTTGTAGTCCGGCTAGCCGATTAAAAGTAAGGACTTCAGTGCGGTGACCTGAATCTTTCGTTATTTGACGACAGTGTTTAAATTCGACAAAAATTTGTTCAATAACTTCAAGTCGTTAGTATCCTTTCTGCAAATACAATTGGTTTATTAATATGAAATTTTCGTAAATAACTTCAAGTTAATTAAGCCTTTTAATCATGGGTTTAATAGAGCGTCACTACAAAACACGATCCAAAAACACTGTTCCAGACAACACTTTAACATTAATTTTAAATTCAATCTGCCTTCATCATGACGCACAAGTTGTATCGCACTAGTGACCTTCGATGGCGCTTTCTATAGCATTAAAAATCTCTGCAAACAATGAAGTCATAGAGACTATAAGTCTCGAACACGTAATTAGCATTCAATTTAAGGGCGAATCCCTGAATAAGCTTTGAATGAGTGCCAAGTTTTGACAAATGATCCGAGGTTTGTTGACTGATTTGACAAGTTTTCGCTACAATTTCATGACGAATGACTGAGCAATGACCTTATCACTATTCACTCCCAGTTTTTCATACCCAAAGTATTGTATACAAGAGGTTCTTACCTTTAACTCACGGAAAACGGTGCCGAAATTATCATACGGTTGTGCCTTTCACAGGCATCACGAAAACACATACACATATCCCCGTAAGTCGTTTTCAAACCCAACGTCCTTGGCCGCTCCAAAAAGGAATCACGTTAAAACTTGCTGCAAGAAAGCTTCACTTCATTTTTTCTATTTCTTTCGTCTCATTTTATCCACGCCCTGATTCAAGAATCAGTTTTCTTACGTTTTCTTTTCCTATAACAACGCGGAAGCCAAAAAGGTAAAATATGCCCAAGAAAATTTTCGTTTGTCTCGGGGCTAAGAAACTTGTAAGTCCATTGCACTTGTTCTTTTCTTTTCAGCAATTTTCTCCCACCACAATTTTACAATTTCTCCAAACCGCAAGTACTTCGTCGCTCCACGCTTTGACTCGTTTTCAGTCACTAGAGACTCTTTTGATTCAACTAACTTCCAAAGAAAGAGCACACTTCGATTAAAATCGGCTGATTAGCACTTTGACACTTAGAAAAACAAATCGGAGGCTTTTCAAATGAATTTACTTGCCGACGTAGCATTTAAATAGAAAGTCACTGAAGAACTGAATCATTCCGATAGCGTTTTACCTGCTTAGCGAAGATGACACTTGTCACGTGTTTGGAACGTCTTCAAAAAAAGGTTTCGAGCCACAGGTGGCCCTAAGAATCCTTCACTTTCGGTTACTGCGAACCAAGCTGAAGCTTGGAGGTCCGAACACCAGTCTTCGACAAGCCCGACTTCCAAACTGCTGGCTGAATGAAAGCAGGGGCCCTTTGCTTGCCTGGAGTATAAACTGTAGTAGCGTAAATCCGAACTACGGGGCCTGGTTGGGGAAAATGAACAACGACCATCAACAAAGTGATACTGACGAAAGAGTGTAAAGCCTGCAGGAAAAACTTGCGTTGGACTGTTACAGAGAAAAGAAGGAAGAAAAAAAAACTTTCGACTCACTACAAAAGCTTGTTCCCATCCATCGATTTATGGGTTTTCCGTGCATAACAATAACTGAAGGGCGTATTTTAAATTGTTTCTTCCGAGCCGAAAAAAAAATCAGGACTAATCGTGAACTCGGCGAGGGGCATACATAAATATAAAACAAACAATGGATAAGAACTGCTCATAGGCAATCAAAACAAAAAAGCCAGAAGTGGTTTTCTTGGAACATTTAGGTAACAAAATTCATCGAACCCATATTAACCCTTAAGTATTTTTTAAAAAATATTTAGATCTTATATATTTGTTCACATTTCAGTTATTATGTGTGAAGCACACATTTAGTTGTATGCTCCAACTTTCTAATTTTTCTTGTGTAGCAATACTATACTGAAAAGTAAAACTGTCAAATATAGTACACATGTATACAAAGTGAGAACGAACATAATAAAAATAGCTTCCCACAAAACCACAAAATGTTCCTTAAGCCTTTTCCCCGAATATCAACCTACAAAACTTGACACCAAAATTGTTTATTTCCCCTTAAACAAAGCTTCTAGTTCCGTAAAATGAGGTCATTCACGTGATATACCGTTTCCTTTATAAAGTTTATTATCTTCGTACATCCGATTATTTTGTGTCTCAGAAAACTCCGATAAGTGTTCATTCAAACCAAAATTAACAACAAACTAATCTAATGCAGTCTGTTTATTGGACAATTTTTTCTTCTTCTTCGGTTTATCTACGTGACTATGCACTCGTTTAACGGATAAAGGTCGGTAAGGTGATGATTCTTGACGGTTCTCGGCATCAAAGCGAATGAAATCAGCACCAAAGGCGACCGGTTGTTCAATAGTATGTAACGGCTTGGCTTTCCCTTGCGGTACAAAAGCTACGCCTGACTGCGGTTTAGTCAAATGGAATTTGGACACGTCCACTGGTATTGAAAGAGTTGCAGAAGGCAAAGAATCCTCTTCAGCTTCTCCGTCTTCTGGAAGAACCTTAATGGCGTGAGAAGGTACTGGCCACTGAGGAGCCATGGCAGCCAACGCGTTCTTCAAGTGCTCGAGATTGGGAGCTGCGGGTGAATTGGATTTGACAGCCAGAGCTAAACAGCGTGGGAGGCCTAGGCAGGATTGTAGCAGGGCAGACAAGTTCTTCACTGGTAACAGAGGGACACCCCGGGATTGACACAAGGGAATGAGGAATTTGGTTAAGAGCGATGGTTGGGCCGTTCGGTCGCATAAAACAACTAAGATGCTGTTGCTGGGATCAGATAACGTCTCCAAGTGCCTCGTAACAGCGTTAAGGCCTAAGAGAAGACTGCGCCTACGAGAAACGAAGGTACCCGACAAAACACAAACACATTTTAAATTAAAGTATTTTTTATTCCCCTTGATTTTTTTTCTCAACGGGCTCTTCACACGCAATCAAGAATTTTTTTCCCGTAAAGAAATCTATTAAAATTGCATTTCATAAAAGTGATATTAATCTCAAGAGAAACAACAAATCACTACGAAACTACAGCTTTAAAAAGATGTTTTCAATATGCACTCCAGCAAGTTTGATGGGAACTGATGACGACTACACCACGTTATTATTAAGTTAATTTTCATGGAGAATTTTCACGCTATTATAAAAGTTGATTTTCAACAACATTTACAAAAATTTCGTAAGTGCTTCCAGATTTTCCTAGGAAACAAATACGGTTAATGTGTCGTTTTCAGAATTTAACCTCTATTTTTCTCTGCCTGAGCACGTTTTTTTTTTTGCGTGCCTGAATACACTTAGATTTGGTTTCCAACACTTTTCATTGTTTTGTTAGCAAATTATCCTAGAAGCCTGGGATTTCGTAAAGATACCTTGAGTGCGGTTTAATCCGACTAATGCCACATTCAATTGTATACAATCACATTGTACGCGGTCCTAGTAACGGTCGAACCCAGACAATTCATATAAAAATATTTGCTATAATTGATTTATTCCTCGCTGAATATAAGAAATTTATAGACATTCCTAACAGTGCGATGAAGGTATGCAAAAGTGATTACTTCAACTCCCGGTATTTCTTAAAGCTTTAAGATTCGCTTCATTATAACGCACTTCACACTGGAAAAGCATTTTACATAGTAGGATAGATAAAATATTCTTTGAAGAGGAAGCAAGACTCATGAAAGGCTCAAATCACTACGAGTCTCTTTACCGAATTTACCAATGTAACTTAGTTTACACTTACGATGAAAATATAAATGCATACCTATTAACAGATTTTAAGTGTTCAATTTTTTAATATAATCTGTGTATTTGTGTTTTGTAGGAAATGTAAGTTTAATCAACCTAGCAGAAATAAATATCTCATGTCGTTTCCATTGATTGATGGATACACGCAAATAAATTTAGTCTTGTCTTAGCGATTTCATAAGGCCTGTCGTTAATATCGAGTTAACTGACAAATCGCTCCTTGAAAAAAAAAAAAAAAAAAAAAAAAAAAAAAAAAAAAAAAAAAAAAAAAAAAAAAAAAAAAAAAAAAAAAAAAAAAAAAAAAAAAAAAAAAAAAAAAAAAAAAAAAAAAAAAAAAAAAAAAAAAAAAAAAAAAAAAAAAAAAAAAAAAAAAAAAAAAAAAAAAAAAAAAAAAAAAAAAAAAAAAAAAAAAAAAAAAAAAAAAAAAAAAAAAAAAAAAAAAAAAAAAAAAAAAAAAAAAAAAAAAAAAAAAAAAAAAAAAAAAAAAAAAAAAAAAAAAAAAAAAAAAAAAAAAAAAAAAAAAAAAAAAAAAAAAAAAAAAAAAAAAAAAAAAAAAAAAAAAAAAAAAAAAAAAAAAAAAAAAAAAAAAAAAAAAAAAAAAAAAAAAAAAAAAAAAAAAAAAAAAAAAAAAAAAAAAAAAAAAAAAAAAAAAAAAAAAAAAAAAAAAAAAAAAAAAAAAAAAAAAAAAAAAAAAAAAAAAAAAAAAAAAAAAAAAAAAAAAAAAAAAAAAAAAAAAAAAAAAAAAAAAAAAAAAAAAAAAAAAAAAAAAAAAAAAAAAAAAAAAAAAAAAAAAAAAAAAAAAAAAAAAAAAAAAAAAAAAAAAAAAAAAAAAAAAACTACAGATTGTTTGTAAAAACAGAACCTACAGTGGAACCCACTTAAATGCAAGGTCCCCGGACGGACCAGGCGGATTTTCCTTGAAAGGGCATTGGGGTATCCGAGGTGATATTCAACTCGCTGGGCAAAGTATAGGATTGTGTACTTCTTTTTTACGCTCCTGACTGTATGTTCCTGACGCTTTCTATTAGAGACTTTACTGATATCGCCAAACACAAAGCAGGAACTCGACAACGGTGAGTAGTTTACGATTTGTTAGGAATTTGCTAGCCTCTTATTTTTTTCAGTATTTTTTTATACGCATTTCTTCTGTTAGCTGTTATCAACAGGACCTAAATTACATTAAGATATTCAACGGAGAATGAAGATTTCGCAACTGGTATGCGAGAAGTGTCACTAACTGTGTTGGCCCAATCCGTGGTTGATTGCATTAAGGCCCCTTTTTAGTCCCAGTTCGGTCACACCGACAAGGAACTTATAGTTCTGCGAAAACACCTTTGTGCTTTAGTATAAATCATTAACCGAAGGGAATACGCAACATTGAAGTCCAAGTTAATTTACACTAATAAGAAACTTGTCAGTTTATATCAGTTCCCTTTCTATTAATTAGGTCCCAGGGCTCGTCATTATGGAATTAAATCGTGTTTTGGTCACCAACTTTTTACCTGCAGTTACCAGAAATGTCAATTTCTGCAGCCTTGTACGCCCTGTTCAAATGTGAAATGCTCCGACTTTTCCCGCTAATTGTGAAGTTCCTTGCCTTAGATATCGATCTTTTGCGTTGTCGTTGATCTACTTTTACAAATCCGCTTTCGTACTCAGTTAAAACTCTACGCCCGTGAGACGCGTGAGCAAAGCGGTTCCGACCAATCGTGTCTAACCAGCTAGTGCCCTGGAGCTTTTTAGAATTGTAATAAAAGGTCCATAAGAAGAGGATTGCATGCTACCCTCTGTATACTCTGTGGTTATTGCTAGTAAATTATGATATCGGTTGTCATCAGTATCGAGAAAAATACGATATGGTGCGTTTTCAGACAAAGCTACTTAATGCGTGCGATTGTAAGCGATGTGCTTATTTTTTTATCGTTGTCTACGTTATTATTCATTCTTTTATTATTACCGTTATTAATCTCCCAACAAGTTAGTTCGTTAAATAGTAAACGTGTCATTTTCATGCGGCAATTTTACAATACTTAATGTAAGGAATATTTGTTATTGCTCCATATTTTATCAATTATCTATTGTCCAAGTTGAGTTGTGGCTTTACTAAACTCATAATCCTTCAATGTGCCATAACTTAAAAAAATCATTACTAGACGTGATTAAAATCAAACCTAAAAAAAGAGACTTTTGATTAATAGCAATTTATATTGACATCAGAAGTTCTAACATCGAGCATGTTGGTGCCGAAAGAAAAGAAAAATCGAACGATTAAATTAATTACATTGAATTGCGCTCAACTTTCAGAAATGACGTTCTGTTGTATTCCCAGTTACGTTTGGGTACTAAAAATGGTGCAAGAGTCATTTCACGTAAATATTAAACCACAAAATCCGTTCAAAGCTTAGAAAAAAGGTTCTTGAAAAGACACTGGATTAAATCCCCCACCATAAGCGTATTACATGCTAAATCTCTACGAAGGATTTCCTCAAAACGGTAGAGTATATAACCAAATCGTTAATTTATAACTAAAATCTCCACTTGCTCAGTTAATGAGAAATCAAAATCAGTCTCACACGATTTTTTTCATACTACGATGAAAAGAACGCTCGAATCGGATGGGCTTTGTGGTATAGCTCTTTAGGCAATTTAATGAAAACAGTTGGAGCTTAAATTTCTTTTGGTCATATAACAAAGAAAAAAAAATTCAGTAGGCTGTAGGCTGATCTTGAATTCTTATTAATTGTAGAGTGGAGAATACTAACTTTGTTATCGAAATTTATTAGGAACTTTTAAAATAATAATTGGATCGCGTGCAGTAGGTATTAAAATACGTAACTTTACCGTAAGCACGTTTCTCTGATATACTGTATCCTCTGCGGAAACTATCCCCCCGAATTTGGATTGTAACTCGCCTATTGGTCAGTGTACCAGTGCCGTACGTTTGATCGAAACCCTAATTTTTTGGTAACAACAAAGTATTTTCTTATTATTTTTTGTCTTTATAGTTTCCTGGTAACAAAATATCTCACATAGGAGACTACTTCTTAAAAGGCTATCCGTTCGTTATGTAGCCTTAACATGAAGTCGGAAAATAAACCTTACCAAAAACAAGTTAGAAGCGAATTTTGCATTTAGTTTCGACCTAAAATTATGGTTAATTAAACCTAGCCGAAATCAAATCGCTCATCCGCTACATTTGGGCGAATTCGAATATGGCTTGTAAATTGCGTTTCTGCAATAGCTTACATAGATTTCCAGTATCGAACATCGAGTCTTATATTGCTACATCTGTCGTAATAATTTCAAGTTTCAAACATGAAACACGGGACAAAGCTAATAGCTAGAAGAAATACCCAAGAAAATTAGCAGTTTTAAGATGAAATCCTTCAGAAGTTTTTAAGCCAATTTGAAAGAGAATTAGAGACCAAACGATACACGGTGTTCAGATATCTCTTTCTGTTTGCAAAATCGTTCTCCCAGGAAACGAATCAAATGAGGTTTGAAAATATTAAATCACAATCATATTTGTCTTATGCAGAAGAAAAAATAAAGAAATGTTACACTTCTTTTGGCATTTTGGAAAATTTTAAGATTTGTTTACTTTGCATTGTCACTTTAACGAAGATGCTTTAAATGGAAAGAGTTAAAATTATTTAAAGAAGAATCGCCACATTGCTTTGTTGTTGTTTACAAAAGTAGCCACATCCAAAGCGAAGCACAGCTCTGTCGTTTCCCTGCAATGTTCCTTTTTGGAGGAAAATAATATTTCCTATGGGAAATTATTTTCTACTCGAGATGTGCCAAAGGCACTTCCAATAATCGCTGCTCTCAAGGTTAACCCTTCATTCCTTTTACCCGCTTTTTCTTACACCGGCTTCGAGTTTTTCTTGTAGCCCACGTGACAAAATGGCACTAGATTACGAGGAGCTAAAACATTAAACTTCGGGGGATTATTTCTCAAAAACTACTCGGCCAACTAAAATTTTATTTTTACCAAAACTGAGCAGAAAAAAAATTTCTACTGCACTGGCTTGCCCGATGTCCAATTTTTCACATATTAAAAAATGTCGAAAAATCTGCCTACAGCTTTCAAATTTAAGTAAACGATATCTTCAGAAAAACTCAATCACACGCAGTAGATATTAGCTAACATAACATTACATTACACAACGTTGATCGGAGATACTCCAAATCATCTTTGAGAAACCATACCCCCAATTTCCCCATTCTATTTGCCTATAAGACGTTTGTGTATACCGGGGCTTTAAATGGGAGTGAAACAGGACTTAAGATCAGCTTGCAGTTAGATAAGTCTTGTCACCATCCGAGTTATATTAAGTGGGTTCCACTTTATTGGAAAAAAGTCAGCTAATTACTTTCTAATGCGCTCCGAAGACCCTGTCAATGGAGTAAAAAATTATCTGGCTATGAGGCAGAATCGCAGCATATCGTCCAACTGCGACGATACATGTAAGGAGATTAAGAAAAAAATCTGACATAACAAACCTGTTACGTTATGTCAATCATCCAAGAAAGCAGTAATGTGTCACCACACTATAAAACTAAAGAGACGAAAACAACTAGTATGTCAGATTTCTATCCATTTTAAGAATGATAGTACAGCAAAATGATAATTAACATATTCAGGACCAGTTTCTGCAACCGTTTATGCGGGAGGTCCAGAGGGATTGAGTTTGGAGGGTGGTGACACAAGGAGAACTATGAAGCCTTTTCAGTATCCAATCAGTAATATGCGACATTCCCCGCATCACAATGTGCAAAACGGGATAGTAGACTTTCATGTAATGTAAGAACGCAAGTACTGAGACGTACTGTGTCTGTTGTCTTTCTTCCTTTGTAAACATTACACCATAATGTATATATTTGTTATTGTTTTAACTGTTATATCATCAACTATTTAAGTGAAACGATGTACGGCAACGAGCAAAGCTCAGGCCGATGAAAGAAATAAAAAAAAAGCATTACACCAAAATACTAGCTAATTTCCAAGCGTTGACTTAAAAGGATCATAGCACTTCTCTTCTAAAAACAATCGACGATCTAGACCTCGTCTGGGTTTGACCTTTTTTCCTGAGAACTTTACTTCTAATCTGTATTTTTATCTATTACGATATAATGAGTATTATTAAGATGTAATGAGATTTATTATGATGTGATAAGTAAGAGATGCATACTTCTGGTCTTGGCGTTGTTGAAGTAGAGATTCGCCTAATGCTTCCAATCTTCGCTTTTTTCGAGCCAGGTTGCGCTCTGAACGAGGAATGCCTTGTAATTCTGCTTTACTAAACCTCTCATTTGGCATTCGTAGTGACACTAGACTCCTTTCAGAAGGATTGATTATTATACGAGAGAAAAATATAAATGTTAAAAAATTATAAATGAATTAAACATAAAAGGGAAATAAAGTCGACTAGGAAAAATATATTTACTCTTTGAATAGTGTTTCAATGCGGTCTTGATCTTCAGAAGATATCTCTGGCCTGTGGCAATTAAATAAAAAACAAAGGTTATTTGAGAAATAGATTTGTGTTCACTAGAAAAACGTGGACATTTTACCATGTAATATCGAACGGCGAGTCTAAAGTAGTGTGGACGACTTGCCTGCGCCCCTTTTTGCCACTCGAAATCGCACGTTTTTGCTCCCCACGAGTTAATTTCATGGCCTGTTTAACTTCAGTTTCATTTTGAACACTTTCCATGATTTTTTGGCGTTGGACTTCTGTCCACACTCAGACAATGTGGTTCAGTTTAGATTTGTTGTTTTGATGGATACTATTTTGACTTCATGCACCAGCTGGCAGCACATAGCAGCGGCTAAATTTAAAACAACAGATTCACGAGTAAGCTCTACCAGAGAAAACTTCTGTAATTTATGAAGCTTAATACGCACATGCCTTACCATCACCACTTGACCATCATTACCAGGAATCCTTTCACAGAATGATATGCTATAATATTTCTAGGCATGCTGCCCACAACATGTCCGTAAGATTAAGGTTCGTATTTAAAATACAGACGATACAAGCAAAAAATGATGATTTTGTTTAGCGAGATAACGTTATCTTGAATTAAAACCAAGTAAAATAAACATCTCAACTATTATTATTATGTCAATAATAATGCAACACTGAATTAAATAAAGAAATGAGCCAAAATTGTAAAAAAAATGTCGATGGTTTGGTTAATAGTCTGTCACGCGACTTTTACTAGATGGTGGATCAAAGAAAATAATACAGGATTAATGCATAATTACTACTCGGAGACACAACTGGTTCCTCTAAACCCTTACCTCATGTCTGACCTTAGTTTTGTGTTACTACTGCGACTGTTAGTGCATTTGTGTATGTACAGCATTTGTTAGTTTTTGATGGGATAATTCTTTATTTTCCGATCGAACAAGCCAATCAGAGTATCGTTGTATTGAAAGACTAAAATAGTTACGCGAGTGATTTACCACTGAAATTTTCTAATAGATGAAGAAATGCTAATTTATTGCGGAAAATTAAGGCTTTAAAGGAGCCAGTCGGGTTGTGGCCTGTAAGCTGACATATTTGAAGAAAATGAAAGGAAATTTAATTGAAGAAAATGAAAAATTTTAAAGCCCTTCAAAGTTTTCGAATATGACAAACATGTATTTAACAAGAAGTACAAAAATCACACACCCTCTGTCGAGGAAGACTGCATAACAGGTTATATCTGTTCTTACTAGAACAGTCCGTTCAAAAACGCGCGCCCCAATGACATCACACTTTAACGTCATATTTGCTTCCCGCCATGCCTAACTTGTTGAATAACCTTGACTGTAGGTTTTGGGTGACGAATATGTTGATTTAAAAATATCAAGGCTGACGTGCTGGAACCATGACAACGCTTACCATTTGTTTGTTGACATGTACCAATGCTATGTGAATTACTATTGAACAAAAAATGTTTTCTGCGAGAAAAAGCGTCTACAGGGTCTTAAATAATTGTCTGGTAAGGAATTCAATCTCAAAAATACATAGTGTAGAGCCTGCAGCTGTATTTTCGCCAAAATTACTTCAAACCAGTGCAAGTATGTTTTCCATATGTTAAATCCGCACGTATACTTTACTTAATTGTATTTAATTATTTTCTGTGTTATTAGGTGCCGGTTCAAGTCAAAATATTTCCTACTTTACAACCACTACTTGTCGAAGTGAATGTGCACAAACTACTACCTTATCCTATTACGAAGTGAGTTTAGAAGAATTAAAAACTCTGCTCAAAGATCCGGAAGTTCTGGTCATTGACGTGCGAAATTCTGAAGAATTAAAAGAACATGGCATTATACCTGGAAGCGTTAACATACCTCGTAAGTTTTTACTCATAATAGTTGTGAGGCATAATAAAACGTACCATTAATATGAAGACTAACAATATAATAGAAAACCTCCCAAAAAACAACTTTAAATTTCTTGAACAGTTATGGAGTTAGGATCCGCATTGCGTTCATGTTCGGAAGCTTTCCAGAAGAAATATGGCAGAGAGAAGCCCGGTCTTGATTCTGATATTATCTTTACTTGCATGGCCGGCATTCGTAGTACCAAAGCTCTCAAATTAGCTCGAGATATGGGGTTCACAGAGTAAGTTTAAATTAATTCTTATGAAACATAAAATAGCAAATGCTAGTCACTAATTACCTGATGTGGCTATAACTGCTATACAACCTTTTTTTTTGTTAATTACTGTAAATTGCTTTTTCTCATTCATGTGTTCGAAATAGCTCGAAAATTTCAAACATGTTCTAATTTTCGGTCAAATCTAATCTTAACGCATTGTTCGGTTACTTGAATTTTGTAACATTTTCTTTGTATTCTTATAGAGCAAAGCACTTCCCTTACGGCTGGAAAGGTTGGTCTGCGTCTTCCTAACTTTGTACGCTAATTCGCTCAGTTTCTTATAACGATATACTCGCACTTTCGATTTAAGCCACGGGGATGCTTCTCGCTTGTTTGTATAGAAAAACTACTGAAAGTCTGTACGAAAATATAACGAAATAGAAATGAGTTTTGACAGAGCAAAAGGAAAGGTGTATTATACATTCTAGTAAGTTTTTCACTAAAACGTGGTTGTCAGTTTACTGCAAATTACTCTGGGTACTTCAACAGAAACATTTCGCAGGGGGGCCGGCAGGAACAGCGCCAAAAGAAAAGAATGGAAATAAAAACGTTACAGCTTTGTAAAGGAGAAATAAGAAAGAAATTTGACTACTTCTTTCCAACGCCCACATTTTGTATACTTTCACATATGTTGTTTTACTTGCCATTATTCATTGCAAATAAAACTCTTTGCAAGTAGACTTCAGCCCTCCCTCTCTTTCTCCCATTCGGGGAAAAAAAGCAACGAACTTAATTCGGTAGTAAACTATTGTGTCAGGCACAATTTTTGCTTGCAATGTCGCCGAATTCAACCAAAACCCCACAAAAATGTGTTAAAGGACATTAGCGAACTTCTCAAAAAAAAAATGCTTCGGTTCTTTTGGTGCGATTTCTCCAAAAAACTAACGGAAAAGAGATTCCACACGATATTTTATCGAAAAAAAAAAAAAAAGAAAAAGCAGCAACGTCTGGCCAAGTAATTATCTTTTCTTTGCTGTCACGCGACTTAGAAGTGGAAACCTCGATCAGGGAGAGCAGAATTAGGATCAAAGTGAAAACCTTCCTCGGTAGCTTCGGGTAGCAGATTCGGGTCTTCGATTCCCTGCAAAGTAAAAAAAAAAAGGTATATACATTAGACAATTCATGGACTTATGTGATTTTAAATTGCCACACAAACACAAGGAAGTTCTGAACTAATAGCAGAAATATGAACAAAAATAACAGTAACAATAGTAATAATAACAAAGATGAATAAATGAATCTAAAAAGCGCTTCATTTATGGAAATATTAGTCAAAACCAAAAATTCAGAAAGTTAAAAAGTATGTATTTTTAAAATCTATAATGGCCCAATAATCTATTATATAAATATCGCGAGATGCAGTCACGTGTCAGAACGCATTGAACCTTGCGCAGAATGATAACTATGATATTTACTTCAAAAGAGATGAGTAAAAAGACAATGAAAGCAAATAATGAGCCTACATCTTCTGAAAAGTACTGCTCGATGATGTCGAAAGCCAGCTTGTAAATTTCCATGTTATCGTGGTTCTGGAGGGCTTCAATTTTATCCAATCCACCGCATTCTTCAATCATGGCTGCCACACTATCCGCTTCACTACCCGCCATCTTCAGCATATTATGGACGCCATCCAAAACGACCTGGATGACTTGGGAATCTTTACAGGACAAAAGTGCGCAAAACGGGGGCAAAACACCAGCTTGGATCAGGTATGCTACCTGCGCCGGTGAACCGCTTATTGTCAAGTTCGTAATGGCCCACGCTGCCTCCTTCTGCGTCTGGAACTCTCCCTACATTCCAATGAAGATTAATAACGAATTAATCAATAATTCGTTCAACTTAGTCAATAAACCAGTCGACTTCATTTTAAATAAACTAACAAACCGAAATAACTAAAAATTTGCGAAACGAAAGTGAAAATTATTGAAGACATGGGAGTAATACAGAGTAACTCTTCATCAATAAAGTAAACTAGAAAAGTTCCTAGAAAGTGGAAATGAATTGACTTTACAAACACTAAATAACTATTTAGGGTAAAGGACGCTATCGAAACCGCACAAGCCATTTACTATCCGCCTTTTAAATGTAAAAAAAAAAAAAAATGAAACGGTACGAAATGACAAAGGGTTTTACTGAACTAAAGCAAAAACTGATGAAAGGCGACTTAAATGGATCGTCAAGAAATCAATTACCCGAACTAGGTGTTGAATAACAAGAGGTACCAAGCTAGCGTCTATGACAGCTTGCACTTGAGCTTGGTTGCCTGCAGTGACGTTGGACAAGAACCATAAAGCTTCCTAAAGCGAAATGGGGAAAAATGTTATCTACACGGAATTAAGCCACCAAGCGAAACGCGTACTTTGTTGATTTTTTCCTTTTGGTGCGTCAACAGCGCGGGGAAATGAGACAAGGCATCACAGTTAAGGACACACTGCGTTTGCGCATCCGTTCCGGTTACGATATTTCCTACAGCTCGTAACGCAGCAGTTTGGACCTAAAATGAACCGAACAAAACCCGATGTAATTAAGGTTCACAAAAACTGAAAGAGAAACTAAACCAAAATTAAAACTGCTTCAAATGTTACCTTAACGTCTTTGTGGGACAGCAAGGGAACTAGTTTAGGTACAACATCAGCATCAATCACTAACTGAATTTGCTCATTGCCTCCATCTGTGAGGTAACTTAATGCCCAAACTGTGTCCACTAGAATCTGTCAGGAAATTAAAAGCAGAGTAATGCAAATTAAGTTTTCACGACTTTTTTGCCATGCAATCTTACGTTAATGTCTGAGTGATGAATCAGTTTAAAAAGAGCCGGAAGGAGCTCTTGAATTGTTTGAGGTGGCGGGGGTGGGTCTTTATTACGACACAGGTTGACGATCACCCAAGCAACGTTCCGGAGGAAAGACAAAGGAATATCCGTCTGTACAAACTGTAACAAAAGCTGAACCACTCCCAAGTTGATGACGTAATCACGTAACACTGGCCCGTCTCCAATAATGTTACCTAAACAGTTATGAAATAAAAATTAACATTTGTTATCCTAATTAAAAATTGCGTAACTCTTTCTCCCTAACCATGTAGTAAAGGCACAGAAAGATAATAGAAGTAATTAAAGAGTTAAGAAGTTACCTACGAGCTAACTATACAGTTACATTTAATCAAACTAGTTGCCGATGAAACTATTAAATTAAATATAATCAATTAATTGTACAAGTTTTCTTTTCCGCCGTCTTTTATGAATCGCCCGCGATACGGCAATCACACGCAAAATATAGCCTGTCTGGTGCAGGGCGTGATATATTCACCGTTACTGCAACGTACTCAGATGCGTACTCATAACGGAAGAAATCATACGAACTGAGTTTTTCGTGGATCTCGTATTACTTCATTTTTTAAGACAGCGCAAAAAGATAGCTAATAGACAATTACATACCAAAACAAAATTTAAAGAATGCATTTTATTACCCAAAGCCCATACTGCCTGTTCGCAAACATTAGGGTGCGGTGAATGAAGAAGCATCAGAAAGAGAGGAACAGCACCGGCAGCTACCACAGCTTGCGTCTGCGCAGATGTGCCTGAAGCAATGTTTGTCAACGCCCAGGCAGCTTCAAATTGTAATGTTGGACTAGAACAGTGAAAGATTGCATATTCCATAAGTTTCTTTAAAAGGATTGCAGTTTAACAATTTTACAAATATCAATAATACAAGTAGGCTCGGAAAGAAGAAGGTTCGACGATGAGCGGTAACGTACTTGTCACGGGCTTCAAGGCAGCGAACGAGGACGGGCAAAATGCCACTGTTGATTAAAGCATCAATGGGTGGATTCCGGTCGGATGACAAGAGTTTGCGTGCAGATTGGACGGCAGCTAACTGTACGGACACATCATCACAAGCTGCATCTTTGACCAGCCTCTCAAGCGTTTGAACTGTCAAAGCTCGGTCGCCGACTTCATCCTCGTCTGTCGATTCGGAATCCGGGACGTTTCTTCGCTTTTGCAAAGTTTCCTCGCGCTTATTTTTCCGTAGTTCAACCTTTACTTCGTTTCTCCTTCTTCGCATTTCCTGTTTAAGTAAGTCAGCAGGTGGAAATTGTTCAAATTCACGAGATATAAAAAAACATCAACTTACATCTTGATCTTTTCCCTTGTTCTTGAAATTGACTATACGTCCTTTGGCTTGGTCAGCCATGGCATTAAGATCTTCTCGTCACTGTAGAGATGGAAGCAATGATGACTGTTCTATAACGATACCGCATTAACACAAATCGTAAAGCAGGATGCCCTTTTACCTTCTTTGGGTTTTTTGGTGGTTAATTACAATGGCAGCTTGATTTCCACGTATAAGTCTTTTAGAAGGAAATTCACAATGGAGAAAGCGAGAATGCAACGTCCAAGTACTGTCGATACACAAATTAAAGGGAAACTATCTATAATTTGTAATCACAAACTAAAAACACAGAACCCATGCGCCATTACAATTGCGACTTCTATCGATAGCAATCGAAAACAATACGATACTTATTTCATAAGGAAGGGAAATTTTCTGTTGAAGAACAATGTTTTAAACTTTGAAATCTTACCAGCATACTAGCGCCACTTACGGCAAATCGAAAGAAAATAAAAGATAGAGAGGTAATCAAGCGTTTCACAGTTATATATTTCAATATTCAATTTAAATTACAAAAGGACAGGGCTGTAAAATTTTCCGCAACGGAAATTAAAAATATACTCAAAGCGAATTTAAAAGCCTTTACTAAAATACTAATAGCCTCACGGACGTAGCATATTACAAAGCAATCATGGCAACAAGTAGGATTTCAAAAAGTGGTGCAAAGTTTACTTACTGCCATCTATTTATGGAATTTGCTAGCATTACTCACAGTAAATAAAGATAATTTCCCAAGATTCAAACGCGGCTTTCTGAGAAAAGGTCATACAAGGTCAAGGCGAAAGTGCTCCTTCAAAGTTCAGCGTGAGTCAAGCAACAGTCAGTTTCATTTGAGCCTTTAGAGTGCAAGTTATTATATTGTGATTCCTATTTTTAATTGTTCTGACTCTTATAGTTTTTGCAGTCCCAAATTTTCACTGATACAGCATAGTGTTCTTGAATGGATTCGACTATTTCCATGAAAAGTATCTCGAATGTCATCTGCAACCTTAAAAATGCCTTCGTTATGTTTTCAACCAAGTTACTATAACCAAGCGCCCCAGGCTGTGAATGACAAGTAATTGTCGAATCATTTTTTAAAGTTAAAAATAGTATTTAACTTATCATATTAGTTCATTCACAGCGTACGCTTCCCTATCTGATGTTTCCGCGAGCAGCTTACCGGAAACCCGGCGTCAAAGAATGCGAGCATTCACCGCATATGGCGTTAGTCTCATATGCGCAATTTGCCTTTGCTGTACTGTTTTTTTAGTCAGCATTTCACAACCATTGTACGTGAACGTACGAGGTGAAGATTTGCTTGGTCTAAAAAAGTGCCCAGCATGTTACGGAGTCGACAAATGTCCCGCAATGCTTTCCGGAAAAGTCCAGTTAAACGGCTGGTCACAGCTTACGGCGTACCAAATGGTTAACACCAAAAATGTGTACTTTGGTCGGTACATGAATGAAGATGTAGTTTTGAAGAAACTAGGCAAGAATGAGGACCTTACTTTATTGGACGAAACGATTCTGGCTCTTGCGAATGCGACGTCAGAGGATGGAATGTGCCTTCGCCACGCCATACGCGCCATAACGAAAGCATACATGCGCTCCGAATTCCATGCAGACCGGATCGCGAACGCGCAGTCGGGGTCCGTCAAGGAGTACCTGAAGATTTTGCCTTTGGCAGAAGATTTGGCCAAGTTACCTGTCTCAAACGAAAAAGGGAGTGACTTGTTGACTTGTCTGTCGTCCGGGGCCATGGATTTTATTGTCGACCGGGCATACGAATTTCATTTCGGACAAAATCGCTTCACCGTATTAAACAACGTCCTAACGATGTTACTCATTAACCCAGAACCGTTGATACTCCTCGCATTCCCGGCATCGCAAGGATGGCCTTTCCCGAAGTACTACGGTGCTTGTGGGCGTGTCGTAATCGAAGAACGGGTACAAACCCCGTTTGTAGATTTTGCCGGGGCTAGCTTTGCACGGAGAGCTAACTTAGCTCGTCAGTTGCTGGAAATGGCACAGTCTCTAACCCATAAAAATCAAGATTTCTCGTTATATTGGTCCGATGTCACGGAATATAATTTGGCGGTTGATGGTGCAGGGAAGGTTAAGATCGTGGATGCGGGAAATATGATTCTTGTCGATAAGAATCTAATTAAGAAAAGTAAGTAGGGTTATTTAGTTGAAAATGGTGAGAATGGGAATTAATGAGAGATATTTGTCTTTCTAGATGGTATTGGGGACTGGGATTTACCTTGGTTGGAAGAGCACTGGAATGATTCGCAGGGTTTTGGCTATATTGAAAAAGAATTGTGCAATCACGTGACGTCCGATCACAACATCCACGCATTATGCCATGTAAGATTCTGTGGGGAAAGAAATGTTACTAAAGTAGTTTGCGAGCATTTTAGGGGGGAGTTAACTTCAAAACTACATTTTGAGACATTTCCCAGTATATGTTCACTTGGTCGTTTTATATATTCTTTTTTTTTAATAAAGAACATATTACGCTCTCCAACGTTAATTTTCACTTTTTCTTTTCAGGCGTTATTGGCACCCGATGCTTACAGTTACAACTTCCCACACGGTCTACTGTACGACGCACCGGAGACTTTCGTGTATGAAAACCCGGATTTTCTGAAAATGCTTGAAATTTGCAAGGATCCTGCGAAATATAACTTTGAAGTCAGTCGGTTTGAAGCAGCAAAACGATTGGAGGATATGTTGGAACCATTCAAGGACCTCTGATTGAAATATTGTACCTGTTTTAAGATGCTAAGATTTTTTTACTTGTTTTCACTGTTATCTTCCGGTTTTCTGTGCGATTGTTTTAAGCAACGAACTATGCAATTAAATAAAACTTTCAGAATGTAAATTGTCTTGTTGGAGCATGCTCAGTGAAATTTTCGAATTTCATGTTCTATTTATCATAGTTATACGCAAACATTTCCATAGTATCATCCGGTAAAGTAATTATTTTATTATTAAAATAGCCTTTATTAAATTATTCGTTAAATAATGTAGCACGCATGCTCGTGTAATTAGCTCGTCTAATTTAGACTTTAGACTTGAAACTCGAATGACGAATGATGAACTGTTCCAGAGCAATGTATACTTGTATTTTTATTCTTTCATGAAACGGCACGGTTATTCGGGCGGAACAGGAGAAGAGTTTTCATCCACAAAAGCAGCCAACATCATTTCTACTTCTTCACTAACAACTTCTTCCTCTTCCTAAAACATACGAAGAAACGTGAATAAATTATAAAGCAAAAAAGTACACATAGAAAAACAGGAAAAAAACACATACAAATAAATAGAAAATAAGTTTAAGTTAATAAGTAATAATTTAAAATACGCAACAAAGCTGACAAGGAAAAGAACTTGAAAAGTTTTATATTTTCTTAGTACTTTCGTACCTGAATGGCTTTTTCTCTTGCGTTTGTAACAGTTTCAACTGTTCGTTTCTGCGTGACTGCAACAACTTTTTGTTTCTCAGTCGCAATTTCTGCTGTGGACGGCCCTTCCAAGACAACAATCTCCTCTTCAAACATAACTTCATCTTCGCTTTGTCCCTGGTCTTTTGTTAAATTCTCTTCTTCTTCGCTATTCTCAGGCGACAAGCGAAGCTCTAAGGTCGCCTCTTCAGCCTGATGGGAAGGTTCTTGGCTGTTGTCTGCTACTTCTAGTACTGTAGGCTCTTCTACTGGTTCTGATACTTCCATATTCAGGGCTGGCGTTTCCTTGTCCACCTCCTCGGTCACACTGCTGGCTTCCCTTTCTGAATCATTTGTAGGATATATGACCTCTTCCTCTGCAGCATCACTGTTACCAGTTCCCTTTACAGATTCTTGAAAAACAGCAGGTTGCGATCCCTCAGTTGGGAAATTCCACGTAGGCCTAGAGGGTTGTGTCCTGGTCCTCGCAATAGCCATGATTTCCTCGCATAAGAAGCTTACCTAGAAGAATATTAAAAATAATAGTAATAAAAAGAAGTCTTTAAATCTACATTCCAAATTCGATTAAAAATAGAGTGCATATGAAAAAACATTCAGAAAAGGCAAATAAAAATATCACGCGGAATACAACAATCAAGTTACCTCAACGTCAGCATCACGCATTCCGTGATCCAACAGATCAATCAAGTGATTCAAGGGTGTTGGGACTCTGGGATTGGAAAACAACAGCAGACTACGCAGTACAGTATACAAGGCTTTCCGGCAAGCCACGACTTCGAAAGGAATACTAAATCTGCCAGGGCTTTTCTTTGCGCTTTCTAGGGTCGCGAGAATTTGAGTTTGAATACTCTTTAAAAAAAAATACAAACCACGATTGTATTATATTGCAATTCAAGATAAATGGATCCATTTTACTTGGTATTGCAAGGAGCTAATCAAATTGCTTGAAGTCGACAAAACAACTGAAAGGAAAGTTAACGCAGCTTCACACACCAGACTGTTGGCCGTTTCATCAGTCTTTTGTCTCAAGGAGGCTACATGAGTGATATCTGCTCCACGCTTTTTTTTGTTGGGTGATGGGCCTGACGTTGGAGTGGTAGACTACAAGTTACAAATAATTAGAAAGAAAAAGAAAAACAAATACCGAAGTCGAAAGTGAAACAATAACTAATTAATTCATTTAATAATTAATAAACTAGGAATAATTGGGAATAAGTTTCCAACGGATATGCTAGGACATCAAATTTAGTAAACAGAATACTGCTGTCAGAAAACAAAGATCGAGAATTAAACGATACTATAAAAACTGGTAATACTTACAGCTTACTGGAATAGAAAAAAATAGTTGAAAAATCGTTTACATACTTGGAGCTTGACAATTTCTTTGTCAATCGAAGTGTCATACAGTGCTTGTGTGATCATTTCTTGGGTCCACCTATTCGGCACGCAAACAACACTGCGTGTTTTCATACACCAAACTACGACTTCATACACTACCGCACGCAGTTTCCTAGTAAAAGAAATATCTTTAACTAACTACAGAAACACAATAAACTAGATAATTCAAGCAAATAATGGGTTGAGATAGCAAATAAATTAGTATTCGAGAATGTTTTACGATTTTCGACCAATTTAGGGTTGTCTGCTCATGAGATTTGAAGGTTTCAAGGCACGATGCAGAACACAGCTGGTCGATGCAGAACTAATTTCTTCATAAAATTAGTTCTTCGTAAAACAATTAAACCTGGGATTAGTTGACATCCGAGTAAAAATGACGAATAATCTCCTCACCAAAGAGTACTAAACAGTATATGTTTTATAAAAACATAACGTAAGTTTTTTTTATTTATTATTGTTGGTTTTTTTTTGTTTAA
Organism: Triops longicaudatus; assembly: GCA_022885665.1. Lineage (NCBI taxonomy): Eukaryota > Metazoa > Arthropoda > Branchiopoda > Notostraca > Triopsidae > Triops > Triops longicaudatus. Next base: position 247,598 of record JAGQDJ010000031.1, on the reverse strand, counting down.
CTCTTCACAAATCTTTAGGCGTATCAATAGGTTTAGCTTACAAACTGTAAACATACCGTAATTTTTAATCCGTGAAATAGATCACTATCATACGTTTAGGTTCTGCTACAAATGAAAATAAACTTGTAAAACTATATAAAAAATGAAGGAAGTTAATTACCCGTAAGGTCGTTCCTGTCCAAGTTGACGATGAGTAGGCTGTGTGTACTGAAGAACGCGAGCCCACAATTGCCACCAAATATGAGTCTCCGAAGCTGCACAACTTCTTAATGCAGCAGCTAAAGCCGGCATGAGTTTGAGTGCACTTATGTGCAGATCTGGGAGCAAGGTAGCCAAATAATCCCCTTCCAAGCCTTTACCAACGCAAACTTTGGGCTGCACTGACAACGTTCGGACAATAAGTGCCGAAATTTCTTCGTACGGAATAACTTTCGCAGCCAAAAATGGAACACTACAATCACAGTTCTTAAGATTGTGTTTTACATTACAATAGTGATTTACCTTAAGGATTTTGCCAAACAATGCAGTATGTTGCAAAAACGTTGTTTTATGCTTAAATAGCGCTGCAAAGGCTCGGAAGAATCGATCTTCGGTAAAGACAGTTTTTCGGCCCGTTCCGTATAAGACTACGAGTAAGAATAAAAATGTGCTATTTACGGGTTACAATATCATTCTTTAACTAGTTGTTTTTATAAATACAATTTCACTAATTAATCTTAGCTTATTTCTAATGTACTTCTAGTTGTCACTTAAAAAGTAATCTCATGCCACTTACTGTCTAGCAGAAGTATCAACTTACTACTTGTAAATAATGTTATTATACTTCAGTAACAAACCTCTAGTTCAAAACGTCCTTCAAAAAGTTCATTCAAACTTTCTTGAGCGGAGCCCATCAATTGGGAAGTATACATTGTCCAGTTTGTCTTATAGGCTACCCCTTGGACCCCGCCTCCTCCTAACTGTGGTAACAAGGTAAAGCAGTCGGCTAACAAGTCAAAATGAGTCAGAGCGAAATTCCGGTCCAGTAAGCCCAACACAAATTTTTCAATCGACGCCTTGAAAAATAATAATAAAAAAATATCAGCAATAGTCAAGAAATGGTTACAATTTGAATTACTTTAGCCGGCCCACACGGTCCGTTGAAGCTTTTCATTAAGGAACGCAAACAAGCAAAAATTTCCGGTAGACACGCAGTTTTGGAGGCGAGTTTAACGTCTGTTAGAGTGGAGGCTAGTTGGTTTACTAAAGACGAGCTAAATTGGCGCGAAAGATCCGGAAACTGTTCCGTAATTTTCAAAAGTTCACCTAACAGTATTCAAAAATTAGTAATTTTATTCGTGAAGGACAATGGGAAATACAGCTTTTACCCATAACTTTCGCGGCTAGACGAGTTAACTGGTCGTCATCTGACGTTTGAATAGCCCGGACGATTTGCTGAGCCCAAGACAACGCATTTTCCGTAAAGACATCCCAAGAACATTGTGGAAGAAGGATGGATAATAACCAAATCCCATCGTACCTATAAAAAACATGCTTTTATATTATTATTATTTAGAAATTAAAATATATAAGAATGAAAACGTCTGATTTGTGTAACGTCTTTCTTTACCTCTTTTGGGTGTCATTTAGATTCGCATTAATTACGCCAATTATCGCACTTACTTGCTTGCTCTGTTAGAAAAACGAAAGTGAGATAAGATTTTAATAAGATCGAATTGCTATTTTTTAATAAATAATACCTGTTTCGCACGATCGTTGGAACTTGACGAAAAAGGGATTGTATAGCTCGAACATTGAAGCAGAGAACAAGCTTCTTTCGAGGGAAAACTTTCTTTGAGCAGGAACTCATAAAACGTCCCACTATTCGCCATTTTCGCGTGAAATTAAATGTAAACCACGTGAAATTAAATGTAGTTCAAATTTGAACCACGTGGTTGGTATTTATCGATAAACATAACATTGCCTAGTAACAGTAGCTATTTGTAGTCGAACGGAAAGCTAGGAAGAGGAACCGATAGGAACTAGAGGAAAAATTGGAAAGGGCAAGCTGTAGGCTAGCTGGCGATTCACTTTTTAGTAGTTCGTAAAGCTTGTTATGTTTATGTCAGGCAGTAGATACAACATTTCAATTCGTAATGTTAAAGGCTTTTTTATTTATTTAAAAACTAAATTTTAAATATATTTGAGAAATGATTGACTTAGTGAATGCTAATCTGTGTCGGCTGTGCTCCGACGATGTAATAAACGGAACGCCTATCTTCGAACCGTACAACAACGAAGTTCCGTTGGCGGAAACTATAAATCACTATCTTCCAGTTCAAGTATATAATTATATTATCCTTGTAAAATGATATGATTTCGTTGTTAATTTAACCGCGGAAATTTTATGTAACTTTTGTACTTGAATTATATCTAACGCCAGTATTTCCGTGATATAATATTTTTTAAGTATAGTATGTTCACTTTGACGATTATAGCGGTAATAATGTTAACACGATCCGTCAAAAAGTCAATTCGTACCTTAAAACTTCTGTTTGATGTTCCACGACAAGGTAAGATATAAAAATTCCTCAGGCGGACAGAACCATGCTGCCTGTACAACGAATAACCCACGTGTGCGTTCACGTATTTATAGAAATATCATACAGTGCATTATAAATTTGTGTGTAATAAGAACGCGAAAAAAAAATAATGAAATAGGAATTTTTTGCCTTCGTTAAAATAGTTTAATCAGTGTTTTATAATATTTGAATCTGTTGTCTAGGTCGCTGACGATGGGAAACTCCCACGCTTCGTATGTCCAGGCTGCCATCTTCAGATAGAAGCCACATCGGAGTTCTTCAAATTGCTATTGGCTGGTCAGAGACGTCTTCGTGATTTGCTGAAAGAAGAAATTGAACGCAAACTGCGCGAAGTAAAAGACGAAGCCAAAAAACGCCTCGAGGAGGAGCTTTCGACTATCCAACCGGCAGATGTAGATATCCAGAGCATCTTATATCCTACAGATCATCCGTTGTCCCTTGCTACCGAAGGTCGTGAGTTTCCCAAGCGCAAACGTGGGCGGCCTCGCAAGCCCAAACCTCCTGAAAATGTGTCTTCCGATACCAACCCACCAGCTGAAGAGTTGGGCTTGTCCAACGAAGAAAATGTCGACCCTGTAGAAGCCGATTCTGTAAACTCCAAAGATGTGACAGCTAATTTGGAGCCGGAAGAAACTGGACCAGGGAGAAGAAGACGAAAAGCGCCACAGAAATTTGCGAGTTTAGTACAGGGAAAGGAGTTAGATAAAATTTTGCAAGAAGAAGGTGTAGTGGATGAGGAAGACCTCATGGAGGAAGATAATATTGAAGATCAAGATGTACAGATCAACCATTCAGGTGCGAAAAATTATAATTTACATGACTGCTTAAGTACACGTAATAATAGCTTTGCTATTTTACCCTTCAGAGCCTGAAGATGACGAAGAAGTGGAAGAAGACGATGAAGAAGTGGACGGAACTGGTGATGGAGTCGCATTTAACGCTTCTGGGAGACGGAAAACAAAACGCAGAAAAAGAGCGAAATATACTTGTGAATTTTGCGGAAAATTATTTCGAACTGAAGTTCGCTTCGAAAAACACAAGTATAAAAAGTTACCTTTTACATAACTAGCTAGTGTTTCAGTGTTAGGCTTACATTTGTTCTCGGGCTGTTTCATTTATTTGCCGTTCATTTATTATACTAACACTTTTCGTAGGAAGCTTCATGGGGAGAGTTTAGCAGTTTGCCAACAATGCAACACTGTTTTCGAAGGCAGGGAAGAATTGCTAGTTCATCAAACAATGGAAGGCCATTTAGAAAGTGTTCTACCCGAAACGAATCCTAATTCAATGCCAGATCTTGAGGTGATCTTCTCTCGAATATCATTTACGAGATTAACTGACCGAAAACTTACAAATATTTCAAATATTTCTGAAACACTAATTCGTATTTTTTCCTCTTGTGCTTAGAATACCGAATGTGAAGCGCTGTCAAATACAGATATTCTTGGAGTAGCTTCGGGGACTTCTTTTAAGTGTCATAAATGTTCAACGACTTTCTCGGGGAAAATTACACTATTGAAGCACATTTACGAATCGCATTCGGCGAGGAAGCGACATATGTGTACCATCTGTGGTAAAGAATTTCGCGTCCGACAAGCTCTGCAAAGGCATTCTGTTGTTCATACCGGCGAAAGGTAACTCTGTTTTTAGAAACGGCTCTTTTCCCTTCGGGTGATATTTTTGTATAAACAATCACCATCTCTAGGCCGTTTGCTTGTCAAATTTGTGGTCTAACCTTTAAAACTCAAGCAAATCTGCATACACACAAGAACGTCCACAGTGGCGCAAGGCGATTTGTATGTGAAATTTGTGGACTGGGCTTGTCCCACTCCACAGGTCTTAAGTTGCATATGCGATGGCACGCTGGCGAAAAGCCGCATGTTTGTGGTTTCTGTGGCAAAGCGTTTACGCAGAAGGGCAATCTAGAAGAGCATGAACGAACACATACCGGCGAGCGGCCATTTATGTGTGAATTCTGTAGTCGCAGTTTCGTCACGTCGTCTCAGGTGAGCTAGTTATTAATCGAACTTACAAATTAGATGCGACGTAATGACTTGGGTAATTCTCAAGCTGATGTTAAAAAAAAAAAGAAAAAAAAACACGAAAAGTAGCTTACGGGACTGAAAGTAAATTAAGTTGTGAAAACGTATATCGGTAGAGCAACTTGAAATAAGTTGAATTGACTTGTGATTGAACTAAATGTTTTATGTTGTTTATTTCTGTTTTTCTCGTGTAGTTAAAGCTTCATTTAAGGCGCCATACGGGAGAGAAACCGTATAAGTGCCAGCATTGTGGCAAAGATTTCTTGCATAAGGCATCGTACGATGCTCACATAAGAAGACACGATGGTGTAAAGCCTTTTGCTTGCACTCGGTGTCCTAAATCCTTTGTAGAGGCGGCAGCTTTGAAACGACATCTTCGATTTCACACAGGTAATACAACCCTGGGAAATAAATATTTTACACATTTATGCCTTAAACTAGTTTCGGAGGTGTTACTTTGATGTTTTAAACTTAATTTAATAGATTCTACTTAGTGTAAAATTATGCATGGATTACAAATTTATGAGCCTAGGTGTAAAAATTCTCAATCCTACGAGATACCATTCAACAGTCGTAGTTGTTTTAGTAACGTTTGATCGTAAACGTTGTTGTATGATCGAACTTCTTGTGTTTTCAAGGTGAGAAGCCTTATAGCTGCCTGGTGTGTGGAAAGAACTTCTCTGATAAGTCTAACTTAATGAAACACCGCAAAGTAAAGCTGTCGAAAATGTTTCGTGCTTCTTGTAATTCTAAGTTTCTTTTGAAATTTACAGGCTCACAAAGAAGTAAACGATGGAGTAACATTCGAGTACAACGATGCGAATGCAGCAACAGCAGACCAAGACTTGGCCCGGGTTATCTACGTCACTTTACAAGAGGAGGAAGCGAACGACACACCAGAAGTGAGAATTTTTACATTATACAGCCCTTTGACTAAAGGCACGTCAATAATGTCTTTTTTTAGCGTAATTCTATGGAAGCCGATGTTTTTAACGCCAATCTGGCGGCAATTAATCAAGACAGTGCAACGTTTTCCTTCTCGGCGGACGAAGCCGCACTCGCCGAAGCTGTTAATTCCCAAGATTTTCCCGAAACTGACCTTCCTTTAAGCGAAGCATTAGATTCTTTGAGTAACGTAGACCTCGAATTAGGCTCTGCCCCTGGTGAAAATTTAACGGGCGGTGCAAGTGAAGAAGGTCAGAAGACAATTCAGTTTACAACGCAAGACGGAGAGACCGTTTGTTGGGTACTGCCAGCAGGTGTTGATCCCATGCAATTTGCTAGCGAGTACCTCAGCCAGCTCCAAAGCGAAACTGCAATTGCACCAGAGCAGGAATCCTGAAATCTACGATTATAATGCATATTTTTGTATATAAAGGCTCAAGAATTTATTAATAAATGACAAGTGAAGTCAATAACGGATGTGAACTTAGTCTTGATTTGTTTTTTTATTATTAATTCTATTAGAGATTTTTCGAAGTGCTGAGTGTATAGTGAAATGTCTAGTCTGTCGCTTAAAACAATGTAAGTTCCCTTTATTTTAAGGAACGTTAAAGTAAACCCATAAGGTTGTGCATCAATGTGCGTTCAGCCTGTGGATTTACTGAAAAAAGATCTTGAGGGACTACACGCTCTACTATAACAAGAACTAATACTATCGTAACCACCCCCGGATCAGGGGGGATTGTAGGGTTTTATCCCCCTCCCCGAAATTTTAACATCATAATGGTAAGCATAGGCGACTAACAGTGTCCAGAAATTGCATAAGTTACCCCCCCCCCCCCTCACACACACCCCCCGAATCAAAACCTGGGTACGGTCCTGATTGCAACCCTCATTTATTTCCAGTTACTCGTCCATTATTCTATAGGAACTGAAGAGCAATGAGTTCTACGTAGAAAATGACTTTCGCGTATGACCTATTCCTCGCGGTATCAGGGTCATCCGAGAAGGTCAATGCGAAATCCTACCGAAGAACTGGTCCCTTGGACGTGAGAGTTAACAGAGAATTTTACAAGCCCATAACACCCTGGGGAGAATTTGTAAACTCGAAACAGTGTCAGATGCCCTACTCAACGATTCGAAGCAGAATTACACTAAAAAGCGCACGGCGATGCATGCGAACAAAATATGTATCAAGAGCTGTAGTTACTTTCTATAATAGAAACTGTCTTCAAGAAATTTGAATAAAAGGTAACACGAGTTTTCTTCACAACGATTAGCAGGCTTCGCGTAAATTTTGCTTTACATTCTTGGTACGTTTTACGATGCTTTGCGGGTGTAACGCACGTTACTTGCTTTACATTCCTTTGCTACTACGCACTGTCACCGGAAAAGGCAACGAAATTTTTCTTTGTGGGGAGGGAGGATAATAAGGTTACTTTTAACTGAGAGAAAATAGAAGACCTACTTCGTTATAACACAGTGGTACATTTGTCACATTTGCTTTTTATCCACGGATTGTATATGACCTATCCTAGCTTAACGTATCTTTACGATGTCGGAGAAACGAGAAGTTCTTTTGACTTTGATAACCAGATCACACTTGTGTTCGATAAGTCACCGATAAGTGAAAACCAATAACGCAAGGAAGTGCGCAATTGAGAGACGGAAAGATCCCCGTGATAAAAAAATGCATGAAATGCACGTTTGTTACATTCAGCGTTTAGTGTATGAAATACCATGTAAATAAGACTTCCCCCATTTATGCACGAACTCAGTGGATGAAGGAGCTATACTTGCAAGACATAATACGATAAAATGAGAAATAAGACATTTCTTTAACTTAAGGCCTTTTTATATTATTTTCAAATGGTGGGACATTTACATTTCTAAAAATTGTCTTTCTCTTTATCCTTTTCTCTTTCTTGAACGCAAAATTCGTATTTCAGTGCGGTAAATTGTTTTCTCTACAAAAAACGTACTACATTCTTTCATTTAAAATCCGAATCAGGGGAACAAAATGCACAAAAAATGGCAGATTCGTTTGTATAAGTAGCGGCGAAAAGAGAGAGAGAGAGTGAAGAAATAAAAACAGACGAAAAAAAATGACTGAAATTTCTTACTATTGCACTTATAACAGGGCAAAAAATGATACGGATGGGCGTTCTTCTAAAAGACTAACATTTTTAAACTTTCTTTCAGTCCATAACAAGCAAGAACACCAGTAAGAGGGAGGAGATGATTTTACGATCTAAGAAGTAAGAAAACGAGCTGCTTCTTATTTTCTGCTACGATTTTCGGGATTTATTGCATTCCCCTTCTTTTTTTCTATTGTTCATTCTGCTTTACTTCTTCATAGGTGGCTTTTTTTTATGGAAAAATTTTAATCCATCAACAATTCGAAGTGGACGGAGCCCAAGCGACGCTGACGATCTTGATCAATGTTCTTGGCCCATGCTTTGCACTCAATGTTAATCAGGACTCCATCTATATAAAGAATAGGTAAAAGTTTGATTTAATTTGATTCAAGACAAGTGGGTAAAAAGCAACTATATATTACTTTCAGGCTTCTGGAACTGGATAGCCACAATAGGGCTTAAATAACCGGGGATGTTTTTGTAGGGGAAATAGTATCCGGGGAAGCCACGGAAGGGCGTGTACGTAATGTTGCCGATATTTTCGCGATCAGCGGGACCTTCGCCTTCGCAAGATAACCAGACCATGTTCATGTACAGGGGATTCTGTTTTTCGCGATCAGCGATATATTCCTTCAAGTCAGCAGGCATCTTTTCTGGTAAATCCTTGCTGTTGTTGTATGTTTCAGGGACCCAGCCATAGATCTAAATGTATGTAAAAAAATATAATTTGATATTAATCCTTCACTCCTCTTAAACGTCACCTTTTTTACTAACAAATTATAAGATGGATATCAAACTCACGGAATTCTTATACCGAATAGACAAGAGATAAAATTGCAATATTAAGTAATACTAAATAATCTTTTTTCTTACAGTACAAAATTTCAGTTCTTGTTTACCTTGTTCAACTTAAGGATAACGCAAGGACGGCCACGTTCGTAACCGAAGTTTTCTTCCTTGGTGCAAGCATTTCCCAACAATTTGATATCGAAATTGCAGACTTTGTTTTCAGCAGGCAATTTGTCGAAATTGCAGCTGGTGAAATACTCGCCACTGCTGGACAAGGTGTCGTACGCTGAAAAGCACGAAAACATATACATCAACACTATTACGCTAGAACGTTCCGGTTGTAACCTCAAGATCAAATGTTCTCACGCTCTCCCATTGGTCTTCGAGAAAAATCATGAAAGGCAAAATTTCATACAACTCACGTGTCAAAAATTTTTCCAGTTCGTTATACCAGTGCTGCCAGTTTCCACTGCTGCCGTGTTTAAACCAGATCAAGGTGCTTTCCACATGGTCGCCATCGGGCATGGGCCGGAATCCCAAACCTTGCAAACAAATAAATTCCGTTACCATGTGCTCTCTCAACATTTCTAACTCTGACCAGTGTAGCCTTCTCACATACATACATAAAAACATATTACACAATTTTCTTACCTGGATTAGTTCCGATAAGACCGTTGGCATTTTGCCATCTCGGTTGGTGGTAATCCAAAGTCTGGTAAAACACGATCAGCATGGCGGCGAAAAAACCAGCCAAGAAGGCGTAAAAGACGAGGTAAAACAACCCAATCTTAGCTGAAAGACAGGAAAGACACTAAGTTAACAAAAAGTCAACAATATTTCAAAGATCTTATAATATTCTATCCTTCTCAAGAGTTTCATAAAAACAACGGAAAATATGATAAAACCAAAACTTCGTTAAAAAAACTGTTTAACCTCATCGACCTTCTAAATGCGTATGCTAGAAATAATCCCTTTAACTCTCCATGAATTGCTGCATTCCCCAACGGAAATATCTTACTGGCTAACTCTAAATTTTAAACTTCGTTAATCTTTTTATTAGCTTTTAATACTAAGTCCGTTAACAGTGCAAACATTCTAAGCATTACTAGCATTTAAAAAATCTTTTGGTGTGATACAAGCTTCCTTGACCTGCTTCTAGTCATTTATACGCTACCTTTCACACTACCTTTTATATTAAGACAATTTTTTTAACCCCTCAGAACAATCGGTTTACAGGAATTAAATTTAGAACATGCCAGTTTATTTCCCTATCCAATTTCATCGTTTTGTTTATCAAATTCCAAAATTTCCTCATTACGATTTCTGTATACACTTCCATGTTAAGCAAGAAAACCGCGGTTTTCCTCCTAAAACACGAACGTCATGCGAAACGCATCATCAAAAATGTAAGCTCACGTCATCTTACGTGGACTTGCATGACAAACGCCCCTTGAGAAAACGTCTGGCGTCCATTGTCCCTCATTTAGGCCGCCTTTTCACCACTGACTGAGAATTAAACATTTCCCTTAAGCTCTACCGTCTATAGTTCATCCTTCCCACGAAATCTGGTGCAAACTTATCCAATCCTGTTAAGTATCTTCCTTCCTTCATCGAGGCCGTCATTTTCTCCACAACAGCTTCTTACCCTTTAGTCCTTCTATAACTCTGCTATGTCTTAAATTTCAAAGCCAATGCTCAAAAATGCAAATCCAATTATACAAGCTGTTAAGTAATGACCAATTAACACTAGCTACTTTCTCGATAAGCCACTCAACCTTCAATAAGGTCATGTTAATGCAAATAAACCCTTGTCGGGTAGCGAAAAATAAGACAAAAGCACGTGACTCGGCATACTTTCCAGCACAAATGTAAAACGTTCGGGGGTTCATTTGCCCACAGGCTACTTCTTGTTTGTGTAATTTACTTCGGTCTTAGACCGAACTAAAGAACAGGTTGAAAGAGGTTTTTCTCTCGACATAAAAGCCTTACAGGGGCCCAAAGCGTAACAAGGACTGGTTCCAGCTGGAAAATACGTCCCCTTAGCAGCTTTCTTATCTTCAGATACATCTCAGCAAGTCAAATCCCAGCGTACGAAACCTAATGGGGTTTTCCCTTTACGCTAACTTACCCTGAATTATTGCAAAACGCATTAATATTTTCCTTGGAACCTCTCGTTCTCAAGAATATATCTTAACTATACACATTCAAGATAATACTACGAAACAGCTCGTAAATTTTAGGTTCTTTTTTGATACTAAGAGCTCAAGGTTATCTGGTTAGACAGCTTGAAAATCAAAAGTAAAAAAGTAGGTCAAGCCAAGTCTTTGTCCCCTGTTCATTAACTTTTTCGCATTGAGGAATAACACTTATTAGTTTTAGAAGGTGAAACAAGACGACAGAACCATTTACAAGGTTTCAGCGCATAATGTTGTAAAGGAACGGCCAAATAAGCATGATGTTCTTTAGAGATATCAAGCGTTATCAACCGCTTATTTCTCGCGGAGCGTTTTTAATCTTAATCTCAGTCGGTTATGAATTCGTTAGATTGTTTAAAGGATGTTACGAAACATTACTACAGAGTACTTCTTGTTCGTAAGACCTGCACAACGGGAAAACGATCCAAGACTTGCGCGTTGGGAGGAAAAGCTTTATTGATCTCTCTTCTCTGTCTATTCGCCTATGTGACGAACTCTTCCAGCTTGCGTGTTCGCCAATAGGGTCAAATCATTGATTTTCGGTATTCCCTATCTCGTTAGGAAAATACGTCTTGTTGCTGTTTTACTCCAATTTAATAGGATTTTAGTTGAATAACCTGTGCTAGTAATTACAAGGCGCCCACTTTTTGTTTCCGATGACAAAAAGAGGGCAAAGTTACGCATAGCGACGGAGACACGCGTCTTTTACACCGAAAATAGATTTTTATTTTAAGATTTCGTCGCTATTTTACGTCACAAGGGGTAACCATTGAGTTTGAAACGCGTACCGATGACTTAAAGCTCACTGCAAACATTATAATACTTTGTGTAAGACGGAGCAGAGACAGGTGCAGGCTAATGAAACCTAGGGTGTTAGTTAAGTAACTTAATGTTTTAATATTTACCCCAGCTTCCGCCAGTACGGCCCAAAAATTGGTGTGTGTCCGAGTTCCAGATAAAATTACGGAAACTGTCCCACCCTGAGAGTTTTGGTGGGGCGGCGTAGAATTCTTCTTTCTTTTCCGCCATGTTTTTTAACTTTTAGTGGTGCAAAGAAGGAAAATGTGGCGGAATATATCACAAGGATACACACAGGGTAACGCCACTCGAAACACACTGAGCTAAACGGGCACGCCTTTATAAAGCGGCTTCGAGTTCTAGATATCGTATCGAAACCTACATAGAATTCGAATCGAGGGTTGGAAACTAATGTTAATATTTAGTACAAGAGATCGATTCCTCACCAAGGAACGCGATTTAATGGCGAAAAAATAGGCACAAATGTGTTTTGTTTATTTCGACCAACTTTATTTTCATAATTTATTGATTAACTATTTGGAAGTCTTATAATGAGTCCTACCCAGTGGATTACTAAATTTTATTCAAAGTTCAACTTCAAAAAGGGACCGATTGATGAACAAAACGAAGAGACCGAAGTTTCAACGCACTCTAGGTACGTAACTTTTAATTTTTTTCAACATTTTGCATATTTTTAAAGTACGTTTTCCGTGATTATTTTAGTATATCGACGACACATGCAAGCAACGGGACGCGTAATAAAAAACGACCAGCTGCTACTCCTTTGGACAGTGTTCCTGCTAAACGCCCAAGTTTAATTGCTGAACCCTCTACTTCGAGGTTTACAAAACCTTGGCGCCCGGAGTTGTTTAATTTCTCCTTACCTAGGTTCGGGGCAGGGACCGCTAACATGGATGTAACTCAAAGTTTTTATTTTCAATTAACAATAGAGTATTGGCTTGATTATGAAATTCGTTAATCTTTGATCCCTTACGGTCCATGTAGGATGATGTCATTTTTGTCGAATCTAAGCCGCGTTCTAGCAGTAGCGCGTCTCGTACACCTTCCGTGCTGCTTCCGTCTTCTAAAGACAGCGTGCAAGAAATTGCTGTAGTTATTGAAAATGAAACAATACCTACTCATCCTGAGCTTTCGTCGTCTGCGCCCATCACACTTTCGACCAAGATCCGGCGTTCGGAAAAGGAAGCAACGCGCTATGCTCAGCGCATGAAGGATCCCAAGAGTGATCGAGATGTGTATTTCGAAAGCCAAGATCCCAAAGTCAGAAAATCTCTAAATCACCAGTTACCCATTTCTAACGGCAAGAGTTCTGCCCATGCTGTGAAATCTTCTGCTTTTCCCAATCTGGAACTTCAGACTTTCAAAGGTTCCCATTTTTGTCATTTGCGAAATTATAGTAACGAAATAAGTGTACTTGGCATGAACTAAATGGAATTCTTTTGCTGTCCTAAGATAAGCACTATGTCGTCAAACCCTCGGAAAGTTCCATAGCCACGCGTTCACGTGGTCCTCCTTCGGTCCTGTCTGCGTCCAGCTCCTCTCGGCATTCATTACATACTTCCAGTATTGCCCCGTACCGAACGATTCACGAGAAGCTTTTTGAGTCTTCCAGACGAAAGATGGGAATGATCGTACCTCGCTATGGACTTGCAGGACGCAAAAACCAAGCCATTGATGACGTAAGAGCCGCTTCATTGTTTAAATTATCCACTTTTAATTTTGTGCTATTGTAGACTGTCAGGTTGCAAGAACGGGAGGAGTATGCCAAATTACTCCGTTCGACCACACGAGGCTTGAGCTACAAGCCCCGTCAGCCTTTAGCGAAGTAATTATTATTATAATTTATTATTCTGTTATTAATTTTCAGTTTATACCAATGCTCTTATTGTCTGTCTCACTTTCTTAAAAATCGGAATAGTTTCTCGGCGTTATTAGCGTCATACTCACCGGACCAGGAGTGTACACCTCGTCAACGTGGGATAGTTGAGTTTGTAGATCTGGAAGCTGAGGAGAGTGAAAAGAGCGAGTTGACTGTGGTGAAATATACTCGCCCTCCTACAAGTAAAATGTGTTTAATTGATAAATTTTGTTGTTGTATACTTATAATTTCAGAACCTGCGCGTCGATCGGTGGAAATTCTTACAGATACGGATGAAGTTAAGCAGATAAGCAAAGTTTATACACCGAAGCCAAGTTCCCTGGATAAGGAGTTGGCTAACAACCCTTTTGTGGATAAAGGTTTTGTGGCAGATTTGTAAGTTTTCTTATTTAAGTGTTCTTAAATAAGAAGGCAACAGGTATAATGTGTTGGGCATTTTAGGTATTCGCGGTATGGAGCGGTGGAAAGGGACCGTGAGCGCCAAGCACGGGAATTGGAGCTTCGTAAATTGGCGTTTGAAGAGGAGAATAAAACCATTTTGAGTAATCTGGAACGCTCTGTTGAGAAATATGTCCGCATTACTGCCGCCGTTGAAGAGCTTCCTGAGGAGCTCCCCGAAATTACTGATGACATGGAGGTACAGCGTAAAAAAAGTAGATCTAATGTAATCTGGCAATATTCTGAATTTTTTTGTGTAGGAGTTGATATCCAGTGCGTTCAACGCACACCCGAGGACGGAAGTATTGGTAGAGGCATTTAATATGCCAGTAACTCGTAAAGATGTGCAGACTTTGTCAGGATTAAGTTGGTTAAATGATGAGGTAATTGGGGTGCCGTAGAATGAAACTGAAAATAATTTTATTTATTTAATTATTTAAAAAAAATAACACCGCTTGTGAGGTATTGCTCATCAAACGTTCGTAAATGTAGGTTATCAACTTCTATCTGACGTTAATTTCGGAACGGAGCAAGCAAGGAGGGAAGTACCCACTGGTTTATAACTTCAGTACTTTCTTTTACCCCAAGCTAATGAGTGGGGGTCACGCTGCATTAAAGCGGTGGACGCGTAAAGTAAGCTAGAGGATAATCTGTATGGGAAAAAGTTTCGAGAACGAATGTGGTTTTAGGTAGATATCTTTGCACATGATATCGTGCTCGTACCGGTTCATTTGGGGATGCACTGGTGTTTAGCAGTGATAGATATGAAGGAGAAAGCAATACGGTATTATGATTCAATGGCTGGAAAGAATGAAACCTGCCTGAGTGTAAGTTGTGCCTAAACCACAGAAGTTGCATATATGTGAGTGTTATCAGTATTACTGACGTGCCTTTGTAGGCCTTGTTGCGGTACCTTCAAGACGAGAGTAAGGAGAAGAATAAGAAGTTGGATTTCTCGTCCTGGACGACCGAGTGTGTGCGGGTAAGCATATTAATGATCTAATTACGGAAGCTGCAAGTTATTTGCGAGCGAGTGTAGTTTTTTACGGGAGTTTTGTTTTTCGAAAAGAGTAATTTGGGAACTTCTGGCTCGTAGTTCGTACTACGTGTCCCGGAACCCTAGTCTTATGTCGATTGACCGGTCTTGGTGATCCTTTTAGAATATCTTTCGAATCGCGTTCAGATGTGATACATTTAGGCTTAGTGTTGTACACGTAGTCGCTAGATGGCATGAGAGTGTAATGCTGGAAGAATTATAAACTAAGCAATTCATACCTAGCGCAATTTTTGAGGTTCGGAACTTAAAAAACATGTCTAAAGAGCCCAGATTCTTATAATCAGCATGTGCAATAATATGTGAGACAATTAGATGAAAATAAAGCTACAGTGGTTATAGTACATTTTTACTCGCTACGATCCTTTACATAGTCTTGGTAAGTATGCTATACCTTTTCAGTTGAAAAGTATTCCCTCTTCGCACGTGAAATTTGAATATTTAGCGTTAGAATACGAAAACCTTATTCATTCTCCAGGGGAAACTAGCTTACTTTCCTTTTGAACCTATAAGACTCCGTGGAATAGTGCAAAACGGGAGATTTAAGGTCCGTGTGTTAATTAATCAACTTCCTTGTTTTACAGGACATTCCTCAGCAGATGAATGGCAGTGACTGTGGTATGTTTACGTGCAAGTTTGCGGAGTACATATCTCGCCGAGCTCCTTTCACATTTACGCAGGAGCATATGCCATATTTCCGGCGAAGGATGGTATATGAGATCCTAACCAAACAGTTACTCTCTCCTTAAAGTAAATATTTGTATCTTGTGTGCGTTCTCTTGCATTCTCCCCTCGTTTTTTATTATACAACAGAAGCGGAATAATACCTATGTTTGACAAGAAAGCTTTCAGATTTAAGTTGTCACTGCTAAATAAGGGATAAAATGACGATCAATCGTCCAGTCGTTTCTCGCAGTTGCTAATACAAATGCCAAGTGTTTCTATGAGATTCTTCATTTAGTCCTATTAGTTTTTTTTTTTTTGGGGGGGGGAGGGAGGCTCTGCTGTCAAAACAATGCGATAGGACCTTGTTTATGAAATGAAACTATTTTTTTTTGGGGGGGGGGATTGGAAAACTGTCAAGCGTTTAAACAGCAGAAATCCACGAATTGACCATTGCTTAAATGAGATAACTTCGAAGAGTTGCGGGTGTGACATGCCAAAACAAGATAAGGAACATTGATAGCTGAGATTCCCTTCGAGTGGAGCAGCTCCTCTTAAAGATCGAGAGTTCACAGTTCTAATGGCTGGGACGTGTGAAGAGAATGTCCGACGAGAGACTCCAAGTCTTCCGGACAAAATGTCCCATAAGAGACCCATAGGCTGGCCGTGCACAAGTCTGGGACCTGTTTGCCTGCCTTGGTAGCGAACGACTCGTCATTCCGTCAGTTGAGTTAGAGTCCGTTACGCAGGAGAGGGCTCATTAGAGCACTGTACTTAGCTTGCTCGAACCACGATCCCAATAATAAGAAAAGTGGTTTCGAGGTTGTGTGTATGTGACTTGTGCGGTACGGCACAATCCTATAGATCATTGGTGCCCAACCTTTTTTCACCCGAGGGCCGCGCGCGACATGATATAAAATCTCGTGGGCCTGAATGTTCCGGTTTCGCCAGAAGCATGCCGACGTTAAAAATGAGCGGGTCGCATGAGACACCTTCGCGGGCCAGATATGGCCCGCGGGCCGTAGGTTGGGCACCACTGCTATAGATCAATGTCATCCTAGCACATAACCGAGTTTCATTAGGGCGAAATTTTACTATTTTTCGGCGATTTAGCAAGTTGTTATATTATCGTTACTATCTCGATTGAAAAGGGCAGTCCACGATACTCGAGGACGCAATCATTGTTTGTCTATGTCATTGCAATGATTATTCTGTGTATGAGTACGGTGCATTTTAGAATGTGACAATTTCTTGATACTAAATGGTCATTCCTGAATTATTTTCTCAAGAAATTTAAATGCAGTCAAATTTCGAAACCCGAGGGTAATACCATTTGTCAATCGAGGGTAGAGATAGTGATCGCAGGTATCACGTCTGTGAATAAGAAACTATAACTATGGTTAGCGCTGTTCATTTTGCGCTGAAACTCGAACAACGAATCTCATGGGCTACCAACTGGGTTGCATGCTTGAAGCCTGGAAAGTACGAACCCAATTGTTCATGTATGCATTAATATCTCAGAAATACACAGCAATAGGCGAGAGCCTAGACTGGTATAAAAAGAAATAATACAATAGAAAATACCAGTTTGCCAACATTTTCCTTCTTTTCATCAATGTTGGCGAAATGAGGAGTGGGTCAAATAAACTTGCCTTTATCAACGGCAGAAATCCATAACGCCCAAGCAAAATTAAGTTGGATATTTCTGAAGTTTCAACATTCTAATCAAGGACATAAATTATCTCTTACATTTCACTATATGACACCTTTTTTGTCTTGATATCAGAAACATTGGTTCTTAATAGTTTGAAGTTGCTTATCCCAAGTAGTCCGCACGCCTTTCGAAGGCCATTCAAAGAATCTTTTAAGTATCGCTGTTCTTTGTGTCTCAGTATGGGAAGTTTACCCGTGTACCAGTTATCTAAGTCACTAGTGAAGTGAAATTTGAAGTTATTTAAAGCTTTTGATAACCTTTAAGAGTCCTTCGCGTCCTGTTGGTTGACGTTATCAGTGAACTCGGAGCATTCGCGAATCCTCCACCACAGGTGAAAACCCTAACATCTAAAAATACGTTTGCCGTAGCTTTCTCCCACGCTGTCTGTTAGTAAATCTTCATTCTTGTTTCCAGGCTTATGCGTTCTGCGCATGATTTCGGCAGACAAAAGTTAGTACGTTGCTCAACTCCACGTGGCTCTCCGCAGTTGATCCGAGTCCACCAGAAAGATGCAGCTATAGAAGTTGTGGGCGATTCCCATAATATAGGTAAGTCATGTGCACTTTCTTTTCACGTTATCGCTACACCGAAATCCCTTACAAAGTTGAGTTTCTCCAACGTCTAAAAGGTATTTTCGGGTATTATCTCTAACGTGTTGATAAGGAGCTTGACTCGGCGAACCTCTCGTCCCTGTCCTTGCATAATAAACCATAACCGTTCTTATCGATCGCCCACTTCCCCCTCATCCATCCATCCCTTATTGATCCATTTTGCCTACAAAGCTGTCTGGGGCAATGCAAGAGTCACAATGATGTCCCTTCGACCTCGAATGTGTCCGTCATGACAGACCTTATTTTGTGCTATTTTTTTTAAACCACATAAGATACCAGGAAACAAAAATCTCTCCGCGTGAGATCGCGTTCGTCTCCTTTGTTTGCTTGGGTTAGGGTCCAGTTCGTATGACTAAGGAGTTAGTGTTCGTGTGCCTAAAATGTTTCGGGAAAAGTAAGGGACAACTATTCCGAGGTGTTTGTTTGGGAGGCTGTGAACCTGGCACATTGCCTTGCCTTGGTTGCGTAAGAAAGGAGGAGTTGTTTTGAGAACTGTTGCTAAGCGAAATATGCAAAGAAATAGGAGAAATGTCGTTGAGGAGTCAGAAATTACGGATAAAGGGTAGGATCTAAAATTAGCAGCTTTCTACGTTTCTAGCTTTTATTATTATGAAAAACCTTGATTTTCCTTGATTAGCAGTCGTTGTTTATCCAAGACAGCGAAGTGACTAAATGAAAGATCGTAGCAGCCGGGGGGAGTCTTTTTGTAAATAAAAATGTTTAATACCTGTCACGTTTTCAAGTTGGATACAATTCAAGCGATTTCCAGAATCCTGATAAGTTTATTAACTTGTTTATTTTCTTTCATTCTTGCGGATAACTTGACCAAAAAGTGGCAGTTATTTGTCGTGTAGCTTTTCATGGTTATACGTGAAACGAATCACAGACAAAAATATACACACTTCAAGGAATGAATTATGCCCTAAATTTATCTGCTTAACATAGGCTATCCTCATTGTCAAACAGGATGCTATATTTACCGTACGTCATGTAACCTTTGTTAGTATAAAAAGGGGAACCGAAAGTTGTAAACTGAATGTAAAATGTTGTATAGTAAATGGCGCAAAAATATTTGTTGAGACAAACACCGTTTTAAAGTTGTACATGATTTATTCTGTTGAAACGGAATCGTGAAGTATGCTCCTATTATCAAACAGTCAAACACAAGGACATTTCATATGGTGTGCGATAGTTTAAAATACTGAAGACTAGATCTGTGCAGTTGCAATAAGTGCAACTATTATACAGTTTTGCAATAGTTTTTACAGTTTCATTTATGGTAAGAAAATTATGTAACTAATTAGAGCCGAAAATGTAATATGTAAGTAGACAAGTAAGATATGAAATCTTTAGTTTTTTAATATTCTTCAATAATTTAACGCATGCTAGTAAAAGTTATTTTGTAGTAAAATCTCGATAGAATTTGTCATTATAGAAGGCAGTTTTTAAAAGAAGAAAAATTAATCGCAAAAAGAGAAGAAAGTTATACATCACATTAAAGAGTAATTTTCGCATAATTTGAAACACAAATTTTTGTAGCTTTAGAAAATTCTTTAATGATTTACACCTACATGTCAGGTTTGGATATTATTTTCGATTAAGGTGGGTTCTTATCGTATTAACATAAATTTTATCGGCGTTTGCATAGGTGTTTGTTAGAATATCTTTTTGTTTTAGAATATCTGTCACAATTAGCTTTATTTTTAATGTGCGGTAGTTTAAAGTACTGTTTTATGTATTCAGTTATTGATTTCGGTATTTAGTTTTAAATATTGATTCAAATAATTTGCAGGAAGTATTGTCATATAGCTATTTCATAGTATATCTATATCTATCTATCTATATATTAATGTCATATTGACACTAGCTGTGTCGATCATAATAGCAAACTTCAGCGTTTCTTGCGTACAAGTTCAAGATTCGTTTAGGAAAATGTTGAAAAAAATTTCACCATAAAAAAAGACTTTTGAAAAGATGCTTCAAGAATTTTCCATGTTATTCGCGTAACATAGAGATGTGTGTGGGCGTACCAGAATCTTTTACTCTGGTCCTTATTCAGAATTTTCATTACATAATTAAAATTGCAACAAAATTCATTTGCAAAGGAGAATATCATTGTTTAGATATTTCTGAGTACCAAAATTGTAAACATGAAAGGCTCGCTAAAAATGAATATCTACTTCTTCGCAAAGCTTTAGAAAGGTATCCACGTGATAAAAAGTTTTTGAAGGAAAGACTAGGATTTTGATCTTGTTATGTTGAATACAAGACTGATATCTAAGATTACTAAGCCTTTATTAGTTGAGATACTTCAAACGATTTTCGTTAAATGCCTTGAATTTGGAACAAGGGGAAGATCGTAAGATCTCATCCAAGAGGCGTTGTTTCGCACTTTGGACGCTTGATAAATTGTACCCAAAATGAAAGATAGCTTTCCCGAAGACTGGGCGGAGTAGCCCCAAGTAAACGAAGGGCTATTCGTTGTAGAGGCGTATCGCGGGTTTTTAGTTTGTTAGCGTTAGCTACGTAATAAGACCACGTTCCCAGCTCCATTGCCTAGTCTGCTACCGTCTGGCAACCGAAACCCAACGGAAGTTGCTCAGCACCACATGTTTCGAGGTTGCGTTTAGTAGAAAGGGAAATTTAGCTGCTCCATTTTGTATGTGTTGCGTTCCGGTGAGAGATTATTGTGCGGTTGCCCTATCTCGTACATGTCTTAGCAAGACCCGAATTCTTTTGCGTCAGCTTCGAAGCTTTTCCTTTACGAAGATACTTAACTGTGCAAATCAATCCCAAACAGGTACCCGTTTCTTTTCCTTTCACGCTATCAACCTTAAGTTTAAAATGCGGCTCCATGTACTGACCTCATTTCATTCTCGAATGCATTTTTTCGTATATTGAACATGCTCCACGTGGTACAATCTCGTTATTTCGTTTCTATTGCCTTACCTGGCGATTGAGATAGGCAACAAATGTGCAGTGAGTGCAGAAAAAGAACGAAAGAACATACCTTGTTCTAAATAAGCGAAGAAACTAGCACTGTGAGAGGCTACATGGATGTGCATACATGTGCAGTTAAATGTTTTTTCATTGTGTTCGGTACGGGTGACTGAATACGTAAACTGAATTAGAAAAAAGGCGCGCTTCAACTTTGTAGACCACGTGTTTTGGGTGGAAAATTGAACATATTCTTTGCTTCTTTAAGCAGACGTAAAAGTGAGCACGGTTCTACGGAGAAGAGATTGTATCGTAAAGAAATATTGGACGCCAACTTATAAGTTGCGTAAAACAGCTCTAAAGATTTTTGTGAAGTTATCTTAAGTGTTCTTTCGTTATTGTAAAGTGATTGGGAGGCTTAAAGTGGGCTGAAAGGGGAAAAACCGGTTTCTTTTTTTCCCCCCTTAACGTCCTTGAAATGACGGGAATAAGGTCTGTATCGCGTTTAAAGTGACAACCTGGGACTTTAAAACTCAGACGCACCCCTTTTTGTCGGATCGTATTCTTTGCGTGTACTTTATGGGATGCGAATGCTAATAAGTCTTCTTTCTTGTGCACCAGCTTTTTAGTTGCGGGGCCGTTTGGGGTCGACTGGAGGATGGTTTGGAGATAGAGAACGTGTTGGAAGCTAATATAGTTTGCAAACAACTTTCGTTGGGTTTTTCGGTAGACTTCGCATTTTTGCGAACAGCTTGCTTTTACACTCAGAGGAGCGTGGAGGAATTGTGCGAGTGGCAAAGAAGTGGATATAGGAGCTTGAAAGCCTTGAACTTGAGACAATACGCCCGGGAAAAATGACCCACGGAGCACCGACGAACAAGAAACCGAAGAATGGTGATGGAGTGCAAGAAATTCCGGCCATTCCTCCACCCGATGGAGGCTGGGGATGGATGGTGGTTTTCGCATCTTTTATGATTCACGTTATAGGTAAGCGGGATTATTCGAGGCTAATTCTCGTTTATGTTAACGTCGACTTTTCAATTAGTTTATGCTGAGGATGCGTCTCAGATTTCACGCGTTTGAACGTTAAAGATTGTTTTCTTGACCTTTACTTTGAAATGTAACTGAAGGTAAAGAGAAAGTATTAAAGCAAATATTTATTGAGTACTCTTATAAACCAACCGCAGTTTTGTAGAGATTTTGTCTTAACTTTTTCAGTTTGGAATATTACTTTTTTATCTGCCCATAGTAACCAAACTAATTAAATTCTAGTCTTGAAAATTACAGGTTTCATCAATTTTTCAACGTATTTTTCTTGTCTTGAATTGGACAGATGTTTCATTTTGACGTAGTATATCGTTATCTGGTTTCCCGTCATTTATGATTTAAGGAAGCGGCTTGTAGCGTTGAATTTCAATTTTAATCAATAGTTAAAAAACGTCACACCAATTTTTTTCAAGTAAACTTTAAAAGCAACATTTATGATAATAAGGCTCTTTAACCTTTTCAGTTAAAGGGATAAGAATGTTAAAGATTCGGCTGCCTCAGTTTGTTTAGACCAAGAAAATAATATTTTCCCTTTTAAAGCCAAAAACTCATCCTTGACTCAAGCTACCATTGCGTCAAAGTTTCTTTCTATAGTATAGATATGAATAGTAAATGCAAGAAGCGCAAAAGTCGTGATCGGCGTCAAAGATCACGTAAATCGTGATTTCGAGACATGATACTTGAAAGTAATCAATTACCTCTTTGAGTCAACCCATTCGTTGAAAAGTCTATGATTTTTAAGATAAGGAAGGGGAAAACATGAATTGGAAACTTTTAGGTAGATAATTTTCAATACTTGTGGTTCATATATTATAAAAGTAGATCGAATACATGCGACCCGAAACATTGGAATTTGTTGTACAATGCGTCAGATTGTATATTGCCTAACAACTATTTGTTTATTTTAGCGGATGGAGTGACGTACACTTTCGGTATCTTGTTTGTGGAATTCTTGGATTATTTCGGAGAAACCAAAGGTGCGACAGCATGGATTGCATCCATTTTAGTAGGAATGACTTTAGGCTCTGGTAAGTTTTCTGCAGTTATTAACAATACTAAATATGTAGTAAAAATCTTTTTCCTAACTGTTGAACGTTTGCCTGTCCAGGCCCTATTGCGAGTGCTTTCGTGAACAAATACGGATGTCGAGCTGTAACCATTGCCGGCTCCGTACTAGCAGCCGCTGGCTTGGCTGTAAGTGTTTTTGCCCCCAATGTTCTCACCCTGTACTTCACCGTGGGTGTAGTGGCAGGTAAAAGAAAGCAAAACGTGCAATGCTACCGTTGACTAAAATAAAATTTCCATCAATCAAGGTTTGGGCTTTGGTTTAATCTATTTACCGGCCATCGTCTGCGTCAGTGTCTACTTTGAGAAAAAGCGAGCTTTCGCCACCGGTATTGCCGTCTGTGGCTCCGGGTTGGGCACATTTATCTTTGCCCCCTTGACCGATGCTCTGATCAAGGAATATGGCTGGAAAGGCGCAATGTTGATTATCTCTGGTCTGACGTTGAATTGTGTCCTTTTCGGTGCCTTATTCCGACCTTTAGAGCCGCCCAAGAAGAAGAAAATGGCCTTGGCCTTGGAGGCAGGTGAAGGCCAGAAATTGATCGAAATGAAAGAAAGGAAAACTACTTCCACCAATCATTTAAGCCTACCTGAGGAACAAACCTCCGCCAGAACAGCCAGCAATGGTGTCCACCAAAAGTCGCAGCCACCTGCCCAACAACAGTTGTTGGGAGTGACGTCAGACGTCTCCAGAATGGCTCGCAGTCAACCGCATCTCTTGGAAGTCCCGGGCAGTCCCCAACAACAACAGAAATTCTTGTATGGAAGCCAAGGCGTATTTCCAGCAAATACGCTGGCCAAATCTGGTAGCATGGTATCCAATCACAGCCGCCAAAGCCAAGATCAAGGAGTTATGTACCGCAAAGACATCCTTTACACCGGCAGCGTTCAGAAACTACCGGAATATGTGTAAGATATTTTTTCCAATTAACTTAAGATTTCTTTTAAGAGAACGTTTTTCCAGAGTAGAATATTTGCTGGCCTTAGAAATTTATTTATATTTTCTTTTTTGTCCAGATCGAATCGGGAGTTGTATACTGGTTCAGTCCTACGCATTCCACAACAAGAATACCAGGAAAAGACAAAGATTTGCGGCATAATCCCTTGCTCGAAGGAATCAAGTGATGCGCTGAAGGAAATGATGGATTTCTCGCTGATGAGTGATGGAATTTTCTTGCTGTTTGCCCTGTCCAATTTCTGCACCAGCATTGGTTTCAACGTGCCTTATGTGTATATTACCGTAAGTTGAAGATCTTTTTTAGTGTCCAACAGGACTTCTTTTCTTGGTTCTTCTGCATAATTTTAATTGCCTTGGTTTTCGTTATAGGATCGTGCACTGGAGCTTGGAATTGAGTCGGAAAGCGCGAGTTTTTTGCTCGCTATCATTGGTATGGCTAACACAATCGGTCGCGTTGTCTTGGGTTACATTTCAGACAAACCTTGGCTCAATCGACTGTGGCTCTATAACGCAGCCCTTACTGTTTGTGGTATAGGTAAGTTTCGCTGAATATATCCCTGCCAAGAAAGAGAAATATGTTTAACGAATCATTATTCTCTTCGCGCAGCGACCATGTTCAGTGCATTTTGTTTGAACTACCCATCCATGGCGTTTTACGCCGCCGTTTTTGGCTCAACGATTGGCGCTTACGTGGGATTGACGTCAGTCATTTTGGCGGACTTGTTTAGCCTGGAAAAGTTAACCAATGCTTTTGGATTATTGTTGCTATTCCAGGGCGTCGCCTCATTAATTGGCCCTCCGATTGCCGGTAATTCACAGTTCCTTGTTGACACTTCGTCAGATACAAGGTCTACAGAGATAACGTCTGTTAATTGGATTCGTTACTAGGATGGTTATACGACGCATTGGGAAGCTACGATCCGGGCTTTTATGTGGCAGGGGGTATGATTGCTATCAGCGGTATCATGCTATTCTTAATTCCGTGTATTCAACGCATCCAAAATCGGTCAAGAAGTCAACAAGTTGAGGCACCTGAGAAATGCTGATCCTTCCTTAAGAGTTATACCATCCAAATTTTTTTACTGCCCTATTTTACCATAATACGTGTTTTTCTAAGAAGACTAGACACTATCGTTTATTTTTGTATTCGCTTGGAAAGAGCTTGATGTTTAAGTCATCCTAAACCTACCCACCCAGTGACGTCCATACCGGTTATTTTTTTTACAATTTTTCTATGCCTCCATTTGTGTTCGTTTCTTGGAATGAAAGCCTGGTGCTTGAAATTGTACATTCGTGGTTTCTTTACAAACCAACTGAAAGAACGGAATGTGGTATGTGTTGAAATGGTTTGTGATGCAAGCGATACAACATAACGATGAGTAATAAAATTCTACAGCAAAGCTTCTGATGATTTAATTCGTTCGATTTTCTACAATATTTTATTAAATGGGAGGTGATAAAAGGGAAGGGTAAATTGGTGCGGGAGACCAAATCAACAAAACAAACTTCATACATTTAAGTTTTGATAAAGTTCCATTGAAGGCACCTTCATAAGCGACAAATAATTTTCTTCATAAAATATTCAAACGTCCCAAAAGATATCTTCTCGTTCTGGTAAGACATGGTTTTTCACATTACGTTCCAACTGACTATGTTTCTTTTGTAACAATTCCACTTCTTTGCAAATCACAGACATTTGCTCTTGTAGGGTTTTTAGTTGATCCTTGAGCGCGTAAACAGTATCTACTAACGTTCTGCGACAAAACAGCCGAATTAGTATAATGTTTACTTAAAAAATGTTACAGAAAAAGGAAAAGAATTTCTGACGTACTTTTCCTCCACTTGGCTCGTGTTGCCACTA
The DNA here is from genome assembly GCA_022885665.1 of Triops longicaudatus. Classification (NCBI taxonomy): domain Eukaryota; kingdom Metazoa; phylum Arthropoda; class Branchiopoda; order Notostraca; family Triopsidae; genus Triops; species Triops longicaudatus. Next base: position 221,864 of record JAGQDJ010000031.1, on the reverse strand, counting down.
CCGTCTTCCACGATAATCTTCTCCTCCTCTGCAATTAGCACTTGTGGACTATCCAACATGGCTACTTATGAGAAAGAACTATCAATAAATAACTACAAAAAAATGAGAAAGAAAATGTTGTACTGGAATTTATGGTATTCCTCGATTTGGCACTCAAACAATACGCTTCTATAACTTGTAAAATGGCCATGTCATCGTCGTAAGAAGACTCTAGTGTAAAGATAAGTAAAAACAAAGTTGGAAAAATAATTAACATGTACAAATAGGGCAACTCAAGTGAATTAAAACGGTTGGAAATACCTTTCTTGCGTAGTTTTCGCTTCACATCTCTGTCAATAGCCAGACAAGGTTTCAAAGGCGGAGCGGGACGAAGACAATATTGCGACCAAACCTTGTAACTAGGCGGAGCAAAAACGCTATTGGTGGAAGGTGGGACGCAGGTGGGGCTGAAAGGCTGGTTTGGCTGCGAGCTTGGGTTTGACACGGTGGCCGGAGACAGTGGATGCCGTAGAACTACGCTCTTCGGACTGTTCTTTACTTCCACCGGTGGAGACTGTACCTATACAATCAACAAATGTTAGCAAACGGTTCGTTTGTTCCAGTCGATCATATCTAGGAATCCGTTAGTTCACATACCAAATTCCATCAAACAAGTAAAAAGAGTAACGAAAAAAAAAATGAACACTACGACTACAAAACCACGGATAAATAGAAAACGGACGAAACAAGAATTAGTACACATTTCTTTCCTGTAGCGTAGTTTAGGCAAAAGGAGGTAAGGTTCAGGAACGTGCGTTTCTTTGGTTGTCAAGCTTGTCTCGCAAAATTCGTTTGTCATCCATACAGCAAAACAAGGAACTAAGGCTTTTGGATTTAACAGAGACAACGGGCGCTTGCCTGCGGAGTTTACATCCGTTTCTCCTGTACACGAAGTTGTTCCTACACCCACTCCATGCCGCGATCGCGAGCTGATTTTGTGTATCACCAAATACTGCTGTGGATGACTTCGGACAGTATTGGCTATTCCAGGACCATCAATTTCACAAAGTTTCGTAGCTAGTTTCGCCTTAAGCCACCAATGGGCATACAAGGAAGCGCGAAACGTTTCGGGTTTTTCGTCGGATTCATCTTGAGAGTAGCTGGCACTCGCTCCAAGTGGAATTTCAACCATGGATTGTGCGTAGTGATTTCTTGAAGCTAGGGAATCCTTTTTTGCGCGCAAAACGACGACTGTTTCTTGACTATCATTCCTATTTTGGCTTTCTTCCTCATCTCTCACACTTACTTCGGAATGCCGCTCGCGGAAATCAGGTTCTTCACGCCCTTCAGGGCGCCCAATGTCTGCAAGACCAGAATCGGATGAATGTTGACTAGGTAATCCACACAAAATACTCATTGCCATGTCGCTAGCTCCGCCTAACTGCTCTTCTTCACTAGGAGTGTCTCTATCCCGCACATCCAAATCCATAAAACAGTAGGGCAGGTTTTCCAAAGTCACAGGTCGCGGGCTGACATCCTGGTCCGAGTATAAGGACAAAAAGTCTGACCGGAACTCGATTTCCGAACCAAAGGACGATGAAGGAATTGCTGGAGTATCGGGGTTTCGCACCAACTGCGCTTCGCTCCAGTTTACGGAAGGCCAGTGGGCGGGTAAAGACTGCGACCGACTTAAATTTGGTTCGCTTCTGGAAGAAACGGAGTTCAAACTGTAGAAGTCACGCTCTTCCTTATGCTGCGGCTGTTGCTGCCACCAAAAACTAGACGCTGAGGAAGACGTGGAAGTTGACGAGGAGGTAGACGAACAGATGGTCCATACCGGAAAAGCCACTTCTGGTAAGCCAATCACATATTCTCGAGCGGTAGTACGTCCTTCTGAACTGTCAAATGTCCTGAGCTGCGGGGGTAATATGAGCTGGCTGTGGAATTTGGGCTCTCCACGGGTGGGAGAATGAATTTCTGGAGTAATTTGGAGGTCACTTTGGGGTATCCATTGATGCGTTAGTATCATTTTTGTTTGGGGAGCGCGCCGGACAGCCACCAGATGGCATTCGACGCGACAACGGCGTCGGAAACGTTGGAGGTCTTCGGAGGTCCATTGGCCACCATGAGAGTGAGGGTGAAATAAAGACATTCCTAAACCTAGCCTCCGTTTACCCTCGCCACCTTCGATAATCTCTTGTAAAAGGCGGCGAGTGAGCAACCCTTCTTTCACCCAACGGACCACCATGGATGTCAAGAGACAATAAGGAGGACCTGACGGAGGTGAGAAACTTACATGTGGGAGTTTGAGAGTCGCACCTGCGCGACGAATCTGTGCTTGCAAGAGCTCGCACCAACGCAACTGGTCGTCTTTGGTCTGGCAAACCGCCACAATGCGATCAATCATTGGCCCCGTCACCTCAAAGGCGTTCCGTAACGATTCCTTGTCTTCCAAGGGCGTTACTTGCACACCTGATAAGGGTAACTTACCCTGGAGTGGGAAGAAAGTTAATTAATTAAACTATAAAGACAGCTCCAAAGATATGAATTAAGAAAAAGTACAGAATTTTGAAAAAAAAAGTTTTGAAAAATTGGAAGAGAAAAAGGGAACTATGAAAATGCGAGGCAAAGGAAATAAAATTATAAAAAAGGCAAGTATGGATATTTACAGCAAATGGTCTGGGCCAAAAGAAGACTTAGAGTAAACATAGTTTGATTTTTTTCCAAATTACCTCGTAAATAAAGGCAGAGAGACGGGGACTAACTGAAAGCATGACTAAATACTGCTGGAAGAGCACAAAGTAACGATCACGATGGTCCACACCCACTGCGACGGATCCCACATGTAAGATATCGCCTAATTTGGCCGGTTCTTCGCCTTCCCAATTACGGACCGTGCCGCTCATAATTTCCAGCTCAAGCTCTTTTTGTCTTCGAATGGCAGCGCAAGTTGACTATTTTTAATAGGAAAACTGAATTAATGATTTTGCGTTTTTAAATGAAAAAAGTCTGGGTTTAAACGAGTTTTAAACGTAATAATGTTCCCTAGTAACACGGCAATTAAATAGTTGATTTTTTTTACTGAAAGGTCTTTGTAGATATGGACTGAACGTTGAGTATCGCCACGGTCTGGATGACTCTCCTCCATGTGCCGTTCAAGTTCTTGGAGCATTCCCGCGTACTTATCCAGACGACGGAAAGGTTTACTCAATCCAGTAGTTAACACCATCAATGCCGGATTGGTTGCTCCTTTGGCTTCCATAAATGCCATCAGTTCATTTCTTTTATACGTAAAAAAAAAAGAAAATCCATTATTTTTTAAGCTTAACAAATGAAGCGGTTTTAGTGACAAATATGTAGGAGATGAACATAGCTGCAATGTCAGAAACATATACGAATGGTAGCCAACCTGTGTTTTTCTAAAACAGAAACAGCTTTTGGATGATTCGAACAGTACGTGTTGTGAAGGGATTTGAGATGTGCAGCCATGGAAAGAAAAAGCTTGCCGATGCGTTGGTCCTTGTCATTTTTACCTCGGCTTTCTTCCAAACTATTTAAAAGACGTTGATGAGCTTCAAGAATGTCTTGCACGTTGCCCACGAATACTGCGAATTCCGCTTTGGTCAGAAGCCTGAAAGAGAAACGCGTGTACATGATTTCAGAGTTGTGAACAAAATAACGGAGCCCCTTTACAATAGTTCTAAAACAATAGCTTGCCAGGAGACACCAGGTTTTACAACGACGCGACTAGCCTCGGACTATTATAGGGTTTTATGTCGGTACTAAAATAGGGACATTTAACCATACGTTTAATTGATATTATTACTTACAGTCCGTGCAGTAGCGTACATCAATCTAGCCTAATAATGCAGAGAACGTTCTCGTTCTTGGTGTGTGTAGTCTTCCTGTATACTGGATAATTTGCGCACACATTATGGTACAGTTCATACCATAAGGGGACACAACGTGTACTCGTTCTTTTAAACGAGCGAGCTCTAATGGAAATTACTATTAAAACAAAAGGATGAAAAGCCTCTCGTAAATGTAACCTTTCGTAGGAAACGAAACGAAAGTTTCAAACCAATTTCCTTTTCTGCCTAAAGTCCCGCACTAATTTTATTTTTTACGTACGCCGCGAAATTGATCACAAAACTTAACATTTTACGTCAGCTTGTACAATGATTACGTAAAATGTTATCGAACATAGCTACTCAATAACAGAAATTTTCTTGAGCGTGAAACCAATAAATCAACGATGCTATCCATCGTCATTGGCGATTGTAGGGGCAGACGAGTTTCGTCGTACTGTCTCCTACTCATCATTAGCACGTTAAGACGCTTTTGCACCGCTAAGAAACGATAAGATTGTATAATTACTTGTCTTGTTCTAAAGGATGCAGATAGGTCTCCCACAGTTGCTTTAGATCGTCAACGTGCGCTTTTTCTGAATCGATCATGTCTGTTAAGATCAGGTCCCGGTAAGTTTTTTGCTGGATCGCCACATCCGGTCCAACTTTGGCTGGGAGTTCAGACAACTCTTTCGCTTCTAATTACGGCAAAAAAGGTGTCCCAGGCATTCCAACGCAAAATAAACACAGTAGAAAATGAGCTCAATAGTTCACACTGGAATTTCAACGTTTTTTTATTTATTTTTTACCAGTCGGTTTAATTTCTTTGACATAATTTGACGGAAACCAGCCCGTTTTCTCATTTAAGGTACCTTCCCACCATCCTCCATCATCCATTTGTGTAATGGTGATAACGTCACCTTTGCGGAAGTTCAGCTACACATTTTATTCATTTTTTACTATTAATTTAGTTAACATGCGTTAATTACCCATATTAATTTACCTCATCATTATTTTTTCCTTTGAAGGCATACAAAGCCTGAACCAAAACTGGAATTTCTGCCATGATATCCTCCCATTCACACGAACCAAAACAAATGTATGTTCTTTCACTTTAATTTCAATCCACCAAGGAAAAAAGGTCGATTTCGCAGTGCTATTTCGGTACCTACCAACAAGGGAAAAATGGACCAAAAATTATGTGACCTAAGCTTTCTACATCCTGGTATTCGCTTTCATAAACAGTGTAATGATATGTGATATTTATTATAAGTTACCTTAAAGTATTTCGACTCACGGAACAGTTCCAAATCTCAAAACAGAACTGATTCAAGTACACATTGAAGTGAAAAGACCTCCAGTGGAAATAAAAGTCAGCTGGCGCTCAAGCGTTTTTGCGGCGAATTCAGGGGCAAGTGTCCCGTTTTTCTTTCGTTTCATTCCCCCTTTACTTAGTAATCTTGGCCCGTTCTCAAAAATGCATGCGACTTCTTAGAGTCAAATAACAAAACCCTTTTTTATCTAAAAATATACTTTCTGTCTGACCCTTGCTTAGCTTCATTACTGGAAAGAGTTCCTCCATTTATCTTAATTAGAGTTCTATCACGCATTAGCTACCTTACCTCCGTTCATTTTCCTACGCTCGTCATGTCTACGCAATACCGAATTTAAATAGCTTATTATTCTGTAAATTGTATTCGTATAATACGACAAACTACTAGAACCTTTCTTTTCGTGGTGTTGATATACTCCGATATTATAAATGAAGTAGAATCAAGATAGATAGAACAACGGAAACTACGCGGATAATTTTTCTTACTACCGAAAAAATATGCTGAGATCAAATCGTCTAGCTTCACTCCATTTTAACATACAATTGCCGGTGGACTTGAGAATTTTTAAGGATTTTAAGAGTTTTTTAAGCTTCACTTCCTGTTTTATGTAAAAAATGCAGTTAAGTAAATGGTAAACACCTGAAAAATTCCTAAGCATATGAATACTTTAAGTAATAGAAAGTAGTTAAATAACATATTCGTAAAATAAGATTTCTACTTCCGTAAGTTCGGATTGCTTTCCAAAATGGAATTATTCAAAATGCGCGCTCCTCAAGTGGTCAATCGAAGCAGCAGCCGTTGAGTGGCGTTAGGTGGGTGGGCGTTTTCGCCGACACCGAAGCAGAGAACGGAATTGCCAAAGTGGGCTGACGTGAGCGAGTAGACGTGTCTTGTTTTTGTCCAAGTTTCGCCACCAAATCGTGGATAAAAGTGCGAAACATTTTAAATGGTAAGTAACTGACTCTTTCGCTTTTCCATTGCTTTTTATTCTGCTTTATTCATGTTCGTATTCTGAAACCATAACAGAGGTTATCTAACGTAACCATATGAAGTTTTTTCCCTCTCGTGTCTACCATGTCTGTCACATCTTCACAGCATATAGAAACGATACTGATAACACCGTTTTTTATCCCACTTTTGTTTCCATTCACCACATCTAAAGTCACACCAAGTTAACCCAATGGATATTAGGAGGAATATCAGAACACTTTGGTTACTTCAAGTCGTTCAACACTGTCTTGGAAGAAACTGGTGTAGTGACATATACATGTCATTCGTTCCTTGCCCATGTTCTATTTTTTCGTGCCACTTGCTTATACTCTTTCAAATCTTGTTCAAAAGCTAATGGTACATTGATCGAGTGTCTGGACTGTTACCCGTAACAGTTTTTTGTAGACATCATTAATATATAATAGACAATAACGTAATAAAGTTATTTTCATTTGCTCCGTGACGTAATCTTAAATACCTTTATCCCCTCTCTTCGTTGTTGTGCTTTCCATTCAATTGAGTGAATAATAGCTCGTTTGCGTTCACAAGTTTCCCAGTTCCGGTTGCGCACTCTGGCCTGACGATACCAACAACTTTCTTTTGGGATTCTAATGTCCGTTTTTGTGTTCTTTTTCATATTATTTACGACACCTCAACGTTGAATCCGAAGACTGCCAAGGACCCGCGCGCCTTTTAACACAGAAAGACAATCCTCTTTATGCAAGAAATAGACATCAAAGCTGGTGAATGGCCCAAGTGGACAGCTGTACGTCTTTGAAGGATAATTTAGAACGGGGTCGTCCTTTGTTGGTGACCAACAACCTCCAAATGGAACATCTCAGCGCAGAAGTTGGTCGCCTAACTCCGAACGGCTCCTCTGGACCGGATTCTTCATTCCAAGATCATTGTTCCCATCAGCGACTCTCCAGTGATTCCGCAAAGCTCTCTTCTTCCTCCTCCATTCCGGAACCTGCCAATCCTCCTCTGCCTCACCTCCTTACCCCGATTCGGGAGAAAAATCCCCCGGTTGCTGAGAATTCCAAAGAAAACGAAGCGGAAGGAGAAGACCAGGGGAAAGAAACCGAAAACGATCCGAACGCCACCGCTCCGGCGGCTCATTACTCGTGGATTCACCCTCATCACCCCCTGCATCACCCTCCGCAACCACCTGTGGCTGTGAGTCCGGAAACTCCCATAGGGTTCGCTCCTGTGTTGGTCGATTCGCCGCACGGGTATGCCTGGGTGGCAGCGCCCCCTCCGCCCCCGCCCCCTCACTTGCATCACACCCACCCACCACCTGCAGCGCCCACTTTTCTGCACCCCTTGAACCACCCTCATCATCATCACCATCACCACCATTATGACATAGTTGAAGGTGTAGCTCCGCCCCCGCAACCTTACCCGCCCCCGTTCCTGAATTATGAATCAGGGCCACCCCCTTTCGAACCTACCAACTTCATGCCGCCGCCTGCGGCTCCCCACAGGAAGAATAAGGGTTCCAGAGGAGCGAGTTTAAGCCCCAAACGACCCAACGCCGCTGCCAATGGGCGGTCCAGTAGTGCCAACTCGCAACATGTGCCGTTAAACACCGCCCCCGCGGGGGCGGGAGGTAGTGGAAATAATGGGAGGTACACACCCTCTCCCTCGTCGGCCAGCTCCAAAGGATCGAGAGGTTCGTCACCTGCGATGACCACGCCCCCTGGAGTTCCTGGAGGAGGACAAACAGCTCAACCGACTGTGGTGCCAGGAGAACATGTGGTGGATTTACATGTGAACCTAGGAGAAACCATTAGGTTGCAGATGGGCGGCCAAGTTCAGGTCATTCAAGGTATGTGATATTTCTTTATCGTGTGAAGGTAACACTCGTTATAGCAAGCTGACTTATAACGAATGGTCGGTTATATTGGGCGGGTTTTAGAATAACGAACTGGATAAACGTACTGAAAAAAAATCTGGTATAACGAATTTAAACATTCTTATATGACTCGGATATCTTAACATAGTATGTATTTTTTGTTTCTTTTCAAGAGGTTGGTTAAAAAAAGCTCAACTGTACTACTTCTTATTTATTTGGGTTGTTTGATTTCTTTGTACATGGGTTACTTTATTAGTTTATTTGCTTAGGGAACGGTAAAATATTTAGTCAAGTTTGTTGGCTTTAGAGAAATGTCGAGTCAGTGAAGCTATTAAGCAATTAAGAATTGATAATATCATAAGTTGATAAGGTGTGTGCATTAAAGGATGATAATTATCGTCGTCTGACGTATTTAGAATCAAGAGTTCCGGATTCAAGGTCTTTGCATGCTTTTCCGGAGAATAGTCAATAGTTTTGTCAACTAATAAACGAAAATCTCTGTGTAGTCACTATGCTCGCGTCAAAAATAGAGTATTAGTTTAAAAAGTGACAAAATACGTCATAAGCAGATTGCTATGTTTCGCGTATTTCTTAATCAGATACAAGATAACTCCGATTTACGTCAATGATTGGGGAATTGCGAACAACTCGGGCAGTTGGCAAAATCTGATAGAAATTTTTACTATTATAGGATTTCGCTCATTAACTCCACTAAGATATGCTAGTATTGCATACACAGTCAAATAATTCAAGAGAAAGTCGAAGACAAAAGGAGGGAATTATCGTAAATAGACAATTAATTCGCGTCTTATTTGTGGGAATATATTGGAGGGAGCCCGTTCTATCCGTGCATTAAAGACTAATTATTAAAGTAAAAAGACGTTTCGTGAGAAAATACCCATGGTGATTGACACAACCTGGAACTTATGTAACTGGGTTGACATAATTGGGATTCTGTTGTATTTTTTGAAAAGAAAATAAGTGTCGAAATCGGTGATTCCCAAGGAGTACACGAGTACAACCTGGGTGAATTATCTTAACTGGATAGAATGCAGTTTTACATTAAATGACGACGTTGTGATTTACCGTGAAATGAAGCTTACCGGAAACTTGCCCAGTCGGGGTAAAAGGGACTTTTTGATAAGAAGTTTCGGGTTACGGAGGAAAAAGATGGAAAAGACTGTTCAAGCATTCCAAGTCTAGGAAGTCCTTCAAGAGAGCTTCTAGGTCGACATTCATACATTGAAAAAGCTGGTTTAATCGGACGGGTTAACTTGTAACTGCGTTTAGTCTTTTAGACTGTAAGAGTGTGGAGGCTTAAAATGATAAATGTTGGCAGAACGACGTAAAATTTACAAATTGTTTAACACCAATGTGTAACCCTTCATTTTACAGATGATTACACCTTGACCATTGTATGTTTCTTTTTTTTTACATTGGAGTCTGAATAAATAATTTCTATAAAAGAAAGTAAAGTTATGCTATCTAAAGTCACGCTTAATTATGTGGAGTTTGAAATTTTGCGGTTTATTATTACATTAATTTTGAAGTGTATCAGTTTTTTGAAAATTATGAACAGTGATTTTTTCTTTGTTAGATCACTAGTCTAGGTGTAACAATTATGACTGAAGTGAAAAAAACGCAACAATTATCAACGTATTTCCCTTTATCCCGATGTAGTAGATGTAGAAAAAGAGAAGAGAACGTGAAGAATTATGGATTATGGAAGCTTAAACGTTCCTTTCTTTAGCATTTCAGTCAGTAGAAGATTTTTGCAGCACCGTGTTTTAATACCCATGTTTTTCACCACATGCGCTCTTGAGTTTCGTGTTAAAAAATGGATCTCGTGACCGAATCCAAAGTTATCCAATAGAAAAATATTGTAGACAGAAAGACGTTAAGGACTCATAGACACAAAGGGAAAGCCAGCACGTACACTGAGTCAAGAGGGTAAATTTTACAGTGTTATGTAATTGCCGAACAAGTGTTGATGTTCTTTGGAAAGTTTTCCTACAGTCAAAATCTTACACGCGTGTAAATAACGTTTGTGATCTGCCCAACATTTTGGTCCTCGAGTTGAGACTTTTATTGATTTTTTCGCTCGCGTTGGTTACTTAATAAACATAACGAAAGTCGAGTAATTCTCCATGGCCTTCACTTTGCTGTCATGCCTAGCGCAGCCTTCCTTTTTTTTCTCTGTCTCTTGCCCATTTTTCTCTCATCTGGAAGATCTAGAATAATTTTCTCTCTATCTGTTCCATTTTGGTGGTATTCTGTGACCCTTAAGTAACCTTATTCCGAAGCCTGGCTTGTGTCTCAAGCAACTGTTGCTTATGTTTTCCGGAGCAGCAAGCAAAAGAAAGACCGAAAAGTGGTATATTTCTCGTCTCTTTTAACGAGGTTCCTATGCAAGAGCTGAGATGAGTGGGCGGGTTTCCCTAACGTCTGGCTTTTTCTTACTGAAAAAAACTTTGTGTTGCCATGCACTGACCTTTACTCTGTTAGTTGGGCGAATGTGGCGATGGTGGTAGTGGTGGGAGGGTGTAAACATGCCCCCCTCCTGTTCTTTGGCCTTGCCAAATTTGGGTTGTTAAAAGCTCGAAAAGCCGTCTGAAACGGCTCCATATTAGAGAGGGAAGAGGGGTATACAAATGAAGAACCCTTCGGATGGGGTAAAATGGTGTAAATAAGTCCGTAAAAATGTTGGGTGGACGAGTAGCTAAACTTACCGTATTTCGAGATATTGATGCTAGAGGGATTTTGTCTGGCGGAGGAAAAAAATGCGAAAAAAAGGAAGTAAGAAGGGATAAACATATTTCATGGCTATTCGTGCTAGGTCAACACCTTTAGCAGATTAGAGAAGGTTTGTATAGACGTTGTAAAGTTGAGTGAATGTCGTAGAGAAGACGAACAGCTTCGAAATACCGTTGGGGAAAAAATGTTAAGAAAACGAACAGAGCGATAAATTAAGTTGTCAAGAACGTCAGTAGCAGTCAGTTGAGTTAAGATTATTTTGCTATTGTTGCGTCTTGGAAAAAAGGGTTCGTAGACGAAGAGCGGGCTTGGAATGTTGAATGATAAGCAGAATGAAAGCAAAGAGTGATACAGTATTAGAAGTTAGTTTTTTGACTCATTGAGTTTTTGGGTGGCTCGTTGTGCGCTAAAGACGAAAAAATGGTTTTGGGTTGACTGCACTTGATGTCTATGGAAGTGCGTAGGAACACAGTTGAGTAACGTTTACGTCCATTTCTCTTCTAATTTTATAGTTTGAGTTATCAAACATCTTAAGCAGCTCTTGTGCACCCAGATAATCTTGTTTTCGCGTGTTAAAATACTGCAGAAAATATCGGCAAAAATTGCATCCTGAAAATCAGCCATAAAACCATAAAAATACTGACAAAACTAAGTGAACATTGTATTGTGCAGCGTTGGTAATAACTGGAGCATTACACGATTTTATTTGGGGCGTTAAAACTATGCCACTAACCTTCCTATATTTTCGTTAACTGACTTGTAATTACAAACCCGCTAGAGCGTAAAATGACCCTCTAATGGAAGTAAAATGTCCGCTTGCTTTTTCCCTCATTCGCTCCTCCGAACACCCACTCCACCCAAAAAAGAATGCAAGTCATTTACGTCACATTCTGCGGGCTCCTGTGACGAAAACACGGCTTTGCTTTTTATGAATGGCAGACACCCCTTAATGAGTAGAACGTAAGGGTTCCATCGGAGGTGGAGGGAGGAAGGTAGGAAACTTCGTTATCAAAGGACAGGAAATTGGTACCGCCCACTTGATTAACCTGTTATTGAGCATTTGTCCTCTTCCAATTTTTCTCCTCTGGTCCTTTAATTTCCCATACTGTCCCTTGCCGAATGGAACTTATCTATTTTTCAACATATAGAAAGTGATTAACTATTGACATGTATGCTTTTAACCTTAACGTATTACAACCCATAAACTTTCAGTTATGCTTGTAGAAGTTATTTTCATTTAAGTAAAAGACGCATTTGTGTACAGTTAAGTACAGTGTTAAAGGGTTTTACTACATGTGTTGTGTTAGTATGTCCACGTAGTGTGCGTTCGTTCGTCTGGTTGTTAGTTTAAGGTGTAATTGTCACTTTAGACACGTTACCACGTTGATAGATTGTAATAAAGTGGCGCAAGCTAACAAAATAATGACCGGTAATAAGAAATCAACGCTCCAAATTAAAGCGTCTATTTACGGTTCCTCGCCGAATTTTCCTTGAGGGTAATTTTAGGTGGCGCTTTTTCAAGCTGCCTGTCGAATGGGGTAGAAAGAAGTTTCCTGGGTGCTAAGGAAACGAAACGGGAAAAGATGAAAAGCGAAAGGGAAAGAAATGATACCATGAGAAAGGCGGATTTGCCTGTGAAGATCAACACTGCAATGCATATCAATTATAGGAGTAAGATGAGATGAACTGGAGCGGACGTGGACATGCAAAGAACAAAAGTCGCGAAAAAGGAAGATGGAACAAGCTTTTTATTTGGCAGTTAGTAGGGGGAATTCTGCAGATTACATTTCTCTCAGCGTTGCATCAATGGCGTCAGTTGGATGCGATATGAAATAAACAGCTTCTATTTACTCCAGCTCTCCCCTTTCTCTTTCTCAGAAATCTCTTTTTATTTTTGGTATAATTTTATTTGACGTTCTTTTATTGAACTTGTTGGGCAAAATGAGCGTTGACTTGGTCAGGGGCGACATGTCACACAAGTCGCACAAGGTAAACTGGCTTTCCGAAACTTGTGGGCGTCGAAATTTTGTCACTCGACCTAGAATACCACCCGAACTTTAGGGACGAGCGGGCAACGAGACAAAGCCTTTTTTTTTCGTCGTTTAGCTTAATACAATAGCTGTGTTTCCGGAAAATATCGTGTTGCCTTAAATAACCTTAAAAGATTTCCGTCTGCGAATCAGACGTTGATTTTTTTTTTTTTGGCTAGTAACTGTTTCCTGTTTGTTTTGCTTTCCGCACGAGCTGCCGTTTCGTGCTACAAACGGCTATGATTTTTTAAAGGAAGGAAAATGTAATATATTTACGATTTTTTGTAATCATCTTTCTTCTTCGTATATCGTTGCACTTTTGGCAAGCAATGTCTTTGTACAAAGTATATGTCAAAAGAAGGAGGGAGTGAAGCAGTAGGGAAAGAACAAACAAACTGGAGATGAGTTAAAAGAGTAAAAGGTAGAAACGGAGAAAGAAGGATAAGAGGACGTCCTCCTGCTTCATACTCTTCGTCTTCTGTGAAAGGGATGTGTTATGTATATTTCATGGCCCTGAATTTCTCAGTCACGAGGCGATTGCCACGTCGCGAGCATGAATTTTGGCTGAGGGAGACACTTGAAAGTGCGAAAAAAAGGTGTCGTCGTGAGATTTCCTATCACTATTCGAAGGATTTATCTCCTTTAACGTGTTGCGAACCTTAGAGTGTACATTTAAATCTTCCGTAGTTCAAGTGGGCTTAGAGAAGATTTTGTGCTGGTGAAACCCTCCAAGGATTAAAACTACTGATTCGTTCTGAAATCGTGCCTTCAAGGAGTATGATACTTTTGAAATCATAGATAATGTAGGAATTTCTCGATCAGAAAATGGCATTTTATTCCGTCGTATCATCTGGGAGTAGAAGCTGAGTTTAGACTTGAGGGTTCAATGAAAGCTTTCGGAAAGAATATTACATTTCGAAATATAAGTTGCGTTCGTTCAATCAAGAGCTGTGAAGGACGTTCGTGCTCAAGGATTGTGATTTTTTGTCGAAAAGTACCAGAAAGCGTGAAAAGACAATAAAGCTTCTTTAGTGATGTTCCTCTGGGGCATTTTCGATGCTTTGGGAACGAGTTGCGGTTTTCATAAAAAAAAAGATGTAGTAAAAAAGCAAGGAAAATATGAGTAGCTTATAAGTAACGGATGGGTGGAGCTAGGTGAAGCATATGTTAGTGGAGTCTGTGTGGTAGAATTCCGTTAAACAGGTGCATATTGACCTCCTTTGGATGGTGACCGAGTCCTGGGGATTGCTATTGAATTACGAGAAAAAACAGGCTCGAGAACTTTGTTGGACGCGGTGCCGTTACATTTGCTTTTGTTGTTACCGCTATTCTGACTGCAAATTACCGTATTGGTTAGCGTTAGGCAAAGCTCATTTGGGTACATTAAGCAAAAGCCTGCGTCATCTTCGAAGGTTGCCTCGATACCGGTGAAGTGTTTGTTTGGGGCAGGTTTATGCCAACTTTGTGTAGCAACAGGTTAGGGAAAGATTTTTAGTCTAAAACGCCTCGTTATCAGTATCAGTTCCTATATTGACATTTGTGACCATAATTAGAGAAAAAGGCTTGCCATTTGAGGCGTCAAGTACTCTCTAGTTGCACAGCAACAGGTTGGGAGCAGGTTTTGATCGAACATTGCAACATAATCGATCAATACTTGTACAACTATTACTAAACCATAGTGTGGAGAATTCGTAAGTTAATACGTTGCAGTTACGTTAAATTTTCAATTTAGCCAAGTCAGTCTTTCGCTTTGGAATTTTGATTCTCAGTAATCCGCAATATATAAATTTTCGAGGGCACTTTTATTGTCTTTGCATTGTGTAAGGCGAAAATGGCGTGGAATGAAAATAAGATTTACCGAACGTGATTATTCTGCGCTAGAATTTTAAATGAAGGAGCAGATTTCACGTAGTTAGCAGAATGTAGATGTCAATTAAATCGATACGGTGTCGTGAGAGGTTTTGTGGTCAAGGAAAGTCCATTTATGTAAGAAAGGAATGTGGGCCTATAACCTTGGCAAGGCTAAGGGGATGTTAGGACCCGTGTTTCGCGGAATTGTTTTGCAAATGGACCAGATAACGGAAAGGGAGAGGGTTCGTTAATGTCGAGACCATACAACACAAACAAGAGTCAAACGGGAAGCCGGTGAGCGTTTAAACCGTTGTAATCAGTTACGGGCGAACGCTTTCTGTCTTTACCGCTATGGATAGCCTATATACCATTCGTACAGACTTGTTTGCTGTGTAGATCTGACGCAATGTTTCGCTGTCCTTTGTAAAGGGAACAGAACCCATATCCTGTACAACACCAACACTTCATGTGAAAGGTGATTTTGTATATCGCGTATATTGATTTTACGCGGCCTTTGTAAACGTCACCGACATTTTACTTCACGCTGCTGGTTTCACATGCGGATTTGAAAAAAAATCTGTATTCCGCGCAAATTCCGTTTCGCGCATTCAAAACAATAGATTTTTTTTAAATCGCTGGATCTAAATATTCGAAGGTTCTTGTCTCAGAAAAGAGAACTTTCTGTATGACGCGAAAAGTAATCGTAGAATTACTAAAAATAGTTTCATTGTTGTGCAAGTGTTACATTTTTCATATGAATAGTGAGTATTCTCAGTCGACCAGTTATCACTTGCTGTCATTTTTTGGGAAAATGTGACAAATCAAAGAACAGGGAAAGTCACCCACGGAAACCCGGTTTAAAAGGACGGAGCCTCGGGTATCCTAGCGATCCAGCAGGGATTGCTTCACAAGACGGTTGAATTCCTTATGTCCGCATAAACTAAATGTGCGTGCCAACTAAACTAAACTAGTCAATAATCATTATTTCGATCTTAATTTACAACCCGGAGGAGTTCGTCACAACTGCTTTTCGACAAAGCAGCTATGCTTTTTTTGTGACAGAAAATTCTTTTTGGAATCATGTTTGAAGTGCTATTAACAATTGGTGTTTAAAAAATCTATCACAGTCTCTTCTTAAAACGCTTAAATATTAGACTTGAAGGAAAGCGGAAAAATAATAATAAAATGCGCCATAGCAATATGCAAATAATTTTGGGGCACTTTGCGAAGCTAAGTGGAAAAATTCTGTACGAATCTGCACTTAACATAAAAAATTGACAGTTAAGAAAAAAAGAAAGAATCGTTTCTCTGTGCAAATTCACTATTCCAAACATTTATTTATTTTTATTTCGATTTTTCGTGTTTTAGATAATTGCCAAGTCTGGACAGAGTACAGAACGTAACCCTGTGTATCGCGAAGTCTTATTGTGTATAACTAGTTTAGAGTAAACCTCCCTGCCACCTCCTTTTCCTAGAAGGAACAGAACCCGTACAGTACAGGCGAGAATTGCTTTCATCACTAAACCGTGACTAATTGCTAATAGAAAAAGGGTAGTGTGTACGTGAGAAAGATAAGCGAGCCAGCCAGTCCAGCTTAAACAGATCTCGCAGAACCTCCCCCGCAGAACGCGAGCAAGTTTTCATCATACGGAAAAACGACCCATCATGTCAAGGGTGCGTGGGTTGTTGTCTGATTCGAGCAAGGAGGATGAGAAAAACAGGTGTCCCCTAAATTTTTAACATACAAACAAGAGAAAAATCCGCTTGAACTTACCATTCCCTAGTATCGCTACCAGAATCACTCAGCCGTAGTGAAAATCCGTTGACACTGTCCATGAGATATTTTCAGTGTCAGGAAATCCAAAGAGATAATTACCACAGGAAGTTCATATGGAAGGGGAGAAATGCCATTTCCTGATCTTGAAGTTTTATTTTAAAAAAAGACATTAAAAAAAGTAAAAAAATAACGAGTTCTTGTCAACTTACAGTTTATGGTATATCGGAAGAAAACGAGGATAGAAGGAAAGGTGAATGAAAATTGAGGAAAAAAACTTGCGCCTTGTTGTAAAATGAGCCTCCTATGTGTAATTGGAAGATAACTATCTGCTTACACGCGTCAGAGAAAAAATAAAAAGAACAATGACGGCCAGTGTTGACGCGTTTTGGAGGCTCGGAAATGCGGGAAATTCAGTACCGAATCCTTTGACGGTTTATTATCCGCCATCGATGATTCCGTCTCACCAGCATCAGCATCCGGGGGCGAGTTCGACCCATTTTGCAGCCGTGGATTACTTCCCAGAGTTCCATGGTTATATATTGGGAAGCTTAGAAGCGATCGAACAGCCGCTTATGTGTATGCACACGGAATATGGTAAACTCGTTATCGAGCGTTTTTCAAATGGGGTAGTGAAATGGAATGGGTCTTTGCTTGTGGATATTTTTTTTTTCAAAAACGAAAAAGTTAAACGAATGTGGAAAAGAAGGTTCGGCGTCACTCCTGATTAAGAATGGTACATAATGTTTTGTCTCGAGAAAAAATCTGAATGTGCCTTGTGAAAGCTGTTTGGCAAAAACATTTCGTTAGCTTCGAAAATTAAATTTTTAACTTGGGGAGTGGAGGAGCGTTTGTTGTATTTGTTCGTCTTTTAGAGCATCTTAGGCATATGTTTGTGCTACACAATTTACTATTTTTCTAATTTGTTTATAACGTTTTGCTTTTTTAGAGTTAACCTGTTCAATATTCCTGTTTTTAAAAATAATGTGAAAATAATACCGGTTTGTGACTTTTAATCTGAGGAATTTCGTGCTGGAATTCTTGAAAGCTGATACACGATTGAGGTGAAACAAAGCAGAATTATAATGAAAGTAGCGCGATTGGATGTGATAGGGCATTCCACATAACCCACCTTGGAGTGTATCGTACTTCCCAGTCGGATGTTTTCAAGTCAGGGAATTTTCAATATTAATGTTATTGTAAATGTTCCGTGACTGGATAGCCTGGGAAAAAATATTTTGAAAGTCCCTCAGTGTGAATATGAGCATTCGGGGAAAACTTGTTGCTGAGTCGTAAAGTCCACTCATATGCCCTGAGCAGAAAAAAGGTCAAAAAATTGCGTGCCGACTCAAGTTAGCTCGTGTCAAGCATGTGAGCACAAGAATTAATATAGCTTTTTTTTATGGGTCACGTTTCCTGTTTTAGACTAAGTTTCTTGGGAAACGATACGAATGACCGCACCAGTCACGCGCATGATTCACTTTTCTAGTAATTCATAGTTGTTTTCAAGTACACTCGGACGAAAACGCTTCGATTTGATAAGGGTCGCAGAGCTACGGACTTATCGAACGGGACGGTATCAATTTTCCGTATTCTTGCTTCAGCGGCATATGTTTAATTTTAGCAAAGCTATTTGCGTAAAACAAATTGCTAACTAAGTGTTTTTAAGCATCGGAGGATTAAAAGAGTAACAATCCCCGTGTCCGAGGTTCTAACACCATTATTGAAATCGAAACTTCGCTGGGGGTACTTTTCTTGACTTCTAAAATTATGTGATTTTGGAAAGTTAGTATTATCTTTAGAGTTATTTTTAGCGATATTGAAATGAAATGTGTCAAGATAAATTCCTTGTCGGTGTCTAATTATTTTAACTTTAGAATAATAACAGCACATAAGAGCGTAAAATAATAAAAAGTTTGCTTATATTTTCGAATATTTGGGTCGTGTGGGACGGGCAATACAAAAGAACATGACATAAAAATATTTTTCATGTGTATTTTTATTTTTAAATAGGACCGGCCACAGTGCGTATGGTCTCAACAACCGATTCTCCGCCTGTTCCGTTACCAGTCCAAGTTCCCCCTGGCCACGTCTTGCAACAAATTGTAGACGAACATGGAACCCTACGACACGTCATTTTATCACCAGCCCCTGCACCCGGTGCTCCTATGGGCGTCCTGCCCTTAACCACGCCTACCCATCCTCCCCCTCAAGCTCCTCATTATGTAAGCGTTTTTTGTTCTCTCATCATAACATATACTACGAGATAATCTGTCATGCTGTGAGACCACGTAAATCGCAATTTGTTTTACATCGTATTCATTCGGTCATCTATTACGCTTGCGGAAATCAAGTAGCCTTAGTAAAAAATTTAATAGAATAAATGTTTTTTTATTATTGTTTTATTTTTAACTCATCGTGCCTTATTATATACGTGACTGTTTAAGTAAATTGTTTGACATTATGTTGCAAATATTCGTTGATTGTATTATTTATGTCTTTTCGTGTTGCAGAGTCAAAGTCATAATGCCAGTCAACCTCCACCCCATTTCTACCCCAGTCAGGGTTATGGACCCCAAGGAGGATCAGGGGGTGGCGGAGGTGGAGGAGGAGGGGGTGGAGCGTACCATTACGGGAATCCGCCAGGAATGGTTCATTCACACCCCATGGGACCTCATCATACAACTTGCCACGCCCATGGACCTGCTCCTGGCTACAGCGTTATGTCCCCACCTAGTTCACAAGGTATAAAAAGCTGATAAACAAGCAGAGGCGGCAAAATGTAGATTAAGGAAAGCGAATGAATAGGGAGAAGAAAATGGAATATAAGTTTGATTGACAAGTACTTAGAAGACTTTGCTAATTGGATTTTATGGGGGGTTTGGAAGTAGGGGCTTCTTCGCCACCGCCTGTCAATTTTCATAGCGAGCGGGCACGGACGCAGTATAACAAACTGAGGAAGAAACTGGAGCAGAAAATTATGAAAGACGCTAATAATGTGCCGGTGACGACAAGCACCACTGCCACTGCCTTGAATCCTCATGTGCTTAGGACGCCACCCCCGTCACCACAGAAAGGTGAATGTTAGTTTTAATATTGTTAAAAATTGTCTTGTATTCTTTTTGCAGCCGCTGAAAGTGACGCGTTTCTAGATGTTGGATATTCCTATTTGAACCGTTCAGTGTTTGAGTTGCACTTTAGACCAGAGAAATTCAAGCTAATAAAGACACATAAAATAGAATTACGTTATAGGTCTAGAAGTACTGATATCAAGAAAACGTCGTCAGGGTGCTTCTGTGAATATCCTGTGCGAAGTTTCTGCTCTTTGGAGTGTCAAATCAGCACACCGAAATAAAAAATTCCGTCAGAGTTTTGCATGACAGCACGCGCCCTTCGATAGTGAACCTTCTTATAGCCGACATTTTCAAGCCAGCTCAGAAAATTAAGCAAACTCACCAAGTCAGTGTGGGAGGGTACTATTGTGAAGATTGGAAAATACGGAAAGGCGATACCTGCTTGTAGTACTTAACGCTGTAAACAAGCAGGCCGAAAGTCTTTCAACGACCACCCACTAATGTGTCTGAGTAGAAGTTCCTACGATTTTCTACTCCCTACTAGTCACACAAGGCAAATAAAGAAATACCATGGTAAAAATATATACCATGGTAAAGACTTTCGGTTGGTAATCTTTAGTGCAACACTACCTCTTAGGTCTTTCCAGTTTCCTAGAATTTGACTTCAGTGCAGCGTGATCTGAACGGAAAACGCACATTATTCAGCCGTTCTGTATATTAAACAAATGAGATGGAACTTTGCGAAGATCCTCGCAGAGTATCTCTGCAATGACATACTGAAACGTTGTAATTTCTGTCGTTAGTACACTACTTTGGATAGTGGAAGCTGTTAGATATAATACGCATTGTAATTCAAGAGTTAATTTTGCATTAGCCCGTTGACTTATCCTGTAAAACACATCATATTTGACGTAACTTAATCGTGTTTAATTGGCAAGCTTAACTTGAAATTTTTGAAATTGTGTAAATCAAAGAGATGATGTTTTGCTTATGGAAGAAACTTGCTTATGGATGATTTGATTTTTCTCCTTTAGGCTTAGATCCAAGTCAGGTGCGGCGTAAGAAAGATAGGAATTTCAATTTGGAACCTATGGGAAATGCAGACCAAGACAGAAGCGGAGACGAAGAACCGAGCGTTCTAATTTCATTAAGTCCTCCTTCGGTAAGCCTCTTTTTCATTAACAAATACTGAAAACCGAGAATAACAAGCCATGCCTTCGGCTGAAGGAAAACAATTGAAGGATCTATTTCTTTAATTGAAACGAAAATTGTCAAAGGAAACATTGCTAGCTCAGAATGGCAACAAGTTTATTTTTGTGTTCGCATGTGTAGGTGGAACAAGTGACGTCAACCAGTGCCGATGTTTCTTGGGTGCCATTGAACAGTGCTCCTGAGGAGAAAATCAGTCCAGAAGTGACATATGAGCTCCTTCTCTCTGATCGAAGTTCCACGCGACACATATCTTTACGAAAAGAAAATGAAACGTAAGGAAACAGCTTGCTTTTTTTTCTCTCTTTTCCCCTTTTTTAGAGGTTTGGCTTATTATTTTCTTCTGTATAGATTACTCGATCTGAGACCTGCCAGTGAGTATCAACTCACTCTTTGTGCCTTATTTCACGATGGAAGTGTCCAGTCTTCAGAACCAGTGGTTTTCCGCACCTTACCGAGTGTTCCAGACAAGCCCCTTCCCAAAGTCGTTTCCAAGGCCAAGAACAGCCTCCAGTACCGGTAGAAAATGCCTTTGATTTTTTTTTAAAAAAAGAGCTTTAACTCTTCGTCCCTATATAATTTGCCCACCAAGCGTACGACCTTTGTGTTTGATGTCTATATTTTTGCAACTTTTTTATTTTCTATTACATTAACTCTTAAATTTACTTTAATTATTCCATACTAAATTTCAAGCCTTGTTTAACTTGCGCTTATTTGAATTTAAGATGGAACCAACCAGCGGACAATGGCGCGCCTTTGCTTCACTACATCTTGGAGTGGGATGAAGGGCTAGGCAAGCAGGAATTTAAAGAAGTTTACCGTGGGAAAACAAAACAATATACGATAACGAAACTCCAAGCTTCGACTTCATACGCTGTTCGTCTAGCTGCCGTTAATGAACTGGGAACGAGGTAGAGATATATTCGTCTCCTTTGTGCTTACAATGGAAAATAATCATAAGAGCTTTGATGAGAGTTTAAGGTTGTGTGTTTCTTTTGATAGCCCTTGGTCTGAAGTGATAGTGACGTCAACCTCAGGTACAGCGCCTTCACCTCCAGCGCCGCCTGCCCTTAAATCTGCGACGATAGATACTTTGACGCTATCGTGGGTGAAACCATCGGATCACCTGTGTACCTTGCAAAAATCGGATCCATCTACTGGCCATGGGTTTCTGAACGAATACCATGGTTTAGACGCGGATCACACTTGTGTAAAGCTCCAGAGAAGCACGCCTTACAAATTTAGAGTAAGAAAATGATGAACCTTTTTACATAAGCTCGTCCTGCTCATTATCGAGACTGTTATTTATAGTTTTTTTTTCTGAACATAAATTGAACGGAAAACCAAGATTTTTCGCACATTCTTCCTTAAGTGTTTAATAAACAAAATTATTGCGTTTTTTTCCTCTAATTTTGTGAAACTGTTTGGAATTGTTTTAATGGTGCTTTAAATAACAGCCTTATCTCAGTAAAGATGATTTGCTGAAATAAGCCTTTTTACAAAATTTTTAAAATTTATTTTCCTATTTGTTAAACAAAATTAATGAAATGTCGCTTTTACTTTTGTTATCCAGTTACAGTTACAAAATGACTCGGGAACCTCAAAATGGTCTGATGAAGTGACGTACTGCACGTTACCAGACAGGCCTCACCCTCCTTCTCGACCTTGTCCGAAAGGCAAAATCCACGCCTACAGCTTTAAAGTGCGATGGGCACCACCGACGGATAACGGGGGCGCGCCTGTCACACGTTATACTTTAGAGCTTCAAGGTGGTCTTGATGAGGAGTTCCGGCCCGTCTGGCAAGGCAGCGAATGTGAAGCGCTCTGTGATCATCTTTTGCCAGGCACGGACTATATGGTCCGTGTGCAGGCCACAAACGCCGGAGGAACGAGTGATTTCTCTGAAACTTATACTGTCACCACAGAGGCTGTCGCCGCTGGCCAATGTCCTTCCCCGTATTTGCTAGGAAAACCCAAAGCATCTAGTCTCCAACTACGATGGGGTACACATTTTTTTTTTTGCCTGTTCATACTCGAGACATAGTAAAGAATTTAGTAACAGACGAAAAATTTTGAAAAGTTCTGATGTTAGTACTAAGTTTTTGTAAGCCTGTCTCTTGTAAGGATGATTTTGAAGATTTTCGTTTGAAAATTACCTTAAACGTTTTGGTAGAACTTCTTTTGAAATCAAAAGAGATCTACCCAGTAATTTTAGAATTTTTTCTTCAAATGAAAGTTTAAAAGTAACAGAGTAATGAGTCTTACAATTTGTTATATACAGGAGATTATTTCGTACGTGAAATTTATTAATGATGATCATTCGAGTATTAACGAGGAAAACTATTTGTTGTCAAAATTTTTCCCCGGGAGGTGTAATTCTCTTATCTAACATGTTTACTTAATATTGTATTATAGGACCACCCGCCACAGATGGAGGAGCAATTATTAGTAGTTACGAAGTTATGTTAACGAATCCAGATAACTCCAGTCGTGTAGCGTACGTCGGAAGAGAACTTGAGTGTACCGTAGCTTCACTTTCGCCCGGAAGACCGTATTTATTCCAAGTTCGAGCTATTAACCGAGTGGGGGTAAGTTAGAATAACATTACACTGTGTGTAGTATTGAAAAAAAAGAAAGAAAAAAGAGACCCAACAGACTTCCCATGCTTAACGCCACAACGTTGAGGCGGATGTGTACCATTCAGACTCTTTCGAACGTTCCTGTCCTGCTGAGCTTCTGTCGCCAGCATTGCTGTGCCATTAGCATACGCCGCTTTGTCGTGACCGTTTTATTTTGTTATTTTTTCAAGAGAGAGAGAGGGAGAGAGTACTGTACAGCTTAGTCACTTAATCGAACTTTAGTCTGTAAAAATAACGCTGCAAAGCTGGCAAAGTGGCAAGTGACCGAAAAGTCTGAAAAGTTAAGGTGGATTGTGTCAATTCGTAACAGATTTGAGTTACGAGTGCAAAGAATGAAATATTCTGCCTTGACCACTGTAAATTATATATGGTGTGGTTTCACTGTAGGCGGGGCAATGGTCGCCTGCTTTAGAGGCAATTAGTGGGGCTGGGCCGCCGGATGCTCCTCGCGAATTGAACGTTTCTTTGCGCACGCCACACACGGCCTTAGTCACGTGGGACGTTCCTCTGAACAACGGAGCGGTAATTACGGAATATAGACTTGAAATGGGTACGCCCATTGCAGAAGACCTGTTACCTGAAGGCGATGAAGTCGGTTTTCATTATCAAACTGTCTACACCGGTCCTGCTACAAGTTATGAAGTCAGGGGCTTAGCACCTGCAGTTTTGTATCTCTTCCGAGTTCAGGTAATTATCTGAATCAAGATAAATATTTAGACAAATTATGTGAGAAACCGTGTTGTAGATTTGATGCAGGAACTTAACGTTGGGTGAATTTAGTAAATTACGTTGTTAATATAGGCATTTAATGCGGCTGGTGCGAGCCCCTACTCGCCCGCAGGTCGCGTAACCACGCCCCCTTCCACTCCCGGGGCTCCTACAGGGTTACGGGTAGAAAGTGCAACCTCGCAGTCATTAAGTTTAGCGTGGAATCCAGCAGCAGCGCATGGGTCAGCCATCTCATACTATAACGTAGAGTGGGGCACTGAAAAGTTCATCCAAGCCACGCCTGATGCGTTGCCACATATCGTCTTAACCGATTTAGTACCGGATACTGTATACCGGTAAGCAGATTGTTTTAATGATCTTTTCTGGAAAGTTAATATTTTATTTTGTTTATCCTTATAATTTTTATGAAAGTGGAGTTCGTGAGCAACAATAGGCTAATTTATGTGTTTCTACTAGGGTGAGAGTCCAAGGTGTGAACGGAATAGGCGAAGGTGCGTTTTCTTCATCTATCAAAGCCGTAACGGAGCGGTCACCACCTTCACCCCCGCGCTTAGAGTGTTTGGCCGTGGGCCATAACTATCTGAGGCTCAAATGGGCCGACAAAAACGTGGATTTCACACAGTATACCCTCGAAATCAAGAACGCTGGAGATTCTGAGTAATTTTTACACTTTCGAGGCTTTTATTAATGTGCTTCGTGATCGGTTCCACTGGTCGTCATAAAGAAAAATATTGCATGTGTGTATTTTCTCAGGTTTTTCGAAGAGTATCACGGACCAGCGTTGCAGTACAAAGTGACGCGGCTAGAGGAATTAACAAGTTATGAATTCCGCATTTGTGCCTCGAATGAAGTAGGACAGGGACCGTACTCGAGCCCGGTGGTATTCAAGACATCCAGAGCCCCACCTACGGCCTTGAAAGGTAGATAGTTGTAGAATTGGAAGAATCAACAACTTAGTTGTATGTTTTTTTTTTTTTGTTTTTTTTTTATCTATCTAGGAATTAAAGTTTACAGTGTCATGGAAAGGAGTTGTAAAGTGGAATGGCCGAATTGTAGTATCCTTGACAGCGAGGACAAGATCGAGTACTTGGTCCGACTTGAAAAATCAAAAGATCCGGACTCATCAAAAGTAAATTCACTTTCTTGATTATGCTCTTCGCGAGTTATAGCTAGAGTCGTGAACTCGCATTTCTAATGTATTTTGTTTTACCCAGATTTTTATTTCTTTTAATTTATGTACTTATTTATCTTTTATTTAACAGCGGAGCGTAAGGACAAGTAATACGACATGGTTATTGGAAGGCTTGGAGCCCGGAGTCGAGTATAGTGTCCGAGTTAGCCCAGTGCGAACTGGTGACTGGGGAGAATTGCAAGGAGCCTTTTCACCGCCCACTCTTTTTAATACCACTGCATTAATCCCTGTGAAAACAACCCAGAAACCTTCCTCTTCACCAGTAAGAGTACGAATTTACTATATAAAATACGTGTAGAACGTTAGGCATTAATGTTTTTTTTTTTTCTGCAGCATGTGGAGAAGACGCGAAAACCGTTGACAGATAATCAGCGAGCCTTGATTATCTTATTAGGCTTCTGCTTCTTTGCCTTACTGATGGCCATCATCGTCCAGCAAGTGTTTTCCCGTTAAGAAAGGATAGTTACAACATGACTGGGAGAGAACTTTTCATCGCCCATGAAATGATTCAGGGTATTGTCTTTGTCAATCTTACTTTCCCTTGTTCTCTTCCCCTCTCACATTGTTGTGTCCAAGAGCGCTCTAAAAGTAGGCATTAAACAAAAATGGGACCAGGCAAGGGCAGCCAATGAACTGAGCAGACTGTTGAAAAAGATGTAATGAAGGAAACGAGGGGAAACTTTCAGTGAAAACTCTCGGGGCAAGTGGCAAATGTGTACTTAGCAAAAACAAGTGCAAGAACATGCAAAAGGGCATGCAAAGAGGGGATAAATTAGCTTAGGAAGCTTGATTGGTTGAATTTTACTATTTTGCCAAAATCCCCGCGCATTCGAAACCAGTAGGACATTTCTGGCTTTCTCATAAAGCAGTTGGACATTCCCGGAAGTATAAAAAAGAACGCCGAATGAGGAATTTTTTTCTTCTGGAAGGTGTGTTGCAGAGCTGGAAAATTTTTACGATATTCTGAAGTAAGATATTTGAGATGGTTCAAGAAAGTTTAGGGTAGAAGCACAATGACAAAACCGCAGCTTGGGAAGGGCATTAAGTTAGGAGATGAGATGTAAAGGAACTTTTTCGGTGAAGTTGGAAACTGTAGAGCCAAGGTTTTTTGCCCGTATATCAAATATAGCCTAGTTATCTTAATGAATGGGAAAAAATCATGGCTGTTTACATTACGGAGACCTGGAGCTGCACATTACCCGCTGTTTTGCGTATTGGGTAGATAGAATTTATAGAAAATTACTATCGCGGTTTAATGGAGACTCGTCGTGCGATTTCTTTGTTTTCCTCCTGGTGCTCATGAAACGATACCTAAACTCTATTTTTATATATGGTACTATACGGTACTTGTTACTCAATCCAGTTAAAAGTTAAAAAAATGAAAAACATCTATATCTTCTCTGTATTCTCTTAAAAACAAGCGTAAATTATTCAATCTAAGTGTTTACCTCTTTAGCCAAAAGCGTCCATGTGAAGAATCATGAAAAATTTAAAAAGCTGAAAAAGACACTTTTTTTTTAGGCGGAAGAGCATTTAGTGGAGGGTAAACACTGCCAGTTAATTGTCAAGGTCTTAGGCTTTTGTCTCTAATGCCTGATTCAACAAGCTTGATTACGTTTCTGAAAGGGAAAGCGCGAAAAAGTCTAACAATGCCACTCTGTATCATTCCTTTGATAATGAAATGAACTCTTGTGCTTGCCTCCCTTTTTTTCTACTAGCAGTAGTACTGCAGGCAGCCAGAAAATTTACCGATTTCTTTATTTTTTAAATAATCTCTTTTTTTGCTTTTCCTTGTTACATGTTAAAGGAAAGAGAAATTGTGTTGGGATCCAAAGACTATTTATAGAGATACATTTGATATGTTGAGCACTATATAAATGTCCATATACACACGAAAAAAATTATGTATAATGGAATGTCGTGGGCCTTTAATTGTGCTGTTTAAACAGTTTGCAGCGCACTTTTGAAGTTGTCAAATTGGCTCTCATTTTTTCTTCGAGTGACGAGATTTTTGGGAGAATAAGAGTATATTTAAATAGGTTGGCCATTCCTCTGTTTGGTAATTGTGTTGCTACGAACTCGCTGTGTTTGTTTCAAGATGTATCCTATTTTTGGACTAAGTGGGATGGAGATTGTTTTGAGGGTAATTTGTCTTTTATGCGAGGGGTGCCAATTATTATTTTTTGCTGGGAACGGGGTTGTAATTAATGCACGTAGCCAAAGTTTATTTTGCATGACCAGGGATGACGGTAGAAAACGTGCATTTTGACTGCAATTTCTTTGGAAAGACTTGTGTGTATAAGTTTTGGTTGGTTATTGTGTATGGAGCAAACAGGAAGGAGGGCTATTTGTTTTGCTTATGTACTGCCTTTTCCTCTCCTGTATAAATACAAGTGTGCTGAGCTGCACTTTCAAAATAAAATCTTTGTAAAAGTTTGTTTTAAGATAATTGTGTAAATATGTAATATTGTAAGCATTTTATAAATTATTTTTCAGTGTTTTATAGATTTTTTTTAGCGTAATTGCACGAGATTCGCTTCTTACATTTTATCTACTCTCATTTAGAAACGATCAAGAAAGCTGAAGATGATAATACGCCGAAATGTTGGCGTGGTTCGTCTATTTGAAAAAAAAAAACTATAAAAACGTACCATTGCTTACATTTTTCGGGGGACATTTTATCATTTTTATTATGATCATTGTAGGTCAGCATTTGTAGGGTAAGGAAACTGTATGTAGATAGAAGGCATTTATTCAATGCTAAATATATATGGTGAAAATTCACCCTGGTCATTCTTCCGAAGAGGGCCCATAATCGGAAGAAAATGAAGAACTTCGATATACAAGCTACGAGTCGTTGACTATATCCCCAGTTGTATTTTCGTAGGAATGGGAGGCTCATCAGAATCAAAACAGTTTCTTTCAAGATTGCAAACTCGTTGTGTAAATTTGGACCTCAAACTAAATATAGATTTTTTGACGAAAACTGACGTCGCATTTGCCACGAATTGACTTCGACAGTCTTATTTAATTAAATATGAAATTGTCTTACTTCGTTGATCCCTAATATCATTTTATAACTATCTTTAAAATATTCATCAATTTTATAGTAAATTAACCCCATGTTCTCCGAAGAAAAATATAATGAAAGCAATGTCTTAGTTTCGAAAAGATCACCCCAAGTAACAAATTGCTTTTGTGATACATATATTTTTTCTATTGTGACCGTAAGAGACGAAGCTTCATCGACTTCTCGGAAATGGGTACACATTTCGTTTTTGTTTTCACCTTATTGAAACCTCTTCAGTTGATTTCCAACGCCGTGTATCTTTTTATACGCTTCTTAATTTTTTTAATGTCAGCGTTTGCTTGGTTAGCTACGTGAGTGGGGACATACAACGCTATGGCCATCTATCAGCGAAGACTGAAGCTACTGCTACTCAACAGGAAGCCGCCGTGGAATTCTATTACCATACAGCACAAGCGCGAAAATTCGGTCACCATTTCACTGAATGCACAAGTTGCCTACTTACCAAAAAAAAAAAAGACATATAAAAGCTTTTTGCGTATTTGTACGAATCAACTGAAGTCGTATTAAGCAAAAAAAAAAAAAAAAAAAAAAAAAAGAAAAATAATTCACGATGGGATGTTTTCAGTTCCTTTTCGTTATTATCAATTCCGCGGGTCTTAGCTGTGTCTCTAAACTTCCCAACCTACAAATCGTTTTAAGCCGCTTTGACGTTCATAATAAGCCTTATACGCACAGCCGTGCACGATTCATCCATGTCTTACACGTACCGTGTAGATCTTAACTTTCAAGTCGTGATATAGTCACTCATATTTCAGAAGTATCGCATTAACTCTACTATAGAATACAGTGAATAACACTGAGTAGCATCTCGTAGCAAAACAAGAAATCATTGACATTTTATCAATATAACATGGCACTAAGCTTCAGTTTCTCGATAGGCCAATAATTACATTATAGCAAATTCAGTTGAGAGAGTCAGTGCGCACTGATTTTTTCAAATACAGCTATTCACTGTGATTTGAAAGCTGAGAGAAATTTCCTTTCTCAAGCACACAGGCTGTCTGTGCTTGAAAAACTCAGTGCGCACGGGCTCTCCCAACTGAATTCGCTTTTGGAGCCGAATAAGCCCTGCCTGGTGTTAAGGTGCTGACAGCGTCTTCCATATGAGTAGAAATACAATGAGATTAAGGCCTATAGACTGCATTATACCCCCTCTTCCTGAACTGATTCCCTGCTCCCCATTTAGCCACGAGCTAAATCAGCGCCACTGTCTCCACCCTCCAACACGTGGCATTTTACGAGCGCTAATCACTCTAAATGACTGTATCCCGCGTTTTTACTTAAAAAGCACTCAGCCTCCTTTCCATCTTTCTCCTTTCCTCTCACTCCACTCTTCGAGTTTCCATTTTCGGCTGCCTCAGCCATCCACTTTTTTCCTCAATGTGTAAGAACGCAAGACGAGAATCAAGAGCGACAAAATAGAAAGAAATGGAAAGAAAGTCGTAATTGAAGCTTGTTATATATGCACGCTGCGTGACGTCCACCGTGTCCTAATGGATTTTTCTCCTCGGATTCACCACAATCGAAACGAAATGAAATGAATGAAAGAAAGACAAGCATACACGAGTACAATAACCATAACAGAACCGAGACAGGGAAAAAGGCAAAGGGGGAAATAACCGAGCAAAAAATATAAAACACTAGCCTGCCTGTCGGCCATAAAAAGCGTAAGAGAAAAACGTAAAGTGAGCTTCTCTGTACTCCACGACATTAGAAGACGACATTTGATTACCTTGGGAAAAAGAAAAGGACATTTAATTTCCTTCGCTGAAATAATTACAGTCTTCCTCTTTTTATAATTATCACATTCGCTATAAACAAACTCTAGTTTCTAGGGTCTTCTAATTCGAGAGCGTTATTGACAATTAAAATTTGTTTCTCCTACGTAAACTTCTAAGCCGCGAAAAGGTTAGAATTTGCTATGACTTTCTACGCGACTAAAGTATCCTTATCCGTTTATGTCACTTGAGATTTTTCTCTGGAAATTTTGCATAAAATATTATGCACGAACTTAATATAATAATGCTAATAAACATTATAACTTCACAATAAAACGCTTGATAAGGGCGTAATAATAATAATTCATTATGGGAAGTTAATTCTGTGAGAAAATGCTCATGGTAGAAATAAGCTTTCGTGCTGAAGTTTGCAAAAAATTTTATGTGACTGTCATCTAGATTTACATAACGAACACAATTTTTGGAGTCTTCAGGTGAGGATGAAAATCTGATTTACACTTGTACAACGATATCTTCTGCTAGAACCATCTCATAAATTTTGTCAAAAAGCGCTTTGAACACAAGGAAATACATAAAACCTTAGTAATGCTGCTCGTTAATCACAATGACAAAGAAAAGAGCATGATTTAAGCCCTTAAGGAGGAATTAACCGGAAGCTGGCAGACGAGCATACCATTTACATATACGATAGTTAATAAGAGCATCGCCTGCAAAACAGCCACTAAGAATTATCTTTTTGCTTTTTGTGTCTGAAGGGGTAAAAATGTACACGCTTTTCGGGGACAAGCATTCCAAAGCTTGTATCACATTCACATCGCAAATGACAATGCAACAAATTACATCCGCTTGCAAACAAATTGTCCCGCTCGAGTAATTAGAGAAATTAAGAACCCAACCCCGCTCAAAGCCGTCAGTCAAAAGTAGCTTGTTCGTTGAGAAACGGAAGAAAATAAGGCTAATGTACAGAAAAACCACCCATTTTGTAATGAACGTAACAAACTGGGTACCCTTTTCTAACCCTTTATCGAATTGCTCCCTGTTTAAAAGCCCCAAACATGAAAAAGTGTCATCTCAGACCGAAATTTGTGCAAGGAGACTAGCTATTACCGCGTGTGTATCTCCCTAATTACAGAGAAAGAAAAATAAACGAAAAGGAAATGCACACGAGTTGCACCTCTTGTGTTTACACCATTTGTGTCTTTTATAAAATCTTCGTTGCGAGCTTTGATAGCTCTAGATGAGCTTTAATTGGCCTAAATAGCTCTTGGTTTGCAAAAGGAAGCTAAACTCAAACAAGGTGACGTCATGCTACTTCACATACCCAAAATGGTGAACTAGTAAAGTATCTCTAACTTTGAAGTGCAGCGTTTCAGTGTCACTTCTCCAAGGATTTCCTTTTGAAAAATATCTGTTTGCAATATATCTTAAACTCCCCCTTTCACGGAGCGTAACTTCGATAATAGTAACAAGGGAAAAGTTTCGGGTACCACTTGGAAGTAAATAAGTAGTGAAGATCACGCAGGCTTCAATTTCACATGAAAACCCAACTTCTCAATTTTTTTTTCGTAAAAAAAGCTACTCTAAGGAAATGAGACAGATGCAGTCTAGTGCCTAAGTCTGACCCACCCAAGGCTCATTATGTATTATTAAGACCCCGGTAAGGGGTGGAGGCGATAGGGGTTATCACGCAGAGTAGAGAAGACAGCATTTTTTGTATCCTGAAAAAATCTGTTAATTTCATTACGGGTACAGTTCTTGTCGAAAAGCTGGTAACGAAGAACTTCTACAGCTATACTTGGGTCTTCGGAAACTACGAGAGCATCGCAAAGAAAGTTTGTCTTGCCCAATCAAACTCAAGACAGCTATTTTGCAGCCGCGAACCCATGACAGGAAGCGTATTGTACCTATGGCCTTTGCTACAAAGGCTACTTCGTACTTGAAGGGAGTCTCAAATCCAACGTGTCGGGCAATACAAGAATACTCATATGCCTTAAATATCCCATGTCCCGCAGGATGCCATTTCTGTTAGTTTTACACAATAACTGATTGCAAGGAAGTTTTCTTAACATAAGGCTATACAATTTAGATCGTCATGGTTTGCAAATAAGTTTGGGTTTGGTAAAATATAGTTTTAGGACAATACCTTAGCAGTTTTGTCCTTTTTCGAGATCATCAACTTGTTGTCTTTATCATTTTTGTGTATTTATTTAGAATAACAAATGTCCTGTTGAGTTTAAGTCGCTGCCTTATTTTAAAAAAGGAAATAGATAGATGCGTCCTTTCATGCTAGAAATTATTACGGTTAGTGATCGGATTCTTTTTTCAGTTACCGCAGGTGTGATTTTTGGTTTATACTATTGTTCTATACACGTTGCAAGGATTGAGATACGGGCTACATGTAGGATTGTCCACTTTGAATAAAAAGAATCACGATTAATTTAATGAAATAGACGCTTATAAATACATTTGTCTAGGTTCATGAAATTCCTTGAAATCTAAGAATCTCTGTGAAATTTTTAGTCTTATTTAAAGGGATTGTCATCAGCGCCATCCGCGGGGCTATAGGCGCACTAAAGCCATCACCTATGAGAACAATTTTCGGACAGCTTGTAAAAGCATTCTACAAACGAAAAATGGGAATGCCACCGTTAAAATGCGGTTCCTATATGCAATTTCCGAGAACGGTTAAAAGCAGT
The DNA here is from genome assembly GCA_022885665.1 of Triops longicaudatus. Lineage (NCBI taxonomy): Eukaryota > Metazoa > Arthropoda > Branchiopoda > Notostraca > Triopsidae > Triops > Triops longicaudatus. Next base: position 189,080 of record JAGQDJ010000031.1, on the reverse strand, counting down.
GGTTTCCGTGAGTAAGCAATTAGGTACTATACCTATATTCGGGTTATAAACTGCATACGTGCAATTCTCGTTTCTGACGCTAGGAAACGGTTTTTCAGAATGGACAACGTACAATACTATCTTGTATTGCTTTGTAGGTCCCTACGATACTAGTCGAGCGGACACTCGTCGTACTGGGGGTTCCCTACGTGGTAAAGGGTTATCAATAAACTCCTTATGCGAGCCATAGCAGCTTTACACAGCGGAATGGATCACTGTCACTTATCCTCGGTTTGTGTGTCAGTTTTAGAGGTCTCGCCCTTCAAACAACTTACACACTGACTTGAGGTGGGAGGACAACAATAGCGAGTCTGGCATTAACTCCAAACAATGCACGCGAATGCCATTCTCCAGCATTCCAGCTTCATTTCTTTTTCTCGGAATTTCTTGAGACGTTCGTATGCCACCGGTGTTGAAAATTTCGCCTGTCCTCTGGTCAAACAATTATAAGACAACGAAACGTCTGCGTATGCACTTGCATCCATCCGTTCGCAATTAAACAAAATGCAAGAAAGGGAGCAAGAAAGCCACCCCTTGCTGGGTTAATTCCTAATATGGCGCCACTCTAAAAAAACACTCATACCCAACCTGCAAGACGCCATTGCATATGTACAAATATATGTACATTCGACTCGTTCTTTATGACTCTCACACTTTCTTTCCTTTCTTGTCTCAAATAACGCATAATACAAGACAAAAACATAAAAAATATAACTATAAAAGTGGAAGCTTAACAATTATAACAAGTGCGAGACTTATCCTAATACATACCGCCTTGGTAACACGGCAACTTTTTTTATGAAAAAGGAACTAAAGCAACAGTAGGGAGTACACCAACAATACCTACCGCTCTATTGTCTTGTTATTACAACTTGCACATCTTGGAAAAGCCCCTTCCTTTTAGCGGCCTTCTCTTTTTATACAAATTAGACCAAAAGAAACGTAACTGCCGCAAAGCGTACAAAAAGAAGCAGTAAAACAGAATACGAAAAAAGCAAGCTTCATACCGCAAAAGCCGACATAGTGCATTTGCTGAGTTTTTTCCCGCAACATTTTGTTCTCTTCATAACACGTTAACAATGAAAACTCTGTGCCGGACATTGTCTTTCACATCCGCGGAAGGGTTATTATGGGTGTTAGATGAGAGCTAGGGGGGGGGAATTTTTGGGGGGTCAAAGCTCATCACTCCAATGCTCACCATGGTGAAGCGAAAGCAAGTTATTACACTTTGTTTGACACGTACACGCAGTTATCAAGCTAATTTGAGTATAATAATAATAACAGACAAACACAGTAAAACTATTGTTTCCGTGACCCATTCTATACGCGTTCATATTCCGTAAGCAATTATTAAAAACGGGAACACACGTGCCATACTGCACCATATGCACAATACTGTTACTATATGCACTTCTTAGAAATTGCAGTGACAACAAGTTGAAGTTACTCGGCATGATATGGCCAACTATCTGCGCAGAGATGGGTGTAATAATACTGACGCATTTGGCAAAAGAAAAGGAAAAGCTCTTTCATTTTATTGTTATGATATTTCATCAATTTCCTTTACACACCGTGAACGACTCTGTGGTGCCAACGAGAAAACTGATACATAAACTTATTAATAATTGCGCAATTGGCCCGAGATATCCTCACTTATTTGTACACTTTTCTAATAGGCTTTTAAGTTAGTTCTAACCTTGTATTTGTATTTGATACCCTAGGACACCTGTTTCTACCCAAGGAGTCTGTTATCTTATTTAGCACGTTTTTAGCAATGGGACAGAATGGATAAGCGCGATAAATTAAGGGCCGCAACCAATGGCCATCTCATCAGTATGCATTAGTTTTGCTTGAACATCCTTACCCTCTCTTCGATAGCTTTGTTCTTCTCGAAATTTTCCTCACGAAAACCACCTTACGAGTGAAAAAGAAAAATGAACCTAGTACCATGAAATATTTCATCCTCCTACACGAAACAATTTTAGCTGCACGAAATATGTAGAGAGACACTTCTCTCTTTTCATTCTTTCCTCCTAGTACTAGACCACCGGCTTTTTCTGGTGCGCACTTCCTGATAATACTTGACTGGGTACGGTTGGCACCAAGCATACACCGAATACGTATTTGCTGAAAAAAAAATGTGTTTACTACCTATCCGTATTTACGATAGGGTACTCTATGGTTCCACGGTTATGTTCTCGCCAACCCCCACTAGTAGCAGTAGTAAATTTTTCACGTTTAAAAATTTCACCCGTCCTTAAATTGGAAAACGTCCGTCAATGAGAACTCTCGACAAGGAAGTCGGCAAAACAGGTACACGAACACGTGCACTACTACACTTGGTATCTAGTAGTCTGGTCTGAGTTGTTTTTAATCCATAGTACGTGCTCTCCCTAAACAAAGATTTAACCTTCAGATCTTCAAAAGGCTTTCTGAAAAACTTGACAAATTTAAATGTTCTGCAAGATTCAAATTCTGGGCCAATGGAAAAACGCTATAGCCTCAGTTCAAGATAAGGCAAGAAAAAGGTTACGGCTTTTCGTGGTAGCTTGATGACTTAACAATCGGTATTTTTCCAAGTTAAAAATGTTCAGAAAAAATGGAGAAAAGGGGAGGTTAAGGTTATCTGGAACGAGGATATAAAGTAATTCAAATTTCTCAGACGATAAGCCCGGCGTGCGGCACAAGATCGGTGTTTTATGACGATTTTTAAAAGTTAGGAAAAAAAAACTTTAAAAAATGACATAACAAGGGTCAATTACATAGTGATCTAAAATGTCTCTAGCCCATGAACCCGGACAGAGAGAGACCCAAGAAGAAAAGGTCATTCCCATTTTTATACCCCAGGGAAAAAATTTGGGCACTGGACAATGTCCCTTTACTTTAAAAATCTTCCGATCGTGCGACCACAAACGATCTTGTAAAACGTTTAATCTTCTTTTTCCGACCCTTAAGCCCTGGCAAAAAGGTTGGATCGACACTTTCTTCACCCCTTGGCGGGTTATTTTCAAGGGGGAGCCCAAGGATTTGAGGGAGTTTTTCTGAGTTTCGAGCAAATGGACAGTTATAAAAGTAATATCGCGATGGAATGAAAGCTGGTGACTAATAACTTCCTCAAGTCTACTCTTACTCATATCTACGCTCGAAATGGTGATCGGTTCAACGGGCACGGGACAAAAGAACCTGTCACCACTTGCGAGACGGATTACTAGAGAGTGCTATACTGGTATTCGGCTGGATGGTACCAGCTCTTAGTGGGTTGCTGAAGTTGTAAAGCTCAACTAGGAATTTAATGGATGACTTGTTTCACAACATATTGATAAGTACAAGGTTGATCAAAGGTTTTATAGTTAAAGTTGAAATTGCATGGTTTTACTAACGTCAATCGAAACAGTGGGTATAAGCGTCCATACACAGCTTTCTCAATGGATATTTTTGTACGTTATGGTGCGTCTATACCGTAATTTTATAAGCTAAGTTTCCGTTTTCTGACTTTTCACGAGATATAGGCCTATTGAATGAAATATCCATATCGAAATGGAAAAACTGCAACAAGTCGTAACAATTTAGATCTTTTTTACGACACATTACTTGGTCTGGCGCATGCATTTACTCCTGTACGGGGAAAAATAACGCAACTGAAACTATTAGCTGAAAGCGTTAAGCCCTACTTGTGCTTAGTTCCGTTCTGAAGGTAACGTGAAGGCATTAACTTTCCAATACAACTCCAGTCATGTGGATTTGTTTTGTACAGAGTTAATACACGTTACCAGCGATAGGCAAAAGCCTAGGCCTACATAAAAAAAGTTAAAAATTTTTAAAATCAGTATGAGCTACGTTTAAAGCGAATTTTACTTCAAACAAGCGTCCTTGCAACGGTTTCAGAAGTTGAATTTTTCCCTCGTTTTTAATATGTTTTACAATTATCATTAGATATACAGTATTATTTTCCTTTAATTGAATGTGACTAAAGTTGCATTAAAGGTTTGTTATCTTACGAGGATTAAAGGTTGCACCTTAATAGGCCAACGGAGATTGCAGTAGCTTTACAGGGAAACAATGGTGCTTGTAGGCTACGACACTGAGTAGATGAGTTCGATTGGTGATTCGTACTGCTCCAAATATATTTTCACCGCACACCGGATTTCATGTGGTCCATCATTCTAGCCCTGATTCTGCACTATACGATCTTAACGCGCGTCAGTCGTTTTCTCGCAACCAAATTAAATGGCAAATCTTTATATATGCTACTCTGAAGTAGGCTTAAGATGATTTCAAAATGACAATCTGATTCCGAATAATTCTTTGAATAGAGAAACTCGTAATGAAAACCATTAGAAAGCTAAGTTTTAAATGTAAGGTTGCTTTTAGAAATGAAAGACTTTGCACCTAATTGCTAAATAAAATTGTCGTATTTGGACAGCTCGGATAACCTATCCAATTAGTATAGTTTTGCTTCTTAGAACTTTTTCCTCCACTTAAGTTTAAATCAGTGTCAGGAGTTTCGAAACTAGTTCACGTAATTTTCTTATAATTTTTAGTTAGACGCGGGGGTAAAGCGAGAAATAGAAAAGTAGACTAATTATTGGGCTTCTATAGCGTCGGCGGGGAGGTAATAGGAAGGTGGATAAAAGAGGAGTGATGAAAAGTCTCAGAAGAAGTGTTGCACAGATAAGCGAGAGCAGCGCTAAAGTAGCAATCTTTGTTAAAAAGGATCATTGAGGAGGTCAGGTTTGTGTTTCATGGCAAAAGTCGGATCTCCTTTGAGGTACAATCCCGCCATTCATCGCCGAAACAATTGCTACTGACCACACGCAGTGTCTTCCCCCTTCTTTTCAACTCCATTTTTCGTTTTTCAAAAGGAACCCAATGCCGCTTCGCTTTCAGGGTGAGAGAAACTTTTATATCACACCCCAACTGGGGCTTGATTGTTAACTTTTCGGCTTCTCGTTCTATGATCAAACCGCAGGGAGAGAAGGAAGGCGAAACATCTTCAACAATCCAATCAAGTAACCCTAGTACCCACAACTTTCAGTAATGAGACACTTGATTTAATGTTTTTAGTCGCAAAGAAAAACACGAGAAACTCTGCTCCTATATTAATCTGTAACTTTGATCCGACAGGCCATTTTGTTCTAGTTCTATACTGAATATGTAAAGCCCGGTAGCAATAAAACCCATGTGTGAAATTTACAAGATTTTTTTGTGTATTGAAAATCAAAGACGCTCTGAATACAAGTAAGCTAGGAGCTCAGTCACCTTTCGCTGATGTAAAAATAAGCAAATTTTCCACGAATAACAAGGAATAACAAGGATACACTGAATAACAAGGAATACGACTATGCACACATTAAAACCGCACTGATTATTCGAATTCGAAACAAAAACGATTCAAATATTCTGGCTTCCATCCAGAAATAAGTGCAACGCTTTGGTACGCAGGATGTATTTCACCAAAGCCGTTCGCAATGTCAAATGAAATGGGCCTTTTCTCAGAAGAAAAGAGAGACTCGGAAATTGCAAGAAGCTTTGCAAAACGATCGACTTTTCGAGGACTTAAGCTATGTTAGCACAAGCTTCGTCGGAGTGCTATTTGGGGTGTCGCTGGAAAAGTGGCAATCCTGGCCATTGAAGCGTAGGACAAGCAAATGTATCACTGTGCCCCATTTTTGACGGGCGCATTATGTAGTCTTGACCTACGCTACTTAAACATCCAACTTACCCCATTTACTCAACAAATTCTTATACTAAACAACGCTTACTCCAGTCAATATATAAAATTGCCAAGTCTTGAGTCGCACAGAGGTCGTATGGAACTCCATCTTAAATTGGAAATATGGCCAATAGACACTCAACTACATTTGCCATTTTCTTTTGAAAACCACGTATACGAAAACATACTGTTTTATTTAATAAATTAATATTTAACAATCAAAAACTTAATACAAGTTTTTCTTTGAGTACGTTTTCTGTTGGTCGTAAGGCATTTTGTTTCCGGCGGTAATCCTTTTCGCTTATCCATCCTTTGAAAAGCCCTTGTCCTTGCATTGTTACAACTCAGCTTGAACAATAATCGCAATAAACCTTGAAGGAGCCTTTAAAAAGGCATTCCAAAACAGCAAAATGTCAAGCTACTCGATTCTTTTGCTTCTATAAACTACTTTTTCCCTTCTCTCCTTCATTCTCTTGTTGACATCACTTCCTTCTTCTCTATCAAAAGGCGTTTTCCTAAAATAATGGATGAGAACCAAATTGCTGCTCTATACCTATTTCCGGCGGTTTGACTGGTGCTGTCGCACATGTGTTCACCCCAGCTATCAACCTGATGGCCAACACTGAAAGAGGGTGATAAATGATTCTATCGGAATTGTTCACGTTAAGTAAAGCGAACGCAACACCACGTTAACTAACGTGTTAAAGCGTAAGACAAGAGAGAACGGTCAAGTATCAGTATGCGCCCTTCCACCTTTCTGTCTCTCCTTCGTCTACTAGTTCCTCGAAACTTATTCATTTTCCGATACTTAATATGTTTTCATTTCGGCCCTTTTTTTCCTTCTGACGAAATTTAATGAACTTACTGTACAATTCGTATGGCAAACGCGTTTTAAAAATCTGCAGGTAACTGTCCATATCAGAGTTTAATTTATCCAAACACGGGTAAAATGGGTCCATGAGTAACGAATGTCATTTCTCATCATATACGCTGCTTATTTTTCTCTTTTGTTCTCTACCCTTTCTGACGTTTTCGTTTAGTCCACATTCGTGAAAGCGTGCATTTTTGTATTTTGTCCATACGTTCCAGGTCTTGCGACACTTCTGAATTTTTTTCTGTAGAGCTAGAAAATCAGGGAAGTCCGCTGTGGTGGGTTTCTTGTGTTTAAAATAAAGAAAAACTAATAAGCAATAAAATTGGCGTGCAAGACTGTGCGACAAGGAAAAACGTGTTGGGGTAATACACTGAAAAAATCCAAGAAAAATAAAAAAAGGTTAAATCTGTGGTTTATATCTATATATAAGTAGTTTTGTAATGGCATAAAATGGAATAAAAGTGTGGATCCCCAGGTGGGTCTCATAAGACACTCTAGCAACGTAACCGGGCGGTTACGGTGCTAACAATCGAGAAATGGCATTTCTCCGCAGATATTGGACGGAAAATGGCCTTGTCACGCTCGACTCACGAACCCGACACTTTTTCACTTTGGACACAAAACATCAGTACCTTCCTTTTAGGCTGAACTGTGATAAGGTGGAACATTCGTGGCCCTATGGTACGCTTTTTTGGAAAACCATAAACCGTTTTATTTATATAAAAGATCCTTCAAGAACTGTGCGCTTCAAGTTTTTATGACTGCTTCATATCTAAGCTATTCGTTTTACTACTTGGCTAATAATGAAACTTGGCTCGATTTTTCAACAGTGCATTTACACTTCGCGCATCTACGCAAACTTTACTTGACAAAATAAATTATGTTTTATGAAGATAGTCATAATTTTTATGAAGAGTTGATTTGAAAGTTATAAGACTTTCATCGAATATATTACGGATTAATTACAACAGAGCGGTATAAATTAAGATAATAAGGGAAGATTTATGGCGACAAACATGGTTGCTTAGTGAACACAAAGATAAGTGTTTGGAGGTTCTCCATACTATACAACACTTTTTAATGGGTCAAATTGTAATTTGTACGCGTATCAATTGTTTTAAAGGAGAAAAATCCAATAACGACTTCTTTCTAGGGTATTATTATGGTTGAACATTTTAAATTTAGCTATTACTAAGCTTCAAAACGCATATAGAAAGTACGTGATAATATGTATTTATTCAAATGCTAACTTTACAATACTTACAGTACCCATTTTCAGTTTTACTTTTGTTTCTTTCTGTGCAGTCAAGCAAAAATGAAATACGAAACTTTTTAAACCTAACGAAGAACAAAAGTTGATTGGACAGTAAGCTAAACAAATTATTTACTTAGAACAGAAATGAACATGAAAGATAAGCCTTGTTGCTAAAAATTGTATGGACCTGAAATAAAACTTTACATCTTTTCTGTCCTAGGTTTTTCCTTCATTCAGCAGCAAGACAAGAATAATCCCAAGCTAATAAAACGAAACTAAAAATTGTAACCAAGAGGAAGTGCATAAGCAAATTTACGTGATGCAGGCGCAGAGCATGACGAAAAGAGAGACAGGGGGGAAATGATGTTACAATTGGTACTGGTTGCGCTCTCCTGAGCAAGCCGCCCATGGAAATTTTTTACCTACTAAAAAAGTTTGTTGCTGGCTACTGGTTATGCTCACGTATTACGGGGCAGGTACTTATAACGAGATGGCTGTGTTTCTTTTGAAAATTATTCGTCAACGATCAAAGGAAGCAGGCGGGGCCAGACTATTATAAAAACGAGTAACCATATTACACCAAAGTAACACAATGGCTTGAGTCATGTCGTCTCAACAGAGACCACGAAAAACGGAAAAACTTATTTCTCAAAAAAGAAATAACTCCAAGCGCCTCAAGGAAAAAAGTTACAAAAAAGATTCTCATTTCCGTGTATTACCCAAGATACAGTAAAGGATGACTTGAGCTGCTGATGTAAATATAAACCTGAAACTGAGGTTTTCTGCGCTGCATAACAAAAATCCCGTGCAACAATAACAACTGGGGGTGTTATTATCTTCTTATTACTGTACTAACCCTTTCCTGCTTCGTCTACCTCTTCTTACAGTTTTTGCTGGCTTAGTTGAGTGCAGAATGAACAATCTTACCCAGCTCATCTTTGTCTTCGTCTTCGCTTGCTTTCCTTCTTCATCTTTCTTGAGCGCCGTCGACGATGTCGACTGTGTAAGTACTCGCACCAAATAGAGTACTTGCACGTTAGCACGAGAAGCGAGAGAAAGAGAGCCTTGAAATGGCCCCTTCTGTTGCTGCTACGGCGGATCTATGCTTGTTAAGATGAAATATAATGGAGAGCAGTTGTATGTTATTAAGAGGAGAGAGAGACCAGACTTGTGTGAGCTGTGCATCCAGGTGGAGGTTAGTTACCGACGATCCCCCCCACTTTATGCCATAAGAAAGAGGAGAGGAAGGGGGGAGGGGGGTAGACAGGGGTTAAGGGCAATTAACAGAAGGAAGAACAGAAGCCAACCCAAGCTAACAACTGTCGGAATGTTATAAAGTGGCCCAAAAGAAAAAGCATTATTTCATCTTTTTGTTCATTTTCCACACAATTAATATGCAACAATGAAGTATTCTAAGACAGTTTTCCAAAAATCCTTGCGTGTTTGCTGAAACTGATGCCAATCGTGCAATTTTCTTCACACCTCTGCTTAAAAAGAACCCAATTCACTCCGCTCTACCCTACAAATCTTTGATTTGGAACTTTCTCAAGCAACAAAATTTATTGCACGTTGGACTGTAGAATTTTGCGGTTAGCAAATGGCTTCAATGAAGGGGGATTCGCAAATATTCCGTTAGGCATATATTTCGACCTACAGGCGCACGTATAAAAAATTAATGTAGGCTATACCTAACGGAAAGATTTCATGCACAGGTACACCATATCGCAACGACGCGCGGTAGCTACGGAACAAATTCGTGAAAACACTACCATAAACCAAGACCTTGGCCTGGCAATACTTTAAAGTAGGCCTCGGCAAATTTTGCGGAATGCAAAAAATTGCGGATTTTTTGCATGCTTTCCCGTTAAGCTAACGGCGTCTAGGTACTACAACGACATTTCTTACAATTCACGAAAAATAAAAAAAAAAAAAAACATGGAAGCACTATCACATTTGCACCGGTGCTCCACAGGCTTCTGTGTACAGAAACTTAAACCACAGGAAAGTTCCACATCAGTCCGTGATAAAGTCATTTCACAAACCATCAGGTCAGATCGAATTTTCGTGCCTATGCGAAAAGTCATTCGCTACCAATTTATAAAGTAAATTTATAAAGTAAATTCTAGGTAAGCTATGTACTCTTCATTTTGGAAAAGACCATAAAAATAATTTTTTTTTGTGAGTAAGGCCATTTCCTTGCTTGATATCACTTACTTTTCCACCTAGCTTTGCAAATAACCTTGCCATTGCATTTTTTTCTTTTGCAGCCAGGTGCAGTATCGCTCGCTATAGCACGTTCTCTTACAACATCATAAAATTTGACATTACTATAATTATCTTACGTATAGTGGTTTCTATATTAAATATAGAAACCTAAAGGAGGAGAAATATGCACCCAGCTTAATTGTGTTTATTGCTCTGCACACTTTTGGTACAAATGACGGAACAAATGCAACATGAATTAAAATCGCTTACAGAAAGATTTATTAGGATACGTATTGAAGTAACTGACTAGAGGCAAGCAAAAAGAACTAAGAATGGAAATTCGAATTTCGGCACCCAGACAGCTAAGTAAGGCAGATGAACGTTCCACATCCGCTGTTCCAGGTTGGTAAGTCTTTAGGTTTCGTGCCGATTTTTATTAACCAGTACAGTACAAACTTGACCCGGCAAATTAATAAGGTGCAAAGAAGGGATGGACTAAGAAGGGGTCTCCAGGGTCTAAAGTAAGGGTTATAAGGACATAATGTTTCACATTCAGGTAGAAAAATCCCATTTCTGGCGGGTATGAACCATTTAATACTATCACTTGTTCTCCCCAATTTCCTCCGTTTTATCATTCTCATTTTCGTATCCTTTTCCATGTTATACGGAGTAAGTAAAACTTGCTTTAGTCTGGGGTCTAAAGCTTTTTTTCCTGTGTTTTCTTTCTAAAAAAGAAACATAAGAATAAGAAAGGTAAGGATAAGAGTACTTGGACGCAAGTAAGAAAGAACGAGAAGAAGATTGAATTACCTCTTGCTGTTATTAAAGAGCAATCTTCGTCGTAAGGTGTGACGAGAAAAGCCAAGGGGGGCCTTTGTAAGACCACGGCTCGCTGTACATAATACTTTGAGGCACTTTTAGAGCCAGCCAGAAGAAAACGGCTGCTGTCGACTACCTTACATTGCTACTACTTTAACGTCTTAAGAAAGTTTTCGTTGTTCAAAATATCGAAATAAGACTTGAAAAAGTTAGCACTATTTTTTCCTGTACCTAGCGCCCCTTTCTGTTTTATTTTCTTATTTTATTTTTTTTTTAAAAAAAAGCCAACAACAGCAACAATCTTGCAATTGTCCATACCGGCAACGACCTGGGCTGACGCCCATTTTCATTTCCGATCAACCTTTTGAAAACGGGACAGAAAAAAAGTGCTATGAAATCCCCCAAAACGCCCCCGGGTTAGCCTGCAATTCATCGCTTTGCAACAATTTAAACAGTGTGAAACAAAGAAAAGCTGAAAATAATTAGAAAGTTTCTGGTGGCTTTTTGTATTCCTCTAATTAGCACAGTAATTAAACATCTCGTTAGCACAACCTAGACACGAAAGAGAAAGAATGGTAAAACTTCGAAAAAGGGGAAAATGTAAGACTTATCATATTTCGTATGTAATTATCATATTTCGGACTTAGACGCTCAATATATTCTTATTTCATTATTTTGAATGCCCGGGCAATTGATAGCAAAATAACCGAGATCACTGAGTTACAACCAGTTATTTTCGTAACTTATGTAAACATGTAAAGAAACGACAACGAGCATGGGTTCTCGCCTGGGTTCTCAATAAAAAAAATAACCGAGAGAAAACAACGAAAGGACGAACTCTGTGAAAAGAAGTCTCTATTCAGTTATCGAGAGTACTGCGGATTTAATTCTTGGGCGAAAATGAGATAATCACGAAGGACTATTACGCAATCATTACACGGTTGGTAATCACTAGGTATAATTATGTAGTCATTATACAATTACGATCACCCCGTTCGTGATTAAATAATAGCTATGTTGTATTTCATTTTAAATACAAGCAAAAGTATGGACATCTCAGTGAAAAAGTAGACAAAGTTCCAGCTTGTGCCAGTCCTAACATTACACCATCTTGTATATTTCCTTTTCACAGATTTAATACAAAACGAGCATACCCTTCGAAAAATATTTTAGAGCTTCTTAGTCACTTCTTACCTACGATCCAAAAATATTAGAATCAAGCCTTGACAGCCTATCATACCCTGTCTCTCGTAGTAGGTCATCCAAGGTTTCACCCCAATGTCCAGTTTAGGAGAGTTCAGGGATCTTTGAAGCATACACGATCCACTCGTAATCCTTGGTGCGAATGTCTTGAAAAGTCTCCTTGGTGCGAATGGGTTCTGTGGCATAGAAATGGTTGGAAACCTGCGCTCGACAGTTTTGAATAGTCTTTAACAAGAAGTTATATATTTTAAGTGCAAGGCAAGTACTGACATGGAATGAGAATAATTTGTGGTAAATAGAAAAAAAGACAAAATGCACCATAAAATCAAAACCAGGATTTTTTTTTTAACCTTGATACAAATTGAAAACTCTTTTACATGAGAATGTTCTAGATTCGAATACAAATCGCAACTCGAGAACGCAATTAATATTTCAAACCATTTACAGAAGGAAATGAGAAGGAAATAGCCTTGTTCATATTGTTTGTGAACGTGTCAGCAAAATTCATCGAATCAATGGTTTGCCTCGATGTCAACGAAACCTCAGCCTTCACTTCTCTACTTTCTTTTTGGCAAAGGCTCCATAGCTCGTGCTACAGCCGTTCTTTCCGACATTCGGTCTTTTTTTTACCGGTAAACTGTAATATAAAAAAAAACACGAAAAAATCCGTCATATCAATTCAACGTCAAATGACCGGTTAAAACGCAGTCGAACATTGAGACATGGGACTATCTTCAATGATTTTATTGCCCTAGCCGCCTTTTTCTCCGGACTCATGTCTCTTGTGTCCATTTGAAACCCTCACTTTACCTTTCTTGCTGGCTCTTGCCTTGGTTGGGTCAAGCAACATCTTCGGTAAAGCTCTCTTGAACCCTTCAAAGTCTCCTTCCCAACGAACTTTTCGGCCAGCTTTTACAGTAGGATGATATGGTTTACGAGTTTTTGTACTGCGAAGAAGCAGGGAGATCCCTCTTCAAAACTTTCAAAGACATTTTATTTTTACAACAGTGCAATATTCCGACTGTTGTATAATGGGGGGTACATGGCCCCTACCAGGCGGAGGAGGAAAAGAGGGAAGACGAGCACGGATACGTTCCTGTCCCTACTGACGACAACTATAAGGCAAAAGGCCTACCCGTGTTACACTCGTGCTCTTGCTTAGGACATACTCCATTTTCGTTAAATGGGTTCTTTTAACCATATTTCGCATAGTTGTCTGAGTAGAAAAAGAGGGTTAGCAGCAGCTTTTCCAGACCTGATACCAGCCTTTGGGGGCTGTCTTGTCGATCCCACGAATTTTCTCCCAAGGGACTCCGATTGAAATGGTTATTTCACACACGTTTGCTTCGATAAGTAAGAAAGAAGCTCACGACCTCGTTATAGGCGAGGTGATGCTCCGAGACATTTCAAATTTTCACGTCAAACGTCCCAATTCCTCCAACCCACCTAACCCTCGGCCCCACCCCACCTCCTTAGTACTACAGTTAACTTTCACCATAGAGTGTAGTTACTAAGGCGAAGAAAGATTTTATGACGCCACAATTACTTATGCTTTCTTGAGATGCTGGGCGTCCGTACAGGACATGGAGCTTGTAAAAGACGGACACGTTTTGTTCTCCGACGATGTGGAGCTTTTTGTCCAAGGAACACGAGCTGGGGATGAGTTTATGATAGTGCAGTATTCCATAATTCTGTATTATCATTTTATGATGATTGGAGTTCATTTAGAATACTTCTGGTGAACAAAATGGTAATGAAAGGTAAGAATAGTTTACAGCAGAGGAAGTTGTTATAGACTTGCTTGTTCACTTATTTCACCTTCTTACTTTCATGTCTATGCACTATTTTGTACTACACTTTCTTTGCATGATCTCGAGTAATCATAAAAGAAGTTAGTCTTCAATGGGAACGTCTTTACGAGTGTCTTAAGCAATTGAAAAAAACGCTAAGAAATTGAGGCGCTTTACTGTATCAAACTTAAAATTAACTTAAACTGTTCCAAGGAAAACAATTTAATTATTAATGTATTATAGCTTAATACGTCGAAATCCACTATCATCTTCCTAATTCTCCAGTTCTTTTACGAAGACCAATGTTCCATATGTCTGCGAGTTTACCTCGATGAGGACATCCCTCTTTGACAATGCTGCGTTTGCGTGAAAATATTTAAAATGTGCATTCTGCACCTGGCTTCAACACGGAGGAACTCCCGATATTATCAACTGAATCGGCCAGATTTTTCCGTGAATGACATTTTTGTATGCTAACAATAACTATGTACTCATGGATATTATGAGATTCGTTCGTAGTTGCTCTCACATAATAAATAAGTTTCAAATGCAAGTCATTTGCGATTATTTTTGCACTAAAATTTACGGAAAATTCCTTAATAATTTTAATATTCACCTCTGGTTTTGTCAACAATCCGAACTGTAACCAACCAAATGGTACTCCTAGCAGTGTTACCCTCTGTAAATAGTGCTATTAAATATCTGTCGTGAAAATACGGCATTACTCCCTAACTTAATAAAATCAGGGATTTTATAAATGATCGTGAAATGGTCTGCATGGAACGCATAATATGCTGATAAATAAATGTCAGCCAAGAGCTTTGCCCATAATGTTCAAGCTTTAGAAACTCGCTTCCAGTACCGACCGGTCAGCAAAATCAGAATGCTTTTCCAAGTTTAGTTGTAATGCTCTGCTTTACAACTTTATTATTTTCCTTTTTTTTTAGCTTTTATATTATTCTTATATTGTTTGTTATTTTATTCTTACTTGTTCTTGTATGTTATTCTTACATGCCAAAAATTGAGCATTTGCGACCAAACAATGCCAACAAACTCTTTGGCGAATCATGTTTCGCAATAGAGGGACTGGTTTACAGGATATGCTGCATATAGTACTACGCTGTTCTAACAGTAAACCGTGCTATGCGTTATAGAGTGCATTTCAAAGGATCATGGTTAATGAAGACATTCGAAACCTGTTGACAGCCTCTAACAACTTGAAATCGGTGGGAACAAGGGCCGAAACAGTATGACTCCGGCCTGTAAGGACGTGTTGTAAAACTGTTTCACTTTTGTGTCGCAAGTTTAAGAGGCAACAACAGACTACCTTCTTCCCGCCCTCCGAAAAAAAATGTTGGACCCAAAAATCTTGCGGGTTCGTCACATCCAATTTGTATCCATTTTGCCGAATTCTACAGCTTTTACTGGAAAAACGACTACCCATTTTTTGCTTAAAAAAGGTGGGTGGAAAAAAAGGATGGGGTTAGTTACTCGGACCCCCTGACGAAAAAAAAGGGTATCATTCAAACTTTAGACGGGTAATAGTCGCCATTAGGTTTCCGATAGCTTCCTTCCAGCTTCCTAGCAGTAGTATAAACCGTTTTAAACTGTGTCCGAAGACCCGTTGATCCCTGCAGTGGCCTAATAGCTCCGTTTCAAAGTTTTCCTCCAACAGTGGAACAATATTACTCCACAATTGCTACCGTACCAAGCTTTTTGGCGTCGCACTCTTTTTTTTTTCGTAATCCAATAGCAACTTTTACGACACTTTTGGCGAAAAGGATCCGTGGGAAAAGTTTTCAGTGCTGACTCCGGCTCTCGGAAGCTGTTGGTTAAAGGGGGGTAATAGATCTCCCTACAGGGTGACGTATTCTATTGTATTGTAGTGGAGCGACCGAAAAAATAAATGGCTGGCTACTAGTAAGGTAGCTTTTAAAAGCTTACCGGGGGAAAGAGACATAAAGTCATTTCAGCACTGGCATTGCGACAAGAGAGTGGGAGGCCGCCACAGGTGACAAGAGGCAGAAAATAAGGCATTTGGCCATGCTCGACATGGTGCGTACACCCAAAAGCAATAGAGAAACAAACATCACACAGTCAAAGAGATACGCTACCGTAGCAAAGGAATTGTTCAGCTTTTAACAAGTGACATTACACTTTTCCCAACGAAAAGTCTTCACGAAAAACAAGTTGACTTCCTCAAAGATACCAGCTTGCCTCCCATACAATAAAACCATATATGTTTCTAAAGGGTAGTCCTGTTTGATATGTGTCTGTAAACGTGACGGACAGAAATGAAACTTGGGCACTCGGGATATTCACCAACCTGAGACAGAGGACATGCGGAGTGCCATGTCCGCTATAGGAGGTTTTCACTCTGCCTTCGGATTTTATTGACACTACTCAACAGTGGGCTACATAAATAGCCGCACGTGAGAGATTATCATCGTCCTGCTCTCAGAGTTCAAAAAGAACGGTTAATATGCAGCACGTTTTAGTCCTAGGGACTGAATACTAACCCTGAGCAGCAATTTTTTCGTTAAATTCCGACCAACTATACAGTACCTAAATGACACAATAGTGCCCTAAAGTTAATAGCTATGTAAAAGCAACACGGATTGCCACTCAGAGCAATGAACAGAAGCTACTAGTACCAAACAACTGCTATTGTCATGGTGAAGTTAATTTTAATTCGTTTCTTTTAAAACTTTAAATTTTTTAAAGTTTTAAATTATTTAATTTAAACAACTTAATATGTGGGACTGATGTTGCAGTAAAGTAAAACGTCAATACAAAAGTGGTTACTACAAGCAATGAATACAAGCTGTACGGATAGAAAGACTCGCTCAAGGGGAAAGTCTTACAATACCTAAGGCGCAGTGTATTTTGTAATACCTCAAACAAATAGACGCCTTTCGTGAAGGGCGTCAAGATCTAGAACTGTGAAAAGAAATTGAACTTTTAACAGAACTTGTAAAAAGTATTTTTTTTTCCTCACGAGCATTTAACACTGTAGACAATCTGCTAATCCGGTGAATCGAGATTACAGTACTGTATTAACGTATTAATACTTAAGTTTTGTGCCTTTTCTTGTGTTTTGGCAGAGCTTTACGTTTTATGCCTTCTAGAAAAAAACGCGATAATTAAGAATAGCAGTGCTCCGGTGACTTTGAAGTCTCCTGTTATATTTTTTAAATTAAAAGATTGTAAAAAGACCTTTGCTTCCATCACTTTAATGCATACCTGTTCAAGTTATACTGATACATTCACATGGCATTGCCACAGGTGAAACCTGTTCAAACATTTATAAAGAACGTATCAAACAAGCTGAAAATGAAACTAAATTTAGAAGTGAGCCAGTAATTTTTTACAACGAAGGATTCGTATTCAATCGATGTTTTCAGAATTGCTCCGATGTATATCTTCCGTTGAATATAATGTGCTTTAAGGTACACCTTACTTACTTCTCTGTAAAACACTAGGGCTATCCACTGAATACGTTCTTATAAAATCGTCTTACACCAAATGTGCCAGCTAAATCGGAAGCAATTTGTTGTTCTACAAGACCATTCTACAAAAAAAGCTTCAATTGCACGTGCGCATTCCAAAAATTAGAACTATTATACGCTATAAAGGCTAAATCCCGACTATGGAAAGGTCCAGTGTTTTAAAGTACTTTCTAATTTTGCGTGTAAAAAGGTACCGACAAGGAGAGCGAGACTCGTGCAGATCGAAATCCCTTGGCAAATGCAACATGTAATGCATTTAATTGGCGCGGATAACGTTTTTGGCATGGGATCAGCGTAGCTAATATGCTAGCGGTGGAAGAAGGTTGGAGAGAGAAGATGTAAAACTCTAAGGGACGTGTAGACGCTCTCCCAGAAAAAACTTTAAGAACCATCAGTCAAGTCACAAGATGAACGGGGAGGGTGTGACACTGGAGCTAATACGCATTTGATTCGCTCAAGACTGAGATCAACTACCAGTTTTCCAACTCAGCCCCAAGAACCTGGCCACCAGCGCTTTCAATA
Organism: Triops longicaudatus; assembly: GCA_022885665.1. Lineage (NCBI taxonomy): Eukaryota > Metazoa > Arthropoda > Branchiopoda > Notostraca > Triopsidae > Triops > Triops longicaudatus. The sequence goes on along the minus strand of JAGQDJ010000031.1, from coordinate 171,151 downwards.
AAATACAGTACGACAGTTCCGGACAGTACATTACAACCCTCTCGACGAAAAGCCTCCTTGGGAGCCTTCCCAACTCGCCTTTTGCTTTCAAAACTCGGTGGTTACCAAAAGGAGGAGGATCCACCTCCCCGGCCTACGGAGGCATATAGGTCTGAAATGTTATCCAGTACGTATGTGTACGGTACAACCTCCAACAGTTCGGAAGAAAAAAGAGGGCGAAAACCGTCAAGAGACCGAGAAAACAGACAACAGACAGCCACCACAAGTCAGACCAATTCGTTAAGCTTAACCCACTAAGAGACTTTATGAGCTTTACACCATAATGTACTGGATGACTACTGTACAGTACTGAACTAGTCCCGAAATCCTTGAAGCTGTTCCAAGTCATCAAAGTTTCGCGCCGGAACTCGACTACCCAGGCACTGTTTGTTGTGTCCTTAGAGAACTGCATTTTCTTCTGTATTTCCAACTACTGATTAGTTGAAAAAGTACAGTCATGATGCAACACAATCATTTATATAATATTTAACTTCGCTTCAGAACCGTATAAATTAAGCAATTCTTTAAAACAGGTCCAATTATAATCTTCAAACAAAATTCCTACTAAAAAATTCTAGAGATGAGTTCTGTGAAATGTAGTATCTGTAAAAAGGTAAAACACAATACAAATAAGCTTAAGGTAATCACGATGAAAGAGATAACTTCAATTCAATACAATGACGGTAAGGATGGCGTGGTATGAAAAAATAAAATAAGAATAGAACAATTAGTTAAAAACGTGTCAGTATGAATAGAAATAATCACAACATTAATGTACGCATAATTATTGACTTAACTGTGACACAAAATACTAATTTCCTTATTACTGCTACAAAGATGAATTAAAGCATACAGTTTCACAGTATCGTTTTCATTTTGCAAATTGCACGCAGTTTTGCAGTACATGCGGAATACCGAGATGCAACGCCCGCCTTTAACTAGGCGCTAGCGTAGTGCTCCCGTCTTGGGACAAATGTTTTCCTTTCTTCTTAAGATTTTTCAACACGACGACTCAAAACTCGATAAAAGAATTACTTTTTTTGTAAGATAACATTCAAAGAGATGGTGATATTCTCGAGAATGCCTCCTCAAGGCAAAGCAAGTGTTCCGTAGGTAACAAAAATGTCTTTAAGAGTGCCGCGTCTGATGACCGCATGCAGCGTCTGTGTATAGAGTACCAACAAACGGGACATTCATTTACGTTCCCCAATTTCCTTCCGCCGTTTTTTTCTCCTTCGTTCCATGCTTCTAAATCGTAACAACCCCTCAAGAACTAACGAAATATAATTCCAAGATGCACTTTGCCGTAGCCTCATAAAACCTAGCTCCCTGAAAATAAAAAACTTCATTTCCATATCAGTACACCCTAACCCCCTCCCACCCTCCTCTTTGTCGCTTTGCTCAAGTAAAGAGTGGGTGAATAAGCAACCTTAGCTAATTTCCTTCCTCCCCACCTTTTTTCCTTCCTTGACGACTTGTCTCACACATATCTTGCCCCATGCTAACTCATTTGTATTAAAACGAAGAGCGAGACCCCATCAAGGATGATGAACCTCCTCCTCCAAGTTTTATACCGCTAAAGATCTGTCGCGCAACACCTGGGCCTGCTCAAAGTGCTTTGCAGTACGTGTACTGTACCGGCAAAAAAGGGAAGAAGGGTGGTCCTATAAGGTGCAAGAAAATACCTCCCACTCTCCTCACCCGTTGTGTCTAAAAGAAAAAAAAAGTATAACTCTAGCGCCAAGCGGAAACAATACTACAAAAGGTGTGAAAAAGAAACGCCTCTTCCCGTGTCTGGATCCACCAATGGTCCAAGCCGGGACACGGAGAACCGTCTGCTATTGGGGCAGAGTACCACTCGGGATGCTGGAGAGTATTGCCTCTGACGTTTGGACCAAGGGTCCTCCCCTTCTTGCAAGTCAGCATAACAGATTTTTAAAGCTCCCTACGCAGGTAGATCGTAGTTAGTCAGAGTTGAGAGCAGGGCCGGTGACGGATCTAAGATAAAAACCTCGTCGAGCTTTACCCCGTCTTGAACGAAGTTTCGACAACATTCGTTTCATACAGTGCAACATCCGTCAGTGCAAACATTGCTTACTTCTCGGACCAGTGAAGGACTTGCGAAATTTTTTAGCAAAATATTTAGAGACCCAAGTTTCGTTGTGTTGACACAAGTTTAGAAAGTGCGACGTCTCTGTCGTTTACTGCTGGTTGCAATCAATTGATTGGAGTTTCTGGTGGCAACGGTTTAAGTTGCTTTGATTTAACATAAAAGTGTTGGTGTGGGTCATAAGATGACCGTTACTGGTTTAGGAATGATGCGACCATGTTTTGCCGGATATCCTTTCCAAGGTATATATCTAAACTTTCATTTGTAATCACTACTAAACATACCCAATTAATCTTAACCTGATATAATACATAACCATTGAACAAATACTACAATACTACAACGCAGAACTTACATTTGAAAGTCTGTGATCCTTTATGAAACTAAATTCATAACAAAATTGTGCAATCAGCCATAAAGAATAACATAACAAATAAATGAAAATTACACAGAGAAAGCGCACGTCAACTGAACCAAGTATCGTTTCGGGATAAAACTTCTAAAAATAGCTAACTGAAACTTACAAAATTACGACACGCGAATTATTACAGTACTTTTAAGATATATGATAATTCAGCCATAACTTATGGTAACAACTGAACTTATGTGATTATAAACTGCAGATAAGCTTTCGGGAATATTATTAACATGAAATATAGTAATCTTATAAATAATAAATCCTAAGGAAATAAACCATTAAGCATCAATAAACTAGTAAGTTGACGTAATTTGTATAGGGTTATTGTCCCCAAAGTCTATTTCCGCGAAGGCTAATCATAACAATGTATTTTCCTTTCATAATCTCTGTCCAAAAGTTTGCCTAGAAAGTCAATTGAATCTTTTACTTAAGATCGTTTTTTAGTGCTAATAATAAATAAATTAGATGCATCCCAAAAGAAAACTGTCAGTTTTTCAACCCTTATACTAAAGAACCCTTTGCTATAAAGACTTAAGACAAGCTGAGGAAAGACCAATTCATTCTCAAATAGTCGTCCCTCTTTAAGAAAGCAAACCATTCCCATATGGGGGTTAAGTTCGGCGGTGATGCCCCCTCTTAAGAAAATGTAAAATTGAGAGTTTTACAAATGTGTTACAGGCCAGGGTCGAGTCAACCAACTGGGTGGCGTCTTCATTAATGGTCGCCCTTTGCCAAACCATATTCGTCTCAAAATTGTGGAACTGGCCGCGGCCGGAGTCCGTCCCTGTGTCATTTCGCGGCAATTGAGGGTGTCCCATGGCTGTGTCTCCAAGATCCTCAACCGGTACCAGGAAACTGGATCCATCCGCGCTGGAGTTATCGGAGGCTCCAAGCCCAAACTTGCCACTCCAGAAGTTGAACGCAAAGTCGAGGACTACAAACGAGAAAACCCTTCCATCTTTTCATGGGAAATCCGCGACAGGTAAAAACCACCGAAACTTGTCTACTTTCGCTTCCACTCTCATCTATTTTCTACCCTTCTTTCTCACCCTACCTTAATATTCGCCTTTCGTCCCTTTTACTGAAAACAATCCCTGACTCTTATTGCATTTTAAAGACCGAGCCTGACATAATCACTAAAACATATTTTTCTCCCCAAAAGGTTAATTAAGGACGGCGTTTGCGATCGTTCGACGGCCCCGTCTGTTAGCGCAATCTCCCGCCTCCTGCGCGGCAAAGACGACGACGATAAAAGTCACGGTAAGTTCCGTTTCACGTTACGTAATCCATTACTGTCCACTAAAATTGGTACACATATGTTCCCGTGTCTGATTTCTTTCAACTGGAAAACCCAGCCGTTCACCGGCAGCAAAATTACTTTTTCCATGCAATATTACCTTTCGTTCACATAAACTGTAACAGATACGCCTCTACCGTCTTACCCCAGCGCAAGTTTACACGGACTTTTCATTAGTAGCATATGATTGGCACGGTCTTGTCCTCGTTCTTTTTATTTGTGTAAGATTATTCCAGGGGACACATTCCTACACATAACGGGCGACAATTTTTCCTGGTGCACGTTTTTGAACCCGTCAACTTTTCTGAATTCCCCCCCTTTTAAACAAGCCGTCATGAATTCACATGAGCAGAGCTGAGCTTGCTAAAGCTAATACCCTTTTTTGTTTAAGATACTCCTTATATTGTACGCATTTTTTAACATGCGTAATAACGTGCATTCTCACGTTAAATTATAGAGAAACCTTCCCCAAAGTAGTACAGTATAGCATTTTCCTTGGGAAAAGGGGGTGGGAGGAGAGCACCAGGGTTCTAAAAATCATTTCAGGTTCTCTCAATGAGTGCGGGATACCTTTTTAGGAAGAAAAAGGGAAAAAAAAAGGTTCTCATTTGCTTTCGATTTTTTTACGAACCGGCCAGTAACCCTAGAAAACGGGATAAAAAAAAGTGTGATGTGGTGTTTTTAGGACTCATGGGGAGGGCCAAAAAAAGAGAAGGGGGGTTCAAATTTCAAGCGGCGGGGCGTCGGCGCTTTTGTAAAACTTTTCATGATCGAGCAACACTACACACGACACAGGTGTTAAAGCCGGCTTTTAGCTACTTCCAGCAGTTTTCCTGCGGTGGTTGACGAGGGAGTTCCGTTCTCCCCTTTTGTTCACACACCGAAAGCCGTCCAAGCAGGAGTTCGGAGCGCTCCTAGCTCAACACACAATTTAGAGCGAGTTCATATACATGGGGGATACTTAAAAAGATGCACTGACAAAAGCGCGGAGAGGGTTTCCTTGATCATCTAAACGACGACGGTCAACACAAAAGCCACTTGGGATCCCCTTTACATAAGAGTCTAAGATATAAAGTAAGCAAACAAACAAAGGGGAGGTTTACGAAAAGAACGCGTGCTCGAAGCTGAGAGTTTTGGTGTAGAAGTTCTCTGACATTTTTGTTTTTGCTAATTACTTTTTTGAGTCTTTACTTCCCTAAAGTATCTGGAAATTTATTATAAACTTATAGGAGATTTACATGGAAAAGAACGCATTTAAAGGATTTCAGCTGTCACCTTCACGGGCTGAGTGGGTGGGGGACGTTAAAGTCTGTACCGGTGAAAAGGCAATAGGATATGGATGAGTTGTGTCATTACAATATGAACAGTAGGCCACTTTGCCAAGTAAAAGTACTTCAGGCACGTGTAATAATGGATTGTAAATCTTCAAAATCTAAAGCTTAGCAAGGATAGGATACGTAGTTCCACACTGGGTTGTCACGCAATAGAATTGTGCTGACTCTCCAGAAGGAGAATCTTAATCAAGAAAGGACAACCTCGGACTGTTATTAAGTTCTGTTACGCAAACCGGCACAGTTTTTATCCCATGCAAAGTAGTTTCCTTGCATAACTGCAACAAACGCAGCTGCACGATAGGCAACAATCGTTTTTGTTCAAAATTAGCATGTCTGAGAGAATAAGGAATAATGCAATACAATTGTCACATGCAAAGCTTCTTTGGCAACCGTCTAATAAATCAACCCGTAAATATAGATTACTTTGCCTACAACAGCAAGGAATAAAAGAAACGGCTTAACAGAATATCATGTCTGTTAACAAGGAAAAGAAGCTTTTACGTAACGATGCGCAGGTTCAGTCGCACATATATTTAATTAAATTCTTTTGAAACATGTCAATAGGAGCTAAAGGAAGTAACAGCGATGCGTCCGATTGCGAATCCGAGCCCGGTATTCCGTTGAAACGCAAGCAGCGGCGGAACCGGACTACTTTCTCAGCCCATCAGTTAGACGAACTGGAAAAAGCCTTTGAACGAACCCAGTACCCGGATATCTACACGCGGGAGGAACTGGCCCAGCGAACCAAACTGACAGAAGCGCGCATCCAAGTGTGGTTTAGCAACCGACGCGCCCGTCTGCGCAAACAACTCACGTCGACCACGACCGGCTACAGCAACTCGGCCGCCGTCAACGTCGCGCTACAAAGCTTGTCCATGGGCGTGCCTTTCAGTCATCCCTCTGCTGCGGCGGCTTCGGCTGCTGCCGCTACGGCCGCGTATGGACTCCCGCAAGGATTGGCGGCCCATCACGCAGCCGCTGCTCATCATCACCATCACCAAAGCATCGGAGCTCACCAAACCGCTCTCTCCCATCACCAAACCAGCCTCCAACCTTTACACGCTGCCGGACACGCCGGTCTAGCCGCCCATCACCACCATTCGCACCACCAATCCGAACATTATGGCGCCATCCATTCCGGTAAGCTTCAAGTTTTCCTTACACAAGTTCTATTTCCTGTGCACCTTTAAGCTTCTTTAAACTCTACTGTTGCTTACATTCTGATTTTTTGTGCATTACGCAAGGCTTATATCTAGAACAAAAAGACACCTTCAGCGTTACATTTAGTTATTTTTGCTATTATGAAATTCCAAATTGTGACTTTTTTGGAATACTTTTCCTTATTTACCAGTGTTGGCTAAAGCATATAACTGTATTTTTTTTAGAATAAGTATTTATCTTTTATACGAACTAAATGTTTCTTTTTATATTCTTCCACAAAAAAAAATTCTTTGACTAAATTTCTTGCGTAATTATCTAAATTTGAGAATTGTTTCATCGCAACTTTGTAAGTTTTAAAATTTCACAATGATTTATGTTCTTATTCCTTCACATCGTTTCAGACGCAAGTTCGCTTTACTCGTCTGCGCATCAACTATCTACACCCCCTAGCTCGGGTAATACCACTACCCCGATGCAACCCTCGCATAGTTCCTCCCCGTCCTCTTCGGCTGCTTTGGTCAACGGCTTGTCTTCTATGGACCCGCGCAATACAATTGTATCCTCCTCTTCGGGCAGCGTGACTGGTACTGGTTTTCAAGTACTAGCCAACGGATCGGCCTATCCTTCGCACCATGCGCATCACCACGCCCAGGTAAGAACGCTTTCCTTTGCCTTGTCTGAGAACCTGAACCGACAAGTCCGAAAATCGGAAAGTTCGACAGAACGCATCGAAAATGTACACTGGATTGAAATATGGCTTTCCTTAATAGGTAACAGGTGTAATGGCGCCCGCTACGTACACTTCCACGCATTCTGATGAGAGTTGGAGCTCGATGAACTTAGGCCGTAGCGGAGCCGGCGGAAACAGTTCCTTGAGTGCTGGTACTGGTGCTACTGCTCCCAGTCCGACCAACAATATGGCCACCACTGCCACCACAACTCCGGGCAGTGCCTTCGCAGCAGGCAGTACTTTCGTGTCTCCAGCTGGTATTGCTGCCGCCGCCGCAGCTGGACGTTCTCATCCTGCCTTCACTGGCATGTATGGCTGGTACTAAACCCCTTGACCAAAACAAACTTAAAGAAAGAAATGTGCTCGTATATAGCAACCAGCGCTTTATCCTAAAAGAAAATTTTGATCTCTTGGACAACGAAGAAAGTGTTTTTTGTGGGCTCATAACTGCCAAGTTTTTGTGTTTTGATTTGTTCGGAAAACCGTTCACCTTATCATCCGAGAAAGTTCTCGAAGAAATGTGAAGACATCTTCCATTTTAGCATCCTCAGACATCGGAAGAACTGTTCTCTTGGAAGAGATTTAATTATTGGTCAGTAAAACAGCATAAACCCATCACCTTTCCTTCATTTGCTTTTCGTCCCATTTTGCAACAATTCTAAAAAAGTGGTTTTATGAGAAACCGAACCCGTAGTGAAGGCAAATGAGAACCCGTTTTCTCTTCACCGTACCACCCAGTGATGTTCTAGTAAAGATTTCAAAACGAAATAAAGACAACACTCGCAGCAATTACGTAAACTTCATCCCGCGTTTGTTCCATTTCTTTTCTGCCGCCTCTGTCCCTCGTTAGTGAAGATTTACCTTTTCATATTTAAGCAATGCTACCTTATCTTTCACCCCCTGTTCTGCTTCTGTTGCACCCCAATCCAGCAAGCCACTACAGAATATCTGACTAGATTCTCGAAGCAATTTTCAACTGTAACTCTCTGCAAAGTGTGAAATTCTGTTCGGGTTCCAAATTTTTAGCCGGTGAGGTGATGTTACATATATATAGAGATTCCTACTGTTTGCACCCTGTCACAATACAATTAAAAATTCCCTTAAAAATGAACTACGAAATTTTTCTGTGGTCTGTGATTTTCTTGAGAAATTGTTACCTTTTTTGCACGTAAGCTTGGATCTTCTAACTTCCTTTGAACACATTTAATTGACTTTAGAGTTCGAAAGTTAAGCCTTGTTAGTTTTGCAATTTCACAGGTATAGAAAAACTTAAAACCAAAATTTTTATTGTTGACTGGTTCGAGTCAATTGCACTTCAGAATTTTCGATTGTATAAACAAATTACACGTATATATTATACATCTCTATTAAAAAAAATCTGAACTGCTTAAGACTTCTAGAATCAAGCCTTTGCCGACTATATTAAAAAAAATGGTTAACGTTGCTCCTAGATTCAAATATATATAAAAAAATCTTTAATTGATTTATTCCATTACTTTCCATAATCTTCAAAATTTTCCTACTTGATTAATTAAGGTATTTAAATTTAGTCGACTTTACAATATTCGAAAGTTGAAAAGAAAAACTAAACCCGAAAAACTGCACCCTATTCATAGCGACAGGACGAGCCATGTCTCCAGCCAATGATTTGGATCAGTGCAGCTATGAAAAATGAGAACCGGAATTAAAAAGGAGGGGTTAACAATTCTCGCTTCCCGCTAATAGGTAGTACAAGCCTATGTTACTACCCCAACACTTTAGGTGTCTCCCTACAACCCACAAACTACTTTGCTGGCTTTCAACTAAACGAACGCGCTCATAGTATGTCGATGGGGGAGGAGAGATTTGAAACATACAGCACCTGGTCCACCTTTGCTAACCGCTTTTTATGAATTACACCAAAAAATAGAAAGAGACAGAAGGTCTCCGACAGAAAGGCCATAGCCAAGGGAGGATGAGTGGGGGGCTTAATGACTAAAAGGAGAATGGGAGAGGGAGGTTTTTAAGAGGGCTATAATGTATATCTTTGGTCGAGATGAGTTTCCACTCTAACAAGAAGCTTCCGTTCCTACGTTACCTTATACCTGACTTAATCATACAGCGACGGGATCTTCATTAAATTACGACACACTATAACTCCCTACCCCTTTTACTAGGATTTATGACTTTTTAGCCGCTAATTCACGCCTTTTCTGCCGTTAACCCTCTTTGAGTTCTTAACCCCCTTCTTATTTTTGAACGAAAGCTGAAAATTTTGAGAAAAGACGCCGTTTTCAATGGGTTGGACGACGGCAAAACTTGAAAAACGATTTTTTCAAAGGTTGCTCTCCGATGTGTTTTTTTTTTCACCCTTTTTATGAAGGTATATCCTGTGGAGTGTCTTAAAAAGTTTTCTCGAATGTGAAAATACGCTGCATCATTCTTTATCTCACTCGCCTGAGCCCAAAATAAAAGCAAGGAACTTGAATGAGAAAACTTTTTCATTCATTTAAAAAAGACAAATCCTTTTTTTAGAGAGCCAAGGGTTTTACATTTTGGATGGAAAGGCCCACTAGGTGGGGGGAGGGGGGCGGGTTTGAAGTAGCTTAAGGAAGTTTTTCCCGCTTTTAATTCATTACAGAAAGACAAGAAGAAGTTTTCTTGTCCGGTCTCCAAATCTCTCCCTCTTTTCTCTAGTGATCGAGAGAGAGAGAGAGTTAAGACTCTCTCAGATGAACTATTCCTAACAGTATCACTGCAAAAGTTGTCTGCGATAGTCAAAAGCTTGATTTTTTTCGTTTCGTTCATTTGTTAGAGGACAAAACTCTTTGAATACTAGAGACCGGAAATACCACGGTAGCCGGAGCGGGACAATGGCCGACCAACATGCAATCAGAGCACCACCATGACTAGGCTTCTTTTTCAAGACTAAAACAACTTTTCTTCGCTGAGAGTTTGTAACCTTTTTATAAGTTTTCCTTCCGAAAACTATATCTTGTAAAAATTCCGATTACCTTTCTCTGCCAACAGTATTGAAAGTGTTTATTAAGGAGGTTTTCTTTGGTGGCAGCGGGGCGAAAAGGGACAACACCTACTTGTTGAAGAATGTACTACTTTATGGCATTCAAAAATTCACTGCCTCTCACAAACATATACTAAAACAAACACTATCGTACAACCGTATAAGATTCAACAGATGTGTTTGTAGAGTAAACCGTACTGGGGAGCCCAGCTACAGGGAGACGCTTCAATCCACAGAATACCATCATACATTATCTTGATTTTCACTACAAATTTCTTTAGAAGCCGAAATAGAAAATATTACCAAAAATTTTCCTTTCATTTTCAGAATCTTAAGCTTTCTGCCCCGGGAACCTATATATTTTTAACATATAAACGCCACAAGCCAGCAAGTGAAAACTATACACGGAAACACTTTAAAAGAGTGCTCACCTATCCTTACTTGCAGAAATTAACTGTTTGAAAATTTGTGTACAAGAATACGTGTCCGAAAGTCCTCCTTCCGTAACAAATCAAACTTGCAAATAAAAGACCTAATTTTAATTTAATACCTTAATTTCTCTTATTCGATTATTTTCTTAACACAGGCGCGCCACCCTTTCTTATTCCTTCCCCTTCTCTTGAAATTTTGTAATCCTGCTAAGTTAAGCCAAATGTAACTGAAGACCCAGTAACATGCCTCGGCCTATACTGGTGAACAATAAAAAAAGGCGTGACCTAATGCTTGTTGCCATTTCTTACAAGTTTAAATGTAGTTCAATTTGAAAATAATTTTGTACAAATGTCACCTGTACAAGTTGCAGATGCTTTTACGCCATTGATAAGAATATTTATGTAGAGAAAATATATAAAAATACATAAAAGCAGTTTGGAGTTATTCTTTAAAACGTAAGGACTCAACATTTTGTCTAAACGATTCCCTTGTACAATTTTCTTTCACAAGAGACTAAAAAGCTCTAAAAACCTCTCGAGTCTAAGTATCTATCGGAGCTTTAACAACCTAACGCCGTCATTTACAACTTGAGCGATGTAAATCACTGATGAAAATATTAAAGCTTTTCAGCGGCCAAAAGATAGTCATAAGTTTGATAATTTTGCATTGATGAGATAACATAAATGTAATTCTCAATTCTAACTTAACGTTAGTAACAGAAGGATTGCGAAGAAGTGAGCGACGGACAACGAAGGGTTCAAATCAAACCAACAAGTTTAACCGATAATCGAGGATAATCGCTATTGTGGTGTTTTTGTGTAATTAATGACTCTCTGTATGAACTGTATTTTTATGCTCGTTATTAATAGTTTTTCTTCTACTAGATATAATTGTTGTAGGGCAATAGGTAAATTTTAATGGGCGTTAGGAATGACAAGTGTTACACGCGTAGGTAACCACAACAAAGTAAGGACATAGAGCAAAATTCAATTTATTTCTGACATTTTCCGTTCAAATTCAAACATTACGTTAATCTTCAAAATTCGTGAAAAATCGTAATCCTGCGAAGTGCAAACAGTTTTTTTTTATTGTTTTCGAAATTCCCCAAATGTTAGAGAAAGTATCAATGAAATACAATTCGAAAAAGTTTACATTCAGATTTCTTTAGTTTCATCAATTTCAAATTTACAGCGTACACGGAAACTTCGTTTCTGAAAGTAGGTTTCCAAGACACATTAATTTTCTAATCCAGTTCTCAAAACAGTTGACGTTAAATCTCTTTTTCTGCAGTTCGATTTACGAGTTCAATTCTCAAATGCTTATTTGTAACAGCAAGTTCGCTAAGAAATGTCAAAAGATTTTAAGCAATGCGCACAACTACACCGTCAAGCCAAATTCATCCGTCAATTCGGTGAGCAGACACAGATTTCTAATCGCAAAATGTAATAGATTTTGTTTGGAAGAACTGTAAATCAAGTTTTCTACCGAACCGTCTTTTACAACTAACAACTCATCATTAAATCAAAGGTCAATTCAAGTGTCAATAACATCCGCATTTTTGTTTACAGAGCACTAGTTCTGGAAATATTGAGTTTTCGGCTTCTTTCTTAATCCTCTTGAATACCAATCGCTTTATTTACACCTCAACTTCGAAGTAATTAAACTGGAACTGATTTAGTTATAATACTAGGAGCCATTACCGTGAAATCGTAAAAAAAGCTGAATGTTTTTATGTTTTGGTTCTTAAAGCTACCCAAGAGTGTTTTCCTATTTGCCTTCTTTTCGGGCGAAACAAATTTATTGTAATCTGTTTTCTTAATAAAATGTACGAAAATATAAATTTTTTACCTCTAGTGTGACAGCATTAGTACACTATAAAAAAAAAAAACTCAACAAATTTTCTGGCAGTGAAACTTACAACGAAAGGGACGTAGGCTTACTGGGCTCAAGTATGTACACGGACCAAAGTGTTTCGAAATATCTCATTTTCTATAATCAATTTTCTATAACCCCAAGCAGCTGTTGTGCGAAAACGCATCGGCTTACGGGTAAAACACATTGTCGGGGTGATCCATGGCTTACCTGACGGATCATGAATCAAAACACCGTCTGCTACGAGAAAACGCTCATTCCTCTTGTTCTTATTTCTCTCTTCGACACATTACCCGTCATTAAGGTTCCCTTCCTCTTTCAAACTATTGAGAATATTCCCACCTTACAAAGCTCCTCCTACCCTTTCAACGGTTGCAACATCTTTAACCGATTTTCTGTCACTGTTCGAATTGCCCAAATCCTTTCACGCTTCTAATCTTCCAGAAATACATTCATAACGTTTCCTTATACGGGTATTACGGGTGGTCCATGTCCCTTTCTTGACCTCCCAATTCACATGTTCTCCTTTCAGAAAGCGTATAGCTTACGTATATGTAGACAATGATCTATAAAAAGAGGAGGGGGGTGACAGGGTCCAACACATGTGATTGAGTTTTCATAGCTGGCAGAAGTAAAAGGCGCAAAAGTAAAAAGAAACATACATAATTTTCACGGTAATTAAGTCTGACAAGGGCGGGGGTATAGACATTATTATGTTTCGCTATGGTTTTAAGACACACACACTTTAGGATCCCTTACATCCCCTTCTCCAACTCCCCGAAAAAGCCGCACACACGTTCGGCTTGAGCACGGGGCTTGTGCGACCGTGGGCATCTATTACAAAGACAGACAACGACTCGTTGAAGCTTTCGGACCTCCCATAATGCTATTTCTCTTTCTGTTCTCCAAGTATGAAAGCTGCCGCCGAAGCCACCGGAGCCGCCGCTTTACATCGCTTACACAACAGATGAGAACAGATACCTCCCAGCATTCCCTCGCATTCCACGTGCTTAAGCCCAAGATGGATTTCCCCTCCCTCACCCTTAAATCCTCCTTTCGGTATCAAGGGTGGGTTAGGGTTTTTCAAATCTATAACAGATTTTCCGCTCAATTGCAAAGTTGTTCTCTTCTTGTTAGGTCACAATGCAAGCCATAAGATATTAAGTAGGGGTCCCGTAGGGATAACCTTTCTTACTAAAAGCGATGTTTAGGGATGCTTAGAGATGTTGCGCTATTATAACCGCGTCTGATTTTAGAACGTTTTCTTTCGGGAGGACGATGTCCCCTGGAAGAGTGCAACAAGCTAGAAAAGTATGTGCTCCAGGGCCGCCCCGGTTTATCCACCATCCAGAACCAATGCATATTGGTTCCAGTTAACCGGTAACTTCACGGGGATTAATTATAGAACTTTACACACTGCTACTCGGTAAAAAGACCCCCTTGGCCCAGCTGGCAAGATCAAGTCCTCCTTTTCTTCGTCTTAAATTTTTGTACAAGTTATTTTTGCGGCTTTAACATACCTAGTGAGCTGGTATTTTGGCAACACACGGTTGCGTAAATCACAATTTAATTTTTATCCCGCCTGCTAAATCACTTGACATGCCATTGGGAGCGTAGCGAGTTTGCGAAATAATTTAATAGGGATTGTAGCATATGTGGACGCTTTGGATTTCGAAGGGGTACGGCACCGGCCGCAACTCCGCCCATTGGAGCTGTAAAACCTCCCTCTTTATAAGTAAGAGACATATGGCCCAGTTTTTCAAAGGTTCGGTATTTCAAACTGCCCCTGCCCACGCATACTCACAAACATATGTTTCCCTCCAAACGAGAAGTCGGAAACTCGGGTATGATTCCTAACAAGGAATCGGGTACTAACGTGCTGGTATGTGAGCACGTGAAATGTCTCTAACTATGCATGAGTGTATATATAGTTAGGTACAGAACCCTTTCACCCCTTCACCCCAATTTGAGACCTAAAGAGAACTACTCTGATCAGCGAGCCATAAAGCACAACTTTTAATGAATCACTTTGTTTGGAAGTTTGCGCAGACTTTTGACAATTTCAGCTTTTCAGAAAGCTTTAACTATTGACTTTTTCAAATTTTCAAATATTTTAATATATAAAATATCTCGCACAAAAATGTTCAAGCTTTTGATAAAAAATAATAAAATTAAATAATTAATTAATATTTTGAAATTATTAGTTTGGAATATTTAATACATGTTAAAATTTTAGCTTTCACTACTCTTTCGTAATTTCTAACCGTTCATAAATCTTAAGAATGATGAGCTTTATACAGATTTACGCTTAATCTCAGTTTCCTGCAAAACTTCGTAACGTTTGGACAAATGTTCAATATTTTTTTCAAAAATGAAAAGCTCAATGGCATTCCTTATCGATTTTTTTTTTATGTTGAAGAGTTGATGACCGCCACGAAAAATGATTCTTTCGTTTTGCGGAAAGTTTACACTCCATGGCTATTGCCGATCGTCTGCTGTTTTGTTCTCAATTTCTAGGTCTGGTTAGTTTATTTTGCTTGACGAAGTAACACTTACCTTCTTCAGGAGCAACCTGCAAGGAAACAGTTAAATATAGAGACCCTCCTGAAGTATTGTATTTTCCTTACTTGAAAGGTGAACGAAGCTGGTAGTTGCTACTGTATACTCAAACTGGGAGTCCCACAAGTGTTCCTCGCGAGCGCCAAAGAAGCTGTTATTGTCCCTCAGGTCCAGATATATATTAAAAAGCTAAAGGGATAAGAGAAGAAAAGAAGTTTTATAAGGGATCCCTATCTCTATTAAAACAAGAAAAAAGTTATAACAAGAAGCTGTAATCTTTTATGAAAATAAAAAGACTCGGTAAGAAAGAGAGAGAGAGGGAGAGAAAATTAGAACGGGAGTATATAGCGCGTCCTTTTTGTTCAAGACAGGTAGCCGAGAAGGCAAAGTAGTTTAATATGTGGCGGGTTGCGTTTCTTATGGTAATATCCGTGCGAGTTTCTCGCGGGTTAGGTGTAATTCATGGCCATTTGGGATGACAGCCGAGTTAATTAAGCCACCTTGCTTGTCTATTAGCCTCTTGCTCCTTTCTTAGTTGAGCGGTAGCTCTCGGGTGGTGTTACTCTTGCGGTTTGGCGGAGATTGTATCATAACTGTGCTACTGCTTTTTCTTCTCGGTGTTTTTTTTCTTCCTTCAATAATGACAAGATTTTTCGTCTAGCTTACAAGTTTTGAATCAAGCTACGAAAAGGACCCTCCGGTTGGTTGGTTTTGGTCTATTTACTAGGTCTACTGTCAGGGAAAAAGCCAAACTCATTCAAAGAAGTAATCCCTATGCCACTAGCGGCGTGCGTAGTCTCTACAAGTCTATAATTTTCCAAACAAAAAGGAAAAAAAAAACTGTTTCTCATTTCACTCGCGCCGCAATTACGTGTATATTACATGGCCAAGGCGAATTAAATGTAAGTTCCCATTAAAAAGTAAAAAAACTAAATTTGTGGTTTAACACAGAATGTAATTTTCTCGCGCTGTAATGTTTCATACAAGATATGGTCTTCTGGTAAATATCTGTCGCATTATACTTGACGCCCAGTTTTCGATTTTATTTCTAAAATTTTGCATACTTCTAAAAGAATACGCCCTAACTCTTTAGATACATAAACCGACTTACACTTTCGGGATGAATTTTTCGAAGGCTTATAAACATAACTGTGTGTAACATCCAGGATCATCCAGGATAAGCTGTGACTAGATTGTTTTCTGGTTTTCTTTTTTGTTGCGAAAAAGGCCGACACTGATACAAGCATGAAACTAATAGGGTGTAAGTGCAAAGCCGTATAATTTTCGGTTTATTCCCCCGGCCTGGATTTGCTTGTTTGAGAAGCGCTCTCAGTTGGTAAAAACAATAATACACCAAACGGATGAACAATAATTTTGAACTTAACCTGCGCCTACCAAACCAGACTTGACTGATCTAACCTAATGAGCAATAAATTAACTGGCTAACGTTCGCATGAACTTTCCAATTGTTTGTACATGAGCGCATGGGTTAGACGCTTTTAAATTGTTTAAAATAAGTTACATTAGGTTAGGTTCGATTGGGTTTTGAGGAACAAACAAATCGAAGGGTGGGGGCAGATGACCGAAAAAATAGCAAAAGCGGTGTTCTTAAATGTAAAATAACTCCCAGTCACGATTAATGAACTCTTGTTTTTCTTTTGAAAAATACAAGAAATCTACTACGCTTCTGTAAGAATGTAACATCAGCTTGCGCTTGCCTGCACTTGTAAGCACTTCACTCTGTACCGGGAGGCATAACCCAATGAAACTTACTTGTGTAACCTTACAAGATAATTTCGTTTGATTTATTAGTTTTTCTGACATATTTTAGTTTACAACAGCTTGATCTTGAGCAGTTTTAGTGACTTATTTAGGCTTGGGAACTTTCAGCTAACGAATTTTCAATAGCTCGTTGGTTGTAAATTTCGATCAAATTATCTGAAATTTCTCCTCACTTCTTCATTAAAGTAATTACACGATATTAAAAATATACGCAAATATAGGGCGCGTTTTATTTTATTACCAATATTAAACTACTATTCTTTATTTTAAAAAATAGGGGGCCTGAAACAGTACAGTATCCCGCGGTCCACGTGGTTTTAGGACGGCCCTGGTAACATCCGAACTTGCATTTTTTTTTCTTCTCTGTGGTACATGAACATATTTTCTTAGAAAACTGCCTATGCTTCTCTTACAAAAAAAAAAATCAGTTTAAGAATCGTATATTTCAATTGCGTATATAAGGTAGACGTCCCTCGTCGCATTTTTGCACGGTGGTCTGTGAAGCTTTACGGGGGTCTCTCCTTAAACGAGAGGAGACCTCCATATATAGGTTCATAGTAAATAATTATGTCTTCCATGAAACGTCACGACTAAGAGTGGTTCGTAATTCTCTTTATTTTCTTTTCCACTCCAACATGTAATGGGACAAAATTTAAGCCAACGGTGTCATGTTTGTGCAGTGATGTCGTTTTTCACTCGATTCATAAGCTTTTGTAGATTTTAGGTCTGTAATTTAAAAAATTAAGAGAAGTTATTAAAAGAAACTATCAACGGAAGATTAAAAGAAGTCAGGTAACAGAGACTTGAGCAAATTAGAAGCAGGAAAAGTTATGCCATTTTAGTCTTGAACCGGTCCCTTTTGGTTTTTGGAGACTTTTTATCCTTTTGTAAGTGAATTATGAGGACGGATTTGTTATTTGTCACGATTTCGTTCGTAGCGCATTCGGAAATGCTCGTGAGAAGCGCACGAGGAAAGTAACACCAAACCTGCTCTTTCTCTACTTAACCGTGTGTACATATATATTAAGTCCGGATTTTATAGAGGAAGAATTTCCTTTGCACGCGTTATAAAGCACAAATTTGCATGTTATTAAAGTCTAAGAAGGGAAAACAAGAGAAAAAAGACAGCCAGAGTTGTCCGTAAAAAAAGGAAGGCAAAAAAAGAGAAGCTGTTCTACATTGGACCAAGCTAAAAACGGACGCTCCCGGAATTTCAGTGGATGGAAAGGGGAATTCCGGATTTGGGGTTGAATTCACAATTCTTATGCACTAGTATTAATTAAAGTGAATTTATATGAAGATTTGAAGAACAAAAAGTGAAATAACGGAGGTTAGAGCGCAAAAAGTTACATTTTACGGTACAAATTAGACCATGGAAATAAAAGGTATCCCTGAGATTTTGCTTAAATGACCTCCAACGATCCAGTCTCAATAATATGGAACAGCATGTGATTAGTTCACTAAGACAATAAAAATGAAAAGTGAAAGATGTTTAAACTTTGATATAGACTTGTTTTTGTTGCAGCCCTAAATAAAACATCTCACTTGTACACTAATTCTTTACCAGTGGGAGAAAAACTGCAAAAATTCGAGAAACTTAAATTGTAGAAAATATCTTTTCATAAAACCGTTGTAAGCCTGAACTCGTTAAAGCTAACAATAAGAAATCATTTGTTGCATTAGTAATTACAGATTTGGCTAATTGCAAAACTTACAGCTAACTGTGTGAAAATTTTTAATGAATTGACGCGAATTTCCAAAACCTAACAGTGATATTGTTTTTTTTTATTAGGTTTCCAACAATACCCAGCATTTGCGTCCTTTCTGGTGACAAACTTGTGCTGGAATTAATGGGACCACCTAATAAAAGCTTTTTAACTATTTTCATAACTATATAGTAGTTCGGTAAGATTTAATCACACTTAACAGAAAACGAGACTGGCTTCGCAAAGAAGTGTTATTTTTGTTCTTTTTTTAAAAAAAAAAAAGTTTAATTGACGTCTCCATTTTATTCCAACAGACAGTAGAAAATTCCCCAAAACGCTGAATAGTATGCATAAAACAGGTCTAAACAACACAAAAATATACTCCTTCTGAAATAAAAAAGCATCTTACTTACGGTAGTTTTCTAGCAGTTTTTAGCTTCGGGGGAGTTGGTTGATTGGTTGGTACTCCATCTCGTCAGAATGAGGGTTCGTAAATTAAAATTTACAGAATCCTATTACGTTGCACGCAAGGCCGCGGAGACCCACGAGAGACCTTGATAAAAGTTTTTCCTTCATCGTTTTTTGTCTTTTTTCACCCATTTTTGAACTAAGGGCCCAGAGCAGAGTAAAGAAAAAGAGAGAAGGACAGAAAGGATGGAAAAGAGCTAAAAAGGACACGGAACGAGATTTCATTAAAAAAGCCTCGAAACAATTGAAAAAATCGGTGATAAAAAGAAAGAGGGAAATAAATAAGAAAAGGGTCGCAGCTTAAGGGCTTAATAACCATCTCGTTTTAATGTCCTTTGAATAAGCGATGCGAAAAATAGATTTTTACCAGGATCTACAACGAACAGTCTGCACACTAGCCTCGTTCCTTGTGGTCAAACTATGTTTAATTAAAAATTAATGTTCCTTATGTCAGAATTCGGTTAATTCAAACGCGCATAATGGAGAATCTCAGTTCATTACTCTAATTTCTATATTAGGTTACGTAACTATGACAAACCAATACAGACTAGATTATGAAGACCATAATTATATTTCAAATCACTCAAATCGCCGTAAAACATGGCCAATATAGATTGTGGTGTTCTATCGTATTTCTGATCTCCCATTGAACAAAGTCCAAAGCAAACACGTAAAGTGCATAAAAAAGAAGATCCTTAGAATGGCGCAGACTATTCTAAGCTCCGCCTGAAAGGCAAAGCACGGAAAAAGCCTATTTGTTGTTTGTGGTCTTACGTACCCAACAGCGAAGAAAGGAAGGTAAGATTCGTGGAGTTACACATAAAGGGAATAATAGCTTTCGGAAGCGATTAACTATCACCACCCTCCCACCACTACCACTACCGTCATCCTATCCCGAAAGCTGAGAAGATAGGAAACGTTAATAATATTTTTTATTCCTCTCACTCTTTTTATTTTTCGCGCCAAAACTTCCAGTCCGTCTGACCACCTGCTACGTTATGTGAGTTTATGATAGGTAATTTTCCACCGAAGAAAGAGAAGCCGAAAAGGAGCAATTGATTTGACGCTGTAAGGAGTTCTATCTCCAAAGGAAGAATTAACGGCTGATTAATGGTCTGAGCCCTACCTGGGAATTCAGGTACAGTATTGTGCTGTAAATGAAAACTCGAACAAGGGGCAAATAAACGTGGGACAGCTACAAGAGGTCGGTGATCATTTGCTCCAACAGTAGGACCTCCATTTTACGAACTCCCGGCGGGGAACGAGTAATAGGAATACATGACTGTAGTAAGTAGTTTTGTTTTAATAGTCAACCAGACATCGTAATGGCGTTGGCTGCCTCTGAGGAATATTCCACGCAAAATAGTACGTAACGTCCATAAGACGGTCACCATCAGAAAAGCGGAATTCATCGACAAATGTTATTCGACAAATCTACTGCTCACTGTCATTCGTCAATTGTTATTCTGGGTCTCTTGGGCCGGGCTCGTACTGTCTATGGTGCGCTGCATAGTGTAAATTAGTTGGCTTCAATCTTCTATGGCGAACACTCATTTTTGCCTAATTTTTCGCTTTTAGAAAACATCTCCCGATTAAGATTTTTTCCCACGAATTGCACTGTACGAATAAAAGGGAAAAGCTGGCATATCTTATTATTTTAAATGTACAATCGTAAATATCTATTTAAAGTTACTTGACTTTAAAAGTTAAAAGTAAAGCGCGATTATTAGTTGTCACAGCATAAGGGTTACACAGTAGGATAACAGGGCTAATGTACAAATAACTCCAATATCAAAGTTTTCTACCTGCTTTCTCGTTCCCTTGAGTACATTCTGGTAAAATGCCGGAATAGTAAGGGGCAATTCGCAAGCCTACCTGTCAGTGCAAGTACTGTTCAAAAAAGGTCCCGACGGTTTTCAAAGCGCTTGTTCAAATTCATAAAAGGAAGCTGGGGAAAGGTCGGTAGAGAAAGGTCCCCCGTTTTTGGAATATTATGTTCCTTAAGTGAAGTTTTTCTGTAGTAGATTAGGATTGCCTACTTTAGGGTACGATGGACAAGTCTTCGAATTCATATCCCCCTACCTTTGCGTGTACCCTCCATATCCTCTAGAACGAGAGAGTAGGCAGAAAACTTCAACATTGGGAGATAACCCTTTATCCTACTGTTTAACTTTTATACTGTGGATTGTTGTCATGGTATAAGGGTTACAATACTGTGGTCGTTGTTGCTAAATTTAAAAAAAAAAAAAAAAAAAAAAAAAAAATCCGGGAGCGCCAGTAATGGAAGAATTGTGGCCATCCTATTTTAGGCACTAGATGTTAATGACTAGTTAAAACCTGCTGCCTAAAGTCAAATTTTGTAAAAAAGTTCTTATTAAAAATTGGAAATGAACGCACATTTCCCCACTCTTTTAATGCAAGGAAGCTAGGAAAATTGGACGATTGCACATATTTTTTTTTAGTTTTCATTTTCTGGTGAAAGATAAAATTCGAGGATTGTTCTCATTATATCGCCAAAAAATTCGTTGCGAAAACCGATTCTCTGGAAAGGTTATTCTTTTCGCCATAAATTAAGTTTTTTTTTTTACGCAACAGGCCTGTTTTCTAATATGCATTCAAATAAATATAATAACATAATTTGATAAAATAAAAACTAAAACTAACAATTGAAATAAATTAAAAGTGATCAAACAGTTAACTGATGACTTCCCTCTGGTGATACCCATGAATGTGAGGAAATTCAAGAAAAAAAAAATTAATTTTGTTCGCTAGATCGTTCGTGCTAATTCTAAGCTAGGTAAAACTACGTGGTGTTTGACCTGCCACCTGTGGGGCAATTTGGTTGGAGCGATTTTACGAAAAAAGGGGAAAAAATATACCTGACAGGTTTTTACTCGAAGCTTTTGCGTGATCGGGAAATTATTGCACAAGATCTGGTTAAAGGTATTTAATCACTTTTTAAGTTACAACCCGTATTATCGGTTTGTCACATTCATTACATTCAATTCGTTTTCAGTTATTTCGTGTGATTCACAACCATTTCCATCCCTCATAACCATTATTCTGATATTGGAAAACATCAGAAAATCCGGAATCTGTTCTGAAATTACAAAACACTTGTCACATAATAATATTTCGTCGTACCAAATTCCGTTGCCAGACAACATTGCGCCAAAAGAAAATGGTGAGACTTCGTACGCAAATGCCATCTAGCTGCCAGAAAAAGCTTGAGTAATAGGGGAAAATATTTGAGTTGCGCGCGAAGATGTATTATTGCAGCAAAAGGATACTGTCTTAATCTTTTATATGAACTCTAGCTCATAAATTAAATGCTACATTTATAAGTAGTGTAAAAAGTACAGTACACTCCTAAAACCTGGCAATTCCAGCAAATTAGTAAGCAGTACCAAGGTTATGTAAATGAAGGTTAGACCGTCGTGATCGCTAGCGTTTGAGTCTCCGTAGCAATACGTCACTGGACTATAGCTAATCAGCGTGAAGGGCCACAAAAACGATTACCAGTCAACGTGAATTCTGACTCGAAATTTGATTTTATTACGTACAAATCGCTTATCATTTGTCAAACTCGCAGAATTGAATACATTTTTATAAATTCACACTATTCCTCATGTATTTTCCATGTACTAACAGTGAAATTTCGTGTTGCGAAAAACGCTGTTGGTTAGAAACATTACAAACGTAGGAAATAAATATGCGAGTGCAAGCAATAGGATGAACTGCAGGCTACGTGCCTCATAAAGCATGATTTTGAGTGGAAACGTGTTTCCACTGAGCCAATACTCGTTATCTTTTAGATCTGCTTTTGTGACCTGTAAGCTAATATAGTTGAAGACAATGAAAGGAAATGTAACTGAATGAAACGAAAAGTAAGTAAAGCCTTCAAAGTACGAACATGGCAAACGTGTATTTAACAAAAAAAAAAAAAAAAAAAAAAAAAAAAAAAAAAAAAAAAAAAAAAAAAAAAAAAAAAAAAAAAAAAAAAAAAAAAAAAAAAAAAAAAAAAAAAAAAAAAAAAAAAAAAAAAAAAAAAAAAAAAAAAAAAAAAAAAAAAAAAAAAAAAAAAAAAAAAAAAAAAAAAAAAAAAAAAAAAAAAAAAAAAAAAAAAAAAAAAAAAAAAAAAAAAAAAAAAAAAAAAAAAAAAAAAAAAAAAAAAAAAAAAAAAAAAAAAAAAAAAAAAAAAAAAAAAAAAAAAAAAAAAAAAAAAAAAAAAAAAAAAAAAAAAAAAAAAAAAAAAAAAAAAAAAAAAAAAAAAAAAAAAAAAAAAAAAAAAAAAAAAAAAAAAAAAAAAAAAAAAAAAAAAAAAAAAAAAAAAAAAAAAAAAAAAAAAAAAAAAAAAAAAAAAAAAAAAAAAAAAAAAAAAAAAAAAAAAAAAAAAAAAAAGAATCACACACATCCTCTGTCAAGGGAGATCGCATAAAAGGCGGTCTAGCACAGTCCGTTTGAAAGCGCGCGCATCCCGATGACGTGCCGCTTTAACACCAACTGCGACAACCGCCACGAGACGACCTAACCTTCTTTTAAATAACCTTGAGCAGTACAGTGCGAGTTCGAATGTTTGTCACGCCTACAAAATTTAATATTGTTCAATAAATTTTAATTGATTAATTTATTAAGCCCTTTTTAATTGTAATTAAAATCTTAGATTTTCCTTTTCCAGTCGCTTTTAACTTCCAAGGGTTTTCCAGTACTCATGAAAGACTTATATCGAACTTGTTACTAGAGGCGCTGTACTTGATTTCCGGCAAATATTCACTGGCTACGAAGCCACCTCTCTATTTTTCCCTCTTCTATGAATCGCGAACCACAGTGACTGCCATTGTTGTTATTTTTCCGTAGTGACCGACGCCTTTTCTCTATTTTCGAGCTAACTTTTCACACCTCTTAATCGAATCAAAGTCCACTTCGGTGCGAATTATCGCTTTGGGCACGTGCCACTTAATTAAAGTCATGCAAACCATTAAATGTGTCGTTGTTGGGGACGGTGCAGTGGGTAAAACCTGCCTCCTCATTTCTTACACAACCAATAAATTTCCATCAGAATATGTTCCTACCGTAAGTAGACCCTTGATTGACTCAGTCCGTAGTTCACTTTATAAAACACTTCTCAAAACATATTTTGGTACAGGTTTTTGATAATTACGCGGTGACAGTTATGATTGGGGGCGAACCTTACACGCTTGGTTTGTTTGATACGGCTGGACAAGAAGATTATGACAGGCTCAGGCCTTTGAGTTATCCACAAACGGACGTTTTTCTCGTTTGCTTTTCAGTCGTTTCCCCTTCTTCATTCGAAAATGTGAAAGAAAAGGTATTGATAAAATGGATATTTACGTAGCGTTTTATATAATAATGTCTGATTGTCGTAGTGGGTACCAGAGATTACTCATCACTGCCAGAAAACACCGTTTCTTTTGGTGGGAACTCAGATTGATTTAAGGGACGACGCTTCAACCGTCGAAAAGCTGGCTAAGAACAAGCAAAAGCCTATTACATTTGAACAGGGCGAGAAACTAGCACGGGAATTGAAAGCTGTGAAGTATGTAGAGTGTTCAGCCTTGACTCAGGTAAAATTTCATATTCATTTCTTTTATAAAAAGTCTGGTTCCCTAATCGTGGTTATTTCATGTCTAAAATACAGAAGGGGTTGAAGAACGTGTTTGACGAAGCAATTTTGGCTGCTTTGGAGCCGCCCGAGCCAGTAAAGAAACGAAAATGTGACCTCTTATAAAGTTTTCGCATTGAAAAACTTCCAAGAGTAAAGGAAAAGTGCCGCTAAAGGGCGTTTTCTTCTTTTATTTCTGCCATTTTTTAAAGAAAAAATAATAAAAATCTTTCTCGCTTCTCTGTTAAAGCATTCTTTAGCGTTTCTTTTTGTGCATGATAGTTTCTTCTTGCAAATATGGGTCAATTATAAACTTCAAAAATGACTAATAATGAGGCCAACTTGTATGTTTCCTTTCTACGTGTTTTTTCTTAGGTCCTTTTTTTAAATGCAAAAACCCTTGTATTTTGTTTGTTACCTCTACTGAAAAAGAAATATTTCTTACAAAGGAGGGCTAAGCCTCTTAACAAAAAAAAAGTAACTGTAACTAAGATTTGTCATCTGTGTTCTACGATTTTGTTTTGTAGTGAAGTGGCTGACCTTTGAAAGGGAGAAACATGGATAATGTGCCTATATGCGTTGGATGATTTAGTTAGCTTTGATTTTCTGTCTGGGAACAATTCAGTTACCCTTTTTGAACTTTTTACATTTTTTCGGATCAGTTTGGGGTGAAGGGTAATGTAAACTGTCTAAAAGGGTTGAATTTTGACAAGAAAAAAAAAACGAAAAAGAGGTTTAGCTCTCCTGGCTTCCTTATTTTTTTAATTATTTTTTTTCTTGTGTCCCTTTATGTTATTATGGTTAACTGTATTCTTTACGGGGCAAAGACCAGTTGGAAAAGAAAAAACGAGTACACATACCATAACACTGAAAATATGTTCGTGAACTATATTTTAAAGCCTAAATGCTAATCATAAAACTTTTTGGAGTAACATCGAACAAAAATGTTTAAAAATATCTCTACAGTGCTGAAATAGTTCTCGCTCCTAAGGTATTTTTAGGTAGTTTGTTGTCTGTCTTATCGTAAAATAGATCTCAATCTTTAGCCTATGAGGATAATTAGTCTTTCTGCTACGAACAACATGTACTTTTACTTGGATGTAGTTTCTGGACCTTACCTCGCTTGTTCGTAAGTATTATGAATCAGAATGCTGCCAAGGTCGCTTTTGCGTGATTGAGAATTTTATTACTTAATTTTGTCCAAGGGTAGGATTAAGTTCACGAAACACTTTTTGTACATTCAGCTGTAGTCAGTAGGGATGTAGCTTGGTCTAATCATTGGAACAGTCTCGACCAAAATTTCACGAATGGGGAGCCAGTAAATAAGAATGTATTATCACAGTTGAAATATTGCATCGTAAAGACGTGACCATAAAAGCAACGTAATTTGACGAATTTGTCGACACAGCATATTAGTTTTGAAAGATTAGCCGAAAAGGCTAGTAGTACTGGCGCAAGACTGCTGCACGTAATTGAGACAGAAGCCCATGTTGGACTCTTCGACTACAGCAGTACCGGAGCCTCCTTCCGTGGAGTCGGTGTGAAATCTCAGCTCGAATGATGGGGAGTAACCTAATTATAAAAATGGCAGTTCACTGTGAAAAGATATTTAGTATCTGTTTACTGTAGATAGGAGCTGCGGTTGTCTTGCCAGTAAGAGCGTTGAAATAAACGCCACACACTTTCGAAAGACACGGCTTGCCGGTACTTAATAAATTCGAATCCACTTTATCTGTGAGACAGGGAATTTGCAGCCAATCATAAACGCACTCAGAGTCCACTAAAGAAGTGGTAGCTGCGGTACCGGCTAAACCGGAGATTGTGAAGGAGGCTGTAATAGGGGATTTATTGACCGCGTCGGTACAAGCCGTATAGCAGATACCGCAAAACCCCTGGTTTCGACGAATACAGATTGAGTAGTCTTGATTGGAAAGTTGTCGTCCACTGCCACCAGTAGCGACTGTGACCGTTTTGTAATTGAAGCTTTGGATGGTTCCCGTCGGTTCCGTGAAATACTGAAGACAATCCGGCGGAGCCGTGAGACGACTATCGCAAGGAATTTGCGTCATTTTAAGATTCCAGGAGCGGGTCATGTTGGTGCCGGACAGAATAAAACCCAAGGACCAGGTATTGACACCCGGATTCATATCTAAGTAAACTAAAAAAGAATGTAAAAACTTACACAGCTTTACTTTTAGGGGGAAGAATAAATTTGTATTACTATGTTGGCCAGCATTATCCCCACAAATGGCAGGTACGTTGTTGGAAGCTCCGGAAACGGTGAACGTATCGAGAAGGCATTTGTTGTCATGCGGTTCGTTCTGAGCAATAGTAAAGGCTAGGAAGTCGACGCGAAGCTGGCACACGTTATCCGAGCATTTCTGCACGCTGATCATACACTGACCGGCTGTTGTGTAACCAATACCGGCACTACCTGGGTTCTGAAAGTACGTGCAGTTCCTGTTGGTCGTCTGCCCGCATTTCGTGTAGACAACTAACACAAAATTGAGAAAAAATACTCAAATATACCTTCGTTTCTTTCCTATAAAGAATCAATTAGATATCCAAGTTACTAACTTGTACAACAGATACCAAAACCCGAAGCGCATGAACCTGCCGCTGTACCTCCAGCATTCATGCATTCTGCGCTTGTCATGCACGTCCCATTGTACGAGTTAGTTCCGTAACAGTATGTGTTCGCGAACTTGACGATCGTAAACAGGGACAGGACTGGAAAACAATAATAGTGAAATAATTACGCGAATAGCGATTTTTTGTTATTTGCTTACATTTTTCTTGGCGGTCATTGGCAGCTGTACTGTTTTCACCAATTACAGTGCCATCGTAGCATAATACGCTGACGAATAAGGTCCCCAGGCAAACGACCAGCAGAACTTGGCGCTGGAATACCAAGGACGAATTTATTAGCTGAGAAAGAAGTTAAGCTTAAAATACAAGATGCACTCTTTTGCGTGTAAGTGGTATTTATTAAAATTATAACTTCATAAGTTTTTACGTTTATGTATTTTGTTGTTTTCTACTTTATGGAGTATTTACCATTGTAAGAGTCAGGACCAAATGGTAACTTGTAGGAGTTTTTGTAGGCATTTATACCCACAGCGGACTCGTTGGACTTGATATGAAAAATACATTGATATGGCATAACTTAATGGCGGTTTTCACGCTTGCTAATAATCGACCATGGGACGAGTATCAGCTTTCCACATTCTTCCACAATCCTTATAAACCACGATTATTAGCGGTTATTAGGTCTTACCAACAACCCACAGCCGACTCCGAAGCCAATCCGACATCCGCTACGGGACAATTCGTAGCAGAAAAGCCAAACAGAAATACGCCTCAAATTATGGCCTAATCACATTTTCTCTGTAATACCTTGTTATTATTAACCCTTCCAGAATAAGTCATTTAATAATGAGACGAAGTCGCCTTCTCTAACCAAAGTCGTTGATTGTTGTTCAATATAAGAGGGATAAATGACGGATGATCTTAGAATTACTTTTTTTCCCGAGACGTCCGATACTCGGTTAGCTAACGTACGAGTCTGGCAAAATCGTTTTCATGTTTTTCTTCTAAAAAAAACGCTCCTGTCTCAGGCTTCCTTCCACAGGTTATAAAAGAGAAGCTCCCACAAATAATATACGCTAAGTTTAAAATGTGTGCGACCTTGATCACAGTAATTAAGAAAGCTACTTATAACGTGTGGACTATTTAATTGAGTGCGGCTTACGCGGTTTATAATCGAGAAACACAAAAACCAAACCAATAAAGAAATACTTCCAAGGCTTCATGTAATT
Source organism: Triops longicaudatus (assembly GCA_022885665.1). Classification (NCBI taxonomy): domain Eukaryota; kingdom Metazoa; phylum Arthropoda; class Branchiopoda; order Notostraca; family Triopsidae; genus Triops; species Triops longicaudatus. Next base: position 142,801 of record JAGQDJ010000031.1, on the reverse strand, counting down.
CAGTTATATTTGTCATGTTTTGAAGTATGTTGATGTGAAGACATTTATGTATATGCACAACATGCAAGGTTATATAATCCATGAATGACACGACTGAAGAAAAAAATCGAGGTTAAAGGTCACAAAGTAAGGCAGCATATGAATGTCCATATAGCAATGAGTGTTTTGAAAGAGCCAGTACTTTGCATTCTATTGAACTTAAATCCTTGAAGTTAACCTCTAATTTTCCTTGCCTTCTTTGCTCGGAAACACTCCTAACGTTTTTCCACAATAACACTCCTAAAAGACAATTCCAAGAAACTTCCGAAAACGCATACTGTACAACATATACACGCGCATACACACATGCCGTACATACAATACTAGAACTACCTAGAGATACAGAATAGTTAAAGCTAGCAAGGGCAATTACATGTTACGTTTTAGGACAGCAGATCCTTCCTCGTTATGCTTACTTATGGTCCAAAAGAGCACGGTCGTTTGAATCCTTGACAAGTTGTAATGTCGATTTTACTGATAATGATACTCCGTTGCATTCTCAGTAAACAATGAGAAACAAACCACCTGTCTAAAAAAAATCGTAGCAATTGCACTGACTAACTTTACTCCCCTTCTGCATCCAGTAGTTCTGGTACTGTATCTATAAAACGGGCAAGGCGATTTTGTCGTAACAGAATTGGAAAACTATTATGAAAATAGCTCGTGATATTAAATTCCGCCCAATAAGTTCCGATACAAGTTGACATATATAGAAACTAGTAAAATGTCCCAGGACTTACTGGATAATATAACAAAAGAGAAATACTGCCCAAAATAAGCAAAAGTGAAAAAAGATTGCACCCTGATGCTCCCTGACCGGTGCTGGGCTTGAACTCCATTTTTCTTCAATTATCTTTACCCTTACAAGCGCGTTTTGTCTCAAATGAAGGAAACGCGTCAACTACTTGCGGCGAAAGGCTAGCAAAATTGGCTAAATCAGGAAGAACGAATTTTGAGTAAGCCCATTTGACTTCCAACGTGGGACGAAGCTTCAGCCGAGCCGTCAAGGGAATCCAAATCCAAATCCGTATTGATCATAGTCTGCTCTTGCAGGAGTTGCAAATGACTGGCTGACAAGATGGAAGAAGGACCCTGCAACACAAAACTGGTAGGAGGAGCTTTGCTGCTAGCGTTATTTGCTTTCGAAGCAAAGCGAACATTTGCGCCGTCCGGCTGTGGATCAACAGGAATTGCTTCGGGCGATTTCAACACTTCCGACTCTGTTGAAAACAGTGTGATATTAACAAAATAATATTAGTAACAGTACAATATTAAACAGCAATTTTTTTTTCTAAAAATAGCTCTTGCAAATAAAAAATACTACGAAAATATTTTTTTTTAAATTCCGATGTTGATTTCTCACAAACTGTGAAGGAGCATTTCATGTATACCTTTAAATCTTCCAAGCTGACTGCGTAAAGATATAGAATTTTTTAACATACTATTAGAAAATTTAAGAAGAATTAACCCTCAAGGGAAAACAAAAAAAAGGAAGAGTAATGTAACATACCCTGAAGCATTATATCTGGATTAGTCGCCACAGGAGACGACACTGGAACAGCTGAGCTCTTCGTTCCATTCTGCAAACGTATTACATTAAGCGACTAAGTTAAAGTGTGAGGCATCATTCATGTATACATTTATGATAGACATAAAGTAATGTTTACCGAAGTTAAAGAAACTCGGACAGCTTTTCCAGGGTCAGGGCACTGTGTAACTGGGGCTACAGCGGTTGTGGCTTCGCTTTCAGGTATGACATAGCCTCGGAGATCTGAAAATGAGCAAGGATATTATTCGACATTGCGCTCTTTAAAACAGGTAACATACCCAAAAGACTGGGGGGAATGGGTCCGCATAAGATATGAAAGCAATTCATGCACACACTTCCATAACTGTAGGGATTCGATTTGACAGCTCCACGTTTCCCAGTGAAGGAGCCTTTGATCTGAACAAGATACAGGAAAAAAAAGTGGAGTACATTAGATTAAAATTTAAAACCTCGAAAAAAGTGATAATCGAAATATTACATCTTCGTTGGTGGTCTGGTTGGACGTCGTCAAATACGTATGGAATCCTGCCAACCCTAACACGCTCCAAATGGAAAAGAAACAAATCACCGCAACCAGGACTGAAGCCGGGGACTCTTTCAGTGAATCGAGAAACTGCCGGTCTCGAGCAACTATTATAAGCAAAATAAAGTAGAAATATGCAAAAAATAAAAATTACATAGTTCCAAAAATGTTTCATATTCGGTAAAGTGTTAGCTTATCAAATAAACCCATAAGAATAATGAAACATTAATTCTATACGCCCTTGTTACTACGCGACCATTACTTTGACCGGTCAGAACTTCGATTTTAATCAAGGCCACGGAGCATACTGAACCAGGCTGCTAAGCACAAAAATTTGGAAGAGTGCGTGAACTCGACTACACAAGGTAAATTTTAGCTTAAAATGACTAATAAGTAGTATATAATTTATTCGGTTGCCAAATACTTCAAGACTTAATAGGAATGTAAATTTACTGGCTTTCTTTGCTACATCGTTAGGATCTTTTACAAAATTTCGACATTGATAATCTCTTTTCGAAAGTACAGGCTAGCTTAACTTTTCCGTCACATCTTTTTTTTTTTTTTTTTTACTTCAGTTCCATCTTTAGCCTGATTAAGACTGCGCTCTCACCTACTACATAAACTTGGCTATTTGGCTAGTGGAACCGCAGCCTAAACCTTGGATCTCGTTTTCTACCATGTGACCGAGCGTCTCTTTTTATACTAGCTCCCAAGATAACTTCGAATATTCTGGGTTTAATACGAATGATCGTGCGCTTGGCGTAAAACTCGACTAGCAATCGTGTGAAGGATTTGATGTGGTTTTACGAAACATAGAAAATTAAAATCTTTCAGCACGGTTCTCCTCTATTTGATAAATAGAATATTCTTTAAGATAATGCAGATAATTAAGATAATTCCTTTTGATATTATCACTTAAGATAATGCAGATAACGATTATTTAGATATAAGCATATGCTTTCACTCGTTGTTAAGCTGTGATATATTCATGTCTATTTACAAAAAAAGAGTGCAGGCGTACTTACGTAATACTAAATGTGTGATGGCGCAAGCAAATAAAAAGACGCACAAAAATGCCAAAGATACGATAAAGCAGTAGAAATAACGATAATTGCGTCTTCCTACACAGTTCCCTACCCAAGGGCAGTGATGATCAAACCGCTCTACAGAGAAAAATAAAAACAAAGAAGATTAGTTACATTCGTTCAGAAGAAAAGAAAAATATTAAATAATTTGGATGTAAGACTTGCCTACGCAATTGTCACAAATACTGCAATGAGAAGCTCTTGGAGGCCTGAAAATCTTGCAAGTGAAACAATATTTGAGCTTAACCACTTGACCGCAAACTAATACTTCTTTTGTCCTGGGTGGCGGTCTGTATGTTGGTGAATTGGCGCCGTTAGGGACTTCTAAATGCGTTTAAAGATAAAAATTAATGGATGTTTGTACTTTGAATAAAGAAATCCAAGTTGCATACCAATTTGTCTCTCAATATCGGCCGCTTCGTCATTCGAGGCCCGCGGGATGACACCGGGATCGCTAAAACTGGTGCGAAAAAGCATGCATAAAACGAAGACGAAAAGCACGCCAGCTATAATAGGTATAGCAGGACTGACTTCTTCCGTCAGAAACGGACAACTACATATGTACAAAAATAGTTTGTTACAAGATTTATAGCATATGAAGTCATGAACGGTTTCATACTCAAAACCGAAAAATAGCGAGCACGTTCCAACAATTAATGCTATGGTGATGTGAAAAACTCCCGTTTGCTTGGACATCATAATATGCCCTTGGCAGCAAAATCTGTTTTTTCCAGGGTGAACTTGCCACTTTCGTTGCAACTGTTGCTCAGGCATTTTCACTTTCTATAATTTTTAGGCCTTCAATCCAACATTTCTTGGCTCTAAGAAACCTTTTCGAAAAATCCAATATGAAACCTTAACTTCCGACGTGAATGATTCCTTCACGATATCACGTACTGGGACGGGACAATTTAACGTAACCTACATACAAGAGACATGAAAAAGTTAGATTTCATGAAAAAAAGGATAAACTTTAATTAAAATTTAAACATAAAGTGGAAAATAGGCTTTTATGAAATGTACCTGCAAAAGCTCTGCATTTTTTGCTGTATCTTGTGAATTTTATCACAAGTTCCAGGGAAAATCCAAAGTTTTTGTTTATAATTAAAGAATCACTGAGTCGTATCGTTAATGTTACTATCGTATCGACTTTCCGAAATGTCCAGCGATTTCGTTTTGTTGTTGATTTTGAAAAAGCACGTGGACTGTATCCACTGTTCGCGAAACTCTGAACTTGTCATTAGTGAAATTTAACAATATGTGTGAAGAAATTATTATAACCTCAGACACTAGTGGACAGTTATTCAATACGTGTATTTGGGACCAAAATGGCACTGTATTACGCACTTACAAAAGCGGTATTTCGGCTCCTCGTACACTGAGCACTATCAATGGTGATTACTTGATTTCAGCTCAGAAAGACAAACCTCTCGTTCAAGTAATACAAGTTTTGTTTGCTTCTGATTTTAACTGCGTATATAATTAGTCTGTTGTTTTTATTGTCATAGGTATGGCAATTAAACCGACAAGAGCCGATGAACTTGCGAATGGTATGTCCTGGCATCGTTCGCGCTTTAGCGGTATGCCCCAATGGCTCATTTTGCGTAGGTGCCATCGCAGAGCAACTGTACGTATGGCGCGTAACGGATGGGAAACTGATAACCACCTTGAAGCGACATTACCAGTCAATAATAAACGTTCGTTTCACCGATAACGGACAAGCTTTCGTTTCTACTGGAGAAGACGGCCTAGTTTTGGTCTGGCTGCTTGCCAACGTCGTTTCCAACCAGAGCGATGTAAAAAATCATTTTCTCTAATTGCCTATTTCGTATCGTTCGTTGCTTCTCAAAGGTTTTGTAACATGAAAGGCTTTTTCCGTAAAAACTTGATAGTTTTTACGAAAATTAAATAATTTCATAATAATTAGTCAGGTTATTTCTCACTTTGTCTTCTACACTTTATCATTAAATTTTTTTAAAAAAAGTAACATATTTTATTATTTTGTTCTTCTACTATACTCAGTATTGACTTACTTTTTTTTTTCAGAATCCTTCAGAACCGTGGTACACTTGGTCCCACCATTCGTTAGCCGTTACGGACTTACATATAACCAAAGGTGGATTACATGCTAGAGTAGCCACTGTCTCGCTTGATCAAACCTGTCGTATATACAGCCTCAGCTCTGGGCAGTTATTAGCAAATATTGTAGCGAACGTGGGACTTGGAGCCGTTGCCATGGATTTGTCGGAGCAATGGCTGTTCTTAGGAGCTTTAAACGGCCGTATTATTCAAGTAAGGATCATAGTAGAAAACCCCGGCAAGATTTGCGATCGTGTAAAGCCAAATTGAGATTCGCTGAGAACCTCACGGGAGTACGGGTGGAATTAAGGTGTTTCATTCTTGTATTGTTTAGGTGAACTTACAAACACCCCCTCGCACACTAGACCTGCATTTATCCAATCAGAACAGTACTCTCTTTATGGGTCATACCGGATCCGTCAAATGTTTATCTCTGTCATCCAGTGGTGCGCTGTTATTGTCTGGGTCACAAGACGGCAACGTTAAACTATGGCACATTGGAAGTGGACAATGTATTCGGACTTTGCCTCACCGTGGCCCAGTAACGAATGCCTTTTTCTCAACGCATTACGCCATGATGAGGGAAGATGGAGAAAAGCCGCGAACTCTGATTTCAAAGTAGATGGAAGTTTATGGCTCTGATTTTTTATTCAATTTATTTTCAGAATAAATTATTACGCTATTTTATACATTTCCTTTCAAAGACCTTGATTGCATTTATTCACTAAATTGTTTCTTTTGATAGCTTTCAACGCCAGAGAGAAGATAATGGTTTGCCGGCTACCGTTGAAGTTCTGAATAAATCTGAACAACCCGGATTAAGCGCGGTATGGGGCGTGAGTGTCGAAAATGGATCGGGAGCGACTGCCAGTACGGAAACATTAAACCAGCAACGGCGCTGGCAAGAAGAAGTGGCTTTTCTCAAAGAGCAAAATCAGCAATTGTATCAGTTTGCGGTCAAACACATTTTAGATAAATAAAAGTAATTTGAATTGGTTTGAGCTTCCCGGACTTTCCAGATTTATCACACAGTTAGGTGTGGATCAATGGACTTTGTCTTTAAGAGCTTGGTTCCTTCGAGGACGCAGGACAATCCTTTTGAAATCCCATTATAAGCTGTATTTTTCAAACAAACACTCTGCCTTGGTTTTACTGATCGAAATGCTAAATTTTTTTATTTTTTGGTAAGCCACAGTATTGGATACAACGAATAGCCTATCAACGATGATTTTTTGGGTAGGAGTTTTTGCTTAATCACTGAAAATTCGGTGACGATGGGGGAATATATTATATATTATAGAAGTACCAAAAATTATTGGACCTTATAACACTAATTTACAAGCTAATAAAACTGTATTTCTGAGCTAAAATTTAACAAGTGCATAAGTCAACAAAATGGCCTGTGGCGACTCATTCATTACATAAAAATCAATTATGGTACAGGCATAAAAAGCTTCAATTGAAGAGGAAAATCCTAGTCAGGAAAATTTCTTTGTAAAATGGAAGATGACTTGTAATCACCAAAACTCAAAATCTTAAGCAGACGTTGAGCCATTGCCCCCTCCGATGAAGTTAAAGAAAAGCATAGAATTTCTTTTTAGCAAATCTGAGTTAATGGATCCTTCCCAATCTGGGCTCAAAGTAGGGTCTTCTAACAGATTTGATAAATTCGCCACGAGTTCTTTGTAACTGGCTTTCAAGGCTTCTTGATACTCGCGCTGATCGGAAGAAATCAATTGACCGTTCAAATCCAAAGCAACGCCACACACATTGACAAAGTCTCTGTAAAGGATAACAAAATGAAAATACTTGAGTATTTACGTTAGTAATGATAAAAGTAATAAGCCAAAAAAGTGTTAAGAAATACCTAAACGCTTCTTTAAGTTGCTGTACGTGTTCTGGTAAATACTTCAAAGCTTGTGATCTCTCCAGAAACACAGAAGCGTAAGCCATGGGTCCTGCATTAACCTGAACACTTATACTGCCCTGTAGTTTGAAATTAAATAAGTTTATTAAGGAAAGGTCATCTAAACACCGTTCTAGAAAACAACGGTTACCTGTAATCGAAGCTGAAGCTTTTTCATATCCGTTGGCTGGGACGAAACTACTTCGGCTAAATCTTTGATGCGCTCTCTCATCTCATCCAAGGCACATTCAATGGGACATAAATCGTTGGCTTCTTGACGAATAACTCGAATTCTTTTTTTAACGTACGGGAAGTTATACTGGACTGGGGGTGAAAGTTGTAAGTTAGTCACTTACGCTTCCAAAAGTCCAAGAAGCTTAGTATTACATTTTAACATTACAACATGCTCGTGACACAAAAATTGCTAGTTGCAAATCAATTAAGATTCCTAGTGTCTAAAATAAACAGCGAGCGTGTTTGATTTTAATGAGTATAGCGAAAAGGAGAAAACATACTGGTGAGGATGACACGTTTTTTCCATTGGTCTTCGGGATTTCCTCGTGCTTTGCCGTCTTTTGTGAAAGGAATCTCATACATAAACCGATTGATGTTATGATTCCTTTCGAATTCCGTTACTCGCTCATGTAATTCGACAGCATCAAAGTAAGGCACCACATGGGTTACTTGCACATAAGCTAATTTAGGATCCAGCGTACTCAGAACCACCTATATCAAACCAAAAATCGAATACGTTAACAAACCAACCACTCAGAAATAAACGATTTGATTTTAAAACATTTTTACAACTATATACAACTTCTATACAGGAATTTTTAAATAATCAAATAGGGATGAATTCTTCTTACCGGGTTTGAATCCATGATCATTTTGACGTTCTCGGGACCCAGTTTGGCGGAAAACTGATTCTGCAGCCTTAGCGAAATTTCGGCTAATGAAGTCACTTTCGGTTCTTTGTACACGTACTCGACTCCAGCATCATCCCCCAGTTTTTCCTATTGATTAACGTAACAAATACCAGTGATAATTACTCATGTGATATAATTTGCAAAAAGGATTACGCACTTTTCCAAAAAAAGCAACGCGATAATATCTGCCTAAAAGTCTCTTGCCGGACTTGTTCACTTCGGCCACTTTAGAGCACGCATGAGATAACGACGAGTACGCTTGGGCCATGGCGTTGTAATCCCGCCGCTTTTCCAACGAGGGAATCCATAACTTGTACACTTCTAGTTGTAACTCGTACAACTCGGCTTTCTCTAATGATTCAACGCATAACTCGAGTTGCTCCAACAATCCATCTTGTTCGAACTGAGCATCTTGAACCCCTTCAAGAAAAATAAAAATATAATTTAAAGCGTGTTAGCAGATAAATTAACAAATACGTGAATGAAGTGAACTAACATAAATACGAACAGCTTAGGATCACTTTACCTGTGTCCAATCGCAGGTTACTTTCATCTCTCAAGATATTGGGGGACAATTTGCTCGCAAAAAGACGACAGCCTTCACCATCAAGATCACGTTTATATAAATACTCTGCGATTAACGCTGCCACATGAACGTGACAAAAAGCAGCTTCTGCCCAGTTCGAAAAACGCTGATGGTGTTTTGCCATTGTTTCTAACCACGTTTTACGCAAAGCTGGTGTGGCCGCGTAAGAGTTAGCTAAGCTGTGCTGCAAATCTAGTAATAGTTCTGGATCTTGCGCTTGTTCGCGCATTTGTATCGTAGCGCGCAAAACGGTCAAAGCTCTTTGAGTCAAATCTTTTACTTCTACCGGAAAGCCTAAAAACACGTTAATCAACCGAATTGGCACAAGTTACTTGTCAATTAAAATGAAAATAAATGAAAAGAAATGCATAAAAATTCAATAAAAATTACAACGACAGGGAAATAAATTAAAAGACTCAATTATTAAATATGTATAAAAAACATTAGAAATAACACATAAAACTTTTTAAAAAATACAGAGAAGTTACGAAAACCCTTATTTAGAAAAACGGTTTCCTAGGATTAGTTCTTACCTGTACTTTGCATCGCTTTATCACTTTTTGCGAAAGAGTTAATAACGTTAAGGCTTTCTTCGAAGCGGACGTCATTAAGCCCGACATTTTCGCCCAAAAGCTGTGAGACTGAAATAATAACTTGAAGGTGAACGCGAGTCATCGTCTTTCCCCCACAAAACTCAAAATTGCTTCGCATTAACAGGTACAACACTGCGCATGCTTCTTGACGTACACAGGCTAATTTACTCGCGCAGCAGCGCAGTAATTCGTAACACAGCTTACCACACAGCCAAGCGTGCCCTAAGAAAGGCCGTTATTAGAGATTGTGCAATGAAACACAATAACAATCTAAAGTAAATAAGGAAAACCTTGGAATAACGCATCAGGAAAATGATTGATATACGCTCTCAAGGCAGCAAAAACATGTTTCGCGCTCAGATCAGACAAGCTCGTGTGCAGCATACTAACAAAAATGTCCATGACTTTTCGCATGAGAGTATTGTCACCGCCACAGAAGATTAGAGCTTCTTTAAAGCGAGTAAAGTACGCGCAGAGGATGTCCAAGACGATCATAACCACCTCCGTACTCAAGTTTGACCACAGTAAAGCTTTCTGAATTCCTTCAACTTCCCCAAAACCTAAATAACGAGAAAACTGCATGAATAATTTAAGAATATGCAAATAATTTATCTCAACAATATAGTCAATGCTTAAACCAACAATCAGTTGCAAACTAGACACTGTAAGAATTGCATGAACGCTTATGAACAGCATTGGTAGAAGCATTAAATAGTAAAAGATGACAACTACGCTGGAAAATAGAAAGAAAACATACCAACGGTAGAAAAACGTGTGGGTAGAGTTGAAGATTTGGCTTCACGATTGATTCCTCCACTTAAGCCAATCAGTTTCCTTTTCCCGATGTACTTAAACTGCTGTAAGCACAATCTACAAAAATTTAACAGATTACTTGCTGGCTGCTGCTAATGGTATAATTCCGCAAGCTATTGTGAACTCACTCTAAGACGCGTAAAAGGCCAAGCACTTCGTTTTCTGTTGACGTTTGGCACCAAACCAAGACTGCTTCCTCTTCAACGTGCTTCAGAACATACAAAAGCATTAGAAGCATCTCTTTGACTTCTGCTTGCTGCAGTTTATCAAATCGGACGATTGGCGTACTCAGATTCCTGCAAAGGAAGGTAACAAAATAAACGTTTAGGACAAATGGTGACATTACGCAATTTAATTTTTATATAGTCAGTTACCTGATATGAGTTTTTGTCTCACGAACTGGCGTTCCTTCATGTGAATTTGAATGACACTGTGATGAGTTATCCTCAGCAGATAACGTTGAGTCTGACCCAGCATCCAGAGAACCCATCGAAGATCCGTTCAATAACGAACTACTTCCAGGCACTAAAAAAAGTTTTACAGAATAACAAATCGCTCAAAATTTTAAACTTACCTTGACCTGCAATTAATGCTAAATATGAAGAATTCCGTGATGAAATTTCAAGCTTCGAGGTATTATGAGTATCAAAGCTAATGGTATTCCTAAGACACCCCACACAAATAATAATAAAACCGTTTGTAAACTCACCAGTTTTTCAGAAAACAAATAAATACAATAAAATAGAAGCAAAAAATAAATAGAGAACAACCCAAATTAGTAGGTACACAAAAACCGTCCTTATCTATACCTTTGCCAATTGTAAGGGTTTAAAGGCATTCCACGGGGCAGCGATTGTGACTTGAGGGTTTTGGCAGTGGACGTAGAAGTTACAACAGAGGCAGATGAAGCTAAAGCGTTAGTGTCTGGTGGTGGAGGTGCATTTTGAACAATACGGTTCAAGTTCTCCAAAACGATACTGATCCAAGGGAAGTACAATGCAGCAATCCGACTTTGCTGGCCCTTGAAATTTTTATAAAATCAGTTAGTACATAAGTACTTCGTAAATTACAACTCTTTTTCTCCAGATTACACTGTTCTTACTTGAGACTGATAACGATCGTCCATTTCATGTTTCGCTAAGAGATCCCTTAACGTTCGTAAAGCCACCTTCCGGATGTCTGCTACTTCATTTAACGTTAACTTGGTAGCTTGGAGCAACAACCCAGCTAAGAAGTGCTGTTTGCAGTAGTTTTCCGAAAGTCGGAACTCTTGTTCGGTTTCTGTTAATAAACCAAATTTTTATTAATGAGAATTGCGGATAAAATATCCCTGACAAAGGGTTAGCGATAAATATAATTAAAAAAAAACATACCTCGAAGACGTCCGCGCCAATTACAGCTTAAAGGCAAGTTTAAAGGAACGTAGTGCTCGTGCGAACAAACCATCTGTATGAACGTGAACTTGTACTCGTAAAGGACGCGAGGATCGTCGGCTTCAAACGAGTCTATGTAAGTATTGACCATACTTAAGGCCACACCTCGGTCCATTAACGACAAACATTTCTGAAGTAAAATGATTTTTTTTTTTAAATATTATGCATAATGCACGATACAGTCTGGCGTATATTCTGTCACACTTTACTTTAAGAAACTCGGCTACAGCGATATTAGCTAATTTTGTCTCCTCTGGAAGTTCCTTGTATTTTTGTCGAACATGCGGCGCTAGCGTGTGAATTAACTGATTAATGGACTCTACATAATTGGCACCAAACCTCTCTTGACGTAATTTCTGTAAATAAATACAAAATGTTAATATAGGTTTTACATTGAAAATTAGTAGCTACAGAATATGGAGAGTTTTATTTAGAGTACAATAAGAGTTGAATGATAAGAGACTAACGCGCGATAAATAAATACGTTTCCGACAGCAAAAAAGAAACCCATCAACTTACTTTAATGTGATCGGTGGTGAGTAAGTACTGGGCCATACTTTTAGCCATGATCCCGAAAAAGAATTGTGCGTGTCGTAAAAATTTATGTACAACCAAAAAGTCCGTATTGGTTGGCTCTAACATTTTCGCTAAACACTTCGCTAACGCTTCGTGCAAATAACACTGGTTCAGTTTATCCACCGGCGTAACAAAAGCGTACTGACAAGATCAGTCTCAATTTTCGTTTCTCTGCATAACTGAACTTATTATCTTACTTTTAAATACGCTTGCAGAGCTTCCGCTTTCCCTGCTTCTTTCACTGTCTGAACGCAATGAACCAAAACTCGTCCAATGTTCAGCGCCACGTCTATATTATTCGTGTACACTAATAACCAGAAGAGTTCATCCAATATCACACTGATGTGCGTAACTATAGCACTCGCATCCACAGCCGCCAGTGCCTTTAATGAAACGAATGACAAAATATGATTAGTAATGTCCTGAAAGCTCATTGATGATTACGTTCAATCGGTTTTAATGTTACTAAATAGCAATAATGCTTGACAATCGTTTGCCCATACCTTTAAAGGTTTGCAAATTATTAAAAAAATCGTTATATGGATTAATCAGATAGTTTCCTTTCCCAAAATCTTAGCCTTCCAGCGTAACTCGACTTTACTTTCGATTTTATTTTTCGAACGCACTTAATTGCATGGTGTCAACGATTTTTCTGAATCAAAACTGAATTCCATAATGAAGAAATTGTACCGAGTTTTTTAGAGACTACGAGCTCAATTGGCAAAAACCCATCCACTCTCAAATCGAGGAGAATCTCTCAATAGCAAACCCATTAATAGTTGACTATAAAGGACCCGTTTTAAAGTAAGTCATGTTTGTGCATTCAAAACGAGGACGAAATTACAAGTTTCAAATGGCGCGAATATTTGTTGGTTACCATCAGGTTCGTTATGGAGAGATTCTAGCTCTATATTGTTCACAATGACGAAGCTCAACTGTTTTTTCAAATTTCAGTACTAATTTTATTGCTTTCTGATGAATTGAAAACGCTCAAATCGTAAAAACATTGGTAGTAAGTGCAAAGCAGACAAGTTAGAAGAAAAATCTTACTTTGATAAATTTCGTCAGTTCCCGGCTTTCATGGAGCAAAGGACTTTGGGGCATCGCATCCTGGCATTCCCAAACGGGTAACGTTTCAAAACAAGGAGAACAGGAAAACATGCATAAGCTAGCGAGTCATTCACATGCGTTCCACTCAGTTCGAACTCCCAAAACGGGCCAAAGACAAGACCGGAATTTACAAAATTTTAAAGAACTCTTACCTCTAAAGCTTTTCTATTATCACCTTCCTCTTTCGAAAGGGTTGGAGGCGGTAAAGGAGACGTTGGGCAAGGCTTTTCATAATGCAGTCGGCTAACATACGTAAAGAAGTTGTGCAAGTGAGGATCTCTGGCCACTATGGTGGACACTAGTCCCAAATGAACGTTAAACAGCGATTTCTGATTTTCCACCCATCGAATCTCCGGTCCAGAATACTGAAACAAACAAAGACATGTTAAAACGCATTACTAAACCACAGAAAAAGAAACTGAATGAAATACGATTGCAAAATACAACAAACTGAAATTACCCCTTTGCCTAGGCCCAAAGGTTCGACCGACAGATAACCAGGGGGTAGGTGTGCAGCTACTGGCAAGGAATGCAAATCCTCTCGAACAATACTACTTTTCTGGGTAAGAGGCAGCCAGGAGTAACCAACAATCACTTCCGGGGCAGGCTCTTTGTCTTTACGTTTGCTCATTTCGCAAGAAACGTGCAAAAACGTAAAAAGAAGGTGATGTTTGGGACCTAAACTCACTGGCAAGGCCAACTTGATTTCGTCGTACCATACGGGATTGGTCACATGATGCACTACGGGAGTGATCCACTGAGAAACAAACACTGATCCATGTCCTGGAGGTGCGTAAATATTCTAGATTCACAAGAAAAGTGACTAATAAGGCAATATATATCGTTTTTTCGTGTCTCACCGGTAAAGGACGAGCATCTTTGGTATCAGAATCCATGAACTGGACTACACAAGCTAAATTACGAGCGCGAGAAAAGTGTTTCTGCGTTTCATAACGCAAACTCTTTGGGTACACATAAAGATTATGCGTATACACAGAATACGGTTGAGCATCCTCCACCCTAGAGCTCGGGAATTCTGTAATTTCGAACACCGCTTCACCAGTTGGCGGTACTGGGAACGGTTCCAAGGGAACCCATGAACAATTCAGTGTATCTATCCATAGAAAGAGCATTGAAAAAATTAAATGAATTCTAATTAGCACAAACCAACGTAATATTAAAAAGTACATGAACATGTCAGATAATCTCTAAACATATGCTCAATTTTTTTATAAAATGAAAATTCGCTCGTCTGCACCCGCTAAATGAACCCTTTCCTTGAGCATTATGTACATAATTAATAATGGCAAGTAGAACACACTAATAAAATAAGACTTTTTTATTTAGGGATAAATTTACTTGGTAAAGTTTCCTCCAAAGGTTTAACCACAACTTTCAAGGAACCTGGAATTATTGTAAAGCGATGCATCTTTTCCGGCCTGTTCCAACAAAAATCGAAAATTTCACTATGAATAATTTTTATGACATGAAAAGTGGCAACATACTTTCTGTAGTCGTGTAAAGATTTCAATAAATCTTCTTCACTCAGTTTACTACTTTCTTGTTTAAAAAGAGAAGGAAACTCAGCCTGGGTATCTAACTCCCCGTTTGCTTTATACAACGGCCGTGCCGACCACGCAAATGGCATCCGATATTTCCCTAGTCTGGGGACAGAACAAAAGTTAATCAAAGTACAAGAGGAAAGTAAAGTCCTTGTTACGTTACTTTGCACAGTATGCTCTGGCTTGCTTCTGCGCTTTCACACCCGTTTTCAAGTCCATATTACTCTTGACGTACGGCTCAAGCACAGAACTCAGTGCTCCCTGTAAGACTATTTCAATTTTCACAACCAAGAAGATGTCAGGACTAGGATTCGTCACGCTGAAGACGGCCTAGACAAAATCATTTAATATATAAGACAAAACATGAATGCACAAACTTTATGAATTTTGAAAATAGTAACATATAACAATACTTGTTTTCGAAAGGCGAGCCAATCTGGCGAGACGGACAGCTGGCTTAATACCTCCAAGGTTCCACTATTAGAAGACCCGCTTTTCCGCATACTTTTAACCAACTCTCGGTTGTGCTCTTCATTCAAGTCACACACAAAGTCTTCCGAGATTCTCTTCCCTGCTTTGGCGTCGTACAATGCCATTGTCGTCATATAAGGCTCGACCTTTTCAGTAATGTAATGCTTAAGACCAATTGCCAATGGTAAAATTCAGACAGATTAAGAAAAAACGCTAAGCAATAATCATGAGTAGCCCGTGCCCCGATAAAAAGATATGATCAAAAAAATCTAAGACTAGATATTTAAGCACAAAACGGGTCAAAGGCTACCCGTTTTACTTTGGCATTTAAATCTAAATCAAAGCTTAGTTTAATCCTAGAGGAAAAACATAACCTTAACAGACTATCAGAACTGAACAACGCCGCTGAAGGAAATTTATATTTTTACTTGTCCGTAAGGTCCTTTCTCAACATCTATCGGGGCTTGTAAGCGAAATGTGAGGCTTTCACACTTGACCAGTATTCGTTGTCCGAACCTTTCACAAAACGGTTCTACTTTCAGTTCAGACTGACATTCCGCCTCGGGCACTCGCTGAAAAATTACAATAATTGTTTCATTTTGACAAATGAATAGTTTACCGAGATTAACTTACAGGAAGATTTGGATAAAGATGGAATAATGAACTCCGGTTTTCTTTACGCACTCTGCTGATGGATAAATCGGTTTCCCTTGCATATCTCATCAATTTTGGGTTCAACGAAGATTCTAAGCTCCGTAAAGTGCCGAAGCCTATTTGGGGATCTTCTGTGACAGAAGACTTTCGTTCTTCGGAAGTAGCCCTAGGCGTCAATGTAAGATTTCCTTGTCCCGACACAATTTGGAGCAATTTTTGGGTCCACTCAAGAAGTTCGGCTTCCGTTGCAGCACCAAAAATGTAATTTTTGGAAGTTGTGGTGCGGAGTTGGAAGGTAAATTTGCCTCTGCGTTGCGTTCGTAAGACTTCAACGCAATCCGCTAAAGTGATTGAGGCACGTGAGTCAAGCTTCTTCTCTTCTTTGTACACATCAAGGTAAAAGGCGCCCAGGGTGTCCTGTCGGATTTGGCAAAAACGTCGTTTGAAGGATTTGGTACCAATATTGGCTAACATTTTCTCTGTAGCACCCTCAGGACCTTTGAGCAAGTAGCCTTCGTGAGTTACAGACGCTTCCGTAATCTAAGGTGCACAACAGCTTAGTGAGTCTACTCTTATCGGTTGAAATTAGGGTTTTTAATTGTATCTTTACTCATAGACTCGTTGATTTTAAGTACTTCAAAGAAACTTACTTCTTCGTCTTCATCGTCGTCGACGTCAACTTCATAAACGGGTTCAGGTAAAGCTTTAGCAGTGGAAAAAGACTTAGAAGGCAAGTGCAAGTACGTGCCTCCGTATTGAGCGTATTTGTAATGAAGCGTGCACCAATCAGCATTATATGATTGAATACATTTTAAGGTGAATAAATTGCTAGGATCGAACGCATCGGTTTCTGGAGTATCGTTAACTACAGTTCTTCGCTGTCTTGGCACCGAAACTTGCTGCAAAATTAAAGTTTTGGAGAATTAATTCGGAAATTGTCTTACAAATGAGTCGTCCAATGAGCTTGCACACTTTTCTAGATTTTTTACTTTAGCTTTGTGTAAGATTTCAGACAACTTTTTGTAATAAAGGATAAAAAAATAATTACATTACTTAAATTTCCTTTACACCCCTTAAGTGCCGTAAACGTTTAAAAATAAGTACATTTACGTAGACTGCAAGACACTAACTTGCCTTTAACTGATTTAAGTTTACAGCTTTGTGCACAAGCTTTCTGGGCGAGTTGGAATTCATTCATTAATTTCATCATTGTAACAATTTTCCTTACCCAAATATCATCCGTAGGAAAGAGAAGTAAATCACGCTGGGAATCATTATGCAAAACCGTTTTATTCTTGGAAATAAAATCTTCATAATCTAACGGCTCTACCGAACGAGGTTTATTCTAACCGGACATGTAAAAAGGTTACAAAATTGAGGTTAAATCCAATATAGCATGTACTAACCTGGACCGCAGTTTCGCGTACGGCTTGAGAAACCGTCTCTCGTAATTGAGCAGCCATTCCTGGCCTGGAAAGCGCTTTTGTAAATCTCCTTTCAGCCATACTGATAGCATACGTATTTAATTAATTCCTAAAGATTTTCGAAGAGGATTAATGTCACATTAAAATTTGGCACCAACATTCCCGCCACCAGTGAATAAAAAATAAATAAAAACTACCCTACTTTATTAAAAGGTGAGGCAACACTTTTTGCAAATGACAGGCTTACATTAAAATGTAAAAGTGCAAAGATAACGAGTTTAACAAAATATTTAACTCTTTGCAGCCAGTTATGGCGCGCCCATATTTGTTTATCAAAAGTTAATTCTTTCTAATATCACAGAGGGCGCTACATACTCTGTTTTAATGGGCGCGGCTTCGTTTTTCATTAGCGGAGTAACGTTGAATTCATTAGTCCCAAAGCACAAAACCTACCCATTTACAGTCTCTAGTCACGCTATATTTTAGAGCGAATACAGCGAAGTTACAAAACAAGAAATTCATAAAGAAAACTTTTATTTCAATCTCCAAAATTACATAAATTAAAAAATCACTCGTCCAACGTCACCGTTTCCGTTTTCACTTCCACTAAGCTTTCGTCTTGTTCCACTTTGATCCCCGACGCTAAAACTGCTTTTGTAACAGCCTACGCAATTATTTTTAGAAAAAGAAATAATCAACGGAAAATCACCTCGGGGAAAATAAAACAAAAATTACCCGTGCAACGTTAGATCCTTGTACTGTTAAAGTTTTCGCTTGCGCCACAGCGGGTCTTACTTGAGGTTGCAAAACTTTAACAACTTGTTGTGCAACAGTTCCAGTATTCATCTGTGAAACAAAAATTCAAACAGATTACGTAAACTGATAAATTTAATACGGGAAAGATTAAAATTACTTGACTCGGTGTGGAAGGTCTTGAAGACATAATGACGTATTTCGTTTGAGCACCCGCGACACTTCCCTGGACCGGCCGGTTTACAATCAAGCTTCTCTGGCCTGCAGACACTTGACTGCTGCCGGTTATTACGGTGCCGGCCACAGGAGTTGCTCCTCCCCCTGTAGCAGCTTGCATACGGCTCCTGCTCACAGCAGAGTGAAGTACCGGTCCCAAGTATCCATACTCAGCTTTATAGTCTTCTAAGTTATCTGGTGGTGATCTTAGAAGCTTTAATGCGGGAGGAAGCACTTTCTATTGAATAAAAAATGTTAAAAAGAAATACACAGACAGATCACGTGGAAAAATATAGTTTCACCGTGAAAGCAAAGTACCATTGCAAGTTGCTTGATGTGTGTGGCAGCATTACGGTCAACACTGCTCGGGGCCACAGATTCCAAATACGGTTCGATTTTCTCGCCTATTTGCGCGATTTTGGGAATCACTAATGCTTTCATGACTTCAGGACCCAGTTCCGCTAGACCTTACATGGGAAATTATCACATAATAAGAGTTCGGACAATACAGTAAGGTTGTTGCTCAGTTCTATTACCAACTAAAGCACCATAAAATGATGCTAAGGGTACTTTGTCATTGCTCATGGACTTTGTATAAAGTCGCGTGACACGTGTCTGTAGCGCATTTGTAGATGTGTGGTAATTTTTGCAGATTTGGGACATGAGCCTTGCAGAAAAGTCGCGTAGCGCCCAATGATTATCGACTTCCGGTCGGAGGCAAAGCTGTTTACTGACAATGCACGACATCACCGACGGAATCAGTTCGTGTAGCTAATCAAGACAAGGTGACGGGAAAATTAAATGAGAAAAGCCTATTTTTTTCAATCAAAAGGCAAAAAACCAACAAAGAGACAATTCACCAAAATTGTCGGAATTACACAATTACAGTGTAGTTTTGATGTTCTAATACTTAGCTAACAATATAGATAACAAAATGTTTAAATTCCAGTTGAAGTGTATAAAGAAATAAGAATCTGTGCAGTGCAACTACTTAAAGTTTTTGTTGAAATTCACTAAGATAACAGATTTACTTACATATTTCTCCAAATAAAGTGTCTGGTTAGACAACAAGGCTTTGACCATACGCATAAGGTAAATGAGCGGCGCGAGATTGTTCTGGACTACATTAACGCGAACACCTTCTGCGATAAAAGTACATAACCGTGGCAACATTTGGTGCAAACCAGGATCAGATGATAAACTCTGGAATGCTTCCTACACACACACAAAGAAAACGTATTAAGTTGAAGGCATTTGGATATTTAGTGTTATATGCTAAGTTACGGCGCGTCTGCTCTCATCCGAGCCCACACAGGCGTCAGTAATTTCTTTGTAGTACAGTTGCTGCTCAACTGAGAGTTCATGAGCCGTCAGCTGCTTGACATTAACCATTTCTGTGAGTTGTTTTTTGGGAGCGCTGTGAAAGACAACAAATAATTAAAGCTAAGATTGAATGATGTAAAAATAAAAGCATTAAGATTATATGGGGCAAGAGAGAGAATTCACGACTCGGAGAAAGCATTTTAAAGTTAATTATTCATGAGGAACTACAATTATAAATAAATACCCAGGTTTTCCGGATTTGTCTTTGCCAAGTTTGGATGCAGGATCGACGGTTTCGAATTTCTGCTGCTCTTTGGAAACAATTGGGGGATTTTCGGGAATTGCGGGTTGAATTCCATCAATACAAAGCCAATGCGCTATATAGAAAAACATGTGTTTAATTAATTTATACTTCGCCTCTATTCAACTGAAATTTGCTACACTTCTCATGTTAGATTTTTTTTTTTACATTTAAGAATTTTTTAGATTTCGAAAACTTAGATTGCGCATTTTTAGCTCAATACCCAAGAAGGGAAATCAGTGAACTCCATTTATCCACATGGATATGGTACTTAGTGTTGGCGATTTAAGGAGAACATCACACTATCGCTTTTCCACCCCAACTCTCTTATCTTCACAAGACTCAACAATGATCAGGCACTGTCGTATACATGTAATGGACTTAAGAAGGAAATGAGTAAGTACCTTTGAGGGATACGTCTAATGGCAGTTTTGCGAGGGGACTGCTTACTAGTTCACCCAAGTCAACTTCTTTATCGTCCAAAAAGTGTAGTTCTCTCCCACCCCCAGACGCGTACCGGAATGGGATGTGATCTGGAGTAGTGAATCCATACAAAGGCTACGAAAATATTCGCAATAGTTACCAGAATATTCTAACATTTTAATTTTTCAGACGTACCTCTAAGTTCTTGATTTTCAACGCATGATCAATGTCAGCTACAGTTAATTGCTTACGCTTGCCATGGGCCATAAATTTGGAAGCGTCCTGAACAATATTTACCACATTTTTAAGCACACGCATAAGAGAGTATTAGCTTACTTGAAGAATGATTTTAAGCCGGTAGGTCACATCGTCCGCTAATTCTTTGGCTGCATTATCTGGCAGGCCTGATATTCCTATACTTTCGGCGATGGTTTTCATGGATTCCAACGTAAACGAGGTGGACGCTGCTTGGTCTTGTTCGGCCATTTCGCATTCGAACGCTTTAATGTTGTCCGAACAATCACCAAATTGCAAACAATCTCAAATCACAACAAAACTCCCGTCTTCCCACTTCGAATTATGAGTACCAAACGCCTACGGAAGATGGCACCAGGACTTTCTAGCAGTTTTTTACTTTTGGTCGTAAGATGCTGCTGATATTTTTGGCGCTTCCTTTTACCCTTTGATGAAGAAAGTCAGTAGTAATCTATTTAGACAATTTACATAAAGAATTAATGCACCATTCCATGAAATATTTTTTTTCACAATTTCTCTCTAGACTTTAACTCTAGAACAACTTTTTTCTCGTTTTTATTTCGAAATCATTCAGGTAATATATTTTGTAAATTAAAAAATCACTCTTTTTGAACTGAAGTGCGTTTAAACGTCCGGGTCCTCATTTCCTGCTTTTTATCCCCTTCTCCTTCCTCCACTTGGTTCGTTACTTGACAGACTGCCCCTTGAGCGTTGGGCGGACCAGGAGAAGTAGCACCGCTACCTCCTCCTGACGTACTGGGGCCTTCTTTCATCGCTAAACGAAGTCTCGGCTGGTAGATCTGCATCGCTGGCCGGTCCTTATTTCTAACTTTACGATCAGTTTTAGTCTTTCGATCTTCAGTCTCGTCTTTTTTCTTCTCCTTCTCAGCCTCTCCTGATGTACTTTCTTCGCGTTTGGGTGCCGATAACGATTTTTCCGAAGGAGGTGTGACATCTTGACCTTCCGCTTTGAACTTGGCGGTTTCGGATTTGCTTTTCAACGAAAGCTCTTCACGCTCGTCTACGCGCTTGGGTTTGAAATCCTTATCTAATTTCTTAGGTTTTTCTTTAGGCTTTTCTTCTACAGCTTCGTTATTCTTTTTAACCGGGCGTTCTTCTTTTCCATCCTTTCGAACAGGTTTTTTGTTGGTCTCGCGTTCTCTCTTGTCACGGAACCTGACACTGTTGGCGTTCTTCTCCTTAGGTGCCTTTTCCCGGGCTTCTTTCTTCTCTGCCGGCTCTTTACGGGTTGGTGGACGCTGTTCGCTTGCTTTCGAACTCGCGGTCGGCTCTTCTTTGTCTTTATCATTCTCGCGATCCGGATTCTTGAGCAGCTGTAGGACGACTGGTTTGTTGTCTTCTTTCTTCTCGTTGCGACGCTTGAAACGATCTTCGTCTCGTTGCCGGCGACGTTCTAAATCTTTGCGACGTTTCTCCTCTCGACGCTCGTCCCTCAAACGTGTGCGTTCCACCTTCTTCTGTTTCAAAAACTCAACCAACGGCGTGCTTATAATGGCATCATTTTGCGCTGTCACAAAAAATGATTGTAAATAAGACACTTCAAAGAGACTACTCGTCATACCTCGGCGTTCTCGTTCACGCGCTTCAATTTCTTCCAAATAAGTTTCGGCACTCGGTAGGTGTACTGGTTCCGGTGACTCCAGTACTTTAAGGAACTGCAAGTACTCGGCGTCTTGCTCTATGGAACCACACTTTGGATCGGTTTCAGATGTTTTACGAGGAATTTTCTGCGAGGTAGCGAATTCCACCACTGCCACGTATTCGTTTCCTAAAAAATAAGATAACTAAATTAACGTCTGAAACAATAAAAAAAAACTGGCGGGTTCTAAAGACTTGTCATTGTTTGTCAAAATCAACACTAAATCAGTTTCAGCTAACTAACACATTTTTTGCCAAACAAGAGTACAGTAATTTAAGGAATGTTTTAATTTAAATGAATTTCTAAGCGGATTGTTTCCAAACTGAGTTTCTTCTGTGCAGAAATATGCTCGCGAATGAAAGAAATATAAGCAAATCTAGTTTCTGAAGTAAGCATACCAACGCAGAAAATAAAAATACAAAAATTTCACACATAATACTGTTAAAGGGTTATTTAACAAAAATATTGATAAATGAAATATTTTTAGCATGCACGGTAAGAAGTACGCAAAAAAAATACAAATGTAAGCCTAGCTATTTGCCTTCATGTAGTAGTTTTACATTTTAAAAGCTTACTCTGAGCGCAGTTCACACAAATCTTTCAATGTATATATATTGTCGTCGAACTAATAAAAGTAATTTTAAATAATTTTTCAGAATAAAACTTTTCTAGAAAATTAAGTAATAATCTCACTAAGAAATTCTCATTTACTGAGAGTTACATACATATGTAGAAGTAGGGAGAATATCTATTACTGCACCTTTATTGTCGAGAAAGACGTATCCATCGAATTTATCGCGGAAAATAAAAAGGTCGTCCACGTTCAGGAAATTGATATATGCTCGTGAAAAGGCAAAATTGCCTAAACTCGAATCTGCTTTTACGAAATGAAAGTAATCGTGCTCAGCTAAGGGGCCAATTTGCTCTAAAAAGACGTCTTCAGTCATTATCGGCGGCAGACGACGTACCACCACCTATTTAAATTCGAATAGAAAACAATAACAGCTCATCATACCAAAATTTTGTTTATACTACCTTTGTCAAAGCTTTTTCTTTATTTTTTGGAGCATTATTTTCTTTATTATTCTTGTCTACGTCTTCTTTAGCCATCTAACTTTACGAAATGTCGCAAAATTCGTTGCAAGGGCCACTAAAACGTTTTATTTTTGTTTAGAATGCGTAAGGACAGCCTTTTCCAGCATTGTATTTTCAGTTGAGTTTTGATTACATGAAAATGTAGTTTAAATATTTTTTTAAACACGAATAATTTCTATTCCTAAATTAAAGTGTAAAATTTGATTATTTCATAATATTTAATTAATATTTGGCAAGAATTAACAGGCAATGCCGGCCACGCATTGCTTTTCTTGACGTTTCTTCACTTGGCTCTTGTCGCTGCCTTCAAACAGCTGTGTGTCCTATACCGGTGAGACTTTCATAATTTTAGATCCCAAGAAAAATTATTCTAATTCGTTTGTATTACAACTTAGGGTACCGTACAATGGCTCCTACTCAGCGTATGAAGGTGGCAAATGAAAAAGCCAGCAAGAACGTCACCTTACGAGGCAACGTTCCTAAATCTTCCGTAAGTTTCGAACTTTTTTTTTTCGTTGACAGCCACTTCTAACCTTAACCGTTTTTCCCCGTGACAGAAGTCCGAAGAAGATAAATCTCCTGTTGGTCCCTGGTTGTTAGCCTTGTTTGTTTTCGTCGTTTGTGGTTCAGGTAATTTTTCACTTAATTTCCAACAAGTTTCTCCAAACTTTATTCCACGTTTGCTAATTTTTCCATTCCTGTCTTTTTGTTACAGCTGTCTTCCAGATCATCCAGAGCATTCGTGCTGGTTAAGCGACTTACAATTAATTTAAGACACGAAATGAAGAACCCAGCTTGTTTTCTCCCGACTTAAATTTGTCCTGAAATTCTGACAAATCCATTCCATTGTGCAACTTCGGTGGTTGGATCAAAAGTGTGAAATTTAAAATGCTGGATTCTCTTTGATTTCAAGGCACAAAAAAAAAACTCAACTTTGTTACCGTTCTATTTGGGGGAAAATGTGACCTCACCTCAGAAGATTTATTCTGTTTTGGGGTAATTTTTGGGGGATTGTACTGGCTTTTGACAAGATAATATATTTTATTGTACGGTACCCAAAAAAACAAACACAGATGTTGTCTATTTCGTATATTTGGTTAACTCGTTCCCACTTAACGTGCGACTGCCTTAAATCTTTAGATTACAGGTTTAATTTTCCCAAAACAGAAAAGGGTAAAATATATATTTCCCATGTATGGAGTACGTTATACTATTTGGGAAGTCGTGGTAGCGGAAGACAAATAATACTACACCTCTAATCAATTTTTATTTTGGCTACATTATTTAGCATTTTTCTTCGTCGGGAGAGTTCTACAAAAGGGGGCGGAACCGTTGGTTAACTTAATTACATTTAAATATATCTGCAAACTATGTACAGAACATAGGAGCTCGGACTAGTTTAAAAAAGGAAGTGGATTAATACACTTTACCAAAAATCACAACCGTACGCTTTATTATTCGTACTTTGTCGAGTTTGCCATTCAAAGCGAACGGAATTCTTTTAAGAACGGTGTAAAATCATTGAAGTTATGCTGACGAAATAAGTTTTGCACTAGTTGTCGCATCCAATAGTAAAGCAATTGTCCACGAACGTATTGGATAACTTAATACTGAGACTCTTCGACTGATTTTGAACTTCAGTGACGTGGTTCAAGGTGATCTTTGCTTTTCAGAAAATTTTACCGCATTTTCTTCTCTTTCTAGCCCCGGAGACAAACGCAGATATGAGCACGGATCCAACGCAAAAAGAAGGCGCAAGTATGGCACGTCCATTTTAATCTACAACAGCAGCGCCTTTACGAGAATGACTCCAGTAAATATTACATTGTCTTTGCGAAGAGCCAAACTTCTGCTGACGGGATGGTTCTCGCCCTTCGCCATCCATTGCCACGGCTAACGGCACGTCCATCCTTTATTTATGGGGGTTTACATGATTTTTTCATGGGAAAATATGAAAAGTAGAAATTTTAGAATTTGTTGGGAATTTATTTTCGAGTTTTACCCGTAATCGTCCTTATTAGGTACGGGGAAGCGGTAATCACGGCAAAGACTAGGAAATCTGCGAGGAGACCAGCGTTTATACGTTTCGTGTACTCGGCAATAACAAACCGACACCTGTTAATATATTAGAAAATGCAATGTTTTATTCGAGGAACTCTTTACTTAAAAAAAATATATGTTCGTATATTTACTGTTAAAAGGACGACAATAAGGGCACCAGCTAAAGTGCCTACGGCAACGTAAATACTGTGTGTGTGATCCAAGTGAAGGGATAACGGGGATTTAAGTTCGAGGTCTTCCAATTCCATTTGTAAGCCCCCGAAGCTAGCAAAAGCTGGGTCAAGTTCTAAGAAGAGCAAGGTTATATTTTCGTTGTAGGTTGCCGAACCGACATATTCGGGTATGAGGAAATTTTTTCAATACCTTGGCATTGAACTCCACTGTAGCCCGAAGCACAAGCACAGTAGAAAGAACCGCTACTTATCCAGCAAGTGCCTCCGTGTAAACAAGGGTTGGGATTGCAAACCTGAAAGAATAGGTTAGGAAAAGATGTTAAAAAAGATAAGAGAATTTTTAAGAAAGTTTCAAAATAAATTGAACTACTCATCACTGTGAAGCATTGATTTTTCGTACATTAACATTAACGTAACCTTAACTCGATGTAACTCATTTGTGACTCATCGTAACCCGAGGCTTTAGGTCCTGGAACTTATTATGATTATAATCGTAAAAAATGTTCCGGGATCTCAAGCCCCAGCTATTTTATTATTAAATCGGTGTTCAAGAAGTACAGTATTTCATTTTTCGTTTGTTTATTCACTGATTGGTCCTTTTCCTGTTAATTTTGCGTTTTCGTGTCATGTCAGAATTTGCGGCAAGTCGATTCTCCACCTGTTTGCATTAAAAGCGAAGAAAGTTTTTCTTAAAGACACGAAACTTAACTGTGGGTGTATCAGTGCAGTCAGTACCCATGGGGCATTCACATGTGATATTCCCTCCTTGTTCTACGCAAATGCGGTTGCTCGGGCAGGGATTCGGATCGCATAAATTGGCCTTGAAGAAAAAAGAGAAGTAGATGGGAATTTATTTAAAGAAAATACTTCCGATTACCAAACTTGAGACCTGTCCTCCTCCTTACTGTACTACGAAGCTCACCTTTCCTTCCTTCTCTCTCATACTTTATTAACCTTTCCAACTTAAGGGGGAAAGGAGCTTCCCCAGAAACCGAAAATTAGTTCGATTTGTGTGCACTAAAGTTCTCTAGACTCGTAATTCCCTATTATTCGAACACGAGTCTCAGAGAGCAAAGACGTCCAACAAAACTAGCAGCACTGAATAAAACGAATCAATGAATAAAGTTTCGCTCGTTCTACTCGCAAGAGTACTTTGGTGACACGGAAAAAAATATTGGATAGTTGCAAAATAGTATTTTTTAAGCTACCGAATTTGAAATAAGGATACAGTTGTCAAATTTGGAGTAAATCACAAAATATTTTCGATTAATTTCTTTTTCTTGCATCCGAAGGTGACTGCTTCTACTTTTTTAATACATTCGCAAAAAATTACACACTACGAGAGGAAATCTTGGTCAAGATAATAAATTTTCTCATGTTTGAAAGCACCTCACCAAATCTTAGAATGACATTGAATATATGGCTCGAGACCAGACATACCATTCCCAAGCTTTCAAGAATAAGAGTTTCCCGAGTGCAGCAACAGAAATACTGCGTGAATTATCTTAGGTCCCGAATTCCCTAACATGCAATTGACGCATTTGGGAAGCAAGAAGACAATTTACTTTTATTTCGCAGCTCGAGCCCGTAAATCCAGCGAGACAGTGACACTCAAAACTTCCCAGTTTATCCAAGCAGGTACCCCCGTTCACACATGGTGAAGACTGACATTCGTTATACTCGTAATCGCATCGAGCTCCACCGAATCCTAGAAAGAACAACAGAGAGAATGTCTTCTTACATAAAGAATAATTGTACAGCATTAAAGTGCTTTGAAAATTCAAATTTATCTTCATACTTTTCAAAAGGTCACTGTGAAAATCTTACTAAACAAAAGATACTGATTAGGGGGGGGGGGGGAGCTGCAGAAAAAAATCAATACTAGGAACAAAATGTGTACTATTGTGAGCGAACACAAGCGAAAATTTATCGACGAAACAAGGAAAGAATATTTAAAAGTTGAGAAAAATTGTCAAGAAGTGCAAAGAAAACCTGGTTGGCAGAAACAGCGATAGCCTTTGGGTTGATCTACACAGATGCCATGGATGCAGGGAGACGAATCACAGCCCGTCAATTCTTCTTCGCAATTGAGGCCCACGAACCCGGGCGGACAACTGCAATGCGGAGTGCTTCCGGCGGCGATGCACGTACCGCCATTCCGACAAGGAGAGGGGTCGCACGGATGCCAATTGTCTTCGCAAAATCGACCATGATACCCTAAAGAGAAAAAAAAATCAATTGATTGGATTCCGTTATTTGAGTTTTTTTTTCCTTTTTCGTATCTCTTCGAAATCTTTTTGTGATTAGTCAGGAGTTGTTTCTACAAAAAGTAGTTGGCATACGCGTAAACATGTCACCATACCTAAACAATTGCTCAAAGTACTGAGATAATTACCTGGCAGACATAAACAGCGGAAAGGCTCTTCTTCATTGCGCGGATTACGAACACAAACGCCTTCATGTAAACAGGGGTTATTATTGCAAGGATTGCTGCGACTGCAGATATGATCGCTGGCTCCGTCACAGCAACTGCACTGAAAGTTCGTCTAAGCGTCACAGAACAAGCCATTTTAGTTACGGTTCAGTTACGAAAGGTCACATTAACATAATTAAACAGTTTAGGCTTAATTCTGCAGTTAATTACTGGTACGCTCATTCGTCTCTGTAGCAATTTGTTCTCCTTGGTTTTATTTGAATTCCACAATTTTTCCTGGCTTATATAGACCCCAAAAAATCGTCACACTCAACCATTTAAAACTGGGTTTAGTCTATTAAAATTCTGAATTGCTATCCCTTAAATTAGGTTTCGATTTTTCCTTTGTTCTATGGAAAGCTTAAGCTCTGAACGTTCCGCTTATTAAAGGGTCAAATATTTACCAATGCTGAAGTAGCGTAACAAATCCCATTTTCGGAACAAACTTCGCGGTCGCCACAATCTGCAGTTTTAACTACAGCCCGAACTTTGATACATTCTCCTCCCCATGTAGCTGATCTCCCTGCAGAGAAAGACAGAATCACAAATAAATAAACAAGGAAACACCATTTTTCTTCTTTTTCATTTTGGACAACATCGTCGCAAACCCTCTTTCATTCAAAACTTATGTAAGCTGTTTACCAGGAAATGCAAGAGCATATAAGAAAACTAGGTATCTCTCATAAGCAATTAATGTGTCAAACAAACTTGCAAGAAAGCGAAAAAGAAAAAAACGAAAATGAACTCTTCAACTCGGAGCACAATGTAAAAAAGCAGTTTTTTTCCAACTTGGAAAGAAAATTACAGGCTCTCTTAAGGAATCAACTTTGCCTTCGATTTTCAAAAAGAAAAGGAAAAAATAAATTGTCTCTATTTAAGCGTATCTGCCCTTTCGAACAGCTTTTCTTCTTGCTGCGACTACAAAACTCTGAATGAAAAAAAAATCAATGGGAAATGAACGTTTCCAAAACGGCGAGCGGAAACGTCAATAAAAAAGAAACTTCGCCAAAAACGCTCAAGAGCAATTTAGAAGAGTAGTTGTTGCCAAAATCGGAAAGCAGCCCTTATAAATCATTTAAGTTTGCGCTCTTTATTGACTGTAGTGAAAAAAGAGCTTTTAAAGTTTGCGGACGGAATAACATCAATGAAACGCATGCTGATGCTAGTGCCATGTTAAATATATAAGAGATTTTATTCAGTAACGTCTTGACGCCGAAACTACCGAAAAATCTGTGGATATCTGAACACAGGAAAACCTTGTAATGCCGGTTACCGAAAAGATAAGGAGAAATTGACTCTTTTGACCAATTATCCGACATGCAATATTGTTTCAAACGACGTTCGTTTCACCGAGATTTGTGGACTTTGTACACAATAGCTGTCCTCTCTTAAAAAGCCGGTACCTGTTATACCAACATTTTACTGCATCAGGAATAAAGGAATGTTTCAATGAAGTGAGCCGGTAAATTTGACAGTCTAAATGCTCGACATGTTTAAATTTGAAGCGTCAATGCCACTGAGACAAATTTCTACCGAATCTGTTAAACTTAAGAGTTATATAAAAATTTACTCAGTTAGGCAATGTGTTTCTTTTGTTCTTATTAAATAATAATATACGTTTACCGAAGTAAATAACTAAATAAAAAAGTGAGCAAAACGTGCGAAAATCTCTAACTTGTAGTTTCCAGATCATGAGAAATACTACCAGCACAAAAGAACTCTTCTTAATCCAACCAACGAACGATTTTTTTTCGCAAAAGTAGAGAAGTCGAATGACAAAAGCTACTTTCCGAATGGCGGAAGGAGATCTCGCACGAAGGAGTCGAAAACAACAAAGGCATAAGTGCGGGAAACACTTACCCAGGAAATAGTTACTGCCAATGGCGAGCATGGTACTTTCGATGACAAAACTGCCTTGGGTTTTATCTTCGGCACTTGAAACACGTCCGACTTCTTGGCCCTTGACAACGTCACACGTTTCGAAGGCGTCGGCATCCACTCGGTAGAGAACAATTACATTGGGAGCAGGAGAAGGAGGCGGCAGTGCGGTCCTTGTGGTGGTTGTGGTTAACGTGGTTAACACTCGAGTCGAGATTGTTGTTTCAGATGTCGCTGTGGCTGTCGAAGTCGTTGCTGGTACTGGGGTCGTGTAAGTATCCGACTCCCTGGTTGTGGTTTCATGTTCTCTCGCCGTGGGCGGTGATTGAATTGTCGTTACGGTACCGCTCGGGGCCTGTAATTCATTAACAGTTGATTCTTCCGATGCCGTAGATGGCGTGGTGGGGACTGTTGTGTTGAGCCAGGCAGCTTCGTACGCTTCGACTAATCGAAGCCTTTCTGCCACGCTATTACTTTTCCACTCTGACTTGGCCACCAACGGTTCTGCTGGCGCCAAAGGCGTTGTATACTGTTCCCAAGGCTCCGATTGGGATTCGCCGAACCTTCCGCGGAGCTTATTATTATTCGCTCGCCAAATTGCATTAGGCGTAGGAACGGTACGAGACAGTCTTAAACTGGCTTGCATGGGCAGAATAAAGTTGCGGCGGCGGCTTAGGCTCGCTTGTTCTACTGATCGAGGGTGACGTCGGAAAGATTTAGTGCTCGTCCAACGAGTTAACGGGACATAGAAGCTCGTGATGGGCTGAGGACGATTTTCCTTGTCGTTATTGGTATTCTTGGCAGAACTACTGCTGACGATAGTGTCAGGAACCGATAATACTTTCGCCCCACCTTTTCCCATCCCTGATGAACTCAGATCGAAAGTTAGACGCAAGCTGTCACCCGGTTGCAAAATTATATGTGCGTGGAGCGTCGAATTAATCGTGCAAGACGTCGGTGAAATGCACTTGGGCGGCTTCTGGCGAAAGTAAACAAAAAAGCTTTTTAGAATCGGGCCATTAACAGTAGCACGGTCTCAAATACTGTGTGAAAAGCATTCATTACTGAATCTGGCAACTCTGAAATTGAAAATCCACTAAAGTAATGGGTTTTCTATTAATGAAGGCCCCATTGTCCTTTGCTAAATACTTCGATGCACCCCATTTCTATTGCTAATTCACCACTTTGTCCTTGAATCGATAGAATCTAAATACTGTCACTCCTTTACGAACACACCATTTAATACAGTAGAATCTCGTATTAACAAACCTTTTTTATAACAAATTGTAAGCTACACGTAGATAGTTTGGTTATGTTCCTACGTACACAAATGTAACTGAAAAACCTCTGATGCAACGAACTTCGAATATATCGAAGAGTGTTTTTTGCCCAGCGAGGATCATTATAATGAGACTCTATACAAACTTAGTATTCGGTATTTGCGTGTCGGAGCGGTCATTGGTACATATGTATCGGAGGCTATTATTCAGAAAGTAAAATAATTCTACAATTCGAATACCACAAGAATTTCCAACTTTTTTCTGTACAACTCCTGTGTTATAATACCAGGAACTGACCACACGCATTATGAAAATAAGACAACCTTTGGGGGAAAGAGCTGTGAACTTAGCATTGGAAAGCACTTGTTTGTCAATGTTCAAAGAGGTTACACGACAAGCTGGTCGAGTTGGACTTCATATATAAGATACTCTGTTTCCTGGTACTCTAACAACCGGACTGACGGAAAACCACGTGCTAAATTAACTCCAAACACACGAACCTACCACTTTCGTACCGTATCTTTTATAGTGCATGGCACCATCGCGAAAGACACGCGCCCGTGAACCCGACTGACGACGGACAGGAAGTTAAAATTTCATAGGAGTTGTAAAAACAAAACTACGTGGTTGTCGTACACCACACAACAACAACGTTACACCTGATGAAGAACAATCGAAAATTCCAGCTTACCTAATTTGAGAAATGATGGGACAAATACAAAGTGGCACGTAAACAAGCATTAAATTAAGATAAGGCTATTAGATAATTTGCGTCACGCTTATGCAAAATGTTCATGAACATAGCTTGACGCCCCGGCATATACAAACTCCTTATGGAAAAATAATATGGGAACTTACAGGTAAAAACTTTGAGGGAACTTTGATTTTGTGAAATTTTAAGGTAAAATGAGAAAAGAAATTGGTCAGTTATTTTTTGTAATATTGTGTCTGAAAATTTAAGGTTTTGTATGACAATATTGGGATACGCTTCTACTCAAAATTTCTATTTGACTTCACTAAACCTCTGCTGTTAGTTACAATACGGGACCTACCTGCCCAGGAAGACATGATGTTTTGTTTCTTTTTTTTTTTGCGTTGTTTTTAATCTGTCTTTTGTTTTAAAAAATATTGGAAGTTGTGTATACCGGGGAATTAATACTTTGAGACATATTAACTGCTCATACCTTCTAAAAATTAATCTCACCGAAGACAGCCGAAGACGAGAATGCATCGCAGGTGCGATGTCGGTCGTCTCTTAAAATCAACAAACAAAAATTTGTCTATATTTCCCAGTATCCATTACCAGCCTGCAAATCAAATAAGTAAAGTTAGATATTTAAATAGAGTACAATAGCTTTTCGAGCAAGAAGCTTAGCTTTTCCTGGTAATGCAATGTTTTGCTGGACTAAGTACCGGCAGCATATGAATATGGTTGGTTTTTTCACTTCGGACTGTTTTTCGAGGCCGTAAGAAATACAGGAACTCAAAAGGGATCTTTAGCTACAGGGAGTGTTTTTCTTGACTGAAAGATAACCAAAAAATACAGAAAAACAGAAAAAAAAACAGGAAGCCAAGTCATTTGTAAGATAGACTGCGCAGCCGAAGCTTCCCAGCCATCATTTTATCTCCAAAGGAGTTGGCTGGTTGGCCTGTGCCCTTTCCCGTTCCCCCTACCCCCCAAAAGCAACTTCATTGATCCAGCCACCTAAACGCTAACTTATACTTCCAGACTCCCAAAAATTGTACCGTTATTACGTTGTATTTCTTACTCCATATTTTTGCAGAAAATGTTTCAGACTCCGAGGAACAGTATTAACACTTTCCTGGTAAGGCTTGGGAGTGTTAAATTTATATTTTGGAGCTTTAATCAACCATCTCCTGCAGTTCGTTAAATTACTCACGGGCCTCACGTTGTTACTGCACAATATACACTAAGCCTCCGCTGTTCATAAAACTACATTTTTGTCATAATTCTGTTTCGGAGAAGGAATACGAGACTCGGAGACAAAAAGCTCGAGGCGAAAAATAAATCTAGGCAGGCATTTTCTAAAATTAAAGCCAAGGCTTCGAGTTCAAGGGGAATAATTTGAACGCGGAGGAATTTAAGCAGACATAACTGATGAACCATAGATATCCCCTGAACGTAACCCAAGAAAAGTAAACAACTACATATCAACTATTAAAGGTAGACTACTTAAAAGGTAGACTACTTAAAAGTATGCAAAAATAACTCCTCAATAAAGTATAAGTTACAGAAACGTGAGTTTAATTGTTAGTAATTAGCAATGTATTTTTTACATTTAGCATAAATAACTAGAGCGCGATGCTTAAGAATAATGTAACATCTGCGTTTAAAGTCAAAAGCAATATAGGCTACTGTGCGATACGGCATTGCTGTAACACACAGCTGCGGTTTATTGGTGTTAGGTTAACACCAAAAATGTTCAGTAACAGGCCTCGGCCTACACTGGAATACAATAAAAAAACACAACAGAAATGTTACAATATTTCACTCTCTTTACAGAGTTTAATACGTAAAAGTAACGATGTTTACGACACGATGTTGAAATTGTCGTAATATTTACGTGCACTTAAATTCTACAATAAGATCTAAGTCTGTCATAGAACTTCAAATATATTTTTTATATATGAGCCATAAAAAGACAAAAGACAAATATAGAATTTTTATTTAAAAAAAATCCATGAAAAGATTATTGGTGAGTTCTCATATAATACAATAAAGCTATATGGGCTCCACTGTATATTTTTCCGTTCAAAAGAACAAATTTTACAAAAATGCAGCACGAATAATTCTGAACATTGTTAGTTGTTTCCTTTCCAAGGTTATAGTGGGTAATTGAGGAGTTTGAGACACTTCCATTTAGCACGTATAATTTCAAACAATAGCTTGTTTGTGCACTGAATAAAAAAAAAGGAATAAAATTGCTAGTTAAAATCGATCTTACGACCATGACAGCGCAATTTCCAACAAATTAAGCAATTTTACGAGCCGCCCATTAGAGCACGCCTATCAAAAGTTGCCGGAGGATACTGAAGAAACAATAAGTAGAATTACTGTTGCATTATACTCTTTTCTGTTTTAGTGCTATTTGTTAGCTCGGGAGAGTTAGAGTTTCGCTTTCTTTGTTGTAACAAAAACTATTGTTGGATTGTGTTGTTCTCCTTTTTGCCTTCTCCCTTTCCCCTTTCGGTATTCGTTTTCGGCCAAGTCCTAGGTTCGGCTTCTTGGCCAAGGAGAAAAAATGGCTTAAAGGTTCTCGCAGCGAAACAAAAGGCTTGCTTTAGCTGATGGTACAGGAAACTGAATTCCTAATGGTCTTGAACCACAGAGAAAAACTCGTTTCAAATATTCAATGAGAAATATTGCTTAGGGTTGTTGGGATTTTATCACAAGATATGTGAACGGCTCCTAAAACTTTAGCTACATAGCTTTTGGTAAAATCCAGAACTTTCTTTTATATCCACCCAGCAGTTTAACGGGAGCACCGTATACGCTTTTACGGTCCGAAAACTTCTAATAACGATTCTTCAATTTCTTTTCTATGCCTGCTCACATCGAAAAATTTCGAAGTGATCAATGAGGAGAAATGTTATCTAGACGAAACGCATACTTCCATTCACAAAACTCACCGGCATCGAAACTCACAGGGATTCGAATCCCTGGACACTGAATCATTCACGGATCTTTGGATACTTCCTTAGACCATCACTTAATGTAAGTGATCATCTATTACAATTTATCAGTTCTGTAACCCAGTTCAATAATTTATTGGTATTACAGGTTACCTGTTAAAAGTGTGTGCATGGTAGATTCCAATTAGCTACCACTATGATTCCAAAAATTTTTGTAAATTTTTCAAGGTGTATATTGCTAGGTGAAGTTTATTGGAGTCTTTGGTCTTAGACAACAATTTATGGTCTTCCTCAGAACTATAGGTACAGAATTCCTTACTACTTACTTGAAAAAAAAATATTGGCTTTACGCACGTCACGAAATAAAGTGCAAAGCATTTTTCCAGAAATTTTGTAATTCTAGTTCAGGAGGCTTTAAGAATTCTAAGACCTGCTGTGACTTTATTTTATTATGTGCTTTTACGTTCGCCACCTTTCGTAACGGTACGTATCATTTCTCCGAATCTCGGAGCAATATGTCTGCGCCAAAAGAGATCAGTTCTCTTTGATGGGAACGTTGCACCCTTCTTACTTCATTTTCTCTTATTTTTACAGTTTCTCTTTTGATTTGCTCTCCTAACACGTCAAAAAGAGTTCAAGCCGACATTTTCTCTTTTTCTTCGCCTGGTACTAAACCCAGCACTCATAAGATCATCAAACGAAAGTTGAACTCCTTTTTTTCCTTCTCAGGTCTTTTTGATTTTCTTTTCATTCAGCCTTTTTGCCTACCAAAGGTTTATATGGGCCGCTCCGAAATTTCTTCTTCCTTCTCTCTATTTCGCTCGGTTCTGGCAAATCATATTGGAATCTCATTTGGTGGCCACCTTAACCCTCCCTAAGCGCCAAGCACGGCAGTTTGGACTTCAGCACATAAAAGAAACCAAGGAACCAAAAGTTTTTTATGCATTTTTTTCAGTACCTTTCTCACAACTAGTGCCTAGTGGTAATTTGGTACTAACAAATTAGTTAAATTGGCATAACTTTGTTTACGTGGAATTGTTAGGACACTCAAAACCTTGTCGGAGCAACATTCCTGAAACTGAAGCAAGTCCTAGTAGAAATTGAAAACTCAGCCAAATCTATCGGGGTTACTTCATTTATTTATGGGAGTAAACACAGCTATTTGTGAAATAGCTTATCTATGATCGTAGCGCCTGACTCGGGTTTCGTTAGGTAGCAAACGCAAATAAGTACCGTTAATGGCTTATTTGTTTTGCACGACAAACTTTTTTTCATAAGTCACGCTATAATCAGATGAATATAACTCGGTGGCAAAAGACATTCAAGTCTTGTTTATGGTGATGACACTTCTCTGCACGAAGATGTAAGCCCGAAAATCACGAAAAATCCACAAGGGAACCTGCAGAGCTACATTTCCGTGTGTCAAAATATAATGAGAAAGAAAAGTGAGAAAAAAGACATAAACTACTCTGACAGGATCGTCTGTAAACGAGTTGTTGAGCTTTTGCCAATTGATCTGCTTTTTAAATAGTGTGACCGAAACTGTTTTCAATGAAAACGTCTGTTTTACTAAAAAAGGAACATGTGTGCAGATTATAGATTTGGGATTCTCCCAGCACATTATTTTGGATTTATTTTAACAGAATAATTTTGACAAGCTTCCTCTTTGGAGTTCTCTTGGCTTGCCTTGTGAGTGTTGAATACATTTGAGAGAGAAAATATCGCTGTGGAAAAAATTTTGCAAAAAGTTAGTAGATAAACCTAAGTAAGGACTTCTTCTTAACTTGTGATTTCTTCTTAACTATTGTTTTATACATCTACTTTTCCTATTGGTACTGTTTTGGTACCCACTTTGTACATCCATGCTTCACTTAAATATGGAGTAGAAGCCCTTTTATACAGCCTCTGCATAACTGGGCCTTAGATGAAATAAATAAAAAGCTAGTTAATCGAAAAAGCATAGACATACGTTCTTAAACAAGACTAATATTTATAACTGTTTTGTATGGGTATATTACTATATATCTCTCATTTACTTGAGGAACCCATAACTTTTATCATTAGTTTTAAGTTATTCTTGAGAGTTGTACACTGTAGGGCTTCGTTACTTAATGTCACACCTAAGTAAATTCAACGAGAAAATCTGACAGAATTTACGTCCGGTTAAAGCGTAGTTTAATAGGTAGGCTTTACTGCACCTCAAGGACTATAATCTGTCGCTAGATTAGGTGTACATGGAAAGAAACTTCGTGTTCGTGGAGCAAGAAACCGTTTCTTACCATTTTAGGGAAAGTAACATCGACAGTTGTAGGAGATGATTTCCATAGAGTAGAACCTCGGGGTACAGTAGCGTTACAAAGAGGTGCCGGTGCTGTTCCAGGGGTCGGTATTTTGCTGGAAAAGTTGTCAGTTGTTGGCGAAATACTGCGAGGGAGCAACGTTGGTACTGCCGAGTCTTCTTCGGTATTGTTATGCCAGGCTGCCGCAGCAAATTGGACCCATAAGACCAACGAAATTGCAACGAGCCCATAAACCTCCATGGTAGAAACTTTTTTGTCTGTATCTTCTCCGCTCTTTCTCCTTTTTTTTTGCCCCAGTCGACTCTTTAGGAGCTTTTTACCGCGATCTAAAATACACAAAAAAGAGACGGAACAGAAACCCAAATTACTGCGACCCATCCAAAACCGAAAGTAAACGAAGCAGCAAACACGCTGTACACTCAAGAGCATTCCAAGTGTGGGATGGATGACAAAAAAGAGAAACTTTTGGTTGCAGGAAACTCTTCCTCCAACTCAACATGTGTACGAGAGAACCCAAGGAAAGTAGAAGCTGAAGTATTTGGGTGAAAGCGTTTGGTTTACTAATGATAAGAAAATACAGTGCTGAGTTCACCAAAATCTAATTAAGCTTACCGAGGAGAAATTGCTTGCACTAAAGGGTAAAGGGACTTGACTCATGAATTCAAAGTTTGCGCACTGAATACGATGAAAGCATGGGGGATTCCGCAAAATTTACTCTAATTGCTTGGCATACATTCAATGGAAACCGTGGTAATCTGCATTACAGAAATTTCTACAACTTTCGGAAATTTTTGTCTGCTAACTAAATTCCTCAACTACGGTATTCGTGAGAAATTTAGGGTCGGAATACAGGAATCTGACCGATTCCATTCTTTTACAAAACAAGTTTATACATTAGGTGATACATTAGGTTCATTGCAATAATCACGGAACAAGTTCCTGTTAAGTTATATGATCTGGTACCCAAAATCTACAGAGATATCTCTTAAAACATAGGCTTAAGAAAATACACTTCAAAAGCTTAACTACCTTCTATATACGGTAGTAACTTGACACTAGCCTTCAAAAGCTAGAGCTTAGATGCCAACAATAAACACATTTTATAAGAGAGGCAATCCTGGATGCTATATGGCAGTACTCTAGTTATAGAATGTTTGCAGCTTTCTGACGGCAAAACATGAATGTCAGTTTCGCAGTCGTTTCAATTTTTAAAGCAAATCTAATATTTCAAAAAATACGACGCGTTCGGCGAAACGACGTCCCAATGGCGAACGGCCTTATGCCCACTATTATTATAAAGCTACTTATTAAAAGCTTTTTTTATAGTAACAACTAACAATAGGTACTTCGTTGACTTGTTTTGTATAAAAAAGCATGAAAAAAATTGGGTCGCCCTAAATTAAGTGTGTCAACACTAGGGTAAGAAGGACGTCCAGCTTTGATTTTTGCTCACTGACGATTTTATTTCTTTTCAGAGTGTAAATAATCATATATACTTTGAACAGAGTTCATCATTTAGGAGTTCTTCAGAAAGTCAGGGCAGTTTTTATTTTGTGACTTTAAGACAGGGTAGTCACATCGCTTTCAAGAACATGAAAAACTATTGACATTTCAAACTTACCCTCGTTTCTTCCAATTCAGTTCAAACTCATTATACTTTTCGTTATTCATAATACCCGTTTTGTTTCGTTCTAAACAAATGCACCGAACGACATTGTCCTTCCAGTAGTTCCGCGACAGTGAGGTTCGTGAACGAGGTTTTAAAGCGCTAAAACTTCCAGCTTACAAAAACAAACGAAAAAAAGAAAAGCTTCAATTTTCCAATCTGATCAAGCAAAAGGCTATAACTTATGGCGTAAATAGCTTCCCCCTTGAGATTTATCGTTTCACCCCCTAGCACAGATTTTCCGCTCTGCTCCATCGTATTAACGCCCCTTGGCGTTCCGTTTAACATCGCCCAAGTCGTTACTGACTTGATCGTCATGTTACTGGACCTGCAAACGCTTCGTCGTATCCTCTGATGTAATTACAGTGAGGTTATTTCTCTCTCCCTACTTTATATATACATATAAAAATAAAAAGAAATGCTGTGTGACAGGAAGAGCGAGAAATGTGTCCAGAAGGGAAAACGACAGATTTCAGTTGGAAATACTGCCAAAAGCATTCAAGTTAAAAGATCTATTAAACTTTCGCTTTGTGCCAAAACCCATTTCCTTTCGTCCGCCTTGAATAGCCTCTAGTCTACCGTACCAAAATGCTTCAATGACAAATTGTCCAAGAGCCGTTTCCCTCTTCTCTTCAGCTTTATATCTGCAGCACAGTCTTCACTATAATCTGCCATCCAGTCATCCGACACGTCGGGTAATCCAACAAGTCGGTTAGGATAAATTAAATTGATGTTAATCTCCTACGGAAAAAACGGAGTTTAATGTCATTGTGTATCTTAGAATAAGGCTTAAACAATATAAAAATATTCTTTGTAAGAATCTGCTTTAGTTTCCCTACATACCCACGGTAATTTTCCAAATCGACTTTTATATCACTATCATGTTACACCTTTCGCCTCTGCGTTTAGAAATTTGAAAGCAAGGTAAGTGATTGACACAAATAGGAGATCCGTTAAAATTTTACACACTTAAGCAAACTTTTATTGTGAAATTGTATTAAATATTTTGCAGTGTTGAAACCGCCCTACAAGAAATAACCATCAAAAAAGGAAATAATGCACTATTTTTCTCTTAGAGTTCTTACAAGTTAATTTCGCACTCCCCATACACTTCGAACTCCAACTTTCGACTAATATACTTAAATAGTTTCTTTTATCGGAATTTTAAACGCACATCGAGACTACGCTGTATCCACACTGCTGATTTCTTCGAAAACGTTTAGGAAGAGACGAAGCTTTGCCTTCATTCAATATTCATAAGCTAGGGTGACCCCAAATATAAAAGAAAGTTTGCGTATATTTCCTTTCTAACGGAGGGTGCTTACTAAAAAGCTTTCTTGCCTCTCTTACCAAGGGATATTTTAAGGAGAGAAAAGATTGCCGGTACTTTTACTGGTTATCACAAGTCTTTTGCTCTCAGCCTAAGAATGCATATCCAACAGACATTACTTCAGGATTTTACGCACGATTCTTTCCGATGCTGTCAATTTTCTACAGCACTAACTCTGTTGTCAATAATCACCTACTGCGAATAACACGTGTCTCGTTTCGACACCTTATCATCACTGCTTCGAACATCAACGGAAACAAGCGTCATAAAATGACGCGCGCCGTAACAAGTATATGCGACTTCAAATAGAGAATTTAGCACTTCTTACTTTAAATCTCTTGCCATAGGGATAGATTTGGCCGATCGGCTAAAGAAATGTGAGAAACTATTACCTTAAAAGAAATCACGATATTCCCAAGGAGAACATCAAAGACTAGCTATCAGTCACAGTACTAGAAGCGGACTAAAGCGCTCCAGCGTCGTTTTCTCAGACTATGGAGGATCAAACTTGGAGTCGTCGCATCGCCATCGACCCACGAGAGTCAGAGGGAGAGATATGGGGTTGAGAGAGAGAAAGCTAGAAAGAGAGAACAAGTCTTGGTAGTTTTATTACGTCGGAAGTTTTTTTTTTTTTTTTTTTTTTTTTTTAAGGGTGGCTGAGTAAAGCGGAATCGCTGACAGTCTTGTCTGGTTACAGAACGCAAAATAATGTGCTTTCTACCCTCACCAAGGATAACTAATGCGAAAGGAGCTGGAGAGCACGCCGGTAATTACTGTACAAGAAGGCAAACATAACTTCGTTCCATAACAAAGTCCTCCGAACGTTTGTTGCTTACTAATGTCAAATCAACGATGATATTTTGAGCCTTCTCTACGTTTTACGACAAACTTGGTTTTCCTTCGCGTATCTTGTCACAAAGAAATTCGAATATCACGAGCAATCCTCACAATCGTTGCTCCGATTCTCCAGATCTGGCGTGTTGCTGTCTCTCTTCACGCTCCTAATCTAAAACTTCACCAATAACTTCAAAATATTTAAAAAATATATGAGTTTACTTGTAGCCGGAGGAAAGAGTAGTGTCCATTTACTTTACATGCCTAATTAGATACACACGGACATTTTGAAATGATGAATTCCATATACGATTTGTTTGTATTCCGTGCTTAGTACCGGTTCACACGCTAATTTGTTATTTCATTCTTAATATGTAACAGAATACCATGGATAATAAGTATTTTTTTGCGTAGACACTTGTCTCAATTATACTGCTTAGGATGTAACCAAATTTCAAACGTTTGCCATGCATGTTGCCTCCAACTAGACCTCAATTGTTCGAGAAATGGTAGCCCACGCCACCTATGATCATTTATCTTTAAATGCTTTTCTTGACTGACCTTACGTTCCACGTCCGAAGTTATGTAATACGAATTTCAGGTATGAGGATGCCCACACTTAAATTTTTATCAAATAAAATTTCGACATTATAGTAACTATAAATATGTATCTGAATTCAAGGTGCTTTCCATCCTCATGTCTTAATCCACCAATTTTTCCTAGGAACTGAAAGGGTATTCTCGAAAGATTCAGCCGTGCTTCCTGGTTGCTGGACACAGAAGACAGCGTTCAGATTGGCATATTCCGGGCAGCATCTGCGATGCAAAACCAAGCACAGAAGCGGGCTTGGAAAATACGCGCAATTCTTTACTGTGGGGTAGCCATAGTCATAAGCTGGTGACCAGTTTCAACACTAAACAACTTCCTGTGTATATATTAGAGGTACGAGTGCCCAAGTTCATTAAAATTATTATTAAACATTTTATGTTCAGTTTTCCTTAAGGGCACGGGGGACCTAAAGCACTTGTGGTGAATAACATGGGGAACTCTTGCAGAGCATAGCTTCAAAACGGACAGTCCGATTCTTATGGTTTTAGTGTCAATAATTTTTTTGAAAAATCTAGCCTAAGTATTGATTTTTTTTTTTTTTCAAAAAAGCCCTTTAAAAGCTTGCTGTCCAATTAGCTTTTCGAGCGAAAAAAATAAGGAACTCTT
Organism: Triops longicaudatus; assembly: GCA_022885665.1. NCBI lineage: Eukaryota > Metazoa > Arthropoda > Branchiopoda > Notostraca > Triopsidae > Triops > Triops longicaudatus. The sequence goes on along the minus strand of JAGQDJ010000031.1, from coordinate 100,581 downwards.
CCGGACCATAGCTCCAAAATGGCTAATCCGATTCTCATGAATTTTTGTGTCAAAAAAAATGTCTTTCTTTCTTTAACTTTTGTTATTACTTACTACCTTCATTATTGTTATTATTTTTATCACTATTAGCTTAACTAGAGATGGAACGCTCTAACCCACAGCTTGCCCTGCAAGGTGATCGGCAAGTACGGTTCCGGCTTGATGCGTCTCACCCCGGCTTCTTGCAGTACTTGCATTGTGTTTGCCCCCGCACACAAGAAGTTGTTGCAAGTGGCTGGTATTGAAGATTGCTACACCTCGGCTTGTGGTAGCAGTGGCACATTAGGTAACTTTCTTTATCTGGAGCTGTGATCTGGAACTTTCTTCCCGCTTTACGCGATCATGACCCCGCTTTGCGCTAGTTCATTATTTTACTGTTACTAATACTGTTATTATTACTATTATTATAATAACTATTATTAATATGATTTAATATTGCTATTATTATTATAATTATTTTTATCATTATTATTACTATTTATTATTATTATAAATATTACTACTACTTTCTTTCATTCTACTTTCACTGTTACCTTCTTATTACTCACTGATATTGTTACTAATATTACTTCTATTACTTTTATTATTATAAATATTATTGTTACTACTACTACCACTTTTATTATTATTAAATGTGTTCTCGGATCTGGATGTAGATCTCGGATCTGGATCTCTGACCTGGATTCTTTGACTTTTCTTATTACTAAATATTATTGTCACAGTTATTATTATTATTATTGTCATTATTATTATTATTATTATTATTATTACTATAAGTATCATTATGAATATTATTATACTGATTATTATTACTGCTATTATTACTATTGTTATTATTGTTATTTTTATTAAATATATTATTTTTTTTACTACTCCCATTATTACTACTACTTCTTTTCATTCTACTTTTACTGTTGTCTTTCTTATTTCTTACTGATATTATTACTAATATTAATAATATTACTTTTACTACTATAAACATTATTATTGCTATCCTTATTATTTAATAATATATATTGTTAAACATATTATTATTATTATTACTATTACTATTATTATTACTATTACTATTATTATTAATCTGTAATATTGTTATTATTATTAGTAGTAGTAATAGTAGTAGTAGTAGTATTAGTATTATTATTAACGGAGACTCCAAAGGGTACAACTTTGCTTTAGGCTATAAACCTTTTCTCACGTCCGGGTTCCCTTGTTCGAAACAATACCTACTTACCTTCTTAGTAAAAGGAAATTTGCAACTATCGATTCCATAGGAACAAATCTTTTATTTGTCCAGCTTTTCTTGGTTAACACATTGTCAAAGCACAAATAATACTGTTGCTGTACTGAAGCCCAACTTTGACCTGCAATCTTACTTAATGGGAGAACAGCTACTTGACTTCAGCCATTTCAGCCTTCAAAGCCAGTCGACGTACATTGCTCTAGCAAACTTTCCGTCGTTCAGAAACTCATCAGGACCAGTGCAGCTACCTCATGTTGGCAATTTCACCTTCCAACCTTCGAGCACAAATTGGTCGCAGCATTAGCAATCTTCCTCCTGTTCGAGCTCCAGTCCCAGTAGTATCAACTAACTTCACCAAGTGTAACTTTCCAACATCGAGCCCAAGCTGCTTCACACTAATGGTGGTCTTCCGACTTCTCCAGACAAACAAGAGTTATCAAAGTGACTTGAAATATGTATTTTTGATTCAGTAAAGTAAATTTCATAAAACTGTTTTCTTTCCTTATGAAATAAGTTATGAAACTTATCGCGCCTTGCAGCTTTTCAGGCCCAGTACAGCCACTTGACTTTCTACAAAACTCGGGTATCGGAACTGATTTAGATTTCGGATCTTGAACTAGATCTCGGGTCTGGATTCTTTGATTTTTCTTATCACTTACTACTATTTTTGCTATTATCATTATTACTATCACTATTATTATGATAAATATTATTATTTTTACTATCATTACTATTATTATTACTACCATTACTATCAATATGAATATGATCGTTATAATGAATAATTAATACTACTACTTTTACTCCTGTTATTATTAAATATATTATTATTATTACTATTATATCAATATCAATATTGTTATATTTTTATTACTACTATTGCTTGCTACTACTACTATTACTACTTTCTTTAATTTTTACTATTGTCTTCTTATTTCTTACTATTATTGTTACTATTAATATCAGTAATATTATTATTAAATGTATTATGTTACTGCTGCTAGTAATATTTCTTTCTTTCTATTTTTCCTGTTGCTTTTCTTATTACTTACTATTATTATTATTATAACTAATAACGTAATTATTATTTTCCCTATTACTGTTATTAATATTACTGCTATTAGTATTTTTATCTTATTATTACTATTATTATCATTATTACTTTTATTATTGCTTTTCTTATGAAAATGATTTAAATAAGGAAAAATTGCATGAAATGTGCGTCAAGGTTTAGTATTTCTCCAATCTTGTCACTGATTGATAATGTATATCTGGGCCTAGATTGTGTATTGAAGGCCGGCACAAAGTCGTACAGAGCTGGGAAAAAGGCCATCATCACCATTCCTATGTAAAACCCAACAAAATAGGTTGTTTTTCCCGCCAAGAAAAACGAAGAGCGCAAAACGTTACACGTCACTATTTCTCAACAAGAACGCTTTGTTTTTTTTCTCTTCTGGGTGGCAGAAAAATGGCAAATCAGTGGCCACAGTAGTAAAGTGGGGCGACAGAGGGAGAGCGTAAAAAAAAGAAACGTAATAGAATACGACATAAATTTTGAAATTTCTTCGGAATGTCCTTCAATTTACACTAGCTTCCACTTTGAGATATACTACACAGAAAAAAAAGAAACATATGGTCTGATTTTGTGTATACCAGAAAACTTAAAAAAAGGGGAAGGGATAGAACTAAGGTTCACTTGTTCCTTTTTTAAAAATGTAACAAAATCCAAACACTTTCCTTTCCATCGCTGGCACTGTCGTGCATTCAAATTGCACTTCCAAATGTTAGTGGAGAAATTACAACCAAGCCCAAGATTTTTTAACGTATTTCCCGAAACAAAAAAATTGAAAAATGTAACCCTTCAAGGAAAATAAAATGCATTCACTGAATTTGCTTGTTTTATATCAACAAAGGGAAAAAAAAATCTTATTTTCCAGAGGAGGGAAGAGGGAGAGGCGAAGGATGTCAAAGTGGAGGAAGGAGGAGTTTTTTTTAACGATTAGCGTTCTTCAATTGGTTAGAAAGCCAGTCCAATCCTTCATACAGACCATCTCCACTTGTAGCACACGTAGCTTGGATGTACCAGTTACGATTACGCAGTGAATGAAGACCCAACTTATCTGTGATCTCAGCCGCATTCATGGCATTCGGCAAATCCTAAGGAAGAATTAACGACATTAGCTAAATTTCTAGCCCACTAGAATAATTCCAACAATAAAACGACGTTTTAAATCAACGAATAATACCCTGTCAGTTTCAGCTCAACGTACTGGTTAAAATGTCAAACGTCGCCATTATTACTAATGATTATAACTAAAACTTACCGTCCTTTAAGTTAAAAATTAGATTTATTTTTCAATTCTCTAGATAAAACAAAAGCTTTGGCGGTTTCTATTCGTCTAGGCCCTGACGACAAAACAAAAAGGAAACATCAAAGAAAAACTTACTTGTTTGTTGGCGAAAATAAGAAGGACAGCTTCACGGAGCTCATCTTCAGCCAACATACGCATCAGTTCTTCTCGAGCTTCACCAATTCGCTCTCTGTCATTAGAATCGACTACAAAGATGAGCCCTTGCGTGTTCTGGAAATAGTGTCGCCATAAAGGTCGGATCTTGTCTTGGCCACCCACATCCCACACGGTAAAGCTGATATTCTTATATTCAACAGTTTCCACGTTGAACCCTGTTAACAGAAACGAAATTATGCATAATTTAAAACCAAATCGCATGTTCGCTTCAAGTAAAGAAGTACACAAAAGAACACAGCTTACCAATGGTGGGAATAGTTGTGACAATTTCTCCTAACTTGAGTTTGTACAAAATCGTGGTTTTACCAGCAGCGTCCAATCCAACCATTAATATCCTCATTTCCTTCTTGCCAAAGAGGCCTTTGAACAAAGTTGCAAACATGTTCCCCATGGCTAATTGCTAGTGAGTGGTACTGGGATGAGACAAAACAGAACTTCCTACAAACCAAATCCTCAATCCGAAACCTGTTGGAACAAAAATAAAGATCTTATATTAACAGCGAACTTTACTAACCAACGTTGCTTTCACACTGGAAACATACAACAGCTTCCTTTATGGATAAGGAAGGATAAACGGATTAGGATGAGGAAATCTTGTTGTGTTAGGGAGTAAATCACTTTGGTTGACAATAGGCAACAAAATTCCTGGATAAACTGAGACAATTAATGAAAGAAAACGGTACCTTTAGATGGACGAAGAGATATTATATTAATTCGTAAGGAAGAGCGTACCTGCTTGCGAGAATTCCAAGGTGTTTTTCGCTTATATATAGCCGGTGGGTGCTAAACCTATAAGGAAGATGGCGGACACGGCCAACGCGACCCGTAAGCATCAGTGACGTCAACCTTAGCCACGTCCCAGCTGGAAGAACCAATGACTGCCTGGTATGAAATACACGTGACTATCTCCGTGTTCATACGGGCCGCGCCAATTTGCCCGGTTTTTGAATTTTCTCCTCAGAGCAAATGACAATAAAAATTGTTACAGTTTTTGTGGCCGCATTCTTTGTTATTCTATCTTAGGTAAGCTTCACTTATTATTTGCATTATTCTTTAAAGAAAGTAGAATTGGCAGATTTCATTTGATTTAGCTTATGAGTTACAAAAGTGAGGTAATTCCCATAAGATATCGATTTGTTTGGCAGGTTCCACGTATGAACTTGCTCATTCTTACCGCGTTGGAACTGTTTTGTGTAGCTCTCTTGACCACATTGCATTTCATCAACCTAGCTCAAAAGACACTATATCTGGTTAGTCATATGTTGACAAAATAAGGATTTAGTACACCATACGCGGACTAGAAACCTTTTCCCCGTTTACACGTTCACCGGGTTGCAAAACATCTTTACTATTAGAATGTTCTTAGAATCAGTCAGACAGACCTTTTTCAAGCTAATCCCTGTACCAGGAATGCATTGCATTGCCATTCGATTAAAGTTTTGCACGTTAATTATTGTGTACTAAATGTAGTTGTTGGTATTTGTGGGCAGATTTCTTGCTTGATGTCAGTTAACGCTGCAAATGGAACAGTTAAGTTAAAATTACAGCTAAGTAGAGATTTTGATTAAATATCCAAACTTTCTAGAAATTGCGACGAAGACGAGCAAAATGCCGGTGTATGAAAAGACATTGTATTCAGCAATCGAAAATTTTACTCAGATTGACAAAAAAGTATAAAACTTAGGGAGGAAGGGCGAAAGGGGTAGACGAAGGAAACCGGCATCATCGTATTTTCAATTTATTTATTAAGAACGGAACGGGTACGAAAAACAAGTCTGCTTGCACATCGCATTCACAATCCGCCGGTTTGCTCTTGGTACACTTCAATAACGTCATCATTCTCCATTTCCAGCTAAATAATAACAATACAAGCGTTATTTACACGGTAATAAACCCATATTAGTTCCACGCGAGTACCTACCTGTTTAGGCGTTTCTTCATCATTAATTCTTCTACCATCAAACAAGAATCGCAAAGAGCCAATAGGAACGCCCTTAAGAAAGAAGTTTAATTTGGAAAGTAATAACTTTGAACATTCGCTATCCATACCACTCGTTCACTGTAGGATTTCTTTAATTTGCCCATTTGGGTGGTCATTTTCACGCGGAAATGGATTTCATTGGAGTCTTGGCCTACCACTTTCAATTTAATGTACTCGGATCCGCTATCTCCTCCCTCTGGCTTTTGATCCTAGGCAAAGTGAAACTTTGTTGAAGTATGTTGACATATTTCGTACAACACTACAAACGAAACATGCGTTTCGCTTGAATAGTAGTCCCGGTCAAACGTTGCAGTATAAGTACAAATTTTTATGAAACGTTGACAGACAGCTTAGTGTACATTGTTACAGTTTCATATCTAAGGATGAGAAAGGATTTTTCTAATTGAATAAACGATACTTACATCAGACATCGTGGTCCAAAGTTTGTAAAATCACGCGCAAAAAAACGATGCCTTGCTCAATCCTAACAAGAGAAGATGGCGCGTGGGTAACCGTGGCTAAGTGCTGTTACTTGCCGATAGGTTTTTGCATTTTGAGCAAGTTTCAGCCTCCACTCTACAGATGACGCTCGTGTAATTATCAAGACGCGATTCGCCGGTAAAATTAAAAATTTGGTTCATTATAGTGTTATTTTTCATATTTTACGAGCATAGTCGGTAGACAAGAAGAAACCCAGTCTCTTCAGCTCACGAATCTAGTCAGGAAACTGAAGATAAATACTTTTTGTTAACTATGTAGGCCTATTAAAATACTAGTTTCTAACAGGAAAGGAATACATTGTATCGATGTAAGACGGAAAATACAAATTCAGGCAGTTGTCAATTGTTTCGGAGTTTCCGAAGTTCGCTGAGATTTATTGCAATGTACAGCATATCCCTACAACTACTTGGGACTATGAACGAGTTTCTTATTTTCTTTGCACTTATGTTCTGCAAGTCCATTTTTTTCATTAGAGTACACATATTGGTACTTGGCGCGTTTGTTTCGCTGACTTCTAATCATTTAGTAATACACGCCGCTCAGTCTACAGCTCAAATAATGCAAATGAATTTTTCGACACTAAGATGCGATCATTTTGATTATTATTAAATAATATGGTTGGACTTTGGAACAGATGATTTCATTCATAGTAACTTATATTATAATCATTACTAGTAAAGATATAGAAAAATAATCGGAGCCTTATAAAAGTTCAGGAATTAGGCATTCCTGTTTTACGTATCATATTGTTTCGGCAATTGATGCATCAAACCAGTAAATTAAATCAGTCTCTACCATTTTCGTATAATTGCATAATTACTAGTCCGGTGAGCATTCTTTCCTTTGACTCTTACAGTTAAGTTAAAAGTCTGAAGTTTTTTTATTAATTTAATCAACTTATAAAACCAAAAGAAATGCTCGCTTAAACTATAAGTGTGCGACTTTGCGAAATACACCAGAAAGTCAAATATATTTTGGGTATTGAGTCGTCTAAATGTCGACATTGAAATTCGACATTCTCTTTCATTTTGGGGTAAATTAAGACCATGATATCCACCTATGAACACTCGTTCAGTCATTTCACTGTCTGGAAGTGTCACACTTGCAGGTCCAGTTGCACTCGCATTGTCCTGTAGCTCTATTATTACCAATCAATAAATATGAAAGTACACCTTTCCTCCCCATTTCTCCTTCCCCCGTTGCTTCCCAATATGGTTTGGACCATTAGTAACACCCATGAAAGCAGGGTGGAGGAGCTTTTTTACTTTCTTCCCGCCACCAAAGTACTGTACTATACTGCAAGTGTGCTCATACACACGGCGCGTGAAACATTCGATTCCGCCGCCTCGGAACGAAATAACTTGACACCTGCGTTTTCACCCTCCTTGCACCTATGAACTTTCTACCTCATTCTCCTACAGACTTTCAGTTAGGAAAGGACTCCTTAAGTGACCTTATTTCTTTACTGCGTACATTCGAACCTCGTGGACTGTCTTTTTCCTTTCTTATGTATATCTTTCTAGTCTCTTGTACGGCGCTACGTTTCTTCCCTTCTTAAATTGCTATTACGTGGAAAGTTCGTCTTGTATTTTTTTCGTCTTGTGTAAGTTGTAACTTAATAATTAATAGAAAATGTAATAACGCTGGAGCAATCTGATAAACAGAAGTAGAATTGAAATGTCGGACGAATTGGGAAGGAGTCTGACGGCCATGGATTGGCTGCCGAGGTTAAATGCCGCTACGGCTGATTTGAGCACTTCGAGCGAGCCAAGTCCAACACCATCCAAAACTACAGAAAATATTCCATCTACTACGTTTCCTCCACTGGATAAAAACGCGAAACCAACTCACAGGTAAAGAAACATTTTTTACCCGAAAGTCCCGGTATGTGCAAAATTGGTGTAGGCAAATAAAATGTAAAAACCTTTCAGGTGAATCAGGAAAGGGCATCGCTTGTCGCTACCATAATCAACCATGAGAGCAGTAATTTATTATTTCAAATATCTGAGAGCTCAAATTCAAGACGTTGTTAAACTGACACTCAGGAGACTTTAAAATTAATGGAAAATCCCAGAAATAGCAAAAAACTGAAGTGGACTTCTGCCGAATGTAGCCATGTTTAAACTTATTTTAAAAATAGACACCAAATCAGACAAGTGGTTTCAGCCATACGGGGTTCATAACATCTTCTGAACTGATAGAGTGGAAAACTTCTCGGATTGAATTTCATTTTAGTGTTAGAACAGTCGTCAACTGCACAATGAAATTTGTTATTTGTAATGTATTAAAGAAGACGCAAAATCTTTACACAATTTTACCGGTTTTTAGTGGGACGTTTAAAGTTGTGTCTTGAACTTGTGCAGTAGATAGAGCTAGCATTAGGAAAACAGTCGAAATGGTCTGTGAAAGTCACGGTGCAGAATTTCGAACTCATCTGAATGTCTGAATCTGCAGGCTTTATGTGCGATGTTGTATCGAACGAATCATGTAGTGAAGCATTCCAACCCTAACAGCTTTTTTCTTAACAAAAACCCAATGATAACCAGAGTAAGCATTGCTGCATAGGTTAAAGTGCAGTGATTTTTTTTTTGAGAAAGAGCTTTCCTTTTTTCAGCGAAATGTTTCTGGAAAAAGGAAAGAATTCCGAGCCTTAAATTTACTCATAGATTAATTTTTCAACAGTTACGCGACTCTAATTAGAATGGCTATAAAATCCACGCCTGACCACCAAATGACACTTTCGGAAATCTATCAATGGGTGGCAGAAAACTATCCCTATTACCGAGACTCCAAAAGTGGCTGGAAAGTAAGTTTCAGATGATACTAATCTTCGTACTATATTACAACATTTAGCTAATTCTAATACCTTTTTAAAACATAAACTTCTTACAGAATTCAATTCGGCATAATCTCTCCTTGAACAAAACCTTTGCTAAAGTGCCTCGCCCACAACACGACCCTGGGAAGGGCAACTACTGGACGGTGGTCACGCCCCCACCAGGCGACGAAATACCCACCAAAAAACGCAAACAACCAGCACCGGTACTACAAGTGGCGCCTTACGTTCCAGAGTTGGATATTGTCGCCAATGAAAAAGGCGCAACCTTGCCTCCTAAGCCTCCTTCTCACACATCAATTCCCATTAGAGTAGTCAAACCCCAAACGCACGTTGTTCCGGTACAATCCGAGCCACCAAATTTAGAAGAAACGGCCGATGCTACCTGGCTCCTCAAAAAACAAGCAGATTACTCATCACCTATTCCCCATACTACAGAGGAACCTATCTCAGAAGACATAAGTCGCATTTCGAAAGAGCTTAACCCCGAAAGTAATGTTAGCCACAACCCTGACTCTACCTTACCCAATGTGTCACCTCTCGAGCCTGTGATCCAGATCGACCAAGCCAGTTTGCTCACCAATTTGATCCTCCGTTATGGCTTACAGATGGTCGCTGCTAGTTTAGCTAGTAATCAACAACTTGCCAGTACTTCAGCAGAGTCTACGGGCGATACTGCTAGTACCGCACGCCAGAGTAAGCTTCCAGTTGCAGAAGAACTACCCATCCCGTCCAATTTGCCTTACATGGTGGCCTCTAATGTATCTACGGAAGAAGTTTTAAACGATCGATGTGATCCCTTGTGGTCCAATAACCCTTTGGGACAGACAAATTTGCCTTTCGTCCAACCACCAATTGATTTGGGTGTTTGCACAACCAGCCAGAGCCACGAAACGGCTATGGGCGATACTTTTTTTTCCGGAGACGTAAATCAAGTGGGTGACGTCATCGCTATTGAAGAGGAGTTATCCCCGCTGAATTTTGACAATGACGACGACGATGACGAGCTTGAGAATGACTTTAACTGGGATTCATTGCTCTAAATGATCGTTAAGAAAACAAAAAAAACATCTCAAGGCGGTAAATGACGAAGGAATTCTAGCAGTTGTTGAGATATTAATATAAATTTCTAGATTTCTGAAAATTTTTATGAATTATAACGTGTAAATTTCCTTTAAGATCAAAGCATGTTAAACACAATAACTGACGAAGGGATCATGCATGATTTTCAGAAAAGATTCCGGATCGCTTTTAGGGATGATAAGACTTATTGTCATTTGAAGAATTTTTTTTTTTTTTAAAAAAAGACGAAGATTATTTAAAAGCCTATGAAGTACCTAAAGCTTACAATTTCGATAAACAAAAAACGTTGTATCCTAAACTTGATAATTTTGTAAGTTGTCTTGAAAACAAACATTTCAGCAAGACTGAAAGACAAGGAAAGCTGTATTGACCTTTTCGGTACTAAGATTCTTTTTTTATTATTTTTGCACGAAGTTGTCTTAAAAATTGTTATGGCACTAATTGTGATAGCCAACATTTTTTGTCGTGCTGTGCCTCTTAATTATTTTTTCTGGGAAATTTCGACAGAAGAGTTATATATGTATGAAAAGAGGTCAAGAAGAAATTTTACAATGAATTACGAGTTTTTTTTTTAAACGTCACTCGGATTGATGCGTTGTTCAATCGCATTATCGGTGGTATCACTGTCGGAGTTTTTCTTTTGGGTAGTTTTTGTGTTTCCTGTTTGGGTGGAGTTCTTTTCTCCCAAGCCTCCACGGATTTCGTTGAATTCTTGCACGACCAGAAGCATGCGACCAAGTAAGTAGTTCAAGTTTTCGTCAACTTGTGACATGCGCGAGTTGATAGTTAAGACTTTGCTATCCATATTAGTGAGCGACTGCAAGGTACCGGCCACGTGGCTTGCGGTTTGTTGCTCCACCTTTTGTAAAACGACCTGCGACTGGGTAGCGCTCTGGTGCAGCACGCCGATTTGACGCCAAACCTGAGTCAATTGAAAATAGATCAAAGAAGATGTCTCATATTCCAGATATCATAATTACTTGGCCTAATTCACGTTCTATCTTGCTTGTCATGTTGGCCATAGCAATGGTCTGGTTGGCTAACACGGACAGTGTGACGTCATCAACCTTCCTTGCGAGAGTATGATTTAAATCGCCGGTCTGACGGCGCACAGTTTCGCCGAGTTCTAAAAGAATTTGCTGGACGGCGTATTCCAGGCGACGTTTAGTGTCTAAAACGCTATCGGCTGTGTCTAACATGACACGTTCCACGTTCTGCAAACCTTGGATCTCCTTAGTAAGGTCGTTGTAACCCTTCTCAACAGTTTCCGCTAAAGTTTCTGATGTTTGAGCCGCATCCGCGATCTGAAAAATTCAAACTAGCTTACGAGAGTTTGTGAATAGCTTTAGGAAGTTACTTGATCTTGGATAAGTTTGGTGCTTTCATTAAGCTTTTGGCCCAAATCCGTTGAAAGTTGCTGAACACCTTGCGATAATGCACGAACGCTATCTTGAATGGCACTACTAACGTTTTGTTGCGCTGTCTGACTCTGCTTTTCTAGAGAGCGTAAGGATTCTTTGGTATTGGCTTCTAAGCTCGTGAAATGGGCGGCCTGCTTTTCCACTATCTCGTGAACGGTATTCAAGGTGGAGTTTTGTTTCAAAAAGATTTGGTTTAGAAGTAATGTTTGTCCTTCGAACAAGGCTTTCTCTTCCTCAACAGCGGTAGTGGAAAGCGTCACACCGACAGACAAGGTACGCGTCACGTTTTCGAGGCTCATGTCCAAGTTTTCGATACCCAATAGAATGGCTGCTGAGTCGTTCTTGAAATGCGACACTTGGTCGGTAATGCGTTGGGAATTGACGTTCACCTGAGTCAAAATGGCGTCTGCGTCTTGAAGGAATTGACGCCATTTGCCTTCGGCCAATACTAAATTGGCGGAAGCGGCGCGTAGTTTGTCAGCCTCACTGGTTTGGATCTTACCCACAGATTCCATTGTTGCTAGTGACAAGCCTTCCAACCGATCGCCCCGGGCATCTAATTTCTCTCCTACAATTTTCACCTAAACGACCCAAAGGAATTCAACATTGAAAGAGTTGAAGTTAGGTTATGATTCTTTTCGCACTTCGTTGCTCATGTGGGCCAACCGGGTCTGCAGTACTTCTTCAATAGTATCAGTCTTCTTGCGAAGTCGGTACAATTGCTTCGACAACTCAGGGTCGAGAGCAGTCGGTGCAGCAGTCTTCGGTTGATTGGTCGGTGCTTCCAACTTGGTCACTTTGTCTTCTAGTATGGACTTCACAGTATTTGAAACATCGATGACTTTTTGGAGCTGAATTCGCTCCCTGTCGTCACGCTAAACATAATAAGGATAATTAACTATGCTAAATAACAAGTTGTTAATTATTATCATTTTTAAGAAAGATTGAGTCATATAAGGTCGTTAAATGGCGAATATTCCAGTCCATATATTTGAATTAATACGTACTGGACGGTAGCTCTAACATTAGCTCCTACAAAATTCCGTATTTGCGCAAACTAACGAAATGCAAAAAAAAAAAGACGGCTTACTTGCATGATCATTTCTTCCACTTTGCGGAGTCGTTCATCCATTTTAGCCATGAGTACAGCTAAGTTATCCATGTTTTTCTCTTCGCCTCGCGTCCTGCTATCAATAGTGGACAACACTCTCGTTAGGGAATCCCCAAGATGACGTTCGCGCGCTTCATGTCGCTCTAATTTTTCCGTTTGGTCCCGAACCGCTCCAAATAGTGTCAGAATAGCGTCCCGGATATCGGCGTGTCTGAAATCATGCGTTTTTTTTTTTTTTTTTTTTAAAAAAAAAGAAGAATAAACAGAATTATTTTAAAATGTATAGTAATAGTAAAGAGGTATATTCTTTCAGAAGAAGGCAATTAGAAGATGCGAAACTAGGCAAAATCGAGAACGTCATTTACTCGCTAAAAACGAACATATTGAAAAGTTTTGACACTTACGTTATACCGTATGATGACGAAGGAGAACCTTGGCCTAATATTGGTTGAGATACACTCAATAGAATAAAAAATAATTTAAGCTTCATGTTTTAGCAGTTGAGGAAGCAGAAACGACCTTCAGAGCTGCTGGATGAACTGCGCTCTGAGATTGCACTGGCTTCAAGTAGTGAAGATGCTGCAAGAAGCTAGCGAGTTGAGTAAATGCGTACGAGGAGGAGATTTTCAATCGAACAAAGATAGGACCCTTTTCCTTTCTAGCCTGTTTTGAATCTTCATGGCGTTCCTTACATGTTTGCATGCAAAGAAAGGGGGCTGTTCGGCAAAAGGAAATAACAAACCGAAAAAGAGGCAACAGATCCAGTACAACACATACGACGAGGAGATAAGTAAGAGGCAAAAGTGCCCGGCAAAAACAGGAATAGAGGCGTCAAGAACGGGGTGCAAAAGGGAGCCATGTGGTTTTCGTCACGTGACAAAGGCGAGGTCAAGCATCGTTATCTCAAAGGTCAACACGCAAGAAGGGTTCCAGTACTCCGTTTCATATTCCAGATTACTCAGTCTCCTCTTCTTCACGCTTTTACAGACGCACTTGATCTTGTTTTCGCATGACTCTTTACACTCCCACAGAATTATTTCTAATTAGGGTTTCTTTCATCAGCTAATGGAGTTCCTGCTAATCGTGACAAATCTGCAATAGGCAAACTTAATAATAAGCATTCATTTAAGTTATGTAAACGCTAAAAATATAGTCGGACCCGAATCTGAGAAATGCAAAATTTTTAAAACAAATTGTATTCAAATTTCTGCTTCAAAGCGGCCCTTAATTTTCAAAATTGGCGCTGCCCATAGATGTTCTGGTAGATGGTAGTGCATTTTTTCCCTTGAATGTGAAGCTTGTACAATAGATGGCGTGTGCTTTCATTTGAACCCAAGTATTTACCGAAAATATTTTGGAGTCTTTTTGTTATGGTGCGCAGCGTATTTGGGTTTCAGCCAAAAGCCAAACTTTAAAGATATTCTAGTTAATTTTCGCCTTTTTGGTGATTCGGCTATGTCGTTCTGAAAGATGGCTTCAAGTTTAACCACTGTTGGTGTCTTTTGGGCGTGCTTATCTCTTGTCACAGCGTTAACGTGCATCACAGGATTCTACCTCCCATTATGGCTTGAAGTACGTATTTAATTTTTTTAAGTAAATGTTGTTTTTGTCTTCTGTCTTGTAATATCATTTTAAAATATCTCAATATTTATCAAAATATTGGTAAGTGTGTACATTAAATTTTTTAGCGATCAAAATTTCTCTAACTTAAGTCAAATTCTCACATTTCCACGACCAGGGCATCATTAGAAACTAAAAAAATCGAAAATTTGCTTTCGAACATGATATTCCAAGAATATTTGACAACAGGCCCCGTTTTTTAAGAATTAAGTGGCCATGAGTTTTATCTCATTGTGCCGGTATTCCACAGAGGTCTATTTAAGAAATGACATGGTTATTAAGTAAAATGGGAAAAAATTGAGACAACAAAATTAACATAGAGTATGATTAACAATTAAGAAATAGCGGTAATTATGTCCTAGAGGAGGAGTATAATTAACTAAGATTCAGTGCTTCAAGAGCACATTCGCAGTGAAATAGAGTCAACAGACAAGTCTTCTGTCATCTATTGGCTCTATGTTAGACAGTAAATATCTGACCTAGTAGATAATTTCTTGGATTGTTGAGAGTTTGAATAATTTCTTCCGTCTTCTGTCTCGATACAGGGAAGTTTGCCTTACGGCCATACGGCGTTCTTTAGCTCGTTCCGGCGGTGCAACTTTCCTCGTGTGAATCCTGACACTGGTTCTTTAGAAATTGTCGAAGAATGCGGCCGTTATTCGAGTTTTTATGCCATCCCTAGTGTTTGGTGGCAAGCTTCTACTGTATTAGTGGGTATCGGCTGCGTGTTATCTCTTATAGTCGCGTTAGCCGCTTTTACTGCCCTCTGTTACTCATATGTACTGGATTCCAGTACAGCCCGCACGTCTGGAGCGATACAAGCTCTTTCAGGTAATCTTTTAACTGCCGTTTTACAAAGCTGTTGTGGCTGCCGTTTTTTTAATTCAGAATCGCTAAGTAATGTATTATATAGAACAAAATTTATTTTAAAATAATAAATTGAAAGTGGCAGTAAAACTAATTAAGCAATGATTAATTGTAGAAATTAAAAGTAAAACATTTAGAAGGTTTATTGATCTGTAAGGTGTTTTAAACAAGGAGCATAAGTCGTCAATTGTGCCGGAATTATTTAGTATTTCTTTATAATATGAATAAAATTGTGCATCTCAAGGACTATAAGAAATTACAATAATTAAAAATTTCGATAAATTTTAAAAATAGTGGTGAAGCTCATATTCGTGGGATGCAATTAAAATGATATAGGATCACGACGTAATTATTAATTAAAGAGCTAAAATAACGCGAAGTTTAGTTAACTAAAACTTACAAAGGAAAAATGCAGTTTAGCTTCAGTATATTGCAATGAAACGCTTTCATTTTGCCATTTTTGTGCTCTTGTATCCTATCCTATATTCTTCCGCTCACTTTGCCACTTTTTTGTCATTTCCTTCTGCAGAAGCACAAACTTTTATTATAGTCTAGGAGGTGACAAAATAGTGTAAATAAGTTTTTCCTGACTACTTTTTGTCATAAGGAACAAAGATGCAGTAAAAATGAAAGAGGAAAGCAAACGTTGGGTGAGCAAATGTGTGAACTTGTATTGTTACTATATTTTCAGATGTAAATATTGTAGTAAATCAAGTTTCATGGCTGTCAGGAGGTAAGTCAAAATCTTACGTGAAATCTGGCTGTAGTAGTGCTCTATGTAGTGAAGATCGATACCATAGAAATAAGCTTGTAGAGTACATCATCAGTTAGCCTAAGCGTAGCAAGCACTGAATTTTATATGCTTCGTCTGGGCTGAGTGTTGTATTAAAATGTTTTGGCTTTTATTGAATTCTTAAAGAACTCTTATATTGAGGCGGATTTTGGTTTATGTTAATTGTATTTTTATTAATTTATTTGATTTTCACTTACAGCGTTGCTGGTAACGGTGGGCGTGGCTTTGTTTCCGTTAGGATGGGACAACCGGGAAATTCAGGAAGCTTGTGGACCAGAAGCTGATGTGTACGAATTAGGTAACACTTAGTTAATTTTTCAGAATAAAGTCTAATTAGAACTCTTTTTGAGTTTAATAATCGAACACTTTCAAATAGTCTAAAAAATGTACTAACTAGAACTACTGTAAAAGGAATTACATTGTTAATTTTTTCTAATGTGGTCTGTTTGATTGATGCCCACATGCAGGCCATTGCCATGTGTCTTGGTCGATTTACTTGATGGTCGGTGCTGTTTTTGCGTTATGTGCTTGTGCTGCCGTGAGCTTCCGCGCGTCTGGAGTGAAACCAGGTTCTTTCCGCCTTTAAAAGAAAAAAATGAGACGGAAAGGTGCAAATGCGTTCATCTGCTCGTAATGAAAAACTAAGACTGATCATGGCGTAAGAACCGAGGATACTCATGCATGCTAAACTTCAAATGACACAAAAAAGACGGACATAATACTCGGGAAAACTGTTTCCTACAAGCATTTATATACTACATATTTGTATTTTTCCACTCTATACTGTATAATCTGATACGATCAAACCTTTGCCAATTGTAGAGCCATTTTTTACAGGGATTTTGTGTACTGAAAGAAAAAAGAAAACTATTTTTTAATCTTTTTGGGGGAATTATCTACACTCCTGGAACTCTAAGCTGGATTGTTTTGACTGTATGACTGAGATGTGTGGAAAGCTTACAACTTCCTTGCTTTGTAAGAATGGTAATACAGTTTTTTATGAGTCTCATAATATGAGTGCGAGCTGAGTCGAGAAATTCGTATAAAACGGCATGCAATTTTTACAGAGAATCTTTCTAGACAGAGAAGGACGGAGAAAAGGCAGTGCGTGATGTGCTGTTCAAGAAAAGTGAGGGGCTTTCTGTGTTGGCAATCGTTTATTTATGCACAGTAATAACTTTTACGGTGGCTACAGAACGAATCTCGGCTTCCATTTTAATTAACGATTTTACGCTGAACACTTGCATTTTATTCTTCAACTTCGTTGTCTGATTTTGAAAATGCGATGAAGGCTTTAAAATTCAACAAACTCAGTATGTATATTTATGTCTGTCTAGCGACACCGTAGGGATCAAAATGGTCCTGTTTACCTTACAAAAATGCGGATAATTACAAACACGGGGAATAACAGACCATCGATTTAGGTTAGAGAAGTGCTCTGTGGTACTTTTCGCAATTTGAGAGCCACTCCAAAGGGAAGTACGATAATGGAGGTAACAAAAGAAAGCAACCGCTGAGAGCCATTACAAGCGGGGGTGGCAAAATGAATTTTAGCAATCACACGAAGGTGAAAGAAATTAATGACTGTGCTTTAGTAGTGTCTTGCTAAAAAAAAACTTGCTCAGTAATAGTGTAAAATAACGACCCATCGTATATTATGGGCCCCGCTGCATTCTGTATACTCTTTTTTTCGTTCTCCTCGATCAGAAATTTGTCCCAGAAAGAAGGTTAACCGCGACTGTAAATCGGTGTATACCTACATCGCACAGTTGTGCATGTTTGATTGATTTATTTATGTCGTCCTACGCAAATGCGCACTTCCTAAAAAAGACATTCAAACACCCCGGAAAGCATGCTGTGTCATATTTTCCATCCGATAAAAGGCTCGAAATTCTGTGTTCTTGTTGTATAATTTAATGTTGTAGTAGTCAAAGGTTTTGAATCCCTTGTGGAAGCGTTTTTCTACTTCCGGAATTCTTTTTAAAAACGTACAACACTTTGCATCAAAGAAAGTTGTTAGAATGAAGATGTTTCGCTTTAACAAATAATCTAATAAAAACGGATTGCCGAAATGAACATGCAAAGGTTTTTCTTGCTTGTATGGAAACGATTTTTTCGCGGCCATTGATTTTTTTTTCTTGGACGGGTTTCTTCGACTGCTTCTTATTTTCTGGTTTTATGAATGGCCACGATACAGGGTTGCAGTAACCCGTAGAAAAGGGAGAGACCTTTCTGTCATAGAACGTAACTTATTTTTATTCCGCGGCGACGCCACGATTCTGACGTCTCTTGGCACTCCTTCACCCTCCTCCCGCGCCCTTGGAAGGAAGATGCCAACTCCGTCGACAAGACCTAGAAGCCAGTAAGGCAAGCGAAAACGGGGTTAAAACAAGCTTGCCTACTCTGGAGAAGCTTTTGGACATGGGGAGTGTCTATTATCTCGCTTAAGTAAAAGGAGCTTCTTAAGAGGCAATAAGAGATACGTGTCTTTCTTTAGCGTCGTTGTAAACGTTCAAGTGGTGGGATAAGTATGGGCAAAGTTGTAGATGTGTTCAAAGCCATCCTTACAAGACTTATTTTCGCTGGCCATGGATTTGTGGCCATTTGGCGAGTGACGTCCATAAAAAATGATCCGTCTTACTGGTACCTTTCCGTCTCGTTACTCATTCTAGCCTTCGAAGGAATTTTCACTTTGACCATAAAAGCCAACCAAGAATGGAGATGGTAAGCCTTTCACATTCTGAGTGAGACCTGCAGTACTTCGTGAATTGCTTCAGTGCTCATAGTTTCTTACATTTGTAACGTTTCGAAAATTCTGCCTGTGTTCTGAAGCGCCGCAGAATCCAGAGAAAACTATGTTCTCAATTGAGTAGTTCAAGTGAACTTTCGAACTAAGCTAATTTCCACTTTTGGTGGTATTTAGGAGATACATTAAGTAAGGTTTGGCTTGAGAACAGGAGGCAGACTGAAGAGGATGTTGAAGAAAATGTGTACACTTTGGGCAATTTAAATAGCGAACTAGAGGAATCTTTGGCGTTTGTACTCCCTGTGTCTCCTATAAGATCCAGCGCTGACGCTAGTAGAATTGTAGGGGTATTGTTATAGAACATGTCAGCTAAAGTCTTCAACATTTGGTACATTCGCTAATACAAATAGCTTCCGGGTTACAATACTTACCGAAATCCCAAACAAGACGTCCACAGGCCCAGGCGTCTTCACGACGACGTTGAGTGTCTTGAGAGTTTTTAAAAAGACGGAATTTTCTTTTGTAGTTATTTTTTTCCTTCGTTAAGTACGCAGTGATTTAAAGCCTGTTAAGGTGAATGATTTTTAAAAATCGAGTGATTTTTTCAATTAGAACATAAAAATCTTTATGGAAACAACTCGACTTTCGGTTTTCACAAATATTGTTTACCATGTTCTGTTAAGCATCTGTTGTTAGTATAAGTAGCGATGTATTTGAGGTACAAAACCTTGGTAAAAATATTTCTTCTGAATTCATCTTGCTACCATATGTACTTGCATTTAAGTCAAGTTCAGTAGAGTTTCTACCTGTTACGATGTGCTGAAATGGGTATTTTAGTTCGTAACTCACTTTAAGAAAAGAGAAACGCAAAAAAGAGTAAGAAAAGGGATGATACATTTTTTTCTTTTTTTACTACGTTAGTTAGAAGCTTATAAAGTTGATAAAACCACTCAAGTTTCCTTCCGGTCGGCAAATATTTTACTTTATAACCTGTCATCTCGCCCATATGCTCAAGAGTGGGTGTGGCTTCTGTGAAATACTCTATAGGAATAGGCAGTACTAGCAAACTGGGGAAAAGTGGGGCAAAAAGTCTTGGAATGCGTTCGGTTGGGTCGGGTTATGCTTGTAATGTGCCAAAAAACCTGGCTGCAAACCTTGTTAGTTTTTTATCCTTTTTATTCCGTCGGGACTGGTTTAAAAAGCAACTTTCAGGCTCAAAACCTATTGACAATTCGGCCAAGCGGTAAAAATCGGGATTTCTTGCATTCTTTTACTGACATCTGCAACATTCTGGTGTAAGGTGGTGAGCAATTGTTCTTGCCGCCTCATAAACTTTGCCCCCTTAACGAGCTCCCTTGAGCTGATATTTTTCATGATGCGGAGAATTCTTAGAGACTTTTGAGGGAGCAGAAAAATATTTGTACGGAAATTTACTGGTCCAAAGATGTGAGCTGTGACATTATGTAAATTTAGCTTGACCGCAGCTGGACCTTCCTCGTTCTTTTTTACTTATTTTTTTCCTTTTCTTTTTTTCTTCTTCGAGGGCGTAACATTTTCAAACTTCTCTTGGTTTTATTCTTCGAGTTCAGAATTTGAAAGATTACAAAGTGCCACCGTGGTGTAATTCGCAAGGTTCACTTCAAAGTGCGTAGGGCCATCTTCTTCTCTTTTTTCTTCTTCTGTTCAAGGGAGAATACGACAAACTTTTAAAGCTGTAAGCTACTGTTGGCAACTTGCCAGGTGCCGTATAATAGCCATAGTATTTTTTTTTCTTGTTTTCTTCCTGGAGGGAGATGCTTTTTATGTTTATTTTTCGCCCGTTGGTTTAAAGGACCAGGTTAGTCGCTGGTGGGTGAAGATTTTCGAAGGAAATAAAAGAAGGAAACAAGATCTCCTCAGCATTACATTGACATCGTTTTATGCACTCTTGACTGCTTGTTTATGAAAACGTCGGATTTTTGGCGCGCAGCTCACAGCGGCCCTACGACTGCACGCCAATGAGCACGTTTTCTCCGTAGGACATTGAAATGCTGACTTGTGTTATAATGCATATAATAATTTCAAAGCTGTTAAACTGTTTCACGCTATATTTTCAGTACAATTAATAGGAGTGCTGCGATTTAGAAAAAGAATCAAACGCTATTTGTTGCTTTTGCATTGAAATTAAAACAAAATAAGAAAGAGCAAAGTTGGAGCAATACATATCGAATGGTTTTGGCTGTTTGGGAATGAAATAGGTTGTCGAAGATAACTGGCAGAAGTACTTTGTCTTGCTCAGACTTTTCTGGACAGCCCAAAGAATGTTCGTTCTTAGGACCGGTCAGAAACGTCGAAGTTTCTTGTGGTCTTTTCTCTCCCCTGCTTCCGTTTTTGTCTATCTCCCATTTTATTCACGGTTTGGCAATTTTTGGTCGGTTTCAGTAAGAATGGGTGAAAAATCAGAAACAAAAACTCAGAAGAAAATGAAGATGCAGTCTATAAAACTGGAGCCTGTTTTCTTTATACTTGTTTTTCACAGCCACTTCACTTTAAGCTATAATTGAAAAAAAAAATAATAAATAAAAAAAATCAAGCTTGAAGAGGTCCTGGAAGGATAAGCTATTGTTCCTATTTCTTTCATAACTGGCAGAGCACATTTATCTTAAGAGGTTTTGTCACTTTTGGCTGGCGTACGAAGATTGCCTAGTCTTGAATATGTTGTCTAGCCAATATTCTTGACGACATTTTGTTATTAGATCCGTCAACAAATGAATAAAAAATAAACATTATTAGCGAATAAGGTCCGTCACTCCAACCCGCGTTATCGTGAATTTAAGCAACATAAATAAGCATAAAATGTCTTTCTCTTCATGTGCTAAAAAAAGCAGCGAGGCTAAACTTTTACACCTATATTTTTCATTATTTGTTGTAGGCTAAGGCTGTTTACTTAGCAGAATAAGCTGATCTGCATGATTCGTCAATAGGTTAGCGAATCGAGGTACTTTTTCCGTTGAAGCTGACAGGGGAGCATGCATCCTGTCGCCTTCGACATCGCTCATTAAAGGTGCCATCCATCAGATTGTCAGTCATTTTTGGCCGTTCGGTAGAAAAGCCAAAGTTCCTTTTTTCTCGCTACCTTCCACTATTCCCAACATACATAACATGTATCTACATAGAATGACATTCATCAGATAATCTTTGGCATCCTGTGCGCTTGCAAAGTAGAAAAAGAAAGCAATCCTTTCCTGTGGCCTTCTTGCTGTGAAGAATGGAAACAAAACATAGTACTCACACTTCTGAGAATCATTAAGTGTATTGACCGAAACAAAATCGCCCGTCAACTCATTCATCACCTAACAAAAATATCTTCATTCTGTGACGGTGACGGGCTTTTGCACTTCTCTTTGCAGAGAAATAAAAAACTTCGTTTTCTTTCCTTTTTCTTAAAAAAAAAGTATATCTCGTGGAAAAATGAGAAAGTTCGTTTCGGTGGTTTTGGTGGAGTAGTTTCAGGACGAAGAGTATGTTGACGAGATGGTCGACGTTAACGGAGCGTGAATCGTTAGGTGAAGTTAGCGGATTGAAAAGTAGCTGATGACTTGGTAAAGGGGCGGAGTTTCGGTTTCTTAGATACCTTCCTTGCTCTCCTCGTACTCTTGCTTCAACCTCACCCCTACCCATGACGTATAAAGATGTGATGATCTGGGTACAGTATCTTAGCCGCAGTCGTGGTGGCAGTTTAAAATTTGCATAGTTTTAAATCGGAAAGTAAAAAGAAAGATGGAGAAGATTGTCAGCATCGTTACAATGAGGGGGAAATGAAGAGGGAATTGATTTTGTGCCTTTTTGTGCGAAGGTTTTGCCCGAGTGTGTTCCTCTACCTCTCCAGCGTAGTTCCGTCCATTTGGCTTATCGAAATCGACAAATTGGACAAGCGACTGGAAATCCGGGAAAGGGAGATCAACAATGTTTCACTCTATGCCAACTTTTCAGAGGAACTGCCACCCATACAAACTTTTGGCGTAAGAAGGCTGCCCTCATGGATTTAATTTGAAGAAGTTAGACCTTGATAGCAAAAAAAAAAAAAAAAAAAAAAAAAAAAAGAAATGAATTACTTTTGCTTGCTTACATTAAATTCACAACGAATTTGTGTAGTTGATTTATTTTCGCTTTTAGTTTACTTTGTTAAGCTTATAGTCTCTAGAAAAAAACTGTAAAGTTGTTCAGTGTTTTCATGTGATCATGTGATCGTAGTTTCCCGTGGAAAATAGTATTTCCCGACGAGCGTCTGCGCGTATTTTTATTTGTGTATCGCTTTGGATTTTTCTTAATTATTTCTTAACCCTAATTGTTGCCTTAAGCCATGTTCCCAATATTATTTCGTAGAAGTTTTTGCCACAATTCATTTCATAGTGCATGGAGACATTAACTATTTTGTAAATATTTAGCAATGTTATAAAAAGTAATAAAGTCTAAACCAATATTACTATCGGTCGTTGTTCTCATTTCCTTTTGTGTAGGTGGAGATAAAAATTCCAGTGCAGTTGTCGGCTGAAACTTGGGCCACTGTGATTGAACAGTTTTTGATGCTGATTCTCATTATCGGACGTTGGTTGTTACCCAAGGGTGACTTAACCCGCGAACAGTTATCGCAATTGCTTCTTGTATATATTGGTACTGCTGCAGATATTATTGAATTCTTCGATTCCTATAAGGTAAGTGGTTTCACAGCTACCGTACAACGGACTCACAGCATACCCTTTTTCTCTTTCGGCGAATTTCATTTATACGTGAACGCTTGTGAAGAAGCAGTGGATCGAACAATTTCTGCTATCAGCGTATTTGTAGAAATTAACTGACGCTTGTTGTTACTCTTAATATATTATATTTTTTAAAGAATTTCCCCTCTGTAAATTTTCATTACGGAAGTCTGTACGTCTTCAACAGTTATCTGATGTTTTATTCCTTTGCCTCCTTAATTTCTATAAATCTAACTGCACTAAAAGTGAAATCACCCGTAGAAATTTTGCTACCTTGTTCTGCTTAATTAAAGTCTGTTTCATAAGCTGAGGGTCTCGTTAATTCTTGAACTAAATTTATTTCTGAATGAAACACAGAGATATTTCTATATTTTCTTCTTGTTTTCCTAGGATGATAAAATTGCGTACAATCAAATCCTCTGTTACATCATTCTTTCGATCTGGTCGTGGAGTTTACTGCAATTCACGATCGTCTTAACGTCCAAAGTGAAAAAAGCAAAAGTTGTTGCGCCTAAGCTTGGTTGTGCTCACACAGCTCGTAAAGTATGCTGTTCGATTGACGTCTGGTCTATTTTAATGAACATTATTCTTCAAGTAATTAACTACTCTCTTAATCACCGCTTTATTGAGGGCCAAGAATTTACTAAAAAAACAACTTTTCTTTCAAAAAGGACGCCCCGTTTTTTACCTTCAGACTCTTGTTGATCGTCTACTACAAGATTATTAGCTACATGAACATTTTCTTCACGTGTAAAAACACGCTCGTCATCATTCTCCAGTTTTATCGCCTGGTTGTCGTCCAACTCGAAAAACGAAAAGCCCTTAAAGAACGTCTCGCGGGTGTCCCGCCGAATAAAAAGAGCAAAGGACCCCAAGGACGCCTGCCTGACTCCAAAAGCGCCAAATCGGCTAAAAATCCGAAACCAGGCCCAAGCAAGTCATCGTCAAAGAAACCGCCTAGTAAGTTAAAAAAAAAAAAAAAAAAAAAAAAAAAAAATACTCCTTTATCAATGTTCAAATTAATCTCTAAAATCAAATTAGAAAAATCAACACGGCGAACCGCTCGATTGACTCGAACAGCGTCACAAGACGATGGAACATATTCCAGTCCCGGACATACCACCAGTTACGTACTGGAAGTCGAGCCGGAACCTTGGCGACAGCACCGGGTATTTTAAGAAAAAGAAAAGAAAGTTCAGGGAAGTTATTTGTTCATATGTAGCGTGCGCGACGAAGGTCGGTATCTACCGGAGATTTGGATACAATGGTAGAATCCGGAGAAGAAGAGGAATTAGAGACTACGCCAGGATCGTTTGCCAGTTCGGAACACGAGTTGGAGAGGGATGCAATCCGTGGCAGAGATCATGAAGATTTCCCCGAGGAAGAGGAAGAAGAAGAAGAGGATGACGGGGACGAAGATACGATCGCCGAATTAGCCTGTGAAGGCGAGGAGGATGAAGAATCTGGATCAGAAACGGGTATGGAGAGAAAGCGACAAGCTGATCGGTGTAGTTTAGCGTCGGAAATGCGAGTAAGTCCAGTGCCGGCACCCCGTGGCGGACGCTCTCAAATGGGCAGTACTACGAATCTGAGCAAACCGGTACCTTTACCTCGTAAAGCCTTACCAGCTACGCCCCTGTCTCCGGCACGCTCGTCAAGGTATGATATCATGACAAGGGTTTTCTTTTTATTTCTTTTATTATCTTATTGTTTCTTTTCCTTATTAGCGGCAGATCGGTAGGGAGCAGATCGTCACAAGCAGTCGGGGGTGTAAGGGCTAAGAAAGAACGTAGACAACAATCGGGAACACCGAGACAAGATACAGGATATTCCACCGCGTCTTCGTCTAATCGAGAATCTCCAGGAAATCCTCGAAGGGTAAGTTCGCAAACACATACTAAGCTTTACTCTGAATCCCACACAACAGAAACAAGAATGAAACACAAGTATAGTAAAATCTCGTTATTACGAACCCTTTCATAACGAATTTTTTCTACAATACATAGATTTTAAAATCCCGCGTTAGGGAAACTTGAGAGGAAAAGCATCTTATGTAACAAACTTTGGCTAAAACGAAAATTGTTTACTGCCTCAAAGACGTCCGTTATAACGAGATTCTGCTGTATCTGAAAAGTTTGCAAGAGTCAAATTTAAGAAAAATATGTACGAGTGGTTGCTAATAAGAGTACAGTGTATTAAACTGAAAAGGAATGCTTAAGAAAAACGAGACAATGAGTTGGATTAACGTAGACTCTCCTAATAACGAACCCCCGGCCCAAACAAAAATTCTTTATTCGAAATTCGTTATTTCGGAAGCTTTTTGTTTTCTACATAACTCGGTATCTTAAAACCTGTTACAACTCGTTATAACGAAATTCTACAAAATAGTTGACAAAATAGAAAGCTGTTTTCTGTGTTGTAGTTAATGGTATTAAATATTTGTAACAATTCCACTGTTCGGGTGAAGGATGGTTTGAACTCGGAACGTTCGACCACACCCAATCGCGAGTCCGGTCGAAGAGTCGTAAGACCGAGGGAGTTACGGGGAGTTCGATCTCGGGACCTGCGAGGGCTGGAAGGTGAAGAAATGGCCGAAAGTCCTAGGCGACTTCCACGAAGTCCACGTAGTGGACGAAGCCGAGCCTCTCAGTCTTCGAGGTGAGTTCTGTTAATAAGAAAAGTCCATTCTGCTGACATGCATTATTTTTCTTAGAACGCATTAGAATAAAACGTGCCTTTTTGTTAAAATAGGCGGGGTGATATACAATCAGATGACGGATATCATCTGCCAAGTTCGCGACGGACGGCGTCGGATCACAGTCGCGTTTGACGGCGTTGGTTCGCCCTCTTTGTCGTTTTCTTCTTGTTCGTGGTCATTCTCGGCCTTTGCGTGGCCTTTATCTATGCCGGAATCCAACCGAACGGTTTGGTGCTCGTCCACACTGCCCAAACCACCAATACTTCCCACAAGCGCCTGCCTTCTTCGTTCAAGCCAACACAGCCCACACCTCCTTTTGTTCCCGTCACCCGGCCACGGGGCGTTACACGGGACCAGGACAACTGGTGGAAGTATTTAACCGACGCGCCTATTCATGCTGGGAGCGAATCTGTTACTTTATCTCCGAAACAGATGCCGTCGTGGCCGCCGATCTCTGGGTTCCCAGTCCCGCCCCATACTCGACCACCGTTGCCACGATGGGGAGAGAACGAAAAGAAGGCGAACCGTGATGATGATCGTCAAACATTTCCTAAATTCATTCCACCATCCAGCAGGCCAACTTTAAAATCTTTTTTCAGTTCAGCAGCCAGTCGGTCCAGTGTCCCCAAACGACGGAAAGAAGCTACAGCTGAACTACCTGGTGTAGATTATGATCAAGTCCAAATTGTGTATAATTACGGGTCCATTTCTGATCCCATAAAAGTACGGCGACCGTCGCCTTAACTACCCATTATTTGCTGGAAATTTATGTAAAATGTAATATCCTGTTGAGTTTCTGGAACATGCTTAAGAATTTGTGTTTAAACTAGCCCCCTTTTATGGTATCGCAGAATAGCAATAAAGTTTTTTTTCAGTAAAACCGTGCTCTTAATTTCTCCGATTTTTATTTTAAATAAAATAGCTGATATTTTTGGCTTACGTTTGGATTTAGACCTAATTCATACAAACACGTAACTTTCACGGTAGTTCATTTCAAACAGTTCGAACAAGTAGAATTTCGCGCAAACCAAGAAATTTAAAAAGTTTCTACAGCAGTTCGCGCTTCGCCATTTACAGTTCGAACACTAGTTGATGACGTTGGAAGGGTTTAGCTAAACATGGCGAAGTGCAAACAGATGTTGATTTTAGCTAGAATTTTAATTTACTTAAGCTGTGTGGTTCATTATGTAACATGTCAATCTGTCCCTTCAGAAGCCCCTTCCAGTGAACACTGGGAAAGTCTGGAAGCCTCACCAGGAGTAGCTATGGAATATAAAGTTCACGTCGACCCTGGCAGAGAAGAATGTTACTATCAAAGTGTTCAGCCAGGGGCAACTATTTACGTTAGCTTCCAAGTAAATTGATATAAAAGATGTTGTATGTCTTGGTCCAAAATCAATATTTCGTGGAACCTTGCAGGTTTTACGCGGAGGAGATGGAATGGCAGGTTTTGCTGTAAGAAATCCACAAGGGCAGCTGGTTCATCCGTATCAATGGAAACCGGCGTCGGAATATCAAGAAGTTTCTGCCACTGGAGGCTATTACGCGATTTGTGTGGATAATCAGTTCTCCAGATTCGCTGCCAAACTTGTGAATCTTTATATTACCACCTTCAGGTACTTAAAAATTGCAAATAACCTATCGATAAGCGTTTCGTAATATATCTTTCGTTGCCAGATATGACCAATGGGAAAAGTATACCCAGGAATTGAAAGATGCTGACATCAGTGTGGGAAGTTTTACGGTAAAAATCGAAAACATTCTAAACTTCAGATAATGGTTTGTTGTCGTTATAGTCGACTCTTTCGGGTGTGGACAAGCGCGTACAAGAAATGCTCCAATATCAACAGCTTTCCAGGGGCAAGGAAGCTCGTGATTTTAATATTCTGGAGGCTAACAACAAATATGTACAGTATTGGTCGTTGGCACAATGCTCAGTGATTATTTTAGCTACAACGGTGCAAGTTTACTTCGTCAAGAAACTCTTTGAAACGAAATCTGGAAGTGGAAGGAGTAGATTTTAATGATCAGGGATGCTCGAAGGCTATATTCTATTAACTGATTGACTTTCATGACTGCCGTCCGTCCCTTTTCGAAGTTTTAAACGTTGACAATTCCCGTATTTCTTAGAAAGTATTTGTAAAATTGACATTCCGTCTTCCTTGACAAAAAGTACTCCTTTCATTCCATTGTATGCGTGATATTCTACATCACAACTTTATAATAGGCTTTATAAAGGTCACATTACTGACACAAATAAAACTTTTACGGTTAATATTGGGATGTTTGCGAGTCGACCATTCAAAAGTGCCGCTTAAGAGTTAATAAAATTGAAATCGTCTATTGGGTTTCGATTATACGAATAAAGGTCGTGCTTTAAAAGGATATGAAATGTATGACCCGAAACCAAATATTGCTCAACAGAAATATCACAGTAGCAAATTTACAATCTAGAAGCTTTCACAACCATCTTTAATTGATTAAGTGAAAACATTTTGATTTTATTATGTTGGAGAAAAATTTATGAAGTGCTTTAAGAGCATAGCACCTCTGATAACAAGGATCAATAAAATCAGAGTGTTGGTGAACAGCGAACTAGCGGTCGTTATCAATCGATAGCTAACGTTGAACTTTCTCGGCAATCGATTCGAAACTTGTAAAGGGACAAAGTTGGTCGTTTCACTGCGGATGTGTTGCGAATTTAGAAAAATATCGTAAATTAATTATGTAAATTGTATTATTGAATTGTATAAGATGCATAACATGTATGGCCCCACTCTGGAGAAGCGGCCGTTGAAAAAGCCGCGATTAGGGCCTCCAGACGTGTATCCCCAAGACCCTAAACAAAAAGAGGTAAGAAGATCTATTGCGTTGTTTGTCGCAGATTACAATAAACATTTTGTTTTAGGACGAGTTAACGCCAACTAATGTCAAACAAGGTTTCTCTCATACGCCTCAGTTGTCCGAAGAGTATGGTTCCGCGCGTAACTTAAACATTCCCGTGAATAAGGTATTTATTTTTTTCTTTTGGTCATATTCAAGTTTATAAGGCACCTTATTAATTTTTAGTCACCTCCCTCTCTTCCACAGATAACGGCGTATTATAACGCAGTGATAAGCAAGAAGCAAGAGCTAAATACTTTGCCCGATACGGGCCGTAAACGGCAGCAAATAAATCCTAAAGATTTCTTCATTTTCGTACGAAACAAAGCTTCGATCGAGACTTGGTTTAAAGATCTAGCCGGTAACAAACCTTTAGCCAATCTTAGCAAGAAGATTCCCATCTTGAACAAGAAAGAAGAAATTTTCATGACGCTTTGCGAGTACTTGGTGCCCATGGTCCGCGCGATGTGGTTCATCAAAATGACCGCTGCGTATTGCGTGGCCATTTCAGAAGCCAAGACGAAAAAGCGCCAGAGTTCGGACCCATCGCATGAATGGACAGTACACATTTGCCGTTTCATGAAAGAACAGCTCAATAAACTGCAAGAATATTACCAAAAATCGCACGTGAATCATCCCATGTTCCTCAGTATGGGCAGCGGTGCAGCTGGCATGACAGAAGAGCACAAACAAGCTTTAAAACATTGGAACTACTGCCAACAACTTTCCAAAGTCATGTTTGAGGTATGGCAACAAAAAACCCTACTTCTATAACACAGAGTTTTGCCGAGCATAGCGTATTCGTCATTTTTTATTTTATTTTAACTCAGTACTCGAAACAAATGGTCAAAATTCAGTAATGTAAAAGTATGTCATGCTTTATTATTGAGGAAATTTGTGAACGAACTGAATGATCCTTGATCATAGGAAGGATTACTGGACAGACAAGAATTCCTCCAATGGGTAGTGGATCTCCTGGACGAAGTGCGATCAGTCGAAGACGGTTGGCTGCGTTTGTTGGTCCCTTTAACACTCCAGTATTTGGATGAAATCGTCCAGTGCGAACTACTTTCTCGAAAAGCATGTTTTGCTGCTACCAAGCGCCTTGCTGTTCTTTGTCATGCCCCCGAAGCTGATGCTCTCGCTATTCCTCAGAATTCCAAGTATAATTAGAACGCGAAATATTTTCCCAGGGTACACCTATTTCAGTATTTAAATCTAATATTGTTTCTTATAGTGCGGTAGCTCAATTGTCACCTGCCACTAGTCCTTTGGCTGCTCTATTTAGCGAGTTTAACAACTGCACTTTCCACCGAGGTGTCTTATTAGGACTTTCAACTGTGGTACAGGTAAAGCATATCTCTTTTGCAGTAGTTGTGGTATTAATGGCTTTTGGTACCCATTTTTATTATCTTTGTTCTGCAGACGGTCGTGTTGCACTGTCCTACGTCATGTGTGTGGAGTCCGGTCACTTCAACAGAATCCAAAGCATCCCCTTACCTAGTAGGCTCGCCGTTAGATCCGTTGCCCCTCCCACCATCCGCTTTGCCCATGCCTCCTCGGGCTAACAACTCTCAGTTGAGAGCCCAGTTACGCACTGCCGAAGAACAAATTCGCAATCGAAGCAAAGCGGCTGAAAATCGATGGTCCATGGACAAACTTCAACAATCAACTGAAGGCGCCATGATTAATAGAATATTAAGTGCTTTGGATGCGCTCGATCGGCACAGTTTTGATCGCGTCGATGCCAACAATAGCCTTGAAGGGCTCTATGATAAGATTTTCGCGCCAGTTAATCAGAAAGATCTCACACCCGAAGTAAGTTTGTGGCCCTGTCATTTTGAGAACTTTAGTACGTTAGACGAACCATTTCTTGAAACTTTCGAGAGATTTTCATAATTACTTGTTGACGACGTGCGTAGTTTTATACTTTTTTACATGTGTTTTCGCTTTCATAAGATTCTTTATTATTGACAACTTATATAAATTCTTATTGCGGTTCCAAAATTGAATGCTAAATGCGAGTACATTATTTTGAAAAAAAGCGGAAGGGAAAGATTTAAACGTAAGAATGGTAAAAGATAGTTGGGAAAAAAACTAAATGTATGCTTTTTTAGGGTATTCAGAATATTTTACGTCAAGATGAACCGCTTGTTTGGTTGCTGTGTGAATGGGCTGTTAGCGATCAGCGTCACGGAGAGCATAGGGCGATGGCGGCCGCTTGGCTTTTGGATAAACGCCAGTCTGATCTCACACCCAATGAAGAAGGTCCCGAAACAGAACTCGTGGAAGGAGAAACAAACGAAGGCGCAGAAAACAATATGACATCGTTAACTACGAATACCCTTCCCGTTTTCCAAAATTTGCTCATGAAGTTTCTTGACACTGACTCCCCGGTCTTGGGTTCTGCAGCCACACAGTCTTCCAAAACGGTTTTTGCCTCCTTGGTGCATCTTTTTTACGAGCTCATCAGGTACGATGTCTTTTCACATGACGCGTACATGTGCACTCTGATTTCGCGAGGCGATTTATTCCATGCCCCACCGCCAGCGCAAGCTTCCGCCCCGCCCCCACCCAACCCTGTTGCTTCGCAAATGGTACGCAATATGGGACATCCACATATGACAACTCAACAACCCCAGCATCATTCCCAACACGGCCATATGGGAATGTATGGAACGGATCCAATGGGATCCATGCACCAACACCAAATGAGGGTACGCTTCTGTAGTTATTTACATTTATTTGTCATTCTTTTCGTTATATTTCCATGAGCTTTCTTATGCCGCTTGAACATCCCCTTCTGGCTACAAAACAATAACAGCTTTGTTTGCAATCTAGGATCCGTTTGAGAGAATGGATACAGAAGATAGCAAGATCGATGATGACATTTATAAACTCGTTCATCACATCAAAGAAGGCCACATGGACGCGCCAGATTCGCCCAAAGAAGAAGGCAGTTCCGGACTCGGTCATTCGTTGCTAGAAACAACGCCGAAACACGAAACCGGACGAGAAGATAAACGTCAGTCGCGCCACCTGCTTTATACAACACACTTCCCCTTACCTCAAGTAATTTAAAATAAATCACGTTTTTGTGTCTTGTCGGCGTATTTGTAGTTGCACAAATGAGGAATGAATTCGCAGAATTTATTAGAAAATTCTGACCGTTTATATTCATAAGTCTGACGTAGGGCCTAATGTGCTAATACTCACTTATTATTAAATCAAAATTCGTTAGCTTCAGTATTTAGTTATATTGTTTAGTGTACAGTTTAGTTCTTACATCAAGTCCTTTGTTTGGATTTTTACAGGATGAAAGCGTAGTGCACGATTGCAATCAGCGGCACATATTGTTGTACGGCGTTGGCAAAGCGCGGGAAGAAGCACGTCACACAGTGAAAAAGATGAGCAAAGAAATCGGGAAGCTCTTCCACAAAAAACTGAGCATTGATGTCAACGATGGTGGAAAACCGCGTAAGCATTCGCGGAACGAATTTAACTTTGACGCCGTGTTAAACAAATTTCTCACCTTGTCATATTTCGACCGCCATGTGGTGACGAGTACTTGCGTCACTCAAGCACTGGAAATGCTCACCTCTTTCGCTGCCAGTAACTCGAGCTACCTTCCGGTGCAAGAACATTTGTCCTTCCTATTCGATCTGCTCGAACTTGCCTTAAACATCAACGGCATCCTTGAACTGTGCCTGCAGATCCTGAAAGAATTGCCCGATGTCGAATCACAGTTGCTACAGAAAGGTTCACCGTTGGCCCGTTCTTACTGCACTTCGTTAGGATTGTACCTGGTGGGCGTCCTTAGGAGGTTTCACATGTGTTTGCTTCTCTCTCCTGAGCAAACGTCTCTCATATTTGAAGGCTGCTGTAAGCTGGTTAAGCATGTGACTAATCCAGGTGACTGCACTTCTGCCGAACGCTGCATTTTGGCGTACTTGTATGACATGTACCCAACGTGTGCGTTTCTGAGGGCCATGCATAGCGAGTCACGTTGCGAACTTTTCGCCAATGCTTATCCCAAAATACGACAAACCTTGTACAGTTCCGTGGCGCCTTCGACGTCGGTGCACAACTTCTCTAGGGATTTTATGAAAGACTATATCCTCAACCCGCGAAAGAAGATAGATTCTCAAGTAAGATTCATGATCTTCTATTTGATTCGTACTCTTATATAATTCCTGTGACAAAAAAATAGTTAATGACTTACTGAAAATCAGTTAAAAATATAATAAAATGTATTAGTAAAATATAGAGTATGTTTGGTTGTAAAATGAGTACCTTACCACATGAAAAATGAAACGCATTTTATTGTTCTTGAGAAACAATATTAGAAAGGCTTATTACTACTTTTTTATCAAGAATAAATAACAAATTATTCTAATTTTTCTGTTTAGATTGTAAAGCAGTTGTCAGACAACCCGGCGTTGCGTTACTCCTTAGTGTGCAATGTGGTGATCCAAGCTGCTTCTTTAAGTAACGATGCCGAGCGTTTGCATGAATTAGCATTGTTGTGCGCAGAGCTGACCGCTTGTTGTAATTCGCTCTCTGCCGAGTGGCTTGGAGTACTAGCGGCCTTGTGCACGGGCTCTCAGTACTTCGTTGACGTTCGGACTTCCGTGGATATTCAAGATTTGTCCATTCATCCTGCCTTGGCGTTGTTATTTGCTGTCATCGTAGCTCGCCACGGACTCCAGTTACAAGTAAATCCTGTTTTTTATTCCAGTTCTTTATCTTCTCGTGTAGAACTAAACGTATCAAGCAAGAGTATCATTTTAAGTTAAAACCATTATTTTAAAAAAAGTTAAATGTTATGTCATTTTTATTCTACCACGGTTTTCTATTTGCTTCTATTCATTTCTATTTTCTGTTTGTTTTCTATTTATTTCTATTTTTATTAGTTTAGTTATCAATAAATGTTTTCATGATTTATTTGTTTTATTTCCAGGATTTTCTGCTACATGCCGGAATTCCTTCCTTACTAAAAGCATGGACGAAGGGCAGAAACGATTTGGATTCGGATCCCGAGTCGGAAACTGAAGCGGGAGCTCGTTTGACGCTCCACATTCTGTTGCGCCTTTTCAGAACACCTGATCATCCACAATCTGCTCATTATGCGTTAGTCGGGGCTTCTCCTCATCCACAAGTCGCCCCGGGTCAACTAGGTGTCAAACTTACATGTGATCGTCATCTCTTAGCGGCATGTCACAACAAAATCGATGTCAAACCCGTAGTAGCGGTCCTAAAAGCTATTTTGCTGCTGGCCGATCTAGGAGGTGGAGCAACCGATTCTGCTCGTAAAAAAGACAGTGGGAACTCCCGTACGCCAGTGATGAATAGCGAACTGAGCATCTCGCACATTCTGGGTACCAGCGATTTGATGTCTTCGGACGATAACACTGATTTCGACTTCGGAATGGGGTTCGGGGGCAAAATGGGCCTCGGTGCTGGTTCGGGATTGGGTGGAAGTGGAGCTGAGCATATGAATTTGTCGAGTTACGCGAGACACGTTCTCAAACAGATCTGCAGCCAAGCCTGGGTTCATGATCGTTGTTTGCAGAATCCGGAAGATTTACTCACTCAAGATGCGTTTTTGGACTCGACCTTGACACCTAAACAAGCTCAACGCCTTTTGCACATGATTTGTCGACCAGAATTAAGGTACTTCAACTTCATAAAAAATAATAAATCGACTGGTGGTAATTCCCTGTGTAATTGTAGTGGAGTGCCCCATTCCGAGGAAGCGTCGGATATGAAACAACAAATCTCGCGGATTCTAGAGCAGTTGGATCAGTGGCGACTCCGGGTTTCCTGCTTAGATTTACAGCTAATGTGCAAGCAGTTGACGTCTGTCCATGTCGGCGGAGGCAGTGCACAGGAAATTAGCCAATTCCTGGATTCTGTGGCTCGCGCGGCTATAGACGTGTTCCAACTCACGCCACAAGATTCAGCTTCCCGAGACGAAGAATCCAAGTAATGAATGAGTGGTGTTTACGTCGTTGGTTATTTATAAAATTTTTGCGATGTGTATTTATTTTCATTTATTTATTTTCAGAGAAGCGCAGGAAACACCGCAATCTATTTGGCTAGTGGCACCTTTAGTGGCTAGATTGCCTAGTGCGGTGCAAGGAAAAGTGCTGAAAGTTGCCAGTAAGTTTCCGTACTTTTAGAACAAAACGTTCACGTGAACCTAAACGTATTAGTATCCTTAGAAGGTTTTGCTTATATTTTAATTTTTCGATGTTTTTATATTTTTTTTTATTTTTATCATTTTTAATATTATTACTATTATTATTATTATTATTATTATTATTATTATTATTATTATTATTATTATTATTATTATTTGTTATTATTACTGTTATTATTATTTTGCTTTTTCTTAAGTACTATTTCAGTCGTAATTTTGTTTAATATTTGTGAAAACTTACTTTTGCTCTTTTATGTGTCACACAGGTCAAGTATTGGAATCTAGCAACTGGCAAAAAGGGAAGAGCATGGTAGCTCGTCAACGTTCTTTGGCGTTGCATCAACCGTTTTTGTCCCTTGTGATGACATGTCTGAAAGGCCAGGATGACCAAAAAGAAATTTTGTTGGCGTCATTGCATAGCCAACTGGCGCATTTCGTTTCGCTTCCTAAAGAAGACAAGTTGTATCCGTTGGACCATGGTAAAGCGCGACAGAGCATGTTGGAAGCACTAAGCTTACGCTTTAGCCTACTGGGAGGCATGTTTGATGCTATACAACGCAGTTCTAATACAATTCAAGAATGGGCTATTCTTTTAGCTCAGTTGGTGGTCACGGGCGTCATTGACATGGCCAACAACACGTAAGAAAACCCATATTTCTTCTCCTTAACAGCAGAAAATAAGTTCTATTGGTTCTGGTATCAGTTCAGCATTTTTGAGTTATGG
Source organism: Triops longicaudatus (assembly GCA_022885665.1). Lineage (NCBI taxonomy): Eukaryota > Metazoa > Arthropoda > Branchiopoda > Notostraca > Triopsidae > Triops > Triops longicaudatus. The sequence goes on along the minus strand of JAGQDJ010000031.1, from coordinate 64,566 downwards.
TCAGCTGTTTCACTTCGTTTACATTTTAGCTGTTTGCATAACATTAAACATCAGTTACTGAAATAAGAAAATGCGAAAAGATAGAAGACAGTTTTAAAACAAGAAGGAATATTTATATGTGTGAATACGTGTGTAGTTATAGTTTTGACAGATTGACCACGTGTTTGGTCATATATTGTCTGATTTTCTGTTGGTTGTAGGGAGTTGTTTGCTACAGTAGTAGATATGTTAGCCACACTGATCCATTCCACGATGACGTCGGAATCGAGCTCTGAACGGGGCGAAGAGACAAAAAAGTATTATCAGAATCTCATGAAGAAGCTCAAAAAGGAATTGCCCGATCGTCGTTCTCTGTCTGTTCGAGTTTTGTGGCAACTGTTGCCCATTCCGAAGAGAACATACGATGTTATCACGTGTGAACCAATGGGTTCCATTACGGACACGAAGGGCAATAAAATCCCCGCCTTCGATCCTGTGGATAAGAAACAGGTATAGTACATCATTATTTTTTTCTTACCATGCATGTTTGGCCCCTTTCTTAGCTTACGGTTTTATGTTCTAAAATGTACTTACACTTCTAAAATATCATTTTGTTTTATTTTGTTACAAGTTTCTTAAAACTTGCAAGAAAACACGTTATTTCCTTTCTCAAACGTACAGATTGCCTGTGCTTGAAAAACTCACTATGCACGGGTCGTCCCCAATGAATTCGCTATTAGAAATCTTCGACAGTATTATGCTAGTTATTATGAACGAACTGTATATCCATGTTTTTCTTGCGTGCTTAAACTTGGGCTGATAATTTTTACTTCTCTACCAAAAGGGTTTGCAACTACATGAAAAGCAGAGCAGTAGTCCCTGGGATTTATTAGAAGGTCATAAGACACCGAGTCCACTTTCGTGGGCGTGGTTTGGTGCTGTGCGCATGGAACGAAAAACTCTCAAATACCAGGAAATGTGGCGCCTCTTACGCTACCACTCGCATTCCTTGGCTAAACCCTCGTCTTATTTCCTGGAACATCCACCTCTACCGCCAGAAGAGTTAGAACCACCTCCTGAGCGCCTGGTAATTAATAATGATTCTCAAAAATTCTTTCAATTTCGTAAACATTTAAGTTGCTTATAAAATTTTTGTTATCTAATGAATTTGGTACGAACGTGTTAAGTTGTATTCTAACTCGCGTTGTTGTACAATGAGAGTTGGTTCTTCAACGGATTTATGTTGCTTTGAGTTTTTGTTGGTTGCCTTTGTTTTGTTTTTGTTTTCTTATTTTGTTTTGATTGGAAAATTGGCATGTTTAGCCCAAAGAAGAGATTAAAGCTGACACTCCATCTTCTGACCAATCTCCGCGCACCAAACGTCAGAAATCCACGCAACGACGCCCGAGACAGAAAAGAGGCGGAGCTAATAATGTTAGCCTTCCGACAACACCTGTGGTAAATCTTTTTCCTAGAAAATATTTGTTAAAACAGTAAAAATAATTGTAAAAACTTTCCCTTGTCAGACGCCAGTACCGCACATGGGCTATCAAAGCCCTGGGATTTACCCGGCGAATCAACAACCTCAATGGGGTGCGTACAATCCAAATGTGCCGCAGCAGCAACCTATGCCCCAGCAACAAGCACCACCTCCTCAGGCTCCACCTCAGCAGGCGCAACAGCAACCAGGACCTGGAGTGAACAACTTTTACAACCAACAAATGGCTCCTGGTAAAAGAAAACTTTTCGGTCCTTGTTTGTAGCATTTCCTTTAAATTGTCTTCGATTTCAAGTTTCAGACAACAGTGGGACGAATCCAAAATCAGTGCCACTATGAGCAGTTTATACTGTATCTATGTTTCGTTTTCTTTTTTTGTTTATTATAATCCCAATATTCTTCGCCACATTGTGTACTTAAATTATTTCGTAGTTCTTCATGTGCTTTGGTTTTGTATATATATGTATATTTTTGGTAATTTTTCAACGTATTTCCTAAAGGTGTGAACGTCGGCGGGCCGAGATTTGAGCGTCAAAACTCTATGACGCAATCCCGCCAAGCGTTGACGAACATGTTACGAGCTCGGTTACCGGCAACGCAGTTCATGGGCGGTCCCCCAAGCGGTCCTGGACCCCAGGGGGCTGGTGCGGGAGGTGTGGTTAACCCCAACAACGTTCAAGCTCCTAACGGACCAGTGGGGAACGTTGTACCCGGACCGGGCGCGGGACCACAACGTGGCCCAGGGCCTCAGCAGTTCCAGAATATTCAAATGATGGACAAACAACGCCAACAGCAGCAGCAACAACAACAGTTTATTAGACAGCAGTTAAGGGCTGGAATGCAAGTTCCTCCTGGCGCCAATGGAAACCAAATGTACGGCTCGGGACAAGGCATGCCAATGGGCAATCAACAGCCCCAAGGGAATAATATGTTCCCCATGCAACAAGGTTGGAAGACTTTACCTTTTTAATTTACTTTTTGGTTGTGCTACTCTCAGTTTTCGTTCGTTTCTATATATATATTTGCTGTGATTTTATAATATAGCCTGACAAAGCTTTGTTACTTTAGGCATGAATCAAAATTTCGGGATGTACCAAGGGAATCAGAACCAAACTCAGCCGAATCAGGTGCAAGCCAATCAAGGTAATATACAGCCTGGGAACCAACAAGGGCCGCAAAGTTTCAATCAGGGAGGTGCCAATTTTAATATGCAGCAAATGGGACAGCCCCGACCTGAGGGTAACGCCAATTTTCTGCCGCAACAAAGAGCAATGGCGCCCAGAGCGCCGTTCATTCAGGTAAGAATAAGAAACTTTTAAAATATCTGTTTCGTACGAAACATTCAGAACTAGTTTTATCTTCCTTTTCCTGCTCCATAATTAAGCTCCACTTAAGCTTTCAGATTGTCTGTTCGCAATCTTGTGAATTTCAGAGTTTTTTTTAAGTAAAAAGATAACAAGAAAATTTAATACCAAGGTGCAAAAGAAAAGTTTAAATTAAAGGGTCCTTTTGGTGTGTTATTAATAGGGAGGAAACATGGGAATGGTTGGCCAACAAGGCTACGGCCGCCCCCCCATGCAGCCGAATCAGCAACAAGTTCGCATGCAACAACAGCAGCAACAACAAATGATGATGCAGCAACAGCAGCAACAGCAGCAACAGCCCAATAACATGCAAAGCATGCAGCATAATATGGGCCAGCAACAGCATAACCCTTACCACCAGGGAAATTACTAATGCGTTGTTCTACCTACGTCGCGTTGATTACCAAATTGTGACTCATTAAAAATATCTTGCTGTCAATTGGGATCTGTACAATAAAATTCTCCTAGGTTTTCTGAAAAACTCGTATTTATTTTTGAAAACTTAACGGAATGATCAGAGGCGTCGCGAGGGTGTTTTCATTGGGGGGAGGGGTTGGAGCCTTAATTATATCGACTGTACTTGACGATTTTACCGACTCAAGTATGATACTTCTTTACCGAACCGGCTTTTGAACAATTAATGGGTGTAATGGTGCACCCCACTCCACACATAAACATTTAAGACGCTCCTAGGAATGATACTGAATCCTTGCAAAGCAACATTTGAATTTATCAGGTGAAATAGTGACTTACGTTAGGCGGCCGTTACCAAACTTATCAGCTCATCTGGATCTGCACTTGTAGCGCTTACGTTTATGACACCATTATAACACACATAAGAAGAAAAGTCGAACGAGTGGAAGTGCAGAGCTAACGGGTGTTACGAAAGGTAAGTTTTGCTCACGTATGAGCTCTTATGGCAGCTTAATTAGTTCAGGATTCGTGATGTGTGCGAAAAGGTAAGAAAAACCAAGACATGTCAACAGCATGTTACATTTATCCTATTCTAACCCACAATCTGTATGGTCGAATTGAAACATTTCTATATACGAGATGTTCGAAACAACTCGTCAGAGATACAAGAGTGGAGATAGGAATGCTTTTGCACAGTGGTCGGCAATTAATTAAATAGTGGTTATTTGAATATTATGCATAATTGAATAAAAGTTGAGACCGTTTCATTACCCATTTGATTCAGTGTAAACCTACTTTTTTTTTACTGAATAATGGATATTTTAATATTTCGGTATTCTAAAAAAATAAAGCTCCGCTATATTTCTTATAAAGCAATATCTTCGCTCATGTGAATACGAGTCTTTGGCAGTAATTTCTGACTCCAGAAAGCCACAATATTCCTAGGACATGCTTGAAAGGTGTAACGCTCAAAGCAAGCTGAAAACCCTTCAACGTCGCTTTTCACAGTTGACGTTTGACCAGTTAGCCAAGTTTCGTAGCGAAGTTGAAAAAAAAAGAAGCAAACACGGCCTAAAAGAACAAAAATATGTGTGCATAACTTCGTACATTTTAGTACTCTGTGCTTTTGAATGTCCCCGGTCCCGAGCCTATTCAACTAAGCTTGATGCAGTGTATTTGGGTAAGAGTTGGTTCGCCACGCCAAAACCCGCTTTCTTCAGCTTTCACCGAAAGAAAAATAATTTCTACAGGAAAAAATTCAAGATATGTTGAGGAACAATAAATATGTAAAACATTTAGTACTGAAACTTGTAAAAAAGACGCATTGTGTGATACGAAAACTGGTCATTAACGGAAAACTAGGAACGGACGCAAAAAATGTACTGTTAACAGCGTTTTGTTAACATGAAAAACGATTGCAGAAGAGTTCTTTGCACGGAGACCGCAAATTTCGGAAATATTTCTTTTATTAAAAAAGGAGCTACATATGCAAAAACTTCCGTGAGTTATGCATCATTACCATGTCTACTTATAAAATCTATTTCATATTAATTTCTGTTTTGTATAGGTTAATACTTATTATGTATTATTATATTTGTGTTAATTAGTTTTAATTTGAAATGTCAGCCTGATGAGTATTTTGATGGTATGTACAATAATCTACAAATTTGAGTGATTTCGCTTTTCCCCACTCTTGCAAGCTACTTCTTAACGGATGCCAAAGGAATGGAGCACGTAGTGTAATGAATTTCTTAAGGTGGATTTTCACTGTGCTTTTGGCTTTGTTCTAGTGTGGCGAACTGTCGTGTAGCAACTTGTCACAACAGCGCTGGCGTGGCGAGCTGCGTGGATTAGTAAAAGTTGGTGAAAGAGGGTTTTTCGCCCCGCGAACCAACTCTTACCCCTTTATTTAACTTTCAATAGTTCACGTTCGGCGCCATTTATTCAAGCCTTCCGAGAAGAGTTTCTATGCGCGTATTCCAGTGTTTGTTATGGTGGGCTGGTGGTGAACGTGCCGCTTAAAAACTCTCCTTGAAAATCGCATTTTAAGTAAATTTTTTGCTTTCTAGACAAAGTTTTTCATTCCCTTATACATCTCTGTACAATAAAGTTTAAATTTAAATACCTCTCTTACTTGCGGAAGCTCCGAATTTTCTGCACGCCTATGCTTTGTACGAATGGAACCCGCAAAAGTTTACCGTTAGACTTGTTTTTTCACACATTTTCAAGCCGTTTAAGCAAAATTGATAAACGTTTCAGGTTCTTTTAGGGATGTACGCAATTGAATGGAGGGTGAGCAGCCACATTCTTTTGCCAGCACCAGTCGCGATTTAAAAGAAGAATCGTCACTAGATTCCTCGTGGTGTTATGAAGATACACCTGGCGGTCCTTCGAGCTTAGAAGCCCAACCGGCCCTCACCGACAGCCCCGCCAGTCTTTCTAGCCAGTTAGCCCTACTTGACGACGACCTGGCCCACGACGAAGAAGACCAACGCTCCCAGCCGGACGACGACAGGGATTCCCATCTCAATATCATGGGCATCGCCGATTCTTGGCCCGATGAGAATAACTTCGCCTCCGAACCGCAACATCTCTCTACTGTTGACGATCTAGGTTTACCATGCCTGGAACGGTCCGGACTGGGCTCTGGTGCCCTCGACTCAATGGCGTCGTTAGCCCAACAGCCATATACCACCAGTCCCGCCGAAGAATCCATGGTCCCCTTAGAGTTTTTCGGTGAAGAACCCGAACCTTTGGCTCTGCTTTCATCAGGCGACGTAAAAGGTACGAGTATCTCACTAACCACATTTTACTTACTATGATTATCATTATAATTAGTATTCTTTTTAGAAGTTAGAACTTTTTATATCGCTTTTCAAATGTAGAGAAGCCATTTGCGAAAAAAAAAAGTTTGAATTCGTTTAACGTAAATGCGAAAACTTAAAGTGAAATTTTCGTGATTGCGACGTAGCGTATTGTGTTATATTGTATTTTTGTAATCGATGTTGTTAAAGCTTATTTTATTTCCTATAATTGTCCAGATGCGGATAGCGTTCCCGGCGTCTGCGGCCTAAGGAATTTGGGGAATACTTGTTTCATGAACGCGGGATTGCAATGCTTGGTAGCCACGCCTGCCATCATCGACTACTTCCTCCATCCTTCGCCGTTGCGGCCGCATGAAATGTCCATCGGTCTATGTCCGGCTCTTCCTAACATCCTCCCTTCATCTCTTACGTCGCATTTCGCTGCCTTGCTTTTACGAATGTGGTCCGGCCACTATAGCGCCATCCAGCCCGTAGAACTTAAACACACACTCTCACTTCATCATCCGCAATTTAAAGATTACCGCCAACACGATTGTCAAGAATTTCTCGCTCTCTTACTCGACACTTTGAATGAGCAACTTCGTCGCGGACAGACACTTTCCACAGCGACTGTAAGCACCGAAACGGATGGCCGTCAAAGCGAAACTCTTGACGAAGTTCTTCAAGTAATTAATTACCGTTTCACATACGTTTTCAGTGCATTTTGCTTTTCAGTTTTGTAATGCTTTTTATTATTACTTTTGCAGTCAGAAGCGGTTGAACCATCTGAAAGTTCCCGTAGTAGTCAACTGTCGTCGCCCCGATCGTCAGAATCGGCCGAATCTCACGCAGTCTTTCGCTCTCAGCCAGTACCAGAGGAGGTGAAAGTTACACCACAATTCCAGTTTGCCTGCTCCACCACAACAGAACTAACCTCCTTAGTCATGGAGCACAACATTCTGGAAGCCACGACGCCAACGAGTATTGTTGAAACTCTACCAGGCTCGAATCTGACACCACGAGGAATGGAGAAGAATGAACTAGTGACGTTAAATAGCGCCAAAATGTCTGCAAGCCCCGGAGTGGGCAAAAGTCATCAAGGGCTGCCCAACCCCTCCACCCTGTCAGGCGGGGGTGGGACTTGGGTATTGGAAGACATGTTAAAGGAAGCCAAAACGGCCAATGTGAATGTGGCAGTGAGCGACACGCTTATTAACAACACTCTTGTTTCCGATTCGGATAAGTTTCCGAAGTTAGATTACCTGAATAGTTCATCGAAGCCACCAGAAGCGTTGCGGAATTTGAACCTAGCAGAGTATCACAATTTTGAGGCTAAATCACTGCAATTAAAGCGTATCAAAAAGACTAATGTCCTACTCTGTGGGGCGTGTTCTGGTGAAAAGGCAGATGGAGAGGAGGACGGAGAGTCCAGCTGCAATACGGTTAAAAAAATTAAACTGGAAAAGGAAGAGAACATTCGGTTAGCATTGGAACGCATGGAGGGGTTGGAAGAGACTACAAAAGGTGGAGCCGAAGGCGGTGAGGAAGGTCTTGGCGACGAATTGGCAAACAGAGAATGGGACAAATACTTCGAAGGCAATGCGAGTGTTGTTAGCTCCACTTTTCAAGGCCAGTTTCGTTCCACTGTAAGTATATTCTTTCTTAACTGTTGTATCGACGACCAAACTTATAAGTCATACAAGTTATGAATTATGATTTTTTAAATAAGTGCATGCGACTTGATTTGTCTGTTTTCTAATTGTATTAGGTTGTGTGTGCAGCGTGCCAGCATGTGTCCGTCACTTACGAACCTTTCATGTATTTGTCCGTACCTTTACCGAAAGCGTTGGAACGTCAGATCCGTACGTAGCAAAGTTTGAAGCGATAATATGTAAACAGATGGTGGATTTTTAATTGACACACACTTACAACATACAGAAGTTACGTTCGTGCCCGGTGGAAGCAAAGCGCCTACGAAGTACAATTTGGTTGTTAACCGGCACGACAAAGTGTTCAAATTGAAACAAGCGTTGTTCAGCGCTGCAGGTTTGCAGAAAGACGCTGTTGAAGACATTATTTTAGCCGAAGTCGTGAATTGTCACATTTATCGAATTTTGGTATACAATTTCAGCACTTCTTTGTTTCTTCACTCTTCATTATTTTCCATTCTTTGTCAGAAAAATATTGTCTGGGTTTAATATCTGAATATCTTTCAACTTATAGGAGGAAAATATGGCACTGCGATATATTAAAGATAGCCAGCGATCGTTGTATGCGTTCCAGCTGACCCCAGCCCCAGTAGACGAGGTAGTCTCAAGCGAGAAGTCCAATACTACAGTTGCGGCAGATGGCAACGAAGGCTGGAAGGCATGCGCCATCTGCTTGGATGACATGGCAGATTCGGATCTGAGGAAGCACACGTCTTGTACTTGCTTACTGTGCCAAAATTGCCTCGACGTAAGTCTACGATAGAGAAGTGAATTCCTATGAATTTGCTAATGTGAATTTTTGCAGTTAACATGCAAGCATTACGGTGGTGACTCGCTGGTTTGTCCTGTTTGTTCCGCCACTGCGAATCCCGAAGAAGAATTCGCACCATTGGACAAAATCGACGACTACAAGCCCAAAATTAGGTAATTCGCTGCTTCGTCTTCGGGGAAAAGTTGTGTAATTGAACTTAGTATTGTAATTACTTTCTGCACTTCGCAGGTATTTAAATGTGCCAGTAGTGTTCTGCACGGAAAAAAGTGGCAAAACAGGCAAAAACACTCAACTAACGGGTCATCCTTTGCTACTGCGTTTACCGAGTGTGCTACAGGGTGCTACGTTATATAAAAGAATGGCCCAGATATTGCCCATGAATTTGGGTTTTGCACTCCATCTCGTTGATTCACAGGTAAAAAAAAATAAAAATACTTAATTCAGCAAAAAAGGAGTACGTGAGTTCTATTCAAACAAGGGTGTTCTTATTATTTATAAGGTGGATTTCGACATTCTTATTATTTATAGGGTGTGCGCTGTTCTCGCTGTTTGTATCCGTCTTTGTGTCATGGATGTCTCCTTGCAAGAGAAGGCACCATATTTTTGCAGCCAGGTGATACTTTAGCGGTTCGTAGAGTGGTAGAAACATCAGCAAATGAAGAAAACGAAGTTTCTCCCTCGATGAACGGTGTTGAAAGCCTTCAGAGTGGTCCTACTGTCTCTTCCTTGACGACCAGTTATTTCGGCATGGGGAGCGAAGAAGTCAATGAAGGCCATAAAGAGGCTCTTACGTTAAATTTGTGCTTACAAGCCTTCTCAGAAAGGTTGGTAAATATTAAAAGGATTAATTCAGTTGTTATAATCTTCCGTTTACCTTGCAGTGAGAACTTGGATGAATTTAATCCATGGTTCTGTCCCATGTGTCAGAAAAATCAGTGTGCTACCAAGACTTTGTCTATTTGGCGGGCCCCTGATGTGTTAATCGTCTACCTCAAAAGGTAATCGTATTAGAAAATTGATTCATGGTGTTTTAAAACGCGGTCACTCCCAACGTAGGTTCGTGTTTCATGAAAACTCCAGTACCAAGCTGGATAACCGTGTGGAATTTCCGTTAGTGGACTTGAATTTGGGTCCCTTCATCTCAGGACCGTCGAAAACCAGCCAGCCTCGTTATGATCTGTATGCCGCAGTGTGTCATTTTGGAGGTAAAATGAGTTTGTAACGTGAAGTGAAGAGAAATAAAGTCTAATGAGATAATTTCTTCTTTAAAAATAGGAGCTTCTTCTGGACATTACACAGCGTATACAAAGCATCCAGCTTCGTCCGAATGGCATTATTTCAACGACGAGACCGTTTTAAACCAGAAGCCTTCATCAGATGACTATAGTGATGCATACGTACTTTTCTACAAACGTTCTGGTATATCTGTGAAGAATATTTAAGCTTGAGTTAATAAGTAAATGTCTTTTTGTTTCATTTCAGGTAATAATAAAAGTAATAATAATCCGTCTGGCGAGAAAATGGAAATTTGTGACGACGATAAACTTCCTTCTGTGATGCAGTGATCACTACTCTTATTAGAACGGCTGTGACTGCCCCACTCATTTTTTTCTTGCATGATTTGCGATGTGTGAAAAAGAGTTGTGACGTTTTGATTTGTATCATCCAATGTTCCTCGTTTTATCTTTTCAGCCTATTTTTTGTCTGAAGTAAGCCAACGAAGTGAAATTTCGACATGGCGGCTATGTGGGTATAACATGTTCGCATACAGTGCATCCATTTCCCAATGATTTTACGCGTTCGTCATTTGGTAAATCCAATTTGCGTTTACGAAGGATAAATTTCTTCGATAAAGCGTTCTGAAATTAAGAAGCATCAAGCTTTCAGCAATTTTTAGCATTAGTATGCATAGGCATTATATTGCTATTTCTATAAATATGCTAAAGTTCTGCAACGTCCTTTCAACCTGAAAGAGGGAAAAAATTACACCTGCTACTTTGCCGATTGTGGTCACCAAGTTGCTTTGAAAAGCCCACAGAGTATACAGACGTAAGATCCCTACATAAAAACCAGTTACAAAGAAAGGATCCTAAAGGAAGTATTAGAAGCGAAGCAGCGCAGCATGCATTGGACTAGCTCTCAAATGAAGTTGGGCAAGTATTGATACCGTTAGGAAGAGGCATCGACCAGAAAAAGTTGAAGAACCAATATCTAATATTTTTGAAAGACCATGCGAAACGATTAATTATTATCAAAAACAGAGTTTAACCGAAACGAATGTAAAGGTTGCATTGACTTAAATACAAAGTAACAGAATACGAGTTAGCATTTTTGCGTTTGTCATAAACCTTAACGAAATAATGAAAACACCTTTGCGCTTCAGTATTAATCGCTAACCTAAGACAACGCACAGCTTTTTAGTCCCAGATAGGTCACACCGACACGTAACTTATATAGTTCTGGGACTCTGTGAAAGAAAGTAATGAAATGGAAACACCTTTGTGCTTTAGTATAAATCGTTAACCGAAGGGAACGCGCAACATTGAAGCTAATTCACACTGACATGAAACTTGTCAATTTGTATCAATTCGCTTTCTATATTAATTTATTTAACTTTATTTAATTAACTTTTTTAAAATTTATTTATTTATTAAGCTTTTTACCTGCAGTTGCCCGAAACCTTAATTTGCAGTCTTTTAAGCCCTGTTCAAATAAGAAATGCTCTGGTTTCCCCGCTAATTGTGATGTTCCTAGCCTTAGATATAGGTGTTTGCATTAACGTCGATTTACTGTTTCAAATCCTTTATCGTACTCTATTCAAACTCCGCGCCTGTGAGAGGCGTCAACAAACAGGTTCCGATCAATCATGACCGAATGAGCTAGTTTGCTAATCAGCTACCGAACCCTTGAGCTTTTTAGCATGGCAACATAATGACAGGCCTGCGTGCTACCTTTGTATACTATGTGGAAGAGGTGCGCCAACTCGATATCGATATTACTTGCCTCTTGCGATCCTAAGTTGAGTTGCGCATATACCATCTAGTGATCGGACTTCGCGGCTCTCAGTCTCCACAAAAAACTTGATTCAGTTGTGTATTGGTGCTTCTCTTGCATTTTTTTGTAATTTTGCTAAAACTTTAAAATTGGTAAGTAAAACTTTTTCCCGCTTTATAATTTTCTTAAACTGTTGATTTCAAGTCGAAAGGTGTTGCTTCTTTAGGCTAAATGACTACTGCGTCTAGACCAACGTTCGCTCCCGCTCAGGGTGGCACAGCAAGAGGAGAAGTGGCTCTTAGCGCTTTATCCAAGCAGTATTCTAGCAGGGATTTACCAGGCCATACCAAGCTCAAATACAGGTAGAACCTATTTCGTATAGTGAATATTTCCTAGCCAAAAAGCTTAATCGTCATTTTCCTGCGAAATAGGGACTTGGGCCAAGGAACTACTGAAGAAGTTAGAGGCCGGGACTTCCGTAGAGAATTAGACGACAGAGAACGCTCAACGTCTGTAAAAGAGAAACGTCATGATAGAGACAGAGGAGATCGAGAAAGGAGTGACCGAGATCGCAGTGGAAGAGCAGCAGAAACGAGAGAGTATTTTAAACGTTTAAACGTATCGCATCGTAAGAAGTTCCTCAAACGTTGTTTAATGTGATTAGGAAGAAACCTAGAACTGAACAACCTCCTGCAAATTTGGACGCCGATGAAGCAGTTGATGACGATTCAGAGGAGGAAGACGACGATGAGGACGATACTGCTGAATTAATGGCAGAATTACAACGAATCAAGCAAGAACGTGCTGCTGAGCAGGCTAAAAAGGTAATGGCAAATTAAATTAGTCCTCCCTAAGATAGCTATTTGTTTTCTATTTGTTTTCTCTTACGGTTAGGAAATGGAGAAGCGCCAAGAGGAGGAGCGCATTCGCACAGACAGTATCCTAAGAGGTAACCCGCTCTTAAACTACGCAAGCAGTGCTGCCGCTGCGAAGGCAGATACAAGAGTATGTTACTGCTTTGGATTAAATGAACAACGCAAGACTAAATCTGTTCTCGTTAGGTTAAGCGCCGTTGGGATGAAGATGTCGTATTTAAGAATTGTTCCCGCGCAGAACCGGAAAAGAAAGACAGACATTTCATTAACGATACGCTCCGTTCAGAGTTTCACAAAAAATTCATGGAAAAATACATTAAATAAATTGTGTGTTTTGGTGTAACATGGTGGCAAATATAATTTTCTTTCTTACTGAAAACCCATCTTCTCCATTTTTTATGCTTGCACGATTGGAAGCTCTTGTTTCCCCAATTTGTTGCTATGAACGCATTGTTCAACAATTTATCTGGAATTTGGCAAATGTGTCTAAAGCTTGGTGCACACGGTCATTCAATCACAGTAAATCTTCCCACAAAATCACAATATGGCTTGATGGAGGCGGGGTTTGGGCTGTGTTTTGAATGAGGGAGATGCATAAAATAGAATTGAATTTGGAGCCCTTTGACGCATCACGGTACACATTGCCAAATAAACCTGTTTGAGAAACATGCATTAAATATTGTTACCCGATAATTTATATAATGCAAAATATTTTAAAAGCCAATCAAATTAACTAAATGCGTATTATTTTTTTCACAAAAAAACAGCAACTAGCGCTGAATAGCGACGCGATGTTTACCTGAGAAAAAACAGACAAACGAAGACATAACATTGCTATTCTGTACAAGTTACGTTGGTAGCAAAATAAAAGTTCTTTAATACCCATTCAGTTATCGTGGATGGTTTTTATAGTTTTTTTACTATATGAATTATCAAATTATAAAGTTTTATACATATTTTTTGTATTTGTTATCTTGGTAATGTGGCCCATCAATGCATCAAGGGCCCCAAATTCAATCTTATTTGATGTATCTCCCTCAACTTACCAGAGCCAAACCACCCCCTCCATCAAGCCATTTCATGACTTTGAGGGTTGACTTACTGTGATTGACCGACCGTTTGCAGCACCAAGATTAAAGCAAAAACGGATTGTTCAAGCCCAGTGAGAGGAGCTTTTACTCTCTGGGACTTGACAGACAACACTTCAAAACGATACTTCATTTCCCCAAAACATTACTGCTAGAGAGCACTACTAGAGAGCACCACGCACTTTGTTTTATTACGAAAACTAGAAAGCTGTGATAAATATATTTAGAGAACCGGCGTAAAACTGGTCTAATTAATTCGTCCAAAGCGTGGTTTTACTTTCGACTCTGACCTAGGTGAAACAACTCGCATAATGTGCATTACTTATACCTTGTGAATAAAAATAATCTTCTTGCGTTACTTTGCGGTTTGAACTGAATTTTTCTTACAAATTTACTCAAATTTACGTAGGTCAATAAGGACTCATAATGGGAGACATGGTCGCCTTCCCGTGTTATGAATTGAAGCGACGGGACCAAAAAGTGCACATGGCCGAAGTGTTACAAACTATCTATGAAAGCCATTCTTATACTGACGTTACGCTAGTGTGTCAACGTGTCGTTTTCCACGCTCATAAAGTCATGTTATCCTTAGTCAGTCCGTTCTTCAGAGAGTTGTTTGCCGTCCATGAAGAAAATAACGCCTACTTGGTCTTAGACGGCTACTCCCCCGTTGTCATTCAGCAGTTGCTCCATTTTGTCTACCGTGGCTTTGCGGTAAGCCCAGACCCGGATGTCATCTTCGAAATCGCGCATTCTGCTAAGCAACTTCACATTAATTGTGTTACGTTTTCCCAGCTTGACAAGCGTGCCAACTTAGAACTCCTTGTGATTGATAAGTACCAGAACTTTCACTCCATTCCTCGCAGACCCGTTTCTCCTCCTCATCAAGTAGAAACAGAAATTGTGAGTTCCGACAGCGAGGACGAAATCTGTTGTCTCGCCGAAATACCGCCTTCCACGAATACGACCCTGCGCACGGCTCCTACCCCTAAAAAGCGCAGATGTAAATCTTCGCCGGTGCCTGCGCCTGTACCCAAATTTGCTAAACTAGCTTCGTCTCCCCTAATACACCTGGACGATAGTCCGCCCGAATCCCCATCCACTGTGTCTGATCCGGGGCCTTCGAACGTAGAGGTTGTCAAAAAATCGGTGGCGAGGGCAAAAAGGCAGGAAAAACAAGATAGTGGAGAAGACAAAAAAGACGCTGCACCTCGAGAAGAAATTTATTGTGCATTGTGTGACAGAAAGTTTGTGAGACAACCAGCATTGAAAAAACACCTCTTAAAACACTTTATGGACGCACAATCTGCAATGGGAATCCTTTCAGAACCTATGAATCCTGTGAACATTCCGAGTCCGCCGGAGAGCTGAAACGTTCTTTTATGCAGCACAAACGCTTTTGTAAATTATGACGCTGTGAATTTTGCGAGCAGGTTATCCAGAAAATCCATCAATTTCTTATCTTCTGCCGGAGTGGAATGTGTCCACGCTAGTGGCAGATGTTTCAAGACCGGAACGCGATCTATGAATGATCAAATAAATAAAATCTTAAATTACAGAAGTAATAGAAAATTAATATTAGAAAATAATAGTAGGAAATTTACAATGTTATGTAGACTTGTTCTACGCGCTGAAACATACCTTGGAAAAAGAGCCCACTGGAGTGCTTCAAAGCAGCTTCCGAAACGGCAAGCCACAAAACGGTATCAGCCCCTTGTTCCGGTGTTCTTAAGCGATTTTTCATTTTCGAGTAAAAATCTGGCATGGATTGCTGGACGGCAGGCGTTGCGGCCCACCCAGGATGCATTGAAGAGAAGTGAATTTGAGGGAATTGCTGGGCGTATTGCTCCGTCATGATAATTTGTTGGCGTTTATTTTGAGCGTATGCCATGGTCCCGTCGAACGGTTTCAACTTTTCGAACTGCAAATCGTCCACGTTTAGTTTCTGGACCAACATACCTCCGGAAGAGACGACTATCACTCGAGGTTTCTCCGCTCTATTGAAAATTTAACAAAACCAAAGCAAAACTGAGTTGCTTTGCTTTAACAGCTGATTTGCTTAACTATTATAGTTAGAACAATTATGATTATTCAGATTATTTTTACTACGTATTTTGGAGGCAACCATAATTGCACTTAGCTTTCTTACTTGGAAAGGACAGGAATCAAAGTTCGGGTGAGAATGTGGGTAGCCAATGTGTTGGTAGCAAAATTCTGTTCCAAATCATCCTTGACTTTGCGTTCATTAATCATACAACCAGCGTTGTTGATTAAAACCGTTAAGCTGGGTTCCGACCGGGCGAACTGTGTTCCAAAATCGTAAACAGCTTTCGGTTCCGATAAATCCAGTAAATGAACATGAATATCCTGGGAAAAAGGGAAAGCTTATTCAAGAACCATTACACATTTCTCGAAATAAAAAAAATAATCTGAAAACGTTAAAATACATTTAGAATCCGCTTATTTGAAAAGGCTCGGAACCGAAAGGAACGTATTCAAATGTACGGAATACTAAAAATACGAAACTGAATTAAATAAATGGGCTTATATTGGGACAGTCAACTTTTCACTCAATTGTCCAGAATATTCAAGTAACCGTTATTCAGTTAATTAGAGACCACTGCAAAACAGTGAATAGGGAAATAAGGACAGTCTTGAGTATAAATAGTAAAAGTTTTTGACAAACTAGGCGCTCACTACGATAGAATAGTGCAAATCGTTATTTAAAGCTTCTATGGACAACATTTTTCAAATCCTACAGTTGCTGTAATTACTTTATTGCCAGTGGACTCTTCTATTTCTTTTTTGGCTTCTTCCGCGGTTTTGCCGTTGCGACAAACCATATGGATTTTGCCTCCTCGGCGTGCAATTTCTAACGCAACACATTTGCCAATCCCACTATTGGCGCCTGTTTAGAACACAATAAACTGTTTAGAACACAATAAAGAAAAGGTGTAAACTTGGCTTGTTGGTTTAACTTCTTCACCTGTTATCATGAAGCTTTTGCCCTTGCAATCAACTTCCAAGTCCGCGGGGTTGAAATGCTTGCTTGCGGCTTCATAACCTCCTCTAATGGCATTTGAAAAAGAATAAATAAAAAAAAAATAAAGATTTTCGACTTCACTTATTCTAAACCATTCTCGCAATTTATCTTACTTTGTATATTCGCACAAACCTTTTGCAAACCATACGGCGTTTCTGTACAAAGACATTTTCACTGCTGTCTTCGGTTGTTCGGTGACTTGCGACTTGGGATAGTTACGTAAGTCAAATGTTGTGATAAGGCACGTGTCTGACACTGACCAGTGGGCTGGGACTTGAAACAGATGGGCGTCGCCCAGAATCGCTCATTCAAATTACTTAAAATTCTTGTGCACCAGGGGCACAGCCAGGATTTTTTTCGGGGGGGGGGGGGGAGCCTACCCCCTTCGCTGCGCCCGTCTCGGAACCTCATTTTGGCAAAAAAATGTTAAGCGGCTGTCTAGTTTTTTAGGAGTTAGGCCTAAATACTGAACAGTATTAAAAACAGAGACGGATTTCTTCAAATTTCGGCATAAAAAATGACGCTTTATGCGAGTTTCAAGCGTTAACCATTATATTGTGAGAATAGCTGTGAAAAACCACCTCTAAAACAAGTAAGTGCTGCTCCCTAGGAAACCTATGCAGAAGCCCACGAACGGGTGACGGAGGAGAAAAGCGAAATGGACTGACAGTCCAACCGTCCACATTTTGGCTCAGTCCTTCCCTTGGGCGAAACAGCTCGTAAATGAACCACATCGTATAATCAGCCAACGCTGCCTGTCCTCTTCGGCTCCAGCGCTGCTGCGGGGCGAGAGTCGCGAGAGTGACCTAGCCATGCTAGGAACTACACAGCTCCTGTGTGCCGTTCCAAACAATTCTATTACATTGTAAACAAGAGAAAAAATATTTCACGGAGTTATTTTACAAAAGCTAATCGTAAAATGGGATCTAGTGAAACAAGTGACTGCGTACCATTTGTTACTCCGTGATCGGTGTCCGTTTGGTGCTTTTAATGATGACCAAATGCCATCGATCTCCAGTAGTTGCGTTTGTCCACTAGCAGGCACCCTTCCCTAACATTTACTTGCTGTAAACAAGACCCGTGCTTCGCAGTATTTTAGTCTGAATGCGAAAATGTGCCTTGGTAAACCCAAGCGACGTATTCCGTGAAGGCAGTGCCTGGGAAAATTCAAGTTCCGATTAACTTCATGCTGAAAACTCGTTTTGAAAGAGAACGGTTTCATAAGACTTTCCCCTGTAATTAGCATTAACTCATATTGAAATGGCTTCTTCGAAAGTGGCTAGAAGACGACAAGGCAGTTTGCCGAAAGAACCTCCACCAGTTTTAAATGGAACAGATACTGTGGAATATAGTTTGGAGAACCTGGAAACAATCAAAACTATTGGTAATTTATTCACTCGGAAATTTACATTTAACAATGCTGGTACACTGTCAACTATACTATACTGATCACGGCTAACAAAGTGAGTTCGTGTAACGGCTGCATGCACGCTAGTTGCGTTAAAACTCAAATACCGACTGATGTTACTATTTTTACTCGTCGTTCGTCTTTACGGCTTGTTAAACATGTAATCTATAGGCCAACAGTAACACAATTCTGAAAATAAAGTGCCGGAGTTGGCAAATAGATTTATAAATTGTTTTCGTGCTTCAAAATGTTAGCGAAGTCAGACACTTCCCTGAAATACTTTATTTCACATTAGCAGAATTATTCCAGCTAATATCGAAATATGCTTACATTGTAGTCTGAAAAAAATACTGTAAATAAAAGTGAAAAGCGTATTAGTGAATGGAAGAAATTTGCAAAAGCGTCCTAAGTATTAAATTTGCTGGTACCTACAGCACTGCTATGCAAAGATAATACAGTGGTACCCCATTTAACGAACGCATTGTGTGGGGAACAACTTATACAACAAACTCGCACGCGGGCGAAAAAAATCACTCTCACAACGAACTCTACTCTTGCAAAGAACCGCATAGGGTGAGCATTTACCTAGTTTTAGTTAATTTTTTTTTTATTTTAAGTGGCGTTTAAATTGCACAAGAGAACTCTGGTATCTAGAAGAACAGTAAGAGATTTCTTCTGACGAAGTGATGGATGAGTGCACTGATTCCCCCTATGCCTGCCGCAGCCGTAAACGAATTTTACAGCGAAATGGGAGAAATTCAAGCCCAAGCAAAAATGTGGCATCCAAATCAAGTTGAAGCAAACAAATTCTGAGATATGTTCAACGTTCTCCAAAACAGTATTTAAGAAGAGACAAAAGTAAGCCACATTAGACGGGTTCTTCCAACGAGTGCCGGCCATGAAAACCACGGCTAATATGCACGAGGCACAAAAAAAAAATATAACGTAGAATGATATCGAGATTAGTGATTGAACGAAACTGATTGATGCATATATATTTTGAGGGTCAGTATATTTTTAGTAATTTTTTTTCGACTTTTTAAATTAACTTTTTCCGGGTTCGGTCCGGGATCAGGAACGAATTAAAATTATTTCCATTGAATCTTACGGAAAATAGCGTTTCTTGTAACGAACGTTTGTTACACTGAACGCCGTCCAAGAACGGATTAGGTTCGTTAAACGGATACCACTGTATTGCGCAACACGACAAACAGGCCATGAAGACGTAACGCAAAACAGGTTTATTTAGGCTTCTTGGTTATTTCAGCCTATTCGTCGTCGAAAACAGCGTCCAAACGGTGGATTTTATCCCTTGTTTGCGTAAAGAAGAAGAGTACTGAAAATAGAAGTCATAGTAATGTGGACGGTAATATATTAAACGAGCGTGGGATATGCATACTCCCTAGGATCCCCGATCTGCGTCCTTCACCTTCTAGTGTATGGAATGCATTAACGGTTTTAAGCAGGATGATCAACTACGCGAAGCAATCAATCCATTTATCTTCTTTCAAAAAAATTGTCAGATGTAATAAGAAAATCGCTGTTACAGTACCTTTCTTTAAGTTAAAAAGGCCGAAGTTTCCAGTAATTTAGCAGTAGGGGGAAAAAGGTTTCTTTTCGAGAAGGGGGCTGGTGTTTAAAAATGCGGAAATATTTAAAACTCGTTTTCCTAAACACATGCAGCATGCGTCGATAAAACCTTCTTCTGCGTCTCATGTCTTTCCTCCTCTTTTATCTCCTTTTCTCTCTTACTTACTATCCTTCGGGGAAATTTCTCTGCTTGCAAACCCCCAAAAAAACTTTTTCAAGCTATCGTTCCGTATCTTTTTATTTAATTTCTACTTTTCAACAACGTCTCACATTCCCTCCTAAACAAAACTTAACAAAGGGTACGAAAAGAAGACACGATATCTCTACCGAGTGTTATTTTAACTGACATTGGCCAAGGAGACATGGAAAATCACCTTGAAAAACACCTTGAACAACTTTTTTGTCTTTTTTAAACTCTCAAATTTCTCTCCGTACACTGTTTTGTGCAATGTGGGCAACGTACTGCACAACACACTCTGCTTAATCATGGGATCTCTTAACAAGATGGCAATGTCATACTGTCGCCCTTCTACTCATTCGCTTATAGTATTAGTTACACGAATCTGTACGAGTGGGACTGGGGTGAGTTGTCCCAAGTGCATGCAGGAAAGGCTGTCTCAATAAGACACGGGGTTGCCGTTATTGCCTTTACGAGACGGCTTGTGCACTTTTAAATGCTATCTGACATGCCCTCGAAGGGAGCATAGCTTATTTTTGGTGCTTGTTGAGGAGAAATTATAACGTAACCCTACCAAACGAAAAGGCATTCTACCATCGCCAGCTGTTTTTAAGCAAGCGAGCCAAAATTGCGCTTAAATCGTATTTTTTAGTCATTTTCCGATTACTCGTTCCATGGTAGTATCAACAAAGTGGATGAAAGAAGTTGTCTAGTACTTGGCCTTTTCTTTTCTGAATCGTTCGCATGTGTGTCTACGCAAAACTACCGCGTGAGGCGACTTTTCAGTATCAACCTTCACCACAACAACTCAAAAGGACACGTACCAAAAGCACTAGCTTATAAAACTTTCAAAATAGTGTACTAAAAATATTTGAAATTTGTTTGACTGCCTCATTTCATACGTAGCGAAAGTAATTTATCTCGAGTAGGCTTCATTAGACCTTTGTGATTTAGCAAACAATTTTTTATAATACGTCGAATGGATTGTGTGTGAATACATCGTTCCCAGTTCTTGAAGTAGACGATTTTCAAATTCCCGCACACACAAAAAACATGCTTTTCCGAAGTATCCTGACATATTACTTTGCAGTGACTATTGCATTGTTTGTTTGTTTTTTTCCTTCTTCTAGAATCTTATGTGAGGAACACTTGTTCATTGTACGGAGTGAATTTTCAAATAAGACAACTAAAAAAGAAAGACTGGGAAGTGAAACGTGGGACAACCAGCCTCGACTTCTCTTACGGTACTTGAGAGTGTGCGAGCTACGAGACGTTCCGCTAATTAGTATCCGTGCAGTAACTCACTGCCGTAATTAAGCATGCGGGACAAGAGTTGCGTCGTTACCATCATTCTCACCTGATAACTTTTCGTAGAGGACTTTTTACCCCTGAAAAGCTTCCTTTCTTACCCATAAAAGGACATAAGTTCATTAACATAAAAAAAGCGCTTTTATGTTGCCGGAACGCATTCAAATTCTTTTATATGAAAAGCCCGCAAAAGAAGTTTTTTTTTTATGTTTTTATGTATTTATTTATAAAGAAGTTTCATCTCCGAAACGTTGAAACTCGTCTCTTTTTATTTTGTGCTACAGGTATTTACCTCCAATAAATTCCAATTGTTAGAAAAAAGCCAGGCTCAAGTATTAGCATACAAGAAGATATCCTTCTCTAAGGGACTCGTTTTCTTTTAAACTTTTTTTTTCACGAAAGGAAAAATCTCGTATGCCTTTTGTTATTTAGATAATCCGAATTAATTCAGTAATGGCATTAAAGGCGCTCTTTAATACATCAGTTCTTACCACAACGTGTTAAGGAGGCGAACGTGCATTTAGATTGGGGAAACATAAAGCTCCGAATTATGATGACATTGAATTTACGATAGACTCAGTGGATTGAAGCTGTATCATAAGTCAAAGGTCGATGAGTGTATGAAAAGGCATAAAATAAGTGTCAGGCTAAACGTTAATAATTTCGTCCGTGTCTTTCGTTCGACGAAGTTAATGAAATGCAGAAAGCAATTTGACAGTGGAACGCAAGAGGCCCAAGAAGTAGAAAATCAGACTTCATAAAAGCCAAACGATCCGGTCTTGGCTATATAAGGCCATGGAAAACGATCCATTAGTCCGCGACCGACCACAAAAGCCTTTTTTCTTCCCTTTCCGTCTGCCTTCTTCTTTCTTTCTTTACTTTCCTTGACACGCAATCATATGGCAAGGTGAAATGCTGATAAGGAAGGTAAAGCCGGCCAAATTGACTAGTGAAGTGAAACAATTCGATTCAGCAGGATGATTCTCTGTCAGTTTTTCATGCAAAGTTTGAAAAATTAAGATTTTCAACGATTTCCTCATTGCACGAAGCCGTATAGAAGGTATTAAGGTGAGGTTTGAGTAATTTTGACCTGGTAGCCAACCATTCTTCAGAATCTAGTGAAAGCAGTATGCTCTCTTTTACGTGTTTTACCATTTATTAACATTTTATTGAACGGTAAAAGTAAATAATCTGCGAAAAAGTGAGTTCACCATCGTCGGTTACCCAGGTTAGGAACCCTAAAGCATTAGAAAGTTCGGCGGTTGGATATAAAAATTTGCATAAAATAGTGTTTTCCTTCAGGGACTAACAGACAGACATATGTGACGCGTCAACATTCTCACGGAATGTACATGAATTGAAGGAAAAAATGTGAGTGCCAATTTACTTCAACTGTCCCACGCGGGAATTGACGTACACTGTTTCCCGTCGTCGCTTGTGACGAATCGGTTAGAAAGATGTGGCCAAGGTTAGAAGAGTGAAGCGGAAAAAAGAGGAAGTGATCTCATGGCTATTTTTTGGAGTTGGGTAGTGGGATGCAAGGAAGGCATCCATCAGCAAGATCCTTGAATGCATCACCACGCGTGAACCATCAGGAAGTATTGGCTGCTCATTACAGCGTATCAGGAACCCCACCATCCAGAGCCGTTAGATGAGGAAAATTCGCTAGCCAAGAAAGAAAGCACGAGACAGCGAACTAGAGGAAAAGGATCTTTTATGCTTGCATCTATCGGGGTAATTATTCCAGAACCTCGTTCTTGAGTGGAGTTTTCTCAGAACATTTTCCCAACACATGGTTAAAACCAGAATTCCAAATAGACGCTCTTACCCTTGAATCATTCTCAGTGATCGGTTATAAATTCTTTCTGTGGCTAGCAGCGGTGAATATTAAAAATAAAAACGCTACACAAAGACGTGTTAAAAAGTATAGGAACCATTTAAAAAAAGGAAAAAATACATATTAGTCGAGTGAAATTCCTTTTGCGGTTATAAGACGTATGAAATAAACTAACAGTAGGCGAAAGCCTATGCTGATCCTCATTAAAGAGTATCCTTACAATCCAAAATTTTCATATAAGCCTATTCATATAATCTGAAATCAATTGTCCATTGAAGAAGGATTGCTCTTGCTTGTTGTAATGAGAAGAAAGTCTTATTTATTTGCGTTGACAGGTTGTAGATTCAAATGATAAACTAACAAATTGCAGACAACGCTTAATTTCACTCCAAGATCAAAATCGCCATTTCTATCTCTGCTTACTGTCCTGATGAGTTCGTCTGATAAGTGCTTGGAGCAGCAGACAGTAGAAGTGTGTGTCTGTTGGCCATAGTACTGTTAACACGGGTTCGTAAAATTGAATTTCATGAGTTCTAAAGTAGGTTTGGTATTACCAAACACTTACTTGTTCTTGCTCACGGTATTACACCATGATACTAAATAAAGTGAGAGTTCTGAGAGAAATCTTTGCTTTTGTTGAAACATCTGGCAGTGTTTTAAGAAGGCCTGCTGATAGGTTCATTAAGTAATATAGTGAGAAATAGGTTATAAAAGGGCATTAATGAGACCAGCAGGCATTGACGACGTCCGCATAGCTTTCCGTAGAAATTTATGTGGTACGTAGCGTATGATTTTGAGCGTGTGGGCAAGTCAATTACTGTACGCATGTCCTTCTTAAACGAGAATGTGCATCATTAAAGGTCCTCTTAATCATTTAGCTCACCAACAATAATGGAATCCCTTAGCTATATTAAACATTTCTCATATTGCGCTGGTCGTTAGCATCACCATTATTAATGTGCATAGCGTGAAGAGAAAGTGACGTTGTATGGAGGATGGAATCAAAAGAGTCCCAATGTCTCGTATCTTCCCTGAAGGCTGGATACTAACTCACTGGCCCCGAAATCTGATATTTATACCTATTTAAATTTTAACGTTCAGTTTTATACGTGGGTGATTCTTACTCCAAAATCTGTGGTAGTAGCTGCACCACTTGTTTAATAAAAAGATGGTCCGTTTGAATGCAGTAGCGAAAATGACCTGGTCTTGTAGCCCTAAAATTGTAGCGGTTTAGTTTAGCGTTGATAATTACTCCTAAAAGTCGACATTTTTGTCGGGTATTGGTAAGCGATGTGCAATTATTTCGTATGCAAAATAAAATAAAAAAGAAACGCGAATGTTTATAATTAAAGAAAATCACCACGACGGTGTAGAGAAATGCGTTTAGCCAAACAAATCAAAACAAGTGGAGCATTTTACAAGTGTGACGTCTCTGACCGTCCAACACATCACATATGCTACAACAGGATCGTAACGAACAGCGGAAGAAATTCTTTCTGACAGGAAAAAGAAGCTCGTGGACCACTTTAAAGGTGATCAGAGGAGCATAACAAACGGTCTTGGAAAACAGAGCCAAGGCTTGAAATTTGCCTTCCTTGAAGAAAAGAAAAAGTATAGTTTGCAGTAACTTGATCAGAATACATTTTGCTAGTTAACCGATGTAAAACTTGTCATCGTTGTAAACAAATCTAAACTGGGTTGCTTTCGCTTGTGCTGCAATAAAAAACAGTTTACAGATGCTTGTTGATCCATCCTTGCAGTCTAATTCTAAACATCTCAGATCATTAACGAAACGTGGTCATAAAATTCCGTACTTTAGCAACGTGAATGTTTGCTATAAGCAAACGCCAATAGAAAGTAACGCATTCCTTTTTATTGCTAATTCTAACATATTTCTTTACTTCGGTGATTTCGTGAAATTTCAATTTGTAAGCTAATACTTAACTTGAAATCACTCCAATAATAACAGGTAATCTTTATTAAAAACACTTTTTTTCTTTGCAACTTATTTTATAAAAAAAACTTATGTGTTTGGAATTCTTATGCAGATGATTTTTTATTGGCATTTTCACATTGGATTTTGTACGTTAAGCTAAGTAAATAATTCGTGGATTAAGCAATATCCATATTAAATAAATTCGGATTACCACCGTTGGGAACATCCCAAATGGCAGCTGCCTTTGCATATGGAATACCCATTTTCAAAGTGAAGTAATAAAGAATTTCTAACACTACGCATGTCCCTAGGATTACGTTAATGGTCCCACTCGTAATGGTTCATGAGCAAATGCAATATGGGTTACATGTCGCGTCGGTTACCCCCCAAAAGTCCCCGCAGTCGATCATTCTTACGGTCATAAACAGCTACCAGCGTGAATGAGTTTGGGCACGTAGGGTAAGAAGCGAAAGGGGGACATTTGGGCGTGGTCTTACCGCTATTTGCCCTTTAACTTCCTACGTATTTACCTAAAGAGAAGCCTTGGTAGTAAGAGTAGCTGGTACTATTAGCTTGAAGGACATTAGACGTGTAATGAGGGGCGTGTGCCTCCAACGGCATCACAAGTCGCAACATTAAAAATGTATTTTCTTGTCTATTTCTTAACATAATTTATTTTGTAATGTTTGTGTAATAGTCAAACACGTATGTCCTGCAGACGGTACCTGAGCCAAAAGTAATATTACGTTTTGGGTCACTGCCTACTGAAATCTAGTCCAATAATAGCTTGTTTTTCGGTACGTGGGCAGAAAGCTTTTGACTTCGAGTCGAACGGGCGCCAAAACACAACGCGAAAAAGTGTATGTCAGTCTATAAAGTCGGATCCAATTTTAACACTTTGAATGTATTCGATGCAGGGTGCTTCCCTCGTTGTTTTTTTCCCCAAGTATCTTTTTTCTTAAGGTGGCTTTAATCTGAGCATGTCGCTATTAATAGGAACGGGTACATTTGGACGTGTCGTGTTGTGCCGGGAACGAGTCACGAAGGAATATTGGGCCCTGAAGATCCTAGCGATCGCCGACGTGATTCGACTTAAGCAGGTGCAGCACGTGCACAACGAAAAACAGATCTTGCAACATGTCACTCACCCATTCATCGTCAATATGTAAGTCGGCACGGTTTCAAAAAGGCGCTTTTACGACGATTCCTCTTAAAAATCTTTCACTTTACATATATAACCCTTCTCTTTTCCTTTCCTCTTGTTGGCGAAAATTTTGGCTCGGACACAGGACGTGGACACATCACGACAACGCGTTTTTGTACATGCTCTTCGACTACGTATGCGGGGGAGAACTCTTTTCGTATTTGCGAAACGCGGGACGCTTCAGCAGTTCAACAGGTAATAAATGTGATTAAGCTACGTGGTAAATTCTAAATAACCTGGAAAAAAGTTCATTACCACTCAACGTGGAAGTAGAAAGGGAGAGTTTTGCAAATTATCCCTCTTTTGGAAGCCCATTCTTAGTTTTCTCATGAAGTCGCCATTCCCACTTCCTGAAACAAATACCGTTGTAACGCTTCTGAACATTCAGCAACTCCCAAAGAGTGTCGCAACTTTGCTATCCAGAAGTCTTGAAACAGAAAACTGGTACAAAAAAGCAAAGTTAACAAAAATCCAAAAACTGCTCCAAAATCCTTGGTTTCGACACGGTGCGTATTTGCGTAACGAAAACCTTATAATGGATAGTTCCTTATAGCACGGCTCTCTAGAGCGAAACTCTATTGTAACGATTGATTGCGTACCTAAGATACGATCAGTGTTAATTGTTTCTGGAATATCACTTTTCCTAACACTTGTTAAGTGCTGTGTTAGGTTGGTGTACCTTCCTGCCAAATGACGTTTTTTACTTTTTGTAGGGAATTTCTATGCCTCGGAAATCATTTCAGCGTTAGATTATCTCCACAGCCAATGCGTGGTTTACCGGGACCTGAAGCCGGAAAATCTTTTATTAGACCGTGACGGGCATCTGAAAATCACAGACTTTGGTTTCGCTAAAAAACTGACGGACAGGTGAAGAGTTTTTTTTGCTAGTGTGTGGTTCTTAATTTAATTTTCGGTATTACTAGAACGTGGACCTTATGCGGGACTCCGGAGTATTTAGCTCCTGAAATAATCCAATCGAAAGGTCACAATAAAGCCGTAGATTGGTGGGCTTTAGGTAAAAACCTAGTTCAGCGAGTGTAACGCTAATGCAATTTTTGATGAAGGAATTCTCATATACGAAATGCTGGCTGGCTATCCGCCGTTCTTTGACGATAACCCGTTTGGAATTTACGAGAAGATCCTTGCAGGGAAAATTGATTGGCCTCGTCATATGGATCCCGTAGCCAAAGATTTGGTTAAAAAACTACTCGTACAGGACAGAACTAAGCGCTTAGGGAATATGAAGGTGAGACAACTCCGTTTCAAAAATATATTTTTCTTTCCTGTTCGGGCGAATGTAGTCAAATTTTACGTTACATCCATGTACGTATGACATCTTCATTTCTGGCTGCTGTTATTTACTACAATACGGATTGTAATAAATGCAAGTTTTGACGAAAATTCTTTTCAGAACGGAGCTGAAGATGTAAAGCGACATCGTTGGTTTAAAGGCATCGACTGGGAAGACGTTTACTACCGTAAATTGAAACCTCCCATTGTCCCTAAAGTTAGTTATAATGGCGACACTTGTAATTTCGATGATTATCCGGAAAATGATTGGAAACGTGCACCTCCTGTGAGCGAAAAGGATTACAAACTTTTCGAAGATTTCTGACTAACCAAAAAATTCAACCTTTGTAAGATCACTTTGAATCCGTTTAATTATATATTAGTTCATTTTTATTATCGATTATTTTTTTTCCTGTTCAGATGAAGAAAAACTGCCTAAAGTATTCAAAGTCGCGTTTCGGATGAAAGGGAGAGAAGAAAATTTTAGCTTTAAAATGTTCCGACACTTCGCGCTGGGAGATCGAGTTTTCCGACGTAAAAAAAAAAACAAAGAAATTGGTCATGGCTGGGAGTTATTGCAATGTTCCTGTGAATGCTTTATTGTGAAAGCAATGAATTCTAAAGAGAATGCATGATGAAATGCTGGTGTTCGTTCGAAGTGTTGGAAAAAAGTGACCATGTAAAAACTGTTAAGGGCGTACTTTGTGCTGTTTTGGCACCCCTACGGCGATAAGCCTTTTTGGGTTAATGCCCATGGTTTTACGTTAAAACAACGAAGTTCCATAGCCTTTGCCAATATTTCAAACAAAAGAACAACGAAGCAAACCTGAACGGGACGTTCAAAGCATCCGTCCAGCTCAGTTTTCGATCTGCAACAGTTTTGTTACATTTTTCCTCGTCAATTATGGAGAGATTGTTCTTCCTTTGTGCGCAATTTAACGTTAAGTAAAATTTATGAAAGTCCAGTTCTGTGAAACACATCACTAGGGTTTTGAAGCTATCCCACTACGTCTGATAAATTGCAGCGAAAAGCAACGCAACCCAAGTTCCCTCGCGCCTCACTCAATATCGACTGGCAATATTACGGTAACTAATGTAGACAGACAGCGGATATATTGAAACATTTCAGGCCAGGTCGAGCTTTTTTTCAAGTATGGAATGCTATTTTGTCAGTGCAACGAAAACGTCTTGTACATAAATCTATCTGTAAATTGCCTGTAGATGTACCGATCCTCTATAAAAGATTCAGCTTACGAATTTGCTGTGTTTTTAATATTCGAGATTGGCTCTATTTCATTAACATAGCAACGAACTGTAGAAAATAGCAGCGCTTTTATGTGTTACAAATGCATCGTTTCGAACGAACTTTACCACGCTAAACGAACAAACTCTTCCTTCCAATCTGCTCTCATTTGGGTCTCTTTAGTAAGATAGGTAGAACTGTGGACGCTTCACCCTTTACAAAGGAATATTTCCGTGTTTCTTATACGGATTCGTCAAACGTTTTTCGGATAACAGACTCAAATCTTCACAGATCCTCCTTCGCGTTGTGCGGGGCTCAATAATGTCGTCCACGAAGCCTTAAACAAATGCACAAGTTAGTTGAAAGCAAACACAGCGCATTAAAAAACTGCGGCAAACGTCAAACGCTCAATGAAAAAAATAAAAATAAACATAGAAAAAAGAATACCCTAAAATATTGGCAGTGAAATCATCAAGCGCACATGCACTTGCAGAAGTAACTCGTAAAGCATACGAAAATAAACATAAAAAGTCAATACTGAAATGATGAGAGTAGAGTAACTTTTTCATGCAAAACATATACATAATATCTATACCTCGGATGGCTGCGGGGAAAGGATTGCCAAATTTCTTGATGTACTCTTCTTCATATTGCTCAACATTGGGCCGGCCGCGATATAAAATAGAAACAGCTCCCTTGGCACCCATAACAGCAATTTCAGACGTGGGCCAGGCGTAATTCTTGTCGCCTCGCAAATGTTTGGATGACATGACGTCATACGCACCACCGTATGCCTGCACCCGTGTTGCAAGAAATACGACATTAGCTTTCTGACTAATTAGGCGACATTCAAGTTAATTAAACCTTGCGGGTAATGACGGTAATCTTCGGGACAGTGGCTTCAGCAAACGCGTACAACAGTTTGGCCCCATGCCTGATAATGCCGCCGTACTCCTGACTCGTACCAGGCAAGAAGCCAGGCACGTCCACGAAAGTAATAATGGGGATACTGAAAGCGTCGCAAAATCGCACAAAACGAGCACCCTTCACGGACGCATCGATATCCAGACATCCTTTGAATAAATAAAACACAATTTAGAAAAAATTTAGACCTCATGATCTCAAGGTAAATACAAATCTGCACACGACGTATGATTTTTTTTTCTGAAAATTTACCGGCAGCTACTTTCGGTTGGTTGGCAACGATTCCCACGGTCCGTCCGTTCATCCTTGCGAAACCAATAATAATATTTTTCGCATAAGCGGGCATAATTTCGAAGAAATCGCGTTCGTCCACAGTGTTTAGAATCACGTCCAACATATCGTATGCAGCGGTTGATTCTAACGGTACGACGGTGTCCAAGCCAGGAACATCGCGATCCCTTAAGAAAAAAACGGAAGGAAACGAAAAAGGAAATATTCATTACTATCAATGGAAAATCGCAGAACACAGAAAAACTGATTTCTCAAAGGTTAATGAAGACGAAGGCCGGTTTTAAAACTTAAAAACGAAGCAGTTTTAGTATATTTTTTGTAGACGCGTTATTTTACCAAGGATCGTCTGGCACGCGAATGGGAGCAGGATGTTTATTAGATCGCGGCAAAAAGCTCATCAAATTTCTGAGCTGTAGCAAAGCTTCGACGTCGTTTTCAAACGCTCGATGAGCTACACCTGAAACGGTCGTATGCGTCTTAGCTCCGCCTAACTCTTCAAACGTGACATCCTCATTGGTAACGGACTAATCAAAAGAATTCATAATTTAAAATGGGCTCGGATTTGTAGACACGTCTGGGGTAACATACTTTGACAACATCTGGGCCTGTGATGAAGAGATAGGACGTATCTTTGACCATGAAGGTAAAATCGGTTAAAGCAGGGGAGTAAACAGCACCTCCCGCGCAAGGGCCCATAATCATGGAAATCTACATAGAATTCTTCAATTACACTTCTTTCTAGATGGTTACTTCTATCTCAATATGCAATAATTATCCTACCGCGACTCTAATAATATCATTAAGTGTATTATTGTATGCGAATTACAGCGTAATTTATTGCAGAATCTATTAGTTTTGTCTTTCCGTCATACTTTTTTAATTTTATTTATTTATTTTTTCCTTCACTCTTTATTATTTTGCTCTTATTAGTTTCATATCTTACTTGAGGAACGACTCCTGAGGCTAAAACGTTACGTTGGAAGATATCGGCATAGCCAGCAAGGGATTCGACTCCTTCTTGGATACGAGCACCACCAGAATCATTTAATCCGATTACTGGTGCCCCGACCATCATAGCTTGATCCATGATCTAAAAATACACGAAGTTACCTTAAGTACATTTATAATGGAAGAAACCCAAATCATTACTTTGCAGATCTTTTTGGCGTGGACGGATGACAAACTGCCACCGAAAACAGTAAAATCTTGGCTGAAAATATACGCTAGGCGACCTGAGATCATTCCATGTCCAGTAACTACCGAGTCTCCTGGATACTACATTAAAGGATAATTAGTATAACGACATAAATATAAAATGACTATACCATAGATATATTGCAAGCTCTAAGAAGAAAATGCAAATAATAAACAGTAAAACAATTACGTAAAAACACCGAAAAAAAGTAAAGTGTCGAAATTACAAAGGCGAGCTTAGGTACAATGACTTACTTTTTCAGAGGCCATGCCAAAATCACTGCAGGTATGTTCCGCAAACATGTCATATTCAACGAAAGTGTTATCATCGCAAAGTAAGTCAATTCGCTCCCTTGCAGTTAATTTCCCCTTCGAGACAAGATTAGTTACCGCCATAGGATTTCACATATCTATCGACTGTGTACTTTTTTATGCTGACCCGCAATACGCTTCACCCCACCACCCTCCTGAGCCTGTTGTCGTCTTTCACGAATCTCATCCCGCACGCGTAAGGTGTTCTCCGCGGATGAAGTGTTGGAATTGAATCTTCTCTGCAAAGCAGCAGGTAAATAGCACACTCGCGTCGCGTTTTGAAGCCTGACAGCTGAAACGAGCACTGATCTTCCCTTCAACATTTTCTACTGGGAAAATAAAGAATTCTGTAAGTCGTCAAGACATTCAAAATGTTCAATTTTCATCCTAACTTACAATGAAAACAATTCAATATTTTGCTTACGACGGAACTGAGCCGTATTCACAAACGGTCTCGTAAATGTTATGCTTGCAAAGGAGCCCGCGCAGTTCGTTTTTGGACCCAACCGTACAATTTGATCTAACCGTACCTTTTAAGACACCTCTTGGCTACATTTGAGCATCCTAGACTAGAACTCTGGAAAAATGGATTTAAAAGTAAAGCTTTCTTCAAGGAAATTATGCGTTTTTACTTATTTTATTATCGTCGCAAATTTTTTAAGGCACCCTACCACTAGGAGGAGATTTCCCCAACATGCGAAACAGTCGTACGCCGAAATGTACTTCCGAACACTAATTTACTTTCGTAAAGTCACCTTATCCGAGAGAGTTGTCGGAGGTATTCTACTTCTTTCTTTTGCGTAAATCTCCGTTAGAAGCTCATGTAACTGACACAATTGACCGACCCTACAAATTCGGAGGAAAAACTGTGGTCATATATAAGGTGATGGAAAAATTCAGATAGACACACGTCAAGTGTCTCTGAGCAGTGAAACTCAAGCGTCGCTGCTCAGGTTGCTGTTAAACATTGTTAAATTCTATTAACAAATAGTTGTGTTAAGAATAAATAAAACGTGAAAATATCGTAACGTGTTCTAAATAAGTTAAAATCGAAATTGTACGATACTTGTTCAAAACCCGTGGCTAAGTATTACGCACATAGTTTTTGGTGCATCGACCGGGAAACC
This sequence comes from Triops longicaudatus, assembly GCA_022885665.1. Lineage (NCBI taxonomy): Eukaryota > Metazoa > Arthropoda > Branchiopoda > Notostraca > Triopsidae > Triops > Triops longicaudatus. The sequence goes on along the minus strand of JAGQDJ010000031.1, from coordinate 32,184 downwards.
TAACAAATGCTTTCCCGTAAGTAACGTTCAATCTTATACTTCGATAATTAAACAAATCAAGATCGCCAACTTAAGCTCCAAACTAAACCAAAGCTCAAACTTCGTGAATCTAAACCTCTCGTTAAAAAAAAGCTGAAATTACGAATTTGAAGTTCCTAAAAAAAATCGGTAAAATAAAATGTACAACGACTCTGAATCCGAATCCGAAAATTTAATAGTTGAAGAAGACGACCCGAAAACGTTGTTACGGCTTCGAAAATTATTCAAAAGAGACATTCTGCGTCTTAACCAAGAAATCAAGAAACACGTAGATGATCGTGAAAGTCGTAGTGTTCTTCTAGTCCTGAGAAGACAACTGCAATCAAAATCGGCTGATTGCCAACGAATTAATGAAAAATTTGCATCAACGGCAAACTTAGACGCCCAACAAGCAGAGGCCGTTGTAGCCTATTACGTAACTGTGGAGAAGGCCGTTCAATCGTGTCTTACGAAGATCGACGACTACCTGCAAGAACGCCAAGCTGATCCTCCGTCTCCTGCAGCTGTAACGAATCTTCAAAGGAAATCTCCAGAACAAGTCATGTCGGTACTAAGTTTCCACGACGAAGCTTATGAGAATCCCTCCGGATACGCTTCTGGAAATGCCCCAGTCAAACTACGTCCTCTTAAACAAACCACAGACCAATCCATTGAAAATTTCTGCAACCAGAAGATGCAAGATATAGAGAAGAACTTGCTAGCACGTATTGAGAGTCTGCTTTCAAACCGACCACAACACCCAAACCAAGCAGACAGAGAAGAAACTCGCGACCATGTTCCTGTTTCACGACAACGCAGGCATTCAACGTCTTCTTACGCCAGCAGAGCCAGTGAAAGAAACGTCGAACGAAACTACCAAGACTCTTGGATCTTCGAACAAAACTCCGTCGGCTGCGCTCATGGTGGCTACTCCTGCGCTGGACACCTGTCAAAGATTGAAATAAAACCATTTTCGGGAGATCCAAGGGATTGGCCCTTGTTTATCGCAAATTTCAAAAGTATGGTCCACGATGTTCTGCCGACAGATGATCAACGCATCGCGTATTTGAGGGAACTACTAGCTTCTCACGTCCGCAAGAGCATAGCCCAATCCTTAACGAAACCGTCGCTCTATCGAAAAGCTCTTCAAGACCTTCGGCGACGTTACGGTCATCCTCAACTTATTTGTGGAAAATATGTAAGGACTTTACTGGCATTACCTCACGTGCAATCCAGTGATTTCCAATCGCTGAAAACGTTCTTTAACGAATTACACGGTGCAATTTCGATGTTGGATGACGAAGGGTATACGGAAGATGTGGATTCGTCCGCAACGCTCGAACGAATCCTAATGAAATTACCAAATGATTTGAGAAGCAAATGGGGAATGAATGTTTTGCGTATGCAACCCCGTAAGCCTGGCCTTCGCGATCTCGACGAAAGGTTAGAAGACATTTTTATGGGAGTTAAGATTTGCCCCCCATTTCGAAGCCTCACCGATAAAAGTCACAACGAGACACCATAAAACATGCCGAAAACAAAAAGGTTCGTAGTGCCGATAGAGTGTTAGTGTTATCCACGTCCATCGCTACTTCTTCAGTCGTGATCTGCTCATTCTGCATAGAGTCGCACAAGAATTCGTTATGCCCTAAGTTTCGAAATATGGATGTAAATCAAAGAATCGATTTGGTAAAAAACAAAAAATGTTGTCTTCGATGTTTAGGAGCAAATCACCTGAGCAGAGATCGCAAATCTACCAAGTTCTGCAATCAGCAGGGCTGCAAAAGTCGACATAACCCACTGCTTCACGGCGATCCACGTGTTTACGACCAAAACTCGGCTTCTGGTTCTACGAGCGAAACTAATATTTCGAGCGCCATAACACCCCACGTAGGGCACATCTCGCGAAACAACGAAGAGAATTCTTCTTGCTGTTGTCCCAGTTACACTTGTTAACGGCGACAAATCCCTGCCGACTTATGCCTTACTGGACTCAGGAAGCCAATCGACGTTGATTAAAAGTGAAGCTGCCAGTATGCTCGGTTTTCAGGGCGAAGAGCGAAGAATCCGACCCCGCACGTTCCATAGAAATGACCCTGTCTTCAGTGCTCGCCTGGTTAAGCTGTCGATCCGTTCAAGAGATCAAAGCGTTAGCTTCGACAACGTTAAAGCCGTCAGTGTTCCAGTCATGGAAGGCCCTCGCGACAAAATATATTGGCCAAAAGAGAAGTTCCAATGGCCGCATATTGCCGATTTAGACATCCCGCCTCTCGATGCCAGCAAGATCATGGTTTTAATCGGGAGAAACGTAGGCCTTCAAGTTGGCCCACGAAGTTTTTGAATACAGAAAACCTCCAACAGGGTCACAAGGCCCTAACGCGATTTTAACGCCATTCGGATGGTGCGTTGTTGGTGACTATCCAACAAAAGCTAATAGTAGTAAAAATGAATTATCAGTTTTTCACATTCATTTAAATTATGATGATGATCAATCTATCCACGATTCCCTTCCGCGCTTTTGGGAAATTGAGTCTTCTGGAACAGTCAAACATTCGCTTCTTCACGTTCAAGAAGAAAAGGCAATGAAAATACTGGAAGAAACGACCAAGAATAATGAGAACCGATACGAAGTTGGACTTTTGTGGAAGAATCATCCCCCGACTCTACCGAACAATTACGATTACGCCTTAAAACGTTTTTCTTTGCTTGAGAAACGCCTCGTCCGTGATGCCGACCTTTGCCAACAATATGAGAGGATGATTAACGAATACATAGAAGCTGGTTACGCCGAAAAACTTGAATGTCATCGTGAATATTCGGGTAAAACTTGGTATCTTCATGCGGTTGTTAATCCCCACAAACCCGGAATAGTACGCGTTGTGTTTGATGCCTCAGCAAAATTTCAAGGGACTTGCCTGAATGACTTTTTACTTAAAGGCCCAGACTTTCTCAGTAATTTGCTTAAACCGTTCCTGTTGTTTCGTTCACGACCGATTGCAGTGTCAGCAGACATTGCGAAAATGTATCATCAGGTGCGTGTACCAGACAACGACAAATCCGCACTCCGGTTCATCTGGAAAAAACCTGGTTCTCAATCACCACACGAAGTATTCCAAATGCGCAATAGTCTTTAGTGCAATATCAAGCCCAGCAACTTGCATGTATACACTCCAGCGTACTGCGTTGGATAATAGCAAGCAATACCCGAGAACTTCCGAAAATGTCTTCAACAATTTCTACGTTGATAACTATCTCGATTCGTTTGATACGACGGCTGAAGCTATCAATGCTTCTCAAGAACTGACTCAACTGCTATCTTGCGGAGAATTTGCGCTAACAAAATGAACAACGAATTCTCGTGAAGTCTTTAAGTCCATTGAAACCTCCGACTGGGTTAATCCCAACTTAAATATAGATATGGACAACTTACCCACAGAGCGAACTCTCGGAATTTTTTGGAACTGTGAAAGCGACGACTTTGTCTTCAATGTAAGTCCATTAAAACCAGTTAAGACCAAACGAGAAGTTTTAAGTCAAGTCTCCAGTATCTACGATCCCTTCGGATTTCTTGCACCATTTTGTCTTCTCGCCAAGATCCTTGTGCAATCTTTCTGGCGACACGTCACGAACTGGGATGATGTCCTACCGTCACGACTTTTGGACGAATGGGAAAATTGGTGTAAATCTTTGCCATCGCTAAATCAAATAAAAATCCCCCGCTGTCTACTCGTCCTGATAAAATTGTATCAACGCAACTGCATGTGTTTACCGACGCTTCCGAAGTTGGTTACGGTGCTGTGGCTTACGTTCGTTCGACATACACCGAAGGAGACCACGAAATCCGTTTCGCCACAAGCAAGACCCGCGTGGCACCGATCAAATATGTGACAATTCCTCGGTTGGAGCTTTGCGGAGCCGTCCTTGGAGTGAGACTCGCCAATATAGTTTGTACTGCCATAGGATTCGACATAAAGAAAGTTGTCTTCTGGACGGATTCGAAAACAACATTGCAATGGACCTGCAGCCAGAATCGCAAATTCAAAGCTTTTGTCGGAAATCGTGTTGGAGAAATACTAGAGTCAACGAGTGCCTGTCAGTAGAGGCACATACCTGGAGCCTGCAATCCAGCCGATGTCTGCAGTCGATGTACGACAGCCTGCTCTCCAGACTTTCACGCCTGGCTCGCCGGACCAAATTTCTTGTTGACGAATGAAAAAGAATGGCCACCTAATTTGGATCTTACAGAGCCTGACGATGACGAGGTCAATGTTAACCCTTGGGTAGGAGCTGTTCAAAACTACGACCAAAACGTAATTAACACCGTGCTCGAGCGACATTCTAATCTGACCAAAGCACTCAGTTATCGCATTCGTACTACGATGTGTTGAATGTGTCAAAAGAGCATCGAAAACGCAAAACGCTGACCGTCTGTCATTTTCGAAATTTTTGACGGCAAAAGAAATTAAGAAAGCTCTTCCCATGTGTATAAAAGTTGTAGAAGAAGAAAATTTCCAGAAAGACATAGTTACTATCAAGGCAACCGGCTCTACTTTTCAAGAGTCAAAAATTTTGAAGTTGAACCCGTTTTCGGACGCTGCGCAAGTTTTACGGGTTGGAGGAAGGTTACGCAACAGCACGCTAGATGATGATGCAAAACATCCTATTCTTCTACCTCGTAACCACCGTATATCGGAACTCCTCGTTCAAAAAATGCATGAAGCCTTAGCCCTTGGTTCAACTGAGCGAACGTTGTGCGAAATGCGAAATCAGTATTGGATCATCAAAGGACGTCAAACGATCAAGAATATCATGGCACATTGCGCTTTCTGCAAGAGACGAAAAATTCACCCATTGCCTCCGTGGGAACGCCTGGTTAAATCTGCGAAATCTGCTCTTCAAGTTGTATTAAGGGGTCAACGATGTAACGAAGAAATTCTACGCACTGTTTTTACAGAAGTTGGATCGCTCCTCAACGGTAGACCGCTTACACATTTGAGTATGGATCCAGATGACCCCGAACCGCTCACGCCTAATCATTTTTTGGTTGGAGATTCCAAGCCTAACATTCCCCCCGATGTTGTTGTGGATAAAGAAGTTCTCTCCCGTAGAAGATGGCGTGCAGCCCAAGCCATTACCAATAAATTTTGGCGTCGATGGTTAAAGGAGTACATTTCCCAACTTAACGTTAGGAAGAAGTGGACGGAAAAACGAGAAAACGTTAAGATAGGAGATGTGGTTCTTGTAGTAGACGTCAATACGCCGCGTGTTCACTGGCCCATCGGAAGAATTTTGCGAGTATTCCCCGGTAAAGATGGAATCGTTAGGACCGCTGAGGTTAAGACTGAAAATGGAGTTTATGTTCGTCCGGTAACAAAACTGTGTGTTTTCGAATCGAAGTAGATTTAGCCATCCTTTTGTTTTTAATTTTGATTAAAAACGGGGGCCGGAAACAAAAATCTATGTGCGCAATACTTGGCCACGGGTTTTGAACAAGTATCGTACAATTTCGATTTTAACTTATTTAGAACACGTTACGATATTTTCACGTTTTATTTACTCTTAACACAACTATTTGTTAATCGAATTTAACAATGTTTAACAGCCATCTGAGCAGCGACGCTTGAGTCTCACTGCTCAGAGACACTTGACGTGTGTCTATCTGAATTTTTCCATCACCTTATATATGACCACATAAGGTACAAGGGTGAAGGAAAAAACAATAAAAAAGGTCAGAACAATAAAGTACTTCCTAAAACATCCAAGGTCAAGGCAAAAGCTTAAGTAAGGTCACTTCTAAAGGACAAGGTTAACATGCAAGGTATTTAAAGAATGCGGAACATTACGAAACGGTACGGAACAAAAACTGTAAATGTAATCTATTGTACAATTTTTCGGGATTTAATTGTGATTAAACTGCGGTGTACAAAAATTATTCACACTATAGAATTTCAGGCATATTACTTATACAATCTGAGTGAAAACAGCTTCCGAAGCTATCGGTAATATTCTCATATTTAATTTTTCCTGGGCCTCTAACACTTTTCAAAAAGTCATCTAAATGTGAACTACCTTGAAAAATAATTAATTCCACCCCTGAAAGAGACTTGAAAACGGAAAGAAATGTAGAAAAATGTTACAGGTGTATTATCATAGGGTAATTAATAAATAAACAAATACTTATAGGAGAACAGTCAGTATACTTACGACTTAAAAAAGCTGTTCAATAAGTACGTATATAAAAGTCTCAGTCGTGCCATCAATCTACATATCGATCACAGCAAAAATTTTCCCAAACTTAACGTGTGCGCTCAAAAAACTTAGAAGAACAGCTATTTTAGGTATAATTGCGAATACTATATGGATCAAACAAAGCTAGAAGTTCTCTAGCCCATTTTTGCACCATTTCTCATATCTACACTTTTGCCTTTAAACACAACGTCACGTTAACAGAAATACTTTTATTTCGGTACCATTCAAAATTACAAACACACATTACAGGCCACGGTAGAGCCAAAATAACTTTCCATAAGATCCCAGAGATGCCAATACCAACTGTCTAAGTACACTAATTTTAAATCAATAGAAAAGTCCTCAGATTTTCCAAAATAGGAATAATATTAAAGAAAAGAGTTTGATGTGATCGGAGAAGCTTTTCTAGGCTCCGTCATGGCTCGGAAGATTGTAGGAAAGGATATCAATACAAGTTGGCTGGGGATTCGTACAAAGGGTCCAAACCTCGCATTTTGTTTATCGGTGGTACGTTTTTCGTCCCTTGAAGTTCCGAGTAGGATGTGGATCGCTTTACTGGAGATCCTCTAGAAGAAATGGATAATCTGGAGGAATCAGAACCAACAGGTGGACTGGTCTCAACAGCCCCATCATTGAATTCTGCTGAACGCGCAAAGTACACGTCTTCGAATACTACGGAACGTTTCCGCTGTAAAGTACGCTGACGGTTCGATTGCTGTATAGTACCCAAAGCATCGACGTCGGATCCTATGGACATGCTCCCTAAAAGTACGGAAACACGCAAAACGATGTAATGTGTGCTTCTAGTGGTTAATTTATTCGTGTAGCAGGGCTGCCTGGAATTTTTTTTTCTAGAAAGCAAATCACGATAGCTCACCCGAAATAGAACGCAAAACAACTTTGCGGTCGCTAAAATCGCTACTCCGAACATTGCCACTTGAGCCCGTAAATTGCGTTTCCTGAGAAGACGCCGATCCGCGAGCTTTTGCCAAAAACGGCAACGGTGGGACTAATTCGCTGTGATCTCGTGCGTCATCTCGACGACTTATGCGTGGTTTACTTTTCGACGAGCTTTGGAATTCTCCGGCCTAAAGAAAAACCAGTCATCTTATCACAGTTACGTTACAACGCATTTTATCTGTTACATTTTTCAGAGTAAGAGATGCTTGTGATGTTTTTGCCGTTGCACGATTATACGCTAGGCGGACTTTGTCATTCAGAACGCAGTGGAAAAAGAAAATAAAGCAGCCCTAAAAATAGACATTAATACCACATTAAAACATTCTCTAGATTTAGTTACTTGTAGTCCATTTACGATTGTAAAGATATATGCGAAAAGATCCGTATCAACCATGAGTAAGTACCCGCTCAGCCATCCAATTCCCAATAACGTAGCTAGTGACAGCGATCCTTTAATCCAACCCCTGAATTTTAGATTTGCAAAAATAAAAAAAAAATATAAAGAAATTTATAGGCGCCTATTATGGTACCTCAGCTTGTTTCTAACGGATTTCATTCTGTTAATCTGCAGAAACGATGCGGACCGCAAGGCAAAGACCAAGAAGGTCGCATTAACCTTTGATAAAAATAAACAAAAATAAACACATAAAGAATAAACACTTGTAAATCGCGGAAGTAGTCAATTTTGAAAGTGGAGTTAATTACTTACAACTAGAAATGCAGCAACGGGTCCCGAAAATGCCCAAGTGTAATCCCCCGGTCGCAACCAGCACCTTTCGGGATAGCGAAATAATTAAAAAAATTAGCATTATCCAACGAAAATCACTTCAAGACAGTGTTTTCTTACATCTCGCCCGGATTGTACGCATCAAGCACACCGTTGGGCGCAGTCAGTAAAGCTATGGTTATGGTAACGGCGACAATTATGAACGGTAGCCCATAACCGAAAATGTAAAAATACGGTAGCAAATTTTGCGAGCCTTGGAATACAGCTACTACCAGCCGGTACAAGTAAATCCCTTCGATTGCCATCCAACCAAATGAAGAGAGCAAGACATAGTGCAAAATCACGCCCATTGTGGCACATACCGTCTAAAGGTATAAAACGCAATTATGTTAACCAAATCATGAGTATGTAAAAGAATGACAGCTTTACGTCAGGCAGATTGAAATACGTTTTGTCGAACACGGTTAGAACTAAAAGGTGGCTCAAGAAGAGGCAGAAGCAGAGATTTAATGTTACTGTTGTCCTGTCCGTTTTGGGTATCCTAAAATAAGTAATGGTTAATAAAATAGAAAAGAAGAAAGGAGACATAAAAAGAAGTTTGATATCTTTGGGTATATTAGTTCGCAACTTCGGAATTTCGAACGGAGAAAATTTACTTGAGAGCTCCATAGGCGACAAACGTAGCGATAAATCCCAATGCTGACAGCGAACTACATATTATTGTTGTTACTTCGAGCCCTAGACTTTGACCCTATAGCACGAAAAGAACTCGCTAAGTAATCGTTGCCTTGTGGGTTTGAAATTAGATGTAATAAATTATTTTTTTTTATAGAAGCTTACAATGTAATTATGGACGTCCATTAGGTCAGCAAAACTGGTTAGATGTTTGCAAGAACAAATCGTATGGGAGCTGTTCGTAGAAACAACACTACACCCCGTCTTATTCCATAAACTGTCCCTAAAAGTCGCAGTTTCGTAAGTGCACCTGTTTGTCACACTGAAAAATAATATTTCGTTAATAGATGTTACCCTCGACTTGGCTCAAAATATCCACAAATAGCCGCATGGAGTACAGCAGTGGGGCTTTCCCCTTCATGCAAATTTCTGCGTATATTTCGCGTATATGGATGCGCAGCTTTTAAAACATGTTTGAATACCAACAAAATGGATCCGTTACCGCGCGACCACTCTGTGCGGCCCGTTTTGTCTAAAGTTAAGCTCAGAATTGGGCTGTTGATACGCACGTGGCTAAAGTTCAACCTATTTTGACGAACGAGAAGGAATCGTTACATAACAGTAATAAAGCATTTCTTTTTCGTTGGCCATAACTCATTGTGTGATGCTGGGAAAATGTAATCGAGGTCTCCAATTAGTTGCAAAGCAACGGATTTAAGCTGGTTGGACGCCAAAGCTTCCTTTAAACTTGGATTGTCGACTTCGAGCCAAGAACCGTCTGGCTGAAGCGGAAATCGGAGACTAATATCATGACTAGATACATTCCAAACTCGTAAACCCATAACAATTCGATTGCGCATTTTATCTTGGTTGTAAAAGTCGTAGGCGTCCACTACAGTCGACATCAAATGGAATCCAACATTCTCCGAGACGTCTACGAGTTTCACACCCGATCTGGTACGCGAGTCCTACAACAATACAATTATTTAATATAGCCTATATGTCTCCTATTATTGCTTTTCATTCTACATCTTACCCAGAATTCCTGTTTATTAGGATTTTTGGTAGTTAGTTAACGAAAATGATACTGACCTGCTCTAGTTCTTGCCAAGGAATGTTTTGATCCAGCAAATTGTTCAACACATCTATGGATTGATCTGTTATACGGTCCTGGGCTAGAAAACGATCTTCGAAGGTTAGATTAATAGCTTGTTTAGCATGAAGATCCAAGGATCCTTCCACGGCATCGAGAATGGGTTCGATTTCGTGCCCAAAGTACGTCCCTTGGCTAGTAGAATTGCTAATGTGATTTAATATATTGGTTGCGTTATCTTCAGCTGATATCTGAACGAAAGTTAAAAGAGAAAAAAAAATGGTTTTATAGCGGTTCTGTCAATCTTTGTGAAACAAATACTTGATTGTTCACGTCGACAAGCCAGTAGGAGGTGCAATTGCTATAGTCGGGCCAGTCAGACTCGAAACGGCAAGACCAAGGATTGTTAGGCTCACCATAAGTACAATGCCATGTAGCTTGACCCTGAGCTTCGAATGGACATGCTTGGCTAATTAATTCCCCGTAATGACCCTTCCAGTATTTTCCATGAAGATCAATTGCCTCGCAAACGCAGTTCGGACCTAGAAACGAATTGCAACTGGAAAAAAGTTTCAAGTTTCAACTAAAGTCGTTTGGTACTTGGAGTGGGAATGGTCACTGGGAATGTGCTGGTCACGGTCGTAGTCGAAGACGTTGTGCTGACTACAGCAGGTGTATACTCGCAAATGAAGAAATCGGACGCAGAAGACTGTTTAAAAACCCATTCGTTATAGCCTAAAAATATGAATCAAACATTCCTCTGTGTTTAACAATCTATTTCGGCTTTTCAAGTAACCTATGGTGATGGAATCGTTCTTGATCAGGAAAAGGTAAGCTGGAGGTTCGTCGGATTCAAAATGATACTCGGTGTACGGTTCTAGTGGAAGGGGATTCCCATCCACACCCCAAAATCGCCAACCCATTTTATTTCCCGAAGGATAAACGTAATAGTAATAACCACTGGTTAGCAAAGCCGGGTTCCCAACCTCTCCTTTAAGTAAAACAGGGAACATTATTCACCTGAGCTAGGAAAACATCCTACGCAATACGAAAAACCTGTCTAAATTACCGGCAGGCTCGAGAAACGCTTTAGCTAGGAAATCTTGCTCTTCTTGGCTGTTTATTGCCACCAGGTGAGCGTTACGGAAGTTACTCACACAATCGCTTTCAGCAGAAATTTGATTATCTGTGCCTTGTGTGTTTATTTCTAAATTGAGAAGTTAATTTTTACAAGATTTGATTCAACGCAGCTCACAGTTTACAACTTACGACGCATGGCATAGCACTTTCCTTCGAAAAAACATTCGCCGTCTTCGCAGTTTCCTCGGTCACAAGGCTCGATAAGCATTGTTGAACTAATATCCACTCCGGTTACCGTCGATTCACTACAAAAATAATTCATAATGATCGCAGTTCCAAGTATCAGCCATATCGTAAAAGAGGCGTAAAACAAAACGTAAGAAATATGGAATTTGGGCCACGTGGCCGGCCAACCACAATTGACGAAATTGACGGTCCGTTTTGCGACAGACCCTGTACGTTCTAAAAATTAGTACAACTACGTTAAGAAATTGACTGCTCAAACATTTAATGAAGCCTATTTACCGAGACTTCAGACTACACTGATTCACAAGAAAAAGAAGCACAAATCGAATACATAAAAGCATGAATCATCATAACAGACTGAAACTTAAAGTGATTTTTATCCGTAGCCTGCATACCTGACTGTCGTAACTGTATTGCCACTGCTAGTGTTTTCGGTACTTTCCGAGCCGTCATCACGAGTGTCAGTTTGGGTGGTAGCGGAACTGCTCAGCGACACTGAGTCCGTTACGCTGTCGTTAGTAGTGTGCACCGTACTCACTGTCGTGCTATTTGTAGTTCCAGCAGTCGTTCCAACGGAGGTGGACGTCGTCGTAGTCGTAATAGTACAATCGCTTCTGTCTCCGAGCGCATAACCAAGATTAAAATCTTGGAAAGACACGCACTTGAGAGTACCAAGTTTAGCTGTGGTGCAGTAGATGGTCGACGCGCTGATACCGCCGCAGTAGTATTCCTTCTCGAATGGGCATTTGATTGAACAATGACTGGAAATTTTGTCCAATGATTCGTTACTGCATCGACAGTAAGGCTGCGTTTCTCCGGATGAGTCATAATAAAGTAAATACGCATACGATTGGTTACGAATATAACAGTAATTGATGCAGTCAGTCGGGTTCAGATCGGGGAAGAAGTCTCCGTAGCGGAAATTCGTAGGTTTAGCCGACAAGTCTTGTCCACAACCCGCGTACAGGCAGTCAACGACGTCTTGTTCGACTCGATGAAGGGAATCGTCGTTACGAACAGGCGGCAAGGTGTCACAATCTCTTTCGCTTTTAGTACAAAATAAGCTGCTACCGAAGTTGCCACCACAGAACCCAGCACCTTGCCAACAATACATGGCACAATAAGCGGGATCGACTGCAGTCATCTTAGAACTCCGTGTACCACAACAGCATTGACCTCCACGGAACACGGCAAACATGTACAACGGATTCTTGGAGCAACTGTCAACACAAGTTTGCGGATCATTTTGATCTTTCGGACAAAATACCCAGCCACTGCCAATATCCCAAGGATCGATACAGCCCAAATACGCGTCCTGTATAGAGATACCACTAGCCCCAACTAAGAAACAAAGGCCCCATAAGCCTAGAATCGGCATAAGAGACTTTAAGCCATGCCCCATTATTGGCGATCGAGTTACTGAAGTTGCTAAGTAGTCTCATGCCGAATCAACAAAACTTTCATTTGGACAATCATAGCCGTTATCTGCTCACAGAGCACTCCAGAACGGGAATATTGTAACTGGCGTTATCATCGGCGTTCGCTACGACAAAGCGAAACTTTATAATCTTTTAAACTAATTTAAGTTTGAACACGTTTTTAATGCACAAAGGAAGTAAAAGGTGAGTGAACGGCCAGTCTGAATCTTCGATTTGCCGGAACACTTGCAACTAAACCAGTTGAAAGAACACTGAATTAGGAAGTACTGGCCGTCTCTTTGTTTCACAAACCGTCAACGAAAAGTACGCGTTTCTAGGGAAAACACTAGCAAGACGATAACGTGGACCACTGACCCAAACATATGACACTTTTTCATTAAAACGCGGTCTGAGGAGACAAAATTGGTTGTGTATTTCAGAAACGCCAACCAAGCTAGGCAGTTTGTGCCATCGCAACTCTATCATATCATCCCCCCACCAACATTTCGGGGATGTTTTATCAGTTCACGTTATAAGATACACAAAAGAGCTGATAAGCCCCCTCTGAAAGGAAAGCGAGTGGGTTAAAGGTTTTTCATCAAATAAAAGACAAGTCCAAGGTGCGAATGCAATAAAGAGACATCTTCCTTTGCGCACCCCAGAGCGTATAGACCACCTGACTAGAGCTAAAGGGAGGGGAGGAACAAAAAATTCCATACAAGACTAGCAAGGAAAATTAAGTAGGGCACTAAAATACCTAAAAAAAATAGAAAAAAAAAAAAAATAAGATCGCCACGATTAAGAGAGCTGAGGAATGTTGAGACAAACACTCAATGGAGCGTTTAGTACCAAACCGGCGACTACCCTAAAATGGTTGAGGCCACTATTTATACCCGCACTAATACGAAAGAACTAATACGTAATCTCTTGTTAAAACGAGGAGGGATGTTTAAACCCGCATAAAAGGGAAATTTAGATTCCTGCTTAAACTAAGACTAATTTTCGCGGTTGAGTTTCGTCTTAATAGGACTATAGCCGGAATTTGCTTCGCTGCGCGTTCGCCGATGATAAACGCAAAAATCACGTTTTGATCCTTTCGGTTCTGACATCAAAGACAAGTCACCACCGACTAAGGCCGAATAAGTCGATAAGTTCACATCATCACCGAGTTCTTTCTTGACCTACAATTTTGCAAGTGTTTACAGAATAATAAAAAAATACAGTAAAAGGGTTTACTTTCGTGGGCGGAAATTGGGTCAAAAAGAAAGAGGAAACGGCACAATAAAATTTGCAGGCAAAAGGCACGAAGAAGCCCTGGTGGACTATGGCACAAAGACGATAATTGGGTCCGTAAAAGGGATCCGAAATGGCAGGACAAATCATGTTATTCAGATTTATGTAAGTTAACTGTAATTAAATGAAAAAATTTATAAAGAATTTTGGGCTCAAACTGAATTAATTTTCTTTTTTCTTACCATGCCTATGGACTGTAATCCGAGAAAATGATATAGCATCAAAATGCCAAACGAAAGAAAACTCCAGCTCAAATCACTGAGCTTCTCGATCGTATAAACACCTAAATTGGTCAACTAATTAGCAAAACACACAAAAATACTCTGAACGTCTAAATTTTAGTTGGAGTACATTTTTAGTGTTTGATTTGTTGTCAGAAAGTCAAAGGACGGCTTTGAAAATGAAAAAATAAATATTCAGTGGTATAATCTCTGCTACCGGGAAAAAAATAATGTAGAGCTTTCTGCGATTATACTCTACGATATAGCCTCTTCAAATGCATTCCAACTTTTTCGTGCTGAACCACGAGTAAAGAATTACATCTCTACGTCTTTATTGTTTACTGTTATTCTATATAAGCAAACGCAATCTCACTTTTCACTTGCAAATTCATTTACTATCGATATTATGGTTTACGGGAGATTTATTAAACGTCAAAAAAACTTACCTCCTAGCCTCAATAAGTAGTATGGGACTATGAGCATGGCGACATGCTGTATCCAGTAAATCTCTGTCTCAAACGGGAGCTAAAGAAAAACGGAAATTAGAAATACGTTTCTTATATGAAGTTGTTGAGAGGCAACAATATTTTCAGACAGATTTTTGAAGTTTGAACATTATATGCATATTTGTGTGCCTTATTTTTATTTGAAGAAAATCGTTTTTCTCAACGAAACGAAAAAATTTCGGGCGAATGCACTTTGTTGGTGACATACTCAACAATTAATATCGCACCTTTGTAAAATAAAGGGGGTACGCTTTTATTACATACCTCCCTGGTGTTGGTGACTGGGAAAAAGATAGCTAGGAAAGCTCCGTTCAAAAAATTAAGATGGATACGAAAAAGCCATGTGACCGTTTTGCTCGGAGGCGCAGCTAAGAGATACAGCTACGAGAAAAAAATATTAGTAAAAATACCTAAGCTTGCAGCAGTAGGGTGAATAAAATATCTTACTTGGATGGCAGTGGTAATGTGACACGGATTAAGTAAAAAGATCAGTGACTGGTTAGCGAATTTGAGGCCAATTTCGATGCCCCAGACTAGTGAAAGTAAAACTAGAAGAATGCGTTTGCCACCTCGGTCTTTACGCACGTAACTGTAATTAGATGGCACAGAAAGACGCCGATAGCTCCATATTATTGAGACAAGACTTATGAAAATAGCGAGTGTCGTTTCGTAAAAACGGCGCTCCAACGATAGGAAATTAACGCAGTCAGGACCGCCATTGCCCGCTAAATGGTAACTTATACCGCCATATAACCAGTTACTCGTCCGAGTTATTTCCTCCTCCGCAACACAGGTCATACTTAGGAACTATCTAGAAGAAAAAAAAATTAAATTTACAAGTTTTGGGGTACCTTTTATTTATTTAAAGTTTTACCAACGGTAATCCAGTGTTATGTCACGATCTATCCACTGGTATTGACATAACGAATCACGCGCGAGCAACAATAGATGTGACCATAGTAACAGGCTATTCGCAGTTCACTTTCTGCTTTTAGCTACAGCAAACGCTGGGCATGTGATTGGCCGTAAAAAGGACAACCAATGACGTAAAGGCCCGCTTCGGGATTAAGCAATTACTATGGTCCGACAAGAAATGAAAAAAAAGTGCGACGAAATCGAGACTCAATGAATCCTTATACCAATTATTAAAACTTTTCCGTAACACTGAAGGTTCGTTAGATACAGACAACACAATTACGTTACTTCGCAATGACAAGAACCTAAAATGCCCTGCGTACTAGTTAGATCTGTGAATATGCATTTAGGGTTTCGCCTATTTCTGCTGTCTATGTATCCAATTAAAGTTCGCAATATGAAACCTTCAAACCTCCATAACGTCCCCGCATTGCCTGTATTATACACCAGTAATACTCCCCTACAAGTGGAGGCACCTATTGATGATTATGCAGAAAAACAAGGAGACTAGTCTCGCCACCTATAAATTGACAATCGTATTTCAGTAATCCGAAAGAACGACGCCTCTAGTGGTTGCCTCCTGTGTTTGCTTTATAAATCTGCTGTTTTCTGTAAAATTTTCTATACCTATGCAGTTGTCTTATTTATTGTTTTGTAAATCGGAATTGAAAGGTACGTAAATAAATTTGTTTTAACGTGATGGCTTTACGGATGACTTTGATACATGACGATATAAATATGCCAGCTGCGACGGGACTCATGTCCATTCATTGCACACTATTCCTACGCGTCGCTATACTATGGCATTTTGTTGGCATTTTCTTAGGTTTCACTCGGCTCTAGTTTTACCTTTAGTATGTGGTCTAATGACAATAACCAAGCGTGGCCTATGCCATCCGCTTATCAGAATATGAGCCACGACCAAAGTACGTAGTTTAACATTTGATGTTACCAGGAGCACTTGTATTGTATGGCAAGCGTTTCTTCCCTTTGTAGTCGATTGGGCTGCTTTAGCGCAACAATGGATCCAGATGAAAGAAGTCCAGAATTCCCTTGCACCTGATCAGAGATCGAGCTCGTATTACGCTGGCCAAGGCCTAAATGGAGGTGAAGCACCGATGGAAGTCGTCAAAGACGACGAAGAGGATAATTTTCTTCCAATAGGTTGCTACAAATATTTTTGTTTATAAAAAGATCAACCTTTAATGTCTTCCTTATATTTATTTCCGTAGGTTCTCCCAGTTTTACATCTGCTCCGCCTCCTCCGTCGGCTCCACATCCGCCCCTGCCCCCACATCCACCCCCTTATCCCCTTATGCCTACGAGACCACCCCCTGCGAATTTTGGCACCTTTCCTGGTCCTAATCGCCACGCCCCACCCCATCGTCCTCCTGCTCCAGTACCTTCTAACTTCGCCCCCTATCCAGGACCACAACCTCCTCCTGCTCCCCTGAGGCCTGTTCCTGGTCAGAATGTGGCTGGGTTTCCGCCCAGATTTGCAGGAGGACCCCCAGGTTCTTTCCCACCATCCAACGCACAAGTTCCGCCTCCAGGTCCGTGGCCACCTGCATATGCGCCCATGCCACCAGGCAGTCTTGCGCCATCGAGATCTAATCTGGTCAATGCTACGGACCCTGCAGGATTGGTGCATTGTGCTAACTTAGGTATAAGCAATATTTATTCGTCGCAAAGAACCCAATTTTTATTAGTAAGGAATATTACTTTTTGAGTATTTCAAGTTAAATACTTAAATCCGTCGGCTATATGAGAAATGCCCGGGGTTTTATTAAGTTTTTTGTCCATCTTGAACATTACTTTCCTCGATCGGCTTTTACAATTCCATATTAGTTTTCCTCAAAAGTGGTTCTAATTATCGTTTTTAATGTTAACTAGATGCAAATAAAAGGAAGCAATTGCCGTTGTGGATCCGGGAAGGCTTGGAAAGGATGGAACGGCAGAAGCAGAAAAAGGAAGAGCGCGAAATGCTCTTGCAAGCCAGAGAAGAGAAGCGGAAACTGGAACTGGAAGCGGAAAATCAGCTACGAATGCAAGCCGAGAAGGACGGTGTAATCCTACCTCCTGCGAAGAGCAAATTTGTAAGTTTTTTCTGCTTTCAAAATTTTTTTATTCTTTTTTTTTTGTCAATGTGTGCAATTTCTCCTTTGATGTAAAACTTCCCGGCGGAAACTAATGAAGGTACCAAAAACTGATTTATTGAGACTGAGGTTACAATTGCTTCGATATTGAGATAATTTTCTCGACGTACGAAACCTTGAAAAAGGTACATTTTCACTGATTTGTTGAATTTTGAACTGATAGGAAAGTGACAGCGAAGACGACTCCAAATCCGAAAGTGAAAGTGTTGAAAGCGAAGAAAGGTCTCAAAGAGTTCAGCGATCCATATCTCCTACTCCGGCGAAGTCGCGAACACCGACACCCGAATCGCCACCATCTCAAATGACCCCAGACGAAATTTTGCAGCATTTAATGCTCCGTGTCAGGCGATTAATGACAGAAATTTTGCTTGAGGTCACCAATGAGGAGATCGAAACGGTCGCTCGTTCCGTCTACCGTAAAGCCAAGTCTGCTGGTAAGTTAGCCTTGAAAATCGATATCCTAAAACAAAGTAAAACAAAGAGATTTTCGAAAACGAGAATAAAGAACATTTTGCACAGAATCCTGGTGATGCAAATCTTTTTTACCATATACAAAACCGTGATGGTACAAAACTGATTTATTGAGACTGAAGGATTCCATTTTGTATTCTTTATTGTGTTAACTTGGATCTGATTATGTTTTATCGCTTCTGAATTTCGACAATTACCTGTACTATTAATTGGTTTTCATTTGAACAGCCCCGGCTAAAGTCATCCAGCCTACAAAAGCTTTGACCCTTGGGTTAGGCGAATACGGTAGTGATTCCGACGATGATGAGAAATTCAGTGGGCGAAAAAAAGGAAGTGATACAGAGAGCGATGAAGAATTACAGGTAAACCCTCGGATCTCTTAGAAATTTTAAACTATCAAAATATTACTCTATTTATAGACTTCAATGTTTTATTATTTTCTGCTGCAGACAATACTGCTGTCTTTGTGTATTTGGGGGGAAAATAAGTTTTTGCATGGTCTTCTTTAATGTGTTTTTCTATATGCCTCGGGGTAAGAAATTTAATATTTGTGATTTCTTTCCTAGGTGCGAATTGCTAAGCGCAAAAGGGAGTACGCAGCGCAGTCCTCTACGAGAAACGTGGCGGCCGCTCGAGCCGAGCGTCGTTTCGCACGTTGGGAGAAACGGTTACGTGGCGAGACGTATTCATCGTCTTCGTCCGAAGAAGAGGACACGAAAGAGGATGAGAAGAAAAATTCCGAATCCAAACCTGAAGACCCGCATTCCGTGAGACATCCTTCAAGCTTAGTAGGTGCTAAAAAAGATATACAGGTAGAGCCAGAAGCGAATCACACTACTCGTAATGACAGCTCCAAGGGTAAGATACTTCACCATCTTTTCCGCTTGTTTTTATATTTCCTTTCCTACATTTTGGCCAAATTTGTCGTTAGTGGTAAAGAGGATACTGCGATGCAGGCACGAAATCGTTGTAGTTGTTTGCGACCATTTTTTCTCTCTCTAATGAGTTATCGCTGTTGATTTCTGTGGTGATATGTGTTACAAAGGGAGAGTTTTGTAAAATCCGTACGCCTCTCCCCATGTCGTGGAAAGGTTTTATATACGTTAAACAACTAACCGGAAGGTCTTGGTAGGCATTGGGGATTCCTTCAACGGAAAACGGCGAAGAGATACAAGTTCTTCGACGTCGCATTCGCGCTCGCGTAGCCGGTCTCCATCACGCCACAGGCGACGTGATCGCCGCTCCAGCACGCGTAAATCATCCGGCAGCAGTAGACGATCTAGAAGTCGTTCTAGGGACCGAAGGAGGCGGACCAAAAGTCGGAGTCGACCATCGAGTGATAGAAAAAAATCCAGAAGTAGGAAAAGTCGATCCTCTGAACGAAGATCAAGGTCGCGCTCCCGAGATAGGCGACGCTCACGGCGGTAAGATGAGTCTTATACTTGTGATTTGTGAAATATTTGAAAAGAAATGGCGAAGTGTACTGGGTGTACTGTTGTGGAGGGAATGTATTTACATGTGTTGTTTTTCCAAGTTCATTTTCTCGCTTTTCAATACAACGATCGCGGGGCAGTCGAGAATCCATTATGAAAATTGCGTTTTTTTCTATTACAGTTTAAATATATTCATATGCAAACACAATAGCGTCACTTCCATAATATTTCACTTGCCATAACGCTGTTCGCATCGACCGTACGCTTGTAAAGCTGCTAGTACGCTATGTGGCTGCAGGTGGCAATGGCTCGGAAGACGCCTAAGTGAAACATAGAAAAGGGAATCTTAAAAATGGTCCACAGTGAATGGCAATGAAGAGTAATAAATATATGTAGAACACGAAGCTTAAAGCAATTACGTGCAGCACGCGGAAATTCAATATTTATGATTGGGTAATTCTGAAAACAAATCGGATAAACTAGGGAGAAATACAAGACAAATAAATAAAATATTCTTACAGCATTTCTGTTAAACGAAGGGACCAAGGCGGATAGCCTAATGTAAGATGGGCAGAACCAAACTTGAACATTAATTCCGGATCAGGAACTGGCAGTTGCTTTCTCAACTCCGTATCGACCATTTCTACCGTAAGACTTGTCGTCTGCTTACGGCAGAGAGATTTCGCCGCGCTGACCAGTGAGTTCCTTCCGTGGTCGGTACGAAGGAGATACACATGGGTAGTTAGTCCCGGTTCGGATATTTGACTCTCCGAATCCACGAAATCTCCATAGTGGACTTCGTACCTAGGAGCAGATTTGAGTCCGGGGTAAGGTTTAAATCCGTTGAGAAGCAGCGCGAGTTCTTTGGAATAGAAGGCCAAGTCATCTAAAGGCGATATAAAGTTTGAAACTCGGTTCAATTTGACACGTAAGGAAACAAAACAACGTAGCTTCTTTCTTTCATTTTTAATGGCCAACTATAGGGAGTACTAATGGCTTACAAGAAAACGGCTTATTAAGTCTCGAAGTAGGTAAATGAATAGATGAAATGAAATGAATAGTACGATGAAATGAACTTTAGATATTCTGCAATTTTCCCGAACCCCTGAAGTTCGAGATTAAAAAAAATTATAAAACAAAAATATTACATAATTAACGAAAAGTCTGAATAACGCTAAGGATACCCCCCCCCCCCAAAAAAAAAAAAAAAAAAGCCTGCATGCTTAGAATTCCATTTAGAGTGCAAAGTTTAAACATTGGTAGATAAAGCTGCTGATATAATACCTGTGCCGTTGTAGAGGCTGATGTAAGGTACTCCTACAGTGGAGAACCACTGGATGAGTTGGGCAAGGTCCTGGATGGAGATGCGACGTTCTAGGAGGACTATAGCAATGTGCTGTGGCAATTTACCCTTCCGTTCGAGGTCAGAACCCATGGCATAGAAACGTGACAATATATCCGAGGTGGTCCTGTTGCGGGACGATGAAATGTGCGACAAACTGGTCACGGACCATGATGACAGGGCTTTGACAAGCGATAGCAATTTGTGCTGTAACACGTAAAGGAGGGTGAAAAAAGCCCAAAGGAGTCGTGAAACAGGAGAATCTGCCATATTACGTGAAGGAACCATTTTAACAAATAAGGCCTAAATATACAGGTTGCGAAAACATGCCGACCGCAAAATCACAAGACACCGGACAGGCAGTTTCGAGCGCCCCACGTCACGGCACTGCCTGATTGGCTGTACGTAAACGTTAGATCTTAAATTGCGAACTGGAGCATCCACAGTAGTTGAAAAATATAAAAGTAATTTTGCTTGAAGTTTTTCATCATTAGTACTTTTTGCATATCTCTGGGGAAAATTTGTAATTACAGAATATGTAAGAATAAAAATACCGCACAAAAATATAAAGAATTTAGGTAGGGGCAGTCTGTTCGTTGGTTAAGCTTTTGCAAGAACAAGTTTCTGTCGAATTCTCCAATGTAAATAAAGCAACGTGGAAACAACGACGTTATGTAGTTCGCTTGTTTTCATCAGCAACATGAATACATCGTGTAAAATACTACTGCTTCCGTGCTTTACAAGGAAAAAATTGAATGAAAAACTTATATTAAAGAGACTCGTTAGTACGCAGAGCGCAAACTGTGTTTATCAGTAAGATTTTTCAGTTAAAATAATTTCGTTTCAGCCGTTTTACCATTGGTACAGGAAAGTAGCCGGCGAGGATAAAAGTGGACAACCAACGCTGAACTTAAATGAAGCTCATAAGTTTGAAGCTCAAGCTCTTCATTGGTGGGATGAGCAAGGAAGTGCCAAAGGCTTGCATTCAATGAATAAACTCCGGTAAATGCGCTTTAGAATCGTTCGATGCAAATCCACTACAGGGTCCTTGTACCTAAATGTTGCAATAAATATTAATCATTACTTTTTGTGGCGTTTCCAGGGTACCGTTTATCAGAGAAGGCTTGATAACCATTTATAACCAAAAAAGCGAAATAGCGCATGGTCCATTCGCGCTCCAAGGTTTTAAAATTCTTGATGTTGGCTGCGGAGGTGGAATTTTGTCCGAAGTAAGCATGATGCAATACAGTGATTCGAAAAAAAAAAAAGTTGCAGATGGGAAGCATTTATTTAACACCTGATATTCGAATGAAAATAGAAGTTTTTCTTCAGTAACTATTGTTCTTTCAGGCCCTTGGAAGACTTGGGGCTGACGTAACGGGATTGGATCCTGTAGCTGAGATTCTGGAAGTAGCAAAGATACACGCTTCGAAGGATCCGAAACTAGCGAAGACGCTACATTATCGCCAAGGTACCGTTGAAGGACTAAGGGAATCAAATCCAGAGTCTTTTGATGCCGTAGTAGCTTCAGAAGTTATTGAACATGTCGATAACCCTGAGGGCTTCGTAAACCATTGCTCTAACTTAATCAAGGTATCTTTGAATTCCTGTCAGTTTAGTAAACCCTTAATTGCATTGCTATTCTTTGATAGCCAGGAGGTTCTTTGTTTTTCACGACCATAAATCGTACATTAGCTGCGCGGCTCTTAGCCGTTAAGGCTGCAGAGGATGTAATGAATGTCGTTCCAAGTGGCACACATCAGTACGAAAAGTTTGTCACACCGGAGGAGTTGATTTCTTGGTGCGAGAGAAGTACGGAAGAATCCTTCATGACCTACTATTTTTTCTAGAGCTATTTTAATATCTTAAAGCAAATTTGTTGGTAATTTATTCCAGACGATTGCCATTTGCGCTCGTTGCATGGGATGCTGTATAACCCGTTTGCTGATTCCTGGAGCTGGAGTCGTTTTACTAACATCCATTACGCCCTTCACGCTGTCAAAACGGTCAGAAAGCCAGCGTTTTCATCCACGATGGATGAAGACCTCCGAAAAGAACGCGAGGGCACACCTAATTTAAGTGCTAATGCTCCCAAACCTTCTGTAAATTAGGTACATACAAGATTACATGTTGCATAACAATGGGCGTTAGTACCATATATTGAATCCTCCTTTACCACCATCAACTGTCCTATAATCTTATAGAACCAAGAATAAGTATCAAACAAAAATGTCCTAGCATCTTATTGCAATAAACCTTATTGATAATGATTTCGTCTGCACTTGCAAACACGAAGCCTGCTGAGTCCAAGTGTCGATGGAATCGAACCTTTTTGTGATTTTTTTTATTTGTATCAAATGTTAGCCAATCTCATTGCTGGTAGAGTCGAAGTTCGGGTAATCCTTGCAAATTGAAAACCGCTGTCTCAGATTTGCGCTATGCTTCATTTAGCGTTAAAAAAGTTCCACCTTCAAATATCCGAGTACAACCTCTGAATAGGAAATAAAAATACCTTCGGAACGTAAAAGTTCTATCAAATTGTAATTATCGAACTGTGCGCATCTAGAAACGACTAAGTAGATTTACGAATTTTGCGTTATCTCGAGTTTTTGGAATGTTTCTTAATTTAAAATTGTCTAGCATTGAATTTGAGCCGACAGTACCGTTAAATTTCATTTTTTTATTATATTATGCAATAAATGCATCGAACATTATTATGCGGTAGCTTTTACGAAGTTTTTCATTTTCACGAATTAATTTCGGGTTTGGGCATAATTTTGTGTTTTCAAAATTATCCCGCCTTTTCTAAGCCTCACTACTGCCATCTCTTGATCGGACTCAAGCGCTCACGTTTTGACCAATTTGTTTACCCTACGGTTTACCCACGTGTTTGGATGTAGAAAATTCAAATATTGTAAATTATGGATCTTTTCGTCGTGCGCAGGTACTGCTGTAGCGAAAGCAATGCTATAGAAATAAATATTTTGAACTTCTCTGTAGGTATGAGGGCGAAGAGCCAGACGAACATTTATTAAAACAGAAAGAAGCCCAAGAACAGAAAATCTTGGAACAGCTAAATGCTAGGAAGAAGAGAAAAGCCGTTACAGAGGTTAATAAGAGTAACAAGACAGAATTCAGCGTGGGTACGAATACGACTACGGCTCCAGACGAGGAGCCTAGCGTGAAGCGCAAACGGAAGTCCAAGAAAAGCGTCGACACCGAAGAAGAAATATGTCCCATCAGTCCAGAAAAGCAACTTTCAGATCAAGACCATAGTGAAGAGCCTATAATTGCCACATTTGAGCAGAAAACTGGGAAGAAAAAGAAAAGAAAGCGAGAAGCTATAAGCCAAGTAGAAGCGCACGATACAACACGAAAAGAATCAGAGGCTCAGAATCCATCGTCGCCGAAGGATACCGCAGATTCAGAAGATGTGCCAGTTGAGAGCTTAGAAACACCAGAAGAACCTTCTGCTAAAGATGAAGACAATGTGGGTTTTACAGTCGTGGGAGAAGTAGAACAAAACGGCCGTGAACAGGTAAAAAAAAAAACGATAATACGGATCATCCCATTTAATTATCTCTGTGTCTCGTGCCGAATGCTTAGTCTGGTACGGAAAAGAAAGGTCGAAGAATTTGTTTTTGTTTTTTTCTCGTGGAGAATGATAAACTGTGAAATTGAATTTTGACCTGAGAAACTATTCATATATTTACTAGACAACTGTTGGTGTTTCAGGTACGTCGTGTTCTTCCTAAATGGCTTTCTCACCCTTCCGTGGTAACGGGAAGTCTTCAAGACCGAGAATTTGCCATAGAGCATTTGAGCCAATTGCACCCCTACCTGGCTAAAAGGTTAATCAAGAGCAAAATTACGCATTTCTTCCCTGTACAACGCCAAGTTCTACCGTATCTCATGGAAGGTGTACGGAAACCAAAAGTTCCAAAGAACGACATTTGTGTCTCCGCCCCTACGGGTAGCGGCAAAACCCTTGCTTTCGTTCTACCTATTTTGCAGTCTATCTTCGGCCGCACGCAGGTACTAAACGACCACTACGTATCTTTCCCTAAAGTTATTTCCTTTAATTGTCCCGAAAGCAAATTTTTGCTACGTCGCAACTTTGACCTTAATCTTTATTTAAGACTAAATTAAATCTGTTAAAAATCGGTTTATTTTTTAGTAACTTTAAGCTGATCTGTGGTAAGTTTACTTCATTCGTGTATTTTGATTTATCTATTTATTTATTTTGAACGTAGGTAGCCGTCCGAGCTTTGGTTGTCGCTCCGGTAGCCGATTTGGCGTTGCAGATTTATCGTGTTTTCTCGTCCTTTTCTGCTACAGAGCCCAGCAAAATTAAAGTTGCTTTATTAGCAGGTCAGCTACCTTTCAACCAAGAGCAAAAAATGCTTCGTCGCAAAGGTAAAAAAGACTTTGGAAAGGCGTGTAGGCATTATGTTCGTTTACCAGCAGTGTTAATCGTTTCCTCAGGTAAATTGGGACAATGGTTGCCTCTGCCTGATATAGTAGTGGCTACACCTGGTCGACTTTTAGATCACATTCAGAGAACGCCAGGTTTTGACCTCTCCCACCTTCAGTTTGTCGTTCTTGATGAAGCAGATCGTATTTTAGAGGAAGCCAGCACTGACTGGCTTCAAACATTACAAAAGACCTGGCAAAGATCGTCCCAAGATCGGCTGAACGCGCATTGTCTTTTAAACGAAACTCTCCAGCCGCCACCACAAAAACTCCTTTTCTCTGCTACTTTAACCCAAGATCCAGAAAAACTGAGTCGATTAGGATTGTTCCAGCCTAAACTCTTTACCACCGTCGTGGAAGAACACCACGCCCAATCAGTACCAGATGATAAATTTGTGGGCAAGTTTACCACCCCTGCAGAACTCACCGAATCTTTCGTTACGTGTATGTCTAATGTGAAACCGCTTTTGGTATATCACTACTTGCAAGAAGCCAACCATAAACCAGCGTTAGTGTTCGCCAATTCCCGACAAGCCACCCACCGTTTGTCGGTAGTGCTCCAAAATATGGGCGGCCTACGGGTCGAAGAGTTCTCTGCGACTTTGACGAAGAAACGAAGGAGTCAGATTCTACGGTCGTTTGCTGCAGGAGAATTAGACGTGTAAGCTTCAAAATCATATCCTCTCTTGAATTGTTATTTGTTATATTCATGTTTTTTTTTCTCAAGATGTAAGTATTTGCTTGTATCGAGAGAGCAAGATGCATGTTCCGTTTTTGTTTATATTTGTTTTCTAGCGTGTCTTCTGTACAACGTGCATTTCTTTATAATTCATTCTTTTTATTGTGCGTTTATTATAATTAACTGTTGTCTGATAGATTGGTAACCACGGACGCCGTAGCTCGTGGAATGGATTTGGGAGTGGTGGACTGCGTAATATCCTACGATCCTCCTCCGTATATCAAGAATTACGTGCACAGAGTGGGTAGATGCGCCCGTGCCGGCAGAAAAGGGACCGCATTGTCAGTTTTAACTGTAGAACAGGTCCTTTGATTTGGGTAGTGTGCCTTGTGCATGGTTACTGACTCAGTGATTTGATATGTAGGTCGATGAGTTTAAGGAAATGCTCGAAAAGGCGGAAAAGTATAATGTGAACGAGCTTGAAATCACTGAGGAAGACTTGGCAAGCTACGAAGACGAATACCAAAGCGCTTTGGCTACCTTGCGAGGAACTTTGGCGGTAAGAATCTTAACGACTTCTTTTAATTTCATTTTTACTGACCCTTTTTTGAATGTTTAATGCTTCTTACGTATGTGGAATTTTTGTTTCTTAAATTTTTATTTATGTTCTGGATGTATTTTATCTCGTCTTGATATCAAGTTGGTTTCTGGTTTCCAGTATTTATTCTCATAGTTAATTCATTTGTATTGTGATATCAATCATATGTACGACATTATAATATATAATTTAATGTCAAAAACATTATTTTTGTTTTTAGGAGGAACGAGCGAATAATATTGAAAAGTCTGCCAAAGCCCGCGGAAAAGGTCGTTTCAACCGGAAAGACCGAGATCGAGATCCCAATGCTCCGAAAGGAAACAATAGGAAAAAAACTATGAATGCCAAACGGCAACAAATAAAACCCGTATGAGTCTTGAAGTGTATTGATTCAATAAAGGTTGGCTTTATATATCCAGAAACGTTGTCTTTTTCGTCTCCTAACCAGTTAGCGTTATTGATATTTCCAGCTTTAATAATATTAATATTAAAAGATCGCTTTTACAGGCCGGTAATCACCAGAGCCCAATGAGCGAAATTCTACGGCGACACTTGTTCGGACTACCTCAGCACAGTAACTGATGTTATCATGCGATCAACCGCGCAATTGCTTCATATCGTCCTCGGCAGTCCGGCAGCCAGCACTGTATGCTTCACGAAAAAGTGGAAAAGCTGAGTAACGTATACTCGAACTTGCTGATTAATGTGTAGATCATCAGCCTCTAATTCAAGACATAGAGATTGACGTGAAATGGTACACGGTAAAGTTCGCTTTTCTATTATATAAAATCGATGTCGCAAATGCCTTGCTGGAGCCCGAAATTGGGACCAATCTCTTAAGTCGAATTTTGCATCCTTCTTGTCGGCTTTTCAGTATTAGGCTGTCGTATGTGTAAGTCTAAGGCCGGATAATTTGTTGATATCGATTCAACAAATATATCGAAAATTCGTATTAAAATCGCGAAGTCGAAATAATCGCTCCATCGGGTCATTGGATGACAAGTGGCGGTCGCGGTTGATGGCCTCCTCCCCTTCTGATTTGTTTTGATTAGTTAGTTCTTATTACCGGTTTAAACGCAACAATTCTCACTTATGGACACCTAATAAGAGGTAAATTAACTGAAGAATAAGTATCCTTTTCGTTTGACAGTCCAGTGTGGTTGTCAGTGAGGGAGTTGTGTTGGTTAAACGAGAACGGTGTTTGATTATGTAGCATTTTTTCAACTTTTCGTCCTTTCTCATTGCAAAACAAGCGCAAAACGAGTTTTTAGGAGTATTCTAACAAGCCTAGTGTAAGTCTTACTTACTATTCATTGTTTCACAATTATTAGGCATTTTGCAGCGTGTCTCAGTAACAGTAACCTCAGTAGTTAGAATAAAATGCATTCTGTTCCTTAACCACTAAACTTATGAGGGCTTCTTGTTCGTATGTTGATTCCAGAATTCTATAATTGAAGAAGACGTGAAATTCGGTGTCGAAAATCCACTGTATCAAGCTTTTATCTCATATTGGCCTTCCTTATCGTTTCGCGCTGCAGTGAAGAGGGCTTACGTAGCCTAGCCTAAGTAATCCAGATAAACACGTAGGAAGAATGTGGAAAAGTCATTTGTCATTGCAGGAAATAATCAATTTTAAAATGTAAAGAAATCTACGGGAATTTGCGTACCTTGGAAAAAAAGGAAGATGTGGGCGTAAAATTTTTGTTAAAATAATATCCTCCCCAGATAATGCTCCAGTCAACATCCGGTGCAGATATAAATATACATACACACCTTCTATTTAGCTGTGTTTTACATAATACCGCCCCCCCATATCCCGGTGCTGCTATATCCTATTTGATTTTTCTATTATTATTATTTTTTTTATCATGGAGTACTTACATTAAGAGGATGCATCATTGTACTAACTTCTATGAAAATTTCAAGTGATGATCTTCGTTTTTCTTTCTTTCTAGTAGACGTTCTCGTTTTCGGTTAGCTCCATGCTTGGCACTGGTAATTTGGAGCGGTCATCATCATGGGGAAGTTTTTGTCGAAAATCTTCGGCAACAAGGAAATGCGTATCCTCATGCTAGGATTAGACGCGGCAGGAAAAACTAGTAAGTTTAAAATGCAGTCTCGTATATTTTACAAACAATTTTCCTCTTTCTTCCAGCTATATTGTATAAATTGAAACTGGGTCAATCCGTCACAACTATCCCGACAGTAGGCTTCAACGTTGAGACTGTTACCTACAAAAACGTCAAGTTCAACGTTTGGGTAAGGTGGAACTATTTTATCTTATTTTATTCTGGTAAAAAATATAGCTAAGGGTTATTGTTATTTATAACCGTAAGATGAATAGATTTTTATTAATCTAAAAAGGTTTTAGTAAATTTGTATTTTCTTTAAAGCATATTTGAATAAATTAATGCTGCAAATAGGTTGTGTAAATTTTTTCCTTGTAGGATGTGGGAGGTCAGGACAAAATCCGTCCGCTGTGGCGTCACTATTATACCGGAACACAAGGTCTGATTTTTGTGGTGGACTGTGCGGATCGCGATCGTATTGACGAAGCCCGACAGGAACTCCATCGCATTATCAACGACCGGGAAATGAGAGACGCTATTATACTCATATTTGCCAACAAACAGGATTTGCCCGAAGGTATGACAATTGTTGTAACAGTAATTGATAATCTTTTATCAGGGCTGTATTACAAGAGCTTCCGTAACGTTTTACTTGTTTATTACTAGCAATGAAACCCCACGAGATCCAGGAGAAGTTGGGCCTTACTCGACTCAGGGATCGCAACTGGCACGTGCAGCCGGCGTGTGCTACAAGCGGCGATGGTTTATACGAAGGACTTACGTGGCTTACTTCCAATCACAGATCGTGAAGCTTTGTGAACTTTTCAGTATCTTAGCTAAACAAAGTTTACATCTTAAAAAAGAGAAACAACTAGAAAAAAAAAAGAACGCTACTTAACGGAAATGGAGAGCCCAGCCTCAGTTTGTTAAATGTTTTCGGAGATTTTTTAAATGAATGCAAAATGAATTAACAAGGGAAGAAACATTCCTGGGTAAAAAACTTTCTTGCACGGAAAGTTTTTATTCAATTTGGCCTAAGAATGGACGACACTGTGAACCAACCAAGGAATCTTGGCGAAGACAAACTGCCTCTTCATATAATGGTGATTGGTGCATTGTTCTGGCATGGCGTGCGGTACACAAAGTTTTTTTTTTTCGATTTGGCTGGTCGCTATTCACAAAAAAGTAACAGTGGGGGAAAGTAATGCGAAAAATTTTTCAAGGGTGGGAAAAAAAACTTGCTGTGTAAGCTTCCCTTTTTCTGTTGTAACTTGATTTTTCCTTGCTCTTGAAGAATCTAAGATGTTGATTGATTTTCTTGGAGCATGATTCTTTTGTGTGCAAAAGTTCATAAAATGTCAAAAATCTTATTTAACATTATTTTCTGTTCTCCCTTTTGTGTAATGGTTCTCCAGATTCTTTCCAAGTACAGATGCCAGATTTTTTAGTGATCAGACACGAGTCTTTTCAACAAATGAAACGTGGTTCTCTTTTAAGAAACGCAAGTTAGTAAAAAGACATTTATTGAATTTCTTTGTTTTTCACATTTATTTTTACATCGCCATTTTGGATTTAATCGGTAATAATTAACTCGTCAATACCCCAGTCTTCGTAACTTCCATCGGGTAGATAACGCCGAATAATAAGCGGGATTTTTCTTTGCTTAAGCTCCTTCATGGCGATCTGTAGGGGATCGGTTTCGCCTTCCAATTCCACCATTACCGGAGCGCACATTGCAATTTGTAGCGCCCGCGTCCCTAACACCCGAGCTCTTTCATACCTAATGGAGTACAGATAAGAGCAGGTTCATAAAGCTTACATGTTGCAATATTATTTTCTTCTACTTGGTCATATAAGGTGTAGTAATCCGAGTTTTGGATTGGCCGCCTGAACTTCCTTCTCCTGACTGTAGCAGGTCAATTTGCCCTTCATCCTATGACCGAAAAAGTTGATATTTAGTACACTGGTTTATATTGTAAGGTGAAAGGAAAATATAGCAAACAAGTGAATCATACTTCAGCTTGGTCGATTTCGTCTACGTTATCGTCTTCGTCGACATCGTCAAACTCGTCGCCACCAACATCATCAGGCTCGTAATCGTCATCAGCCATAGTTTTCTATTCTTAGAAGAAAGTGATATTTGCCAAAAGACTACCAAAGTGATATAACTCTTCGAATGATAAAACACTAGCTCCACAACAAAACGTGCTTCAAACAGAATACTCTTGACGAAGTTTAGGAAGGAATTTCGGAAGGATGGGGAGGTAGCATGTTATTAGCGTCCTTTACGACTGTACTACCATCTGTGTGTACTGTGTGAAAAGTTTTTCGTTACCCGGCAAGGCCGGGAACAGCTTTTGCATGTTACGAGTTCGAATACATTGTGTAAAGAAAATTCGGGTGCTATGATAGCATACCATTAATGGAAGAACAAGACTTTGTTCTTTCTATTTTCGTAATCGAATTTAATACAGTAATTTTCAGAAAAACGAGCCGACAAAGATTCTTATGTTCAGGGGCGCAGCCAGGAATTTTTTTCGGGGAGGGGGGGCGTGTGTTTTTTGGGGGGATAACTTTTTCTTGATGCTGCCACTGAGCTTACTTGCACACAAGAAAATAATTNCCCCCCCCCCCCCCCCCCCCCCCCCCCCCCCCCCCCCCCCCCCCCCCCCCCCCCCCCCCCCCCCCCCCCCCCCCCCCCCCCCCCCCCCCCCCCCCCCCCCTTCCCTGCGCCCCTGTTCCCTACCTGAAAGAATTCTAAGAAATAATAATAAATAATAATAAATGAACAGCTCTAGTCTTCATAAATGACAAGTGAACGATCAAAATACCGCACGCAAGATTTATATTTCAAATAACGAAAAAATTGCAAAGCGCTCTGACCAAGCGGTCAAAGTCTTGGACTAAAGATCATGAAGTTCTGGGTTCGATTGCTCATGTCTGAGGTTTGGTTTTTCATAGAAAAAGACTCTAACTATACCCTGTCCTGGTTTCTATGGTACCTGGTATATCCCAATATAGTGGAACTGCCAAAAGTACCACGGGAAGCAGGAGAGGGGAAAGGAAAGGGTGAACGAGACCTCGGAAAGCACGAAAGGATTTCAAACTTTTTGGCTCCTGAGACGCCCTCAGGGCATAATTTCATATTCAAGCTCAGTTTTCTCGCTTATTTGAAGGGCTAACGCAATAATTCTTACAGATTCGGAATCCTCTCCAATTAAATTAAATAAATACGATAGTAATTGTTCAAGTACAACAAACTTTTATTGACAGAAATAAAATTACTACCGTGGATTTGTCGCTGTCAAGCGCGACTACTTCGCTAGAAATTTTATTACAAGCACTTTTCTCCTGTAAAAAAATCGTGGTGCTTTTTCACGCACCCCAATACACAAATACCTAATAGTAATTTTGAAAGTTCTGACGACCTCATAGCCGAAATCTTTTTATACATCTCGACTGGTCTCAAATAAAGTATTTTCACGATGAAAGAAGGTAAAATATAATAATCACGCGCAATTTTGGCATAAATGTTGTGTATCACGTTTTGATTCGCTTTAAC